>JALAZF010000006.1:2400000-3050000 GCA_022829125.1 Lathyrus tuberosus | reverse complement strand
TCTTCTAAGAAATGAACTCATCGCGTGATCCTCGTGTTGTATATAGGACCACTTTTGTTTTGTTGGTTTCCATTTCCTTTCCTTTTCAATTTGAATATCAAATTATTATGTTTTTTTTTTATCTTAAAAACTGATACATCTTCTCTTGTAATGGTCCCTATGGTGTGCTGTCTGTGACTGTGTGTACATTAGAGCACTACGTTGTTAGACATTCTTGGATATTTGCTTGTGAAATGCCGTTCTTTAATTTAGAACCATACTAATATAAAACAACGTTGTTTTCACATGAGTTGAAACCAAAAAATATATATAATTGTGTATTCTATTGTACTAGTATTTAGTGGAATTTAATTTAGAGTCTTTGTAAATTTTATAAATATTTAAAATTTATGGTTAAGTTGTTTAAATAATTGAGTTCTTTAAATATATTTTATTTAAAAAATTAAAGAAGATTTATTTAAATTTTTTTTTTTGTAAGCAAGCAATATATTGAAGAGAGTACAAAGGGTACTCAAAATCTGTTTACAAAAGACTAAGAGGCCACAACACACCAATGAGATTATCCACCAAATGCGACTTAAGCTAAATAAAACAAGGGATCCTTGTTAAAATCGTAAAAGTTGCATTTGGAATAAGTAATTTCTCCAATAAACGACCATCTCCAAACCGTATATTTTATCGACCACACGATATCCACAACATTCTAAGTATTATTCCGGAATATAACACCATTCCTAATATTCCACATGGTCCAAATAACCGCCAACCAAACACTACCCTCTCTTCCAGATTTCAAATTCTTGGACTTGCAAAAATGGAACCAATCTAAAAAATTCCCCTTCAATTCTAAACTAGTTGAACCCGTAAAACCGATCCAACTAGACACTTCTTTCCAAACCAACTTAACCACTGAACACTGCACCAAAACATGATGTAAAGATTCGGGACCAACGGAACAAAACGCACAATTCGTACTTCCATCTGAAGGAATGATACGACTAACTATAAGCTGCTCCCTAGTCGGAAGTCTATCTAAAAAACACCTCCAACTGAAAGCTCTGACTTTAAGAGGAACCGCAACTTTCCAAACCAGCCCGACGGCTTTATCGTTCCTCCCAGCCGGGCCAAAAGGGAACCGAAAAGCATAAATAGAACGATAGAAAGAACTGACCGAGAAAACTTTATCATCGTTGAGACGCCAGTTGCAACAGTCCTTTCTGCTAGAAATCGGGCTCCGTAACACAATGCGAGACATCAAGTTCTCCGCGTCAGCAACTACTCTATCCGCAGTCACAGCAGATCTGCGAACATTCTCAATAACCGCAGCAGCAGAATCGGGAACATGAGCAGGCCCAGTTTCACCATGATCGGTCGACATACTCCCGATAGAATCAGGAAAAGCAACAGGGGGTAGTCCTTCCGCGTCCCCATCCATGACTGCATTGCGACGTTGCGCATCCTCAGAAGTTTCTGGCCGGTAATACCTCCCACTAGAACAGTCCCTGGTATTAAGAGAAAAAGAATCCTCCTCCACAGTATCCACACGAGCCCTGCTCCTAAACTGAACTGTACCTGCATAAAATACATTAGCAAAAGAAGTGCCATCCAAACCATGGTCTCCCCACTTCCACTCTCCATTAATCCATCCCCCCATCCCCGCTACGGCAACATCCTTCAAGCGAGAAATATAATAAAGACGAGGATAAATAAATTTCAAGCTACCAAACCCCGTCCAATTAACATGCCAAAACGGAGTTGTATACCCATTACCAATATAAAAGGAGCAGTTATTCAGAAAAATATCCTCCAGATACTTCTTCGAAATGGAAAGAAAGTCCTTCCACCAAATAAAATACGAGCTCGAAGTGGAAGAACAACCACCGTCTCGGCAAACATGCATAATGATATCCCCGTATCGAGCTTTCAATATTTTAAACCAAAGATCCTCCGAACCATTTAAAATTCTCCATCTCCACTTATGAAGAAGAGCTACATTAAAATCCTCAATTCTCTTCAAATTGATACCTCCTTTATCAAAAGGTAAACAAAGAGAATTCCAACTTATCCAATGAGTTCTTTTCCTCTCCTCTGAACTACCCCACAAAAAGCCACTTTGAATTTTGACTAGCTCGCCACGAATCTTCACCGCGGTCTTGTAGAAAGATAAATAAAAAATAGAAAGGCTACTAAGCACCGCTTTAAGGAGAGTAATTCTGCCCCCTAAGCTTAAAAATCTACCTTGCCAACACAACAAACGCTTTTCCACCTTCTTCACCAAAAAAGACCAAGTGGCTACTCTCCTCGGATTGAAACCAATGGGAATACCGAGAAAAAATAATTATTTTCTCTCCATACGACAAGAAAGGAACAAAGCTCCGGCTTCCAAAAAGTTAGGAGGAACGTTAATTCCGATAAGTTTACTCTTGTGAAAATTAATCCCAAGACCCGACACCATCTCAAAACCTCTAAGCACCGCCTTAATAGCCCACAAATGTCTCCAACTACCATCTCCTATCAAAAGAGTATCGTCCGCGAATTGAAGAATATCAACAAAACATTTACCTTTCACATTAATCCCAGAAAACTCTCCTAAAGAAACCGCGTTCTTCACCAAAGCCGATAAACCCTCCGCAATCAAAACAAAGAGAAAAGGAGAGAGCGGATCTCCTTGTCTAAGGCCTCTTTCCACCACAAACTCTTTCGTAGGGCTACCATTAACCAAGACGGACATCTTACTAGTAAAAATGGTAGCCTCCATCCATCTCAACCAAAGATCCGCAAAACCCATTTTCCTCAACATAAATCTAAGAAAGTCCCAACTTACTTTATCGTATGCTTTCTCGAAGTCCACCTTAAAAAGAGTGCAACCAATATTTTCTTTACTCGCATAATCAACCAATTCGTTTGCCACTAGCACTCCGTCAAGTAATTGTCTCCCCGGAACGAAAGCACTTTGAGAAGGCGAAATAATATTATCCAAAACTCCCTTTAACCTAGCCGCCAAAAGTTTAGACAAAGCTTTATACAAACACCCCACAAGACAAATGGGCCTATAGTCATCTAAATCCAAAGGATTCGCCCGCTTTGGAATTAAAGTCAAGAAGGAAGAAACGATTGATTTAGATAACAAAGCTCCTTTGTGAAACTCCTTGAAGAAATTAAAAAAATCTTCTTTAAGAAAATGCCAACATTTTTTAATGAAAGCAAAAGAGAAACCATCTGGACCCGGACTCTTGGAACCATCACAACTCCACACCGCTTCTTTGATTTCCTCCTCGGAAAACGGGCGCTCAAGGGAATCCCTCTCCTCACGAGAGATGGAGTTAACATGCATTCCCTCAAAACTAGGCCTACTAACCACGGGTTCAACAAATTTAGAAGCAAAATGTTTCCACACTTCATCTTTAACTTCCTTAACCGTTTCGAACCTTCCACTCTCCGAGATCAAAGGACCGATGTGATTAGGTCTTCTTCTTTCCTTCATAACGGAATGAAAAAATTTACTATTATTATCCCCATCGTTAAGCCACTTTAATCTAGACTTTTAGATTAACATATTCTCCTTAATCCTCAAATTTAACAAAAAACGACTATGAGCTTCCTTGCGATCATTAAAAAACTCCTCCGATAAAAGCCCCATCTCCCGATCCATCTTCTCATCCCCCTCGTTGATCACCTTCACACAATCTTCCAAATCAAGGTCAAACTTTCCAAAGACTTCAATATTCCATCTTCGGAGACTACCTTTAAGCAATCTAAACTTCTCTTTAATAACAAAATCACTCCTACCCTCAACCTTCAAAGACTTTCACTCCTTCTCCACAAAACCAAGAAAATCCTTGTTAGAAAACCATTCATTATTGACTTTAAACGGTTTAGGTCCCCAATCTGGCGAATCCGACACCAACCAAACCGGGCAATGGTCGGAAATATCTCTATCACCAATGAATTGGCCAACCACTCCCCACCTTTGGATTAGCACATCCGACACCAAGAAACGATCAATCAGGCTCATAGACGATCCATCTCAACTATACCAAGAAAATCTCTTTCCTTTACAATCAACAACCAACAACTCACTACCCCTCACAAACCCCATAAACTCCTTCATTTCGGAATTACGAGACTCCGAAGCCCTACCCTTCCTTTCGCTAGTAGAAATAACCGCATTGAAATCTCTGGCTATACACAATTCGCCATCCACAAGATTCGACTTAACATCTAACAACTTTCCCCACAAAATCTCTTTAGAAGCCAAATCACACGGAGAGTAAACATTAACCACATAGTAAATATGATCCCTCCATAACACTTTAACTCCCACGTAACCTTCGCCTCTAAAACTACACAACACCTCCACGCTTCCCTCCTTCCACAGAATTATTAACCCTCCCGAAAGCCCTGAAGAACTGGAGAAAGTCCAACCAACCTCCTCCCTAGACCAAAAACTCCTCGCGATCTTGCTAGTAATCGACATGAGTTTAGTTTCTTGAATAAGAAACATATCCGCTCTACCCTTTTTGATGACGTTGCTAATTCTCTTCCTCTTGACTAAACTTCCGCCCCCTCTAATGTTAAGAGTACCGATAATAATTTCCGGTTTGTATTTGTCGCCTTCAATCCTACTCTCTCTGCTCTTGCCTCCATCTCCAAATCTTTAATCATCATCTTGAAATCTTCCTTCTTGTCCGCCACCACTCCTAGTTTCACCATGGCCTCCCAAATTTGTCACCTGAGCAAGAATAAAAAAAGCCCCACATTCTATCATTGCATCTTACTATATCTGATTCTTTAGAGTTGTCCCCATGGTATACAGACCTAATAGAACTCTGAGAATTTTCTATACTATCCTCGCCCCTGGAAATTACATTATTTGGTTTTATTCCTTTACAACCCCTTTTCATTTTCCCACCTCTGTAGCCTTTGTTGGAATTAATTTTGCCTACCAAACCAAGAGGACCATACAAACTCATCAATTTCATTTTTTTATTTTTCCTCCTCTTAGTCAACACGTGGGACCCCTGCAATTGAAAATTATTTAACTCATTTAAAGAACAACCCACAAAAGACTCTACTGGCTGCACACTACCCAGCGCAACTTGCGTATTGCCTTTCTCCTGATTATCCTTGGAATTAACTGAATTGCTTTTAGCTAAAAGTACATCGTTGTCAAAAGCACCTGTCTCCATCTGAACTGATTCACCTACCCCATCCCCTACTTCGGACCGACAATTATTAACCAAAGGTCCATCCACATCATCTCTCTCCTCTGACTGAGAAAAATCCACGACCCTATCTTGTAGTTCCTTACCTTCACCCACTTCACCATTGATGTCACCCCCATCCTCCTCCGCCATTTCCTCTCCCTCATTCAACCACTCCTCATCCGATTCTGAAGAAGACGATACACCGTTGTTCTGAATATCTGACAACAGAGAGTTACGGATTGGGCCATACGAGTCCTCCCTGAGAAAGATAACAAAAGATTTGCCGTCGATCTCCGCCACTATATTATCCTGTAAACGGAAATCCAGAGGGACACGAATCATAAACCTAGAAATATCCTTATGAGAACCTCCTGAAGAACTAAAATCAGAATCAATATACTTCCCCAAAGTGTTTCCCAAAGTCTCCACGAAATCGGAACCCCAAGCATGACAAGGTATGCCATAAGCCCTTATCCAAATCACTTTGTCCGCATCAACGTCCTCTTCGTTCCACGGTCGAATGAATGTGAACCATTGTTTCCACCATGATGAACCATCTTCGAATAACTCCTTGATAGTGCCGATTTCTGTCTCCTCCAACAAACACAAATTAGGTCCCAACGGAGATACCTTAATAGAAAAGACGCCCTCAATCTCGAAATGTCTTTGCATGTTGAACGGCATTCCTGGGCTAACTGTAGATCCCACAAAAGCTAAACGCAGACGGTCCTTGACCTCCTTGTTAGTAGCAAAAACACAGAATGGCGAACCAGACGGATTTCTACCCTTCCCCAGAACTTCTGCGTAAGTTTGGTTTCCCAAACCTCCCCTATACAACTTTTCCCTTTTGGTTTGAAAACTAGATGCACCCCCAAAACCTCCACCCGAAAATGCTCCAAGACGACCCCTGTTATTTTTAATGCTTCCCCTCTCAAATCTTGGTGGGTTTGCGTCAATCTTCTTCCCCCCAAAGTGAACGTTATCCAACTTGATACCAACAAATCTTTCGTCTTCCACATCCCTAAACCTTGCAAAGCCAAAACGATTACCTTGTTTGTTCCGCCTCGATGATATGAGAACTTCCACAACCTTACCGATACAACCAAAGAGTTCGAACAACTCATTGGCCCTTGTCCTATCTGGAAAATCAGAGATGTAGAAAGAGCTGACATCTCGCAGTTCTCTACCTTCCAAACCCCTACCGAAAGGAAAAATGTCCCATCTGCCCAGATTAGAGTTTTTGTTCCGTCGCAAAACCGTCGTCCACGCCATAAAACCGATGAAGCAGCTACACGAGTCTCCTGAAAGTTAGAGAGAGTTTGGAGAGGCCTTAGACAAGGAGATCCGCTATTTGCAATTCGGAAGGCCTCTCGTCCACGCCAAACTCTTTAGTGAACAAATTCAGAATATTTATTGGCTCTTTCAAATTCTTTATAAATACTTAGATATGCGAATAAAATTAATCGTGTTTAAAAATAAATTTATTCTCCCAATTTTTTTTAACTTTCTTTTTGGTATCTATGAACCTGACTAAATCAGCTCGTTCAATCGGCTGGACAGAGAATTAGAGTTGAATTATGTCCGACTAATTTTTTTTAAAAAATTTGACGTAATATAAATTAAATATTATTTTTTTAAGCGCCAGATACAACCGTTGGCATATGATTGAATTTTGAGCTAATACTTTGCAATGACCTGTCTCATAACACATATAAATGATATGCAAATTTTTATGACATTTTGAATAAGTCTTGATTTATTTTGTTTTTCGATCGAAACACGGATATATGTGGTGCAATCGAAATATCAAAATAAATCGAGACTTACTCGGAATGCAAAAAACTTTGCAGATCCATTATATGCATTAATAGGTAAGTCTATGCAAAGTATTATCTCAAAATTAAATCATATGCAAACATTTGTGTTGTGTCTATTTCATGGAAAATCGGCATTAAAAAAATTCATATTTAGTTCATCTCTAGTTAAAAAAAATCAATTTTTGTGTGAGCTATCCTTATAAGATTATAAACTTTCATACAAGAAATCATGAAAAAAAACCGAATTTTAGGTAATAAGAATGACGTGTTTAAATTAGATAGGAATTAGTTATGAATTTACTACAGATTAGCTACAAATTTCAGGTTTAATTACGATGTTCATCTTAGCTACGGACATTCTATCTCTATAATTTTATTTAATATAAAAAAATATAAAAAATAGAAGAAATTGTCATGTGACATCCACGTCAGTATTTTTTGCCACGTTGGCGTTATCATTTATATGTCTAGTCATAAAAAAAGTTCCATGTGACATGTCACGTCAGCTTTTGCTAACAACCTTTAGCAGGATAGACTAAAAGTGGATGGAAAATATTACGAAGACCATTCTTTGAAGTAAATTTTTAGAAGGATTAAAAGTAAAAGTGGTCATATTTAAAGGGACTAAAAACATAATCAAGCATAAAAAAAATAAAGCTTAAAAATAAATTTGTTCTCCGAAATTTTTGAATTTTTTGTTTTAGGTATCCAAATGGTGTGGGGGTTGGTTTCCATCATTACGAAATTTGCTCCTTTCTATTTTTTATTATTCTCTTAAATTTTGTTGGGGGTTGATAAAGGACACCTAACACCCCCCCCCCCCCCCCCCCTTCCTCCTAAAAGAAACATACTATCTTAAAACAAGAAAAAACGTTCCTTGAATTTTTTACCTAAAGAAATCTGTTTTTCAAATTATTTTCTCAAATAACCTATGTTTCAAAAAAAATTCCAAAATACCCCACTGTTAGATGAGGTTGAAGTGCGGTTGCCAGTTGAATTGGCGACAACCTTATAAATTTCAGTGGATGCACCAATTAGATTGGAGATACCCTGTGGTATTGCCAATTCAATTGGTACCAGTGTAGAAGTGCATAAAGGCGGCACCAATAGATCTGACACCAATGTACAAGCAGAATATTTTTAGTATAAATAGAGTGCCTCCTACCTTTTCACTACAACAAAAGTAAGTTATAACATCGCACCTTAGACAACGCTTTAATACAAAAGCGCTGCTATAAGTTAAAAACAAGGAAACTATTCATTTAAAAAAATAAAAGTGCAAAAAAATATAAGACCTTAGACAGCACTTTGGTCAAAAGCGCTTTATAAGGTCTTATAAATTTTATAAAAAAATTTAATGGAAAATATTAGACAGCGCTTTAGTTAAAAGCGCTTTCTAAGGTCTTATAAATTTAAAAAAAATATAAGACCTTAGACAGCGCTTCGGTAAAAAGCGCTTTCTAAAGTTTTATTAATTTTAAAAAAAAAATTAAAGGAAAATATTAGACAGCGCTTTCCTTAAAAGCGCTTTCTAAGGTCTTAAAAATTAAAAAAAAATCAAATCAAAAGCGCTGTTTAAGGCCAACCTTAGAAAGCGCTTTTATGAAAAGCGCTGTCTAAGGTCTAATTAAATTAAAATATATGAATAGTCAGTATTCATTTTCATATTTCCGCTCTTTCTTCTCCCCTGCATGCGAACTGAGCTCAAAACCCTTGCGAACTCAAACCTTCACCGTCAACCGTCCTCCACCGTGCCGTCGTTCGTTGTTGCCGTCGTTGCATTGCCGTCCGTCCGTTGTCGTCGCTGTATTGTCGTCCGTTGCGAACTCATTGTCGTCGTTCGTTTCTGCTCTTTTTAACTGATACATTTCGTTCTTGCATTGCCGTTGTTACCGTCGTTAAAGGTACGTCGTTGTTGTGAAGAATAGGGTTTTGTTGCTTTACATTGTTGTTGTAGGGTTTTGTTGCTTTACAATGTTGTAGTGAATGAGTATGTTTGATCTATGTATTGTTTGAGAATCATCCATTTTTATGTATTGTTTGAGAATCATCCATTTTTATTTCTTATTGCTTTTAACGATTTTACTACCATATGGTACATGGACTTCTCCAAAGATCGAGAATTTTGTAAGGATGTGAGCAATGTTGGAGGATATTTCTTTGATGAAATCAAAAACAGTATATGTTTTCTATTGTTTTAGTTTTCAGGTCTATCTATAGACCTTTATGTGCTATTTAATTTTTGTGGGGTTTCTACCAAAAGTTTTTCCGAAAACCTCAAAGATGTAATAGAACATCATTACAGTAGATTATATAACTTTTTCTTTAGCGACTCTTAAACGAGTATGAACTCCAAATGCTTTAGAATCTTGTGATTCACTATGTGGAATAAGTTGTGTTCATTTTTTGGAAAAAAAAACTTATTTAGTTAGAATAAAGTAGTAGTTTAAGTCTTCAGTTTAAAGGAATTGAATTTATTGCTTATGAAAATTTTGTGTGCAGGGTCGTGATGGGAGACTTGGCTATTTATACTACTCTTTTGAATCCTTGTCATAGGATTATAGTTTTGGACTCACTTTCTAGTGTACATTTGAATTATGGTTTTTATACTCATGGTGGGAAGAAGGTTCTGTGGCATCTATATTTTTTGAGGCTTTGTTATATAAGGTTAATCTTTTGACTGGTTGTAGTGATTATGATAAACTTGAGGAGAAAGCAGGGGGCTATAGACCTGAAAGATTGCTTTGGAGCTGTTTTGATGTGTGACATAGTTCATATTATTGCCCTTGTTGCTGCTAAGGTATGCTCATTGTACTTGAACTTGTTATGAATTTTCAATAAAAGTTATTAACATCCAATTATTATACAACGACCACAATTGATCTTTATCTCAATTGGTTGGCTCTAATAGTTAAAGTTAGGTATATATCCGATCTACTTTGGTATATTAATTGAACAACTTATTTACTTTATGTTTCAAATGAATAGTCTAATGTTAATGATGTTTTTATTTAAGGTTTCTGTATGACAGAGTTATGCGCCCACACGGATTGCAGCAAAGATTTGCATTCCTATGCCCGGCGTCTGTCAACTTAACCTTAATAATCAATAAACCAGATGAGGTCCTGGCGTATATACGCGACGTCTTTATGGACAGCCAAGAAACGGAAAAGTTGTTCATTCTAAATTCATCTATTATAGTTTTTTTGTATTTTGACGTCGTGTAGAAAGTTTCCATCTAACACTTGTTTAATCTTACAGTGGACATTGGTTGTTGGTCGCAATTAATCCTAGCAGAGCAATGGTGTATTATCTGGATTCGTTACGAAATGATTGGACAACATACCCGGATTTGAAGAAGTGTATTGACACGTAAGTGAGATGGTTCTAAATATGAATGTGTATATTTATTTGTTTGTTTATTTATTTATGTGAATTGTTCTAAATATTCACTTATATTTTATTAGCGCTATACAAGCTTTCCTAGCACTACGAGATAGCCATCTACCACAGCGGAGAGTCAACCCCATTATTACATGGAATTATGTGAAGGTATATTAATTATCACATGTTTTATTATATTAGTGATGCTACTTGATAAAACTTAGGATTTATCCATATTTTCTTTTCATTTGTAGTGTCCTCGGCAACGCAATCAAATAGATTGCGGCTATTTCATGTTGAGGTTTATGAGAGACACTCTTTTGTTGGATCGAATAGAGATTCCATCCGATGTATGTATTTCTAACTTATGAGTTATTTTAATATTAACACATATTTGTCATGTCTAATGAAATACTTAGAACTAAATCAAACTATGTTATATTAATATGTAGTACTTTGAAGAATGCAAGTGTGCTCATTACTCAATTGGATGAAATTAAAGAGGATTGGTGTCAATACATTATGGAGCTCGGAATTTTACAAGGTATAATATTGTACTCTTACTTTAATTGATGAGAATTTAAATATGTGTAACTTTGTTTATGTATTCTTTTAATTGAATTACAATCTTTGTGTTTTCAGGACCTATAATGTAGATTTGAAGCAATGCTTTGGTTGGATGCAAAAGTACTAGTATAAGTAATATGTTCATTTGTTGAAAAAATGTAATGATTTGTAATTATAAATAGGTGTATATATAATTTTGGTTTGTAATTTTAAATATATATATTGGTTTGAATTGCCAATTGTTTTGGATATATAATTTTGGTGTAAATTGGTACATTTAAATAGGATAAATTGGATTGATTTGAATCTCCAAATTGTGGTATTTTTCTGAAAAAAATTGCTGGTTGAAAAACAGGTCAAATTCTGGTTGTTAAAACCTGGTAAAAATTGTGGTTTAAAAAAATTTATATAAAATTTTTCGTATACCTTAGACAGCGCTTTTGGTGAAAGCGCTGTCTAAGGTGGGGATTAGAAAGCGCTTTTGACAAAAGCGCTGTCTAAGGTGGACATTAGAAAACGCTTTTACCAAAAGCGCTGTCTAAGGTATACCTAAAAAAGTTCAAAAAGGTTGACCTTAGACAGCGCTTTTGGAGAAAGCGCTGTCTAAGGTATACCAAAAAAATGTCAGAAAAGGTAAGGCTTAGAAAGCGCTTTTCCCAAAAGCGTTGTCTAAGGTATACCATATAATGTCAAAAAGCGCTGTCTAAAGGTACCATAGACAGCGCTTTTCATTAAATATACCCCCCTTTAGACAACGCTTTTGGTATTACCCAAAGCGCTGTCTAAACCTATAGCAGCGCAGGTTTAGACAGCGCTTAAAAGCGCTATCTAAGGGCAAAAAAAGCGTTGTCTAAGGTCTTATCTGTTGTAGTGTTTGCTACAATTCACATATCATTTCAAATTATTCTTTCATTTTCATCATAAGCTCTATCATTATTGTTAAAAGATATCGGTATATTTGTTATTCTGCAACGAAACCTCCGATGAAAATGTTTTTCTAGAACATCCAAAACATTAAGCTTCTAGAGAGGAGTTTGAAAAGTTGGTTAGATGGATATATTAATGATGGGGAACGAATTAGAAGTATCAGAGAGACTTGTTTCGTACATCTCAATTGCAGATACTAATAATGTTACGTAGCATATGTGGGTGTGGCTTAGAGATGACGATGATTTTAGGGTTATGATGTCTGCAGCAGATGATATTGTTTTGATTGTTGTAATCTCTTAGACATGTTGTGGTATTAAGTTTTTTATCTGTTGTTTGTGTTGTTGTGTTAAGTTTTTTTATCTGTTGTTGTAATTTCTTACTATGTCTTATGTTATTCGTGTGTGAAAAGTTTATCTTGTAACCAAAAGTAGATATGTTATAAATAACAAGGTTACACAATATTACCACATTATAAATCACTTAAAGTAAACAAATAAATGTTCATGTTGAACTTGCTCCAACATTGGGACAATTTGTCTGATTATGTCTGGGTTGACGGAATAAACCGTATAATCTTACCATTTTATTAGTCATATCCATTTTTGTTCTAATTTGCATGCTGTTAGGGCGACCCTTTTTCTTCTGTCGCATGTTTTCGTTGTGCCAAAATATGTCCCTTGATATACAGACCAATAATCTTCCAATTCTACCATAGGGAAGTTATTGTTGTATACATTGAACATATTTATGACTTTTTAAACATCAGAGAGATGCATGGAAGCGTCTTGGCGAACATATTAACATACCACAATGACATAGGAGCAAGGCATACGGAAGGCTTGAAATTTTCCACTGTCGCACCAACCTATTCAATTGGAACCGATAGTCTCCATTCGGCCTCTCCTTGTTGTGCTAGCGTTGAGAGTTTCCTCCTTCATCACTTTCATGCAACTATAACTGAATAATTGCCCCGACTGTAATACTGAATGTCATTTTTCTCCTCTGGTTGCGAAAATTGATCCCAACCTAAAGTAGGTTGCTCTTAGTAACACATTTATTGGTAGGTTTCTAATGCCTTTGAAGATTTGTTAATGGATTCAACAAGGTTTTGTTGTCATGTGGCCTCATCGGCATCGTTCGTAAAAAGTTGGTCTTATACACTTCTCCAGTGGAATGTTATCCATCCACCTTAATGCATATGCATTTGACAATCTAATTTCCTTGCGGTAGTATCGAAACGATGGTTGAGTTAAAGCATACCCTGAATTCACAATTTTTTTCAAAGGTTCTTATCTTAGATAAATCAGAGTGTCATAAATGGAGTAACAGTCGTGACCATGTCTTGAGTGATCTTGTATTTCAAACCCCGTCTAGATCAACTAATACTTATATGGCTTGGTAGAGATTGGTTGCAACTTGTTTTTTTTTTCGAAGACAGGTATCTATACGACCCACGACAAACCACTGCCACACAGAAAGCTTCAACGTCTAACCCCCTAGCCAACAAAATTACTGACCTACAAACACACAAACCCACAATCAAAACATGCCAGACACCCAACCATAATGCTAAGAGCATCCCCCATACCATCGCCAACAAAATGACTACTATCAAGATACCCAAAATGCATATGCCCCCAACACAACATCAAGATATAACCAAAACACCCAATGAACATATAACACAAACCTTTCCTCATACCATAGCCAAAATTCCCAAACATCATACCATAGTCAAAATGACCAAACATCACACCATAGCCAAAACACACAAGCATCACAACAATCATATGGCTTACAAACACCACAACAACCATTTCAACCTTTCTCCATTGAATCGTTAACACCAATGCCCTCTTCAATTGTCCAGGCCGCACACCAATGACCTCTTCAACACATCCCAACTACATTGTCATAGGTCGCGAACTGAGCTACAGCAGTGTGTCGCTCCATACATAAGACTTTTTAGAAATGAAAGAACTTCTTAGGGATTCTGGTGATGTTCTTGATACCTCAAATCCTCAAACACCCGAAGTGAATTAACAACAAGAGAAACGAGAAAGGGTAGCTAGGGGGTGTGGAACCGGTTGGCGGTATGACCAACTCGGTCGTCATCGTTAGTTTATGTAAAAGTAATTCTAATTAAATATTAATGTTTACTATTTATGCTAAAAACAATTATGCTCGTACATTGGTGTCAGGCCAATTGGTGCACCCTTTATGCACTTGTACAAAGGAGCCAATTGAATTAGCAACACTATATGATGTCTCCAATCCAATTGGCGTCTCCACTTAAATTTATAAGGTTGATGCCAATTCAACTGGAAACAACACTTTATCCTCATCTGAAAATGGAGTATTTTGAGAAATTTTTTTAAACAAGAGTTATTTGAGAAATTAATGTGAAAAATAGGGTTATTTCGATAAAAAAATCCTATGACTAGATAAAATATCCACGACCTTTAAGAACATGTGCTTAGAATATATTTGAATTTATTTAATTAACTAAATTTAAAAATTGTTTCTTTACATAGAATATCACTAACACCTAATTATAATTTTTTTATGTCATGAGAATTTTAGAGAAGTAAGGAAACATAAATGGTATTTGATGGTTTGAAAAATTGTTTGTTTGCAAAAGGGTATAATTAAGACGAATTTAATAGCGTATAAAATAATATAAGAAGGGCATGATAGCAATGAGAGTTTGAACGTAAACTCGTTTGATAACCTAAATTGACCGTGTAACAACATGTTTTATCCCTAGTGATGTCTTGTTCGTAATGATAATTATTCCTAATTCTTTAGTGAATAAACCTTTAACTATTCAAATTAATTTCTATGGCCATAGTAAATTGTAGATGAACCTAAGTATTTAATTATAAATAATCAAAACAATTTCTATACGTATTCCTAGTTATAGGAGATATGTAATATAAAATATTTCAATCAAGCGTTTCTGTTAAAAATCCTTCCTAACAAGTATTTATAAATCTATTTTTAATTTGTCAAAAAGAATAAAACATTAAAAACAGAAAGAAATAAATCATTTACCCATAAAGTATCAATAATTATAAATGAAAATTCAGAAAATCAAATTTAATCAAGAATGTGACTCATTCTTAAGAATTTTTTTTTAAATAACTACTTTTTTTCAAATTAAATACGAAAATAACCATTGTTTCAAAGTTATTACAAAAGTGATCGTGTATCAGAAGGATAGAAAGAGGTGTAGCCATTGTGGTTGGCGCATGCATTAAAATTTTACACATAGGCGCCATTGTGGTTGACGTGTGCTTGTATGTGTCGCCACTGCAAGTGGCACATACATGCATCCATTAAGAGCATGCACCACTTGTAGCGACAACTTTTTTATTTCCAAATTATATAAATACAACATCCCTCCACATCATTTTTTACACCTCTTCTTACTATTTCCTTCCATTTTTCATCAATGTCCTTCCATTTTTCTTGCAAATGTATTCATATATGTGTCCTTATAATCACAAGAGAAATGTTGATTTAATTTTTTCGACAGTAATTCATCCAATGATGATCCAACTCTGGAATACATAGACGTTCGAATATCTTTACTGGAGCTTGATCCATTGGTTAGATGAAGACATTGCAGAGGGTGAAAAGATCAAAATAATTCAAAGGCTTGTTACCACATTAAACCAAAATAGAGAAATTCATTTTTGGGAGAATGTTAAAACTAACAGAGATGTTCACATGATGATGTATAGTTCTCAAGAAATTGTCCTAATGGCTATAATCGCATAGTTATGATGTTTAGTCATTGTATTTGTCTGTTTTGTTGTATAGTTTTTATTTAAAATATTGTTTAGTTGTTGTTTTAAAATTATTGTAACCAAATGTTATGATATTTATGAGATGAACGACATTTTTAATATAAAGCAAAACAATTACATTTAAAATTATGTTGATGTTGTTGGTCCAACATTGGGACAATATGTACGATTGTGTCCGGGCTGACGAGATGAACTACATAATCTCACCATTTTGTTCGTTGTATCCATTTCAATTCGAATACGTGTGCTATTAGTGCAACCCTTTTTCTTTCTTCGCATTTTTTCATTGTGCCAGACTATATCCCCTTAATATGCAGGCCAATAGTCTTCTTTTGCTACCACTGGAAAGCGATTGTTGTAGATATTGTATATGTTTATGACTTTGTAAATGGTGGATACTAAGTTGGAAGGGTCCTAACGAGCCTTTGAACATGTCTCTATAACATGGGAGCAAGGCATACAAAAGGCTTAGAACTTTCCGTAGTCTTACCAACCTCTATCTAGTTCCACTCAATAGTATCCCTTCTTTATCTCTTTTTTAGTATTGATACCTTTAACTAATTAAATAATGATAATCAACGACATATCACCTTTTTCTTTTAATTTAGTTTTAAAAAATTTAAAATTTCAATTAGTTTATCTTATTGATGGAAAAGAGTTTTTTTTTATAAGCAAAAGTATATTCAATAAAGTACTAGGAGTACATTAATCCATTTACAAAATATCCTCGTACGAATTCCAAAAAATGAGAGATAACCACCAAACTAACTAGACAAAAAAACAATAAGGTTTTTAAACCAAGCACAATAAGTACATTTCCTTTTACTAAGGGACCAAACATCTAGCCTGCACAAGGAAATATGGGTGATCCTAAAAAACATATCCTCAATGTCTGAAACTAAGTCATTGAAAAAAAACTGATTTCTAATCCACCATATTACCCAACAAGACGAAATCCATATAAAACACGTCGAGGATTTGTCGCAGCACCTAATAAGAACTAGAAAATAAGATAATCACGAACCACAAACATTAGAATGCACCTGCCAATCAACTCCCACCCAACCAGCCACCCTCTCCCACAACCGTTGAACTCGCGGGCAAGAACAAAATAATTGATAAATGCCTTCCACAACTCTAAAGCAGAAAACACATATTGTTTCGTGGATATTCGAGATTACACCCCTGGCAGCCAGATTTTACCTCGCTGATAATCTATGAAGAATCAACCTCCTTGAAAAAACTTTCGCTTTCAGTGAAATTTTGGAGTCCCAGATTAACTCCAAAGCTGTCTTGGAAGGAATATTGATATCACTAGAAATGGCAGCAGCATTAAGGCACACGAAAGACGAGGAAACCCAAAAAGAAAAGGAATTTTCTAACTCCTAAGTAAAGTCGTCTGCAGGGCCTAATATTGAGAGAAAAATGGATAAAACTGAATCAATTTCAGACCAAACAGTATGGGACATATCTTCCGTTAAAGAAAGATGCTCACTAATGAATTATTTATTCCAAACCCAGGCTTCACCAACCCAATTTCCCATTTCACTTACTGCAGCATCTTTGTTAAGAGAGGAGCCAAAAAGATCAGGAAAACAAGAGTGTAATGGTCGAGTTCCAGCCCACCTTGAATACTAGAAAGATACCAACTAATCCTTAAAAATTAATTTAAAAATTCTTAATTATTTTTTAAACTTCATAAAAACATTATTTAAATATTCTGAACTATTTTTTAAAATTTGTAAAAAAATTTAAATTTCACAAAAAAAAATTTTTAGTTATTTTTTAAATTTATAAAAAAAAATTAAATTTCACAAGAAAAATGTCATATTCTGAATTATTTTTTAAATTTCACAAATTTTTTTAATATTCTGAATTATTTTTAAATTGCATAAAGAAATTAAAATTTCACAACAAAAATAAATTAAATATTCTTAAATATTTTTTAAATTTCATTAAAAAATTAAATTTCACAATTTTTTTTTAATATTCTTAACTATTTTTTTAAATGTCTTAAAAAAATTAAATTTCACAAAAAAAAATTAATATTGTTAATTTTTTTAAATTTCTTTAAAAAATTTAAATTTCACAAAAAAACAATTTAAATATTTTTAATTATTTTTTAACACAAATTTAACATTCTTAATAAATTAATGTTAATGAATTGTTCTAAGAAGTAAATTGTACATACCCTTGTTTGAAATGATATAATTTTTGTTTAACACAAATTTAACATTCTTGATAAATTAATGTTAATGAATCCTAAAAAAAGTGAAACCAAATTCAACAATCTTGTCTTCATGCTTTGTTCTTATTTCAGTAGTAGAATTGTTGTTTCCTTCAAGGAGAAGAACCCTAAGTCCCTTTGAAAAATCTTTTCATCCTTGTAAATCATTGGTAGTGCAAAGCATGGTTGGCTTAGCATGCCTCTACACTAGTAGCAGATCAATACCAATCTGCAAGATCCATTATAAAATCACAAATTACAAGCTTGATTAAACAAAGTACTTAACTTTAATCTAACACAAAGAGAAACTCATAAAAATTTCACATCATTAGAAGCTATTTACCATATCTAATGCTTCCCACTCAACATGCTTAATAACAAATAAGTTACCATACATTATAAACCTAGAAAAGTGATATTATACTCATCAAGAAAATACTACACCACATGTCCAAAAACACTTTGTACAAAACAAAAACAGAATCTACAAGGAAAATCCTATCCATAATCGTCCTACCATAAGGTTCTTCTATCCGTGATATATTGTTAGAACTAAAAGCAATAACTCAATACACATAAATCACCAATTTGCAGCAATAAAACCAACAGACTTATCAAAGCAACATAATAACAATAGGTTATTCCTGATACACTATCAATTGGTAGTACCAATTTGGAAAACATTTTTAAACAAGGATCAAACACATTCAAAGCAATGGCAATACGAATCAATAATGCAAAATAAGGTGCTGCAATAGGTCTTTCTATACCATAAACAGTAGAGCATCCTATTAGCAATGCATACCAATTCAAAATGAACCTCAACACTCACTCACAATTTTCTAACCAATTACTGTGGCATTTCCATAGAAGCAACTACATCTAACACTAACATCCAAGTCGTTTTTGCATACACCTTCATATCAATATCACAACAAGTGAATTGCATACACTTACACAATCTAACTCAGTTTCAAAACTTTAACAATATCTGACATTAAAATCAGAATTGGACAAATCTAAACATTCATTCGCATTTTGCTAACTAACTCACTCTATCATAGATTTCAAGCTCATTTCCAGCAAATACTTAATTTCACAATAACACAAAACTAACGAACGCACTCGAAACAGGAAGTCCACGCACAGTAGCTAACACAAGCTCTCAACAATTCAAGATTCACATTTAATCAGAAATCATATTCCATCTAAGCATTTTCAGCATAACAGAGTCAGAGAATACCAGAATTTCACTCAAATTCACACCCCCCACACACTGTGTACCTCATGTTGTGGAAAATAAGGCCGAAAGGTCCTCACTTTAGTTAAGGAACTTGCTTTTTCTTTTCTTAACTAATTCATTTACACATTGTGCATATGTCAACAATTTATCTTAGGCTAAATAAATCACTACTTTATAAATGTTAATGTTTGTAATGGTATGAGTTACAACTCATTCTTGTAATCTTTCAGCAAGCACTGTCAGATGTGCATCAATCAATCCCTCTCAATTAAAAACAGACATGTGTCTCTACTCAATATTCTCCTTACTGATTGAATGAGGTTATTGCAACGAAGTTTCAGACCTGCTTCTTTTTCTAACCTTTCATTTTGCATCTCTCTGTTTGTTTCCTTTCCTAACCTTTCATTTCTCATCTCTCTGTCTCTTCTACTCAATAATAGTGGCTCCAATGTTGACTTGACAAAGTCTATCCCAAAACATCTCCTACCATTAACTCACTCATTCCTTGCTAATAATCTTGTTTTCTCATCATACATCTTCATCTCTACACCAAACACAAACAAACTTTTTCAAAGATGGCTGAGGATGTGGTTGAACTTGTGCTTCACAATTTGAACTCACTCATTCAAAAAGAGCTTGGCTTATTTCTGGATTTTGATCAAGACTTTAATAGTCTTTTCAGCTTGCTGACAACAATCAGGGCTATACTTTACAAACCACCTCAAACATTACCCGTCCATTGTGATTTTGTAGTGATGTTTCCAATAATAACCTCTGTGGAACAATACCAGTAGATGGTAACTTTGGATCTTTCCCAGCAGAAAGGTACTATGCTAACTCTTTTCTTTAATTGTTAGTCTTGTTAATATTAAAGATTGGTGAAATTAAAGAATATGCAAGATAAACTCAGAAAATATATAGTTGATTAGAAAAACCAATAAAGAAAAACTAATCAGATTCAAACATCAAAAGCTTGATGAAATTACGAAAAACTACTTAACATATTTGAAGTTGTGTTTAAAGGAGAATTGTCAAATGGAGGAAGTGTTGTCGTCAATACATAATAATTTAGAAAAGCAACTTAAAACTAATACATAAAACAACTGAAACATTCATTTTAAGCATTGTATAAACATCCAAATATGTTTAAAATAATATTATGCATGTTTTTATATATAGTTTTTAAAAAGTATTGAATAATAGTTAAAATTCATCATTAACGTTAAAAGTTACTATTACAAAACAAGGTTTAATCTTACAAGAATTAAACATTATTTGTGAAAAAATATGTTTCCAATAAATACAAGTAGTACTATTGAGTGCCTATCCAAAAATAAGTGATTCTTAATGAATAAATATTTCAATAAAACTGAATTAGTAGAACAAACTCTCATTTAAACTCTATCTTGAGCTAAAAACTGCAAAACTTAATATATAAAAACTAAATATTCTTGGTTATAATCTGTTTCTTATCTTTCTAATATTATCATACAAATCCGCGATTTTATGAACTGAGTAATGATCTCATTTAACACACATTAGCATACAAATCTTACATGGTATCAATAGTTTTAGGATACACAATCTTTGTAAAACTTTAGAGCTTCTAACGAAACAAACAAAACAGTATAACAACTAAGTTCAACACAACCCTCTAACGACTAAACTTGCAAGAACAAATTAACAATAAAACAGAATAGATCAAAATGTAAATTAGATCGATATAGGATAAACAAATGACTACAAACCTTAACGTGTGCAAAAGACTATGGCGTCAAGAGGGCAGCGGCACAAAATACTACGACTAGTCCAGATCGAAGTAATACTATGGCGTCGTCTGTTCTTTTTGCTTCTCGATTCTCAAGTATCAGAGTGCAGGGGCACAAACAATGAGATCAACAACATATTTTCATCTCTCAATTGGAAAAAAAAACCTTAAGTGCACTGGATAATGGGCTACAGCCCACAGTCCAATTCTGAAATAGAGAAAATAACATCGCATTTATTAAATCTACTCATATATCATTTGCATTAATATTGCATACAAAAGCAAACAACAACAGTAACAAAACTATCTAAAAAACATACCACACTTAAGAAAATCCACATTCAATCTTTAAACTGTGGAATCTTACTACCAAAAGAAAGAATGAAATTAAAATAGACATGAACTAGTTAATTAAAATGATATAAAACTTAGAATGGCATAGATAAGTAACTTAACTGAAAAAAACAGTATCAGAAGAACTAATACTAATCATAATAAACTAAGATATATTCTATGCACATTTCGAGTAAATTATACTGTGACATTTAATCAAACACGTATGGTGCACGATTGAAATGGAAATATACCAACACCGAAATTATCCAACTTATTCACTTCTAAAATGACAATAGAAAGATTGAAATGGCATAACAACGATCGATCAATTATAATTCATAGTCAAAAGATGCTCTTAACAAACAATAACAATTACTCTAGTAAACTCATGAAATCTTAAGGAAAGATCTTTCTTACAGAATGGGGAAATTTTTTGAGATGGGGCTGGTGGAATCATGAAGATGAGGGAAAATAGATGGAGGTGAATCGAACTTGTTTCGGTGAAAGAGATGGAAGAAAAAGAAACGAATGTTAAGAAGAAATTGAGGAAGAAGAAATTGTGGAAGAAGAAATTAGGAAACACGAATTAGGGTTCTTGTTTGGAGAGAACGTGATTCAAACGTGAAATTTGGGGAAGAATCTGAGTTTTTTTTTAACTTTCAAATTTTTTTTCTTTTGTGTTTTAACAAAAGAATTTTGTTTAATTTTAATGTTTAATAACATATTTTATTTAATAATTAATAAAATAATATCCAATGGATTTGTAAAATAATATCTAATGGATTTATAAAATGAGATGGATGGATTGAATCCATCCATATGGCACTACTACGAAAAACCCATTTAACAACAGTTGGGAATGACATATAATGACGCGGGCGAAGACGTTGTTATGTAGATTGTCGTTGTAAGTTCGCTGTTTCTACAACGGTCTGGAAACCGTTGTTTAAAGGCAGGACGCGTGCCATATATCACAATGGTTATTATAATAAACTGTTGCGATACATACACTTAGGTTCTGGGTTCGAAACCCATCAGTAGCGAATTTATATAAAACATAAATTACTTATGATATCGGTTACAATATATAGCCGTTGTTGTAAGTACCCTAAGTTTATTATATTAAATGTAGATTGCTTTTTTTCCAAACACCTCACTAAATAAATATACATGGATTAAATTTGATGAAGATGTCTATAATCTGCAAATTAAACTGTTCTTGAAAACCAACTTAAACAAACCAATGTTGTTTTCTGATTGCATTCGTCTCATCATGCATTTCACGCTCTTTTACATATATTGTGGTTTATTGATCTGACTCCTTCGATATATCACTATCTTCGATTATAGTTAAATTTCTATAAGATCAACAAGACATTGAATAATTTGCCTCATCTTTGATTTAACTATAATGGAAGATGGCGATGCATCTAAGGAGCCAGATCATTATACCATAATCTATATATAAAAGAACGTGAGATAAATGATGAGAGGCATGCAATCAGAAAACAACATTGGTTTGTTTAAGTTGGTTTTCAAATACAACTTAATTTCCAGATTATAAGTATCTATGTCAAATTAACTTAATGTATTTTAAGTGAGGGTTAGTGAAACAAACAATCTACATAGAATATAATAAACTCAAACAAAATTCTATACCAGATCCAGATATTATAAACTCATATAATACACTTGCTACCACCAGCAAACTTTAAGTGAGGGTTAGTTAAACAAACAATGTAAATAGAATATGATAAACTCAGACAACATTCTATACCAGATCCAGAAATTATAAACTTATATAATACGCTTGCTTCCACCAGCATCATCACCTTGTATCATCCCCTTAGTCTGAAAGGAAATAAAGCAAACTTCAAAAATGAGCATCCTCAGTTGAAAACAAACCCTAAAACCATAATCCAGTTATGAGTAAAGAGAGGAACAGGAATAACACATCTTTTAATGAAACTAATCCCGGAACAGGAATCAATTATGATGTTGAACTAGTTTGGGAAGCCATGAAAAAGAAATATAAGGAGGAAGAAGCATACACAAAAGCTTCATACTTCTTATACTTCTTTTCATTGCTTCTAAAACTAGATAAAGTTTACTTACACTGTTGTTTCTTCATTTACTAACATCTTGTTCGTGATGCTATGAAAAAAAAGTACAAGGTGGATCAAGTTTCCATCATAGATTCTAGCTTCTTATACATTTTTCCATAGCAACACAAACATTATGAAGTTTCCAAAGTATGGTCTTTGTTAAGGTAGTGAAAACGAATCTGAAAAAATGAGAACAATCAACAAAAACAACATGTAACAAACGAGATAATGGGAAATATCTAACAATAGATGGTAGAAGAAGAATACCTTAATGTATGAAGCACAAGATTCACTGCTAATGGTGAAAACAAAGAGAAAAAATTGGTTCTAGGGTTTCACTTTGAAGGCAACGGCGTTACTGTCATTTAAGTGAAAGTTATTTCACTTATATATGGGTAAACTATTTCACAACGGTTAACAATAACAACCGTATAGATAAGTATTTATTTATTATAAATATATCACTACGGTTTACCAGAGTAACCGTAGTGATAACCCTTTTATCTGTGAATTTTAAAATAAATAAAAACCGTATACATAGGTATTTATTTATTATAAATATATCACTACGGTTAACCAGAAGAACCGTAGTGATAACTCTTTTATTTATGACTTTTAAAATAAATAAAAAAGAAAAGGTGCGCCTTAACTTCTAACTTAATACATCTGCAGTTTAAACATCAACAATGTAATTCACAATGCATCTGCAGTTTAAACATCAACAATGTAATTCGAACCCTAATTCAACTATTACATTTCATAACAAAGTAAATATTAAACATAAAGGAGACAAAAAATATAATATCTTGATATTTCCAGAAAAATCTCTGATTTCAGTTTGTTCTTCAAATTCTTGTTCTTTTTCTTTAAATCCTCATACATAACCTTCAGATAGCCCACAGTTTCCAACTCTGACTTTATAATGCTCTCATCGTCATTTCCATCTCTTTCTCCCACGTCTTCATCCCATATGAACAAATTACATGTTTCATCGCTCCTCTAAAATGGACATCTCCAAAAATGCCTTCCTTTATTTTGTCCTTTCTTGCATTGATACGAAACCATACGACCATCACAACCAGAAAAATTTCTAGATCGAGATTTTACACTCGAACAAGACGTAGAAACACCTTTGGATGGTTTTGTCTTCAAATATGACATTACAACACCTTAAAGTAGAACACTTTGTTGTTGTTGTTGTTGTTGTTGTTGTTGTTGTTGTCTTCTTCCCGACAATGGTGACAGCGTTGGTGTTAGGGTTGTTTCAATGGATAAATTGATATATATACTTGGTGTTTGAAATACATAAAAAGAAGCTTCAATTTGTAACAACGGTTTTGAGAAAAATCCGTCATGATATCCTTTTTATCTTTTAGTTAAATATTAATAAAACTTAAAAAGGGAGCATTTACATCAAAGGGATAAACTATTTGAGGGCGATGAGGTTCGAACCCATGATATCTAGATTGTATCACCACGGTTTTCATAAAAACCGTTATTATACCCTTGAGATTTCTAATTAAAATAATGCGCGCGCATCCAGTACGCACTATAAGAACGGTATATAGGATGCTGTTGTAAACCTGGCGTTATTGTTTTAGCCATTTTGTAGTAGTGTGGGTTGATGGATGGATTGGATCAAATCCATTAAATTAAATTTTTGTTAATGGATGGATAAATTATTGGATGGATTCGATAGATATTATGTTAATGGATTTTATTGCCACCCCTATATAATACCAAAAAGTCATACATCAAAATCATGTTATCTCCTACCATGAAGTCGTGATATTTCTTCATGCATAACAACATAATGTTCAATCATAAACTGTACGTATTGATGTTAACCGCTTGTCGTATATGAGTCCATTTCAACCCTCGAGAGTTTATTCAGTGCAGCACTGTGAACCGAGGAATTGAGCAATGTTTTCAACATCAGGGTACAAATTTTTGGCCTTGATAGAAAACTTCAGCGCCTCTACATATTCACCTCTTGGCATTGTACTCTCTTCCACTTGCTTAGTTCTCACAACCTCATCATTGTTGCATTCCATTATGAATTGATATCATAGATCCAATAACCTAACTTTCCTCAATATCACACTAAAATAACACCTTGTTGCTCTACCCATTTGTTATAGATTAAAATTATAAATAAAAAACAAGATTTCAATTGTTTGTTAAAAAATATAACAAAAAAATATGTTTTGCATTTCTCCATCTTCTATTATAAATGATTTTCTTCAAAAGATAATATAAACACCTTTTGATTTTTGGCATAAAAGTAATTTTTTTTAATAAAATGAGTTCTGAAAGAAACTTCAACTAGCATAGCTAACCCATAAAAACTCCTTTCATCTTTATGATCCTTAATAACTCCTTTGGTTTGGACACGGGAACATAGCCATCCTTACACTTTTCATATTTATGATCCTTACCAACTCTAGTATAACAGGTTTTCATACATGAAGTAGACCGCACAAACGTCTCCTCACTTCCATCGCCAAGGGGTTTTTCATCTTTACTTGTTGAGTCTGGTTTTGGTGAAACCTGGATAAGAACCGCATAGAAACCTGCATAAAGCTTTTCTTACAATTTTGATAGATTAAAGCTAGATTCTTAACATATATGTAGAACTGGAACCTGGTATTATAGTGATTGCAAACTGTCCAGAATGTCTGAAGTTTCAGATTGGTAACACATGGGACATTTGTAGAATCATTTTTCCTATATTTTGTTGCAATTGGAACTTGACTTGCAGCAAACACATTCCCATTTGAGTGATGGGATGAGGTGTTAGGTACTGTAGCTTTCAAATTGGCTCTGACTATCATTTCTTGTAAATGGGCTTTAATTTTCATATCGTGTAAAATTCCCTTTGCTTGGTCATTCAAGATCACACTGGCTTCCCTAATTGTTAGGAAGAAAATTAGAACCCTAACAAAACTATTTAAAGACTGGAAATTCTAAACTATAAAGAAGATAAACAAAGTAAAATAAGAAGATAAATTGATTTAATTGATTTTTTATTCATATTTTCTAATGTATCATAGACACTACATATATAGAACTTTGGATGGATAATTAACTATAAGACCCAAAAGCTATTAAAGGCCCAATTCAAATATCCTAAAAACATTCTAGAAAACATATAAAATAAAATGATAACTAATATAAATTCAAATATCTTAATTATCTAAAATTAACTCCATAATCCTATCATTACCAACACTTTCAAAAATAACCTTGTCCTCAAGGTTATAAAACTTTATTGTTGCAATCAATTTCCTGGATCCCATTGCTTGAACCAAATAGACTCTGTCATGGATGTGTGCTCAATATCAATCAACCCAAAATAAACAAAGGGCCAATAGACAACTTGCACAAGCTTTATTGCATAAGGGACATGTATCTCCCCAAGCTCAATGATGCTTTGTTGAAATAAGCCTAGACATGGATAATTAATATCATTAAGGAAGATAACACTACTAATACTGTCCTAAGAAAATACTTTTTGAAAGAGGTCCATATACCACAATGTAACATTATGCTCTTTCATATTCACTTTGGTGGCTGCAAATCCAAAGGTAGCAATAAACACAGCCTTGAAAATCTTATGTCGAAACAATTCCATTGCATACGATATACATGCCCCACCAAAATCATGTCCAACTAAGATTACCTTTTGGCTTTCGGGAAGTTTTTCAAGGAAATCGGTGAGAGGCTTAACATATTGCAACAGACTTGTAATGTTGTTAGTATCAAATGAATGAACTCCAGAACCAGCTAAATCTATGGCAGCTACTTTATAAACACTTTCTTCTAGAAGTGCGATAGTTTTATACCAACACCAGGCCCCGAAACCGCCTCCATGAACAAGGACAAAATGATTGGTCTCAAGATCATCAACCTTTACACCCTGATTTAGAAGCTGGTGAGGTTAAAGAAACGGACCAGTGAGTGATCTAGCTCTAAAACTCGAACTCCGCGGCAAACTAGTACTCACATTATTCCTTTTGGAAGCTCCATTAGGGTACCGTAACGAGCTCGACCGATCAAATTGCAGATTCTGCTGATGCTGCTTATACAGTAAAGCAGCAGCTATAGCTTGTTCACGAATCGATGCATCGTCGAGCTTTTTTTTTCTCTCTGTGGCTGGTTGAGCGAAGCTTTTTGGATGAAGATGGTGATTGTTGTTGGTGGGTTGGTTTGAGCAGAGCGCAGAGGTTACCCATTGTTGTTGAAGGTGTATGCCATTTATCATCCTGAGTATCACTATAAGGATCATCAGAAGCATTACATTGTTCCATTATTATTTTTTTAACTCTGAGTTCAGTATCCAAACCACCCTCTTTCAAATCCTCTACATCAGCATCGTGTTTTCTCATTTCTTCATCGGATCAAGAATATGTATGTAACCCATCAACATCATAATCCACCTTGTCCGTGCTCCCATTTTCAAAAGGCATGCCACCATTTTGTCTAGGAGTCACATATACCACATCATCATTTATCAGTCTAAACCTGCTATGAATAGAACCATTAGTCCATTCACCACAGTTTCAAATATGATCATCTTTGCTCATCGAAAACTCAAAATTCTATGTCGAATTCCGTGTTAGAGAGAAACTTGGATTATGCGAAAACGGGTGCGAATACGTATCAATGATAGGAAATATAATTTATGATTGGCCATGAAGATAACATTTTCAGTAGCAAGGCTATTTCAGAGTCTGCAAATTTATTGGAATGATAATGTGAAGTATCTTTTAGTGTTTTAACAATGGCATCCAGTCTGGAAACATCCAACTCTGCCAAAGACAACTTATGCTTTTCCTGGTCGGATAATAAGGCAGCATTGAACACAACACCCTTTTTAAGGATCCCATCAGACTGGGCAGTATCAAAAACAAGCATCCCTTTCTTAGGAATATGCTTGAATGTAGGCTTCGTAGAGATATCAGATGTGCGTGATTGTTGACCTAGTACGTAAGCATTAGAGCCGGTATATGGATCACGAAATGAAGCATCAAGAGTAATAACCTTCTGTCCACTATTTTGAAGTATGAACTGTACGACCTGTTCGTGAAAAGAAAGAGGAAGACCCTCCTTGAGTAGCCATTTGTCAGCAACATCATATGCATTATCTGATCGGTTGTATGACAACTTCCTGATAGGTATACCATCTCCAATATCCACATCAAACACATAATCATATTGCGCACCATCGGAGAGAGGGCGACTTGATCCTTCTGGTCCATCAACAACTTCACCAATTTTATCCCATTTATGTTCGGCCATGTTCCATGCATAAGCCACCCCATTATCTCCCTCTCTAACTACTTTTGTCTGGCCATCAGAAGTTCCTGGGATCTTCAATGCATCCAAGCCTGGTAACTCCTCCAATTTTAATCCACCAACCCTTTTTCTGCTAGACTTGTACTGAGAAATTTGTGAAGTGTATAAATCAAGCTCTAGCTGGTCAGCAAAATAATATTGATTTATGGTCCAAACGCGTATAACTCCATCAGAACATGCTGTCACAATATCCCCATTTTCCATAAATTTTGTATCCCAAACACAACCAGGATGCTCTATGCTCGGAACACAAACTCCATCTTTCCATATTTTTGCAAAACGGTCTTCGCTACCACTGACAATAAGTCCTGATGCATGTGAATCAATTGAATAAACAATTGCAGTATGACCAATCATCTCCATTAACACTTCACCACTTACTGCCCCTAATCTTAGAGAACCATCATGGGATGCAGATAGGATTCCTAGATCAGACATCACAGCCAAGTCACGAACTGTATCTGAATGTCCTTCAAAAGTATGTAAACAAGTTTTTCCCTTCCAAGTCTTTAAAGTAGTGTCACTTGAACCTGTAACAAGCTCTCCTGTGGGTAGCTTTATAACTGCTTGAATCGCTGACTTGTGAGCCTCCCATGTTTCAACGCACTGCCCATTCCACGAAAACAATTCTCGTTCAGACATTTGATCGAACAGCTCCCGTGCAAGGCTGGACTTGGAGTTCCTCAAATAAGCAACATAAGGCAGAGATTTAGATTTTTTTTTTAAAAGAGAGATGAGACACTTGCAAATGTTTCTTATAATCTCTTCTATTAGTGTTTGTTGGTTGTTGTTGTATGTGGCAATTGTTGTAGTAGTATGAATAATGAGATGTTGAATAGGATGAATATGGGTTAGGTGGAGGTGGTGTATACCCATGATTAAAATACAAACAAGGTGATGGACTTGTAACATATGAGTTTGTGTAATAAGGGGAAAAGAGTTCCCATGGAAAGGATAGAAATGAAGGTGTTGTAGGAGTTGGAAAAGAGGGGTTTGTAGGGTAGGTAGGAGGAATACTCCATGGATGATATGAAGGTGTATGATAAGGATAATCCATAGGAGGATTTGAGTACATGATGAAAGCACCAATTGTTAGGAAGAAAATTAGAACCCTAACAGAACTATTAAAAGACTGGAAATTCTAAACTATAAAGAAGATAAACAAAATAAAATAATAATATAAATTGATTTAATTGATTTTTGATTCATATTTTCTAATGTGTCATAAACACTACATATATAGAACTTTGGATGGATAATTAACTATAAGACCCAAAAGCTATTAAAGGCCCAATTCAAATATCCTATAAACATTCTAGAAAATATATAAAATAAAATGACAACTAATATAAATTCAAATATCTTAATTATCTAAAATTAACTCCATAATCCTATCACTAATCAACTTGAAAGCAGCTTCTTCCCCTACAAATTTAGTTTTATCAGGATAAAGTAGAAGTGCAAGCTTTCTGTACTGTTTTCTTATGACTACTTCTTCGGAGAGTTTCTCTGTCTGAAGAATTCCATACAAGTCCATTTCAGCCCTTGAGAGTTTGTTTAGTGCAGCACTGTGAACCTCGCAAAATGCAAGTATACGAGCAATGTTTTCAACACCAGGGTATAGTTTTTTGGCCTTGTTAGAAAACTTCAACGCCTCTACATATTCAATTTTTTCATTCTATTCTCTACGACTTGCTTAGCCCTCACATCCTCGTCCTTGTTGCACTCCATTATAAATTAATGTCAAAGCTCCAATCACCTCAGTTTACTCAATATCACACAAAAATAACACCTCTTCTATTAGTGCCTATTCACATTCTACAAGCAGTGCTATGTGTTCCACCTAATTGGCACAGACCAAGCAAAACAAAATTAAACTAGGCCATCATTACTCTACAGTCTACACATTTGCTATAGATTAAAATAAAAAAGATTTTCAATTGTTTGTTAAAAATCACAAAAAAAAAAAGATGTTCATTTCTCCATCTTCTATTATAAATGATTTTCTTCAAAAGTAATCTAAACAACTTTTGATTTTTGGCATAAAAGTAACTTTTTTAACAAAATGATTTATGAAATTAAATTAACCTAACCCAGAATTATAGATAGGATTCAATCAAACTGACAAAAATGGTGCAGCATAACAACCAATCCACACCGACAAAAATGGTGCAAAGTATATGAAAATTATAATACCTGTTTGACATGGTGACAACCTAGATAACGTGGTTTTTTAACATGACATCAATATCAAGTTAACCTAGTTTGGTTGTTTTATCCTGTCTTAAAATTAAACTTTGAAAAAATGTTGAGATTTTTGTTTCAATTCTAGAGAATTTTGAGTAAGCTAGAGTATTATTCTGAATTGAAGCTTTCAATTGAAGTTATACCTTAATAATTTAAATGTCAACAAAATACATATAGCAATGAACTTGAAAAAGCTAGTGATGGTGGAGAAGTGGTGCAGGTATGATTTTTGGTAGTTTCAAGTGAGGATTAGTTTGATAACTGTAAAGTGGAACACATGGCATTAGCAAAGTTTCATGTCATATGAACAATAAGGCAAATATATGAATATAGTTATTTGTATTGACTTACTTGATAGGGGTAAATAATTAAAATGAACCATTCACCGGAACATTCCCTTCCAGATTATTTTTTGAGAGATCAATGTACTCCAAAATGATAATTGTGTCAATTTACACATGGAAATATATGATTCTATTTCTAGTATAAACAAAATTATGCATTAATTTCTTTTTTAAAAAATTTACTTCAACTATTACTAATGGCAAATCAAATTAAAGGAGTAACACTCACGTGACTTTCAGGGTAGAAACATTTGTGAAAGACACAGGAATGCGGCCATTCAAAATGTTATTATTGAGACAACTATTTTTGAGAACAAGATGAATTAGTGGAAAATCATGATAGACAACAAGTTACATAAATCATGATGCTTACTGGTGGGTACTATGCAAAGTGAAATTGTCAAAAATGAAAATTAAATCTCAATCAAGGCATAACTGATACATTAAATATATTCTAATAGGTGACTAGCATATTCCCTTTAATGCAAAAAGAAAAGGAAAAGAAGAAAAAATGCACAGAAAGACCATGTAAACAATTGGGCGACAGTCCTGTTAGAATATATATCACATATAATAGGGCCAAATCAAGCTTTACCTCAAACCTGTTAAATCAAAAAACCGAAGAAACTTCAAGCAGCTTTCACCACACCCTCAGTCCATTAATGTGTGCATATTTACTTTTTTGTTGACTAAAAAGGGCTAAGCCCCAACAAACAAACAACTAAAAACATCTAAGGAAATATATAGAAGCAACATCTTCAAACATGGCATTATACAAGAGTCCATCGAAAACCCATGCTTATCCACTACTTGATTGGCTTCTAAGTGGACGTGTATCTAATAAATATACCAAATCTTTGCAAGAGGCCAACATAGGAATAAGTTAAATACTTAATAGCAATTTTGCAATGCAACTTCATAATTTCTCTAGTACTCTATTAATCAATTAGTTATCTAAGCTTGAAGACAAGGACATCAACAGAATATAAAGAATTAGTCTCAATATGACGCATCAAGGTACCTTATAACCACTCTTCAAGGTATCAAGTTCCTTATCGAGATCGTTAATAAACGGGTTCTAAGCATGCATTCGTGAACGCTGGCTGGTGGTGTGTATCTGCAAAAATAACAACAAAACACTTGATGCGTAGCTAAGAAATATTTACTTCCAACCCCTAGTTAATGTAAGTAAATAATTAATAAAATAAAACAAAAAAATACATAAAACACATGCATGCCCGTTTCGATAAACAGCTTAATTAACTTAATAATAATTACAAAGAACTCAATTAAACAACTTAATTAAAAAAGGGGGAAACTAGAAAGAAATAGATTGCAACGAACCCTAATAATATTTTTGTATCGTAGAGGATGAAGAAACTTGTATCAACGAATAGCACATTGGGGTCTTTGTGAAGTTTCTTGAAGACATCCAAAATCAAGATCAACAAAATTGAAAATTTTAAATATTGAAAAGGTTAGGGTTTGATTTAAAGGAAGAAAATGCGGGTACATGCGGAGGATGTTTCCGATAGTGTGATCTTCTCTTTCAACGGTGAATGATACAACATTGATGATCTTGGTGTCCCTCCCGTAAGAAACCCTTGATTTAGTAAAAATGAAATGAATCAGAAAAAGAGAGTTGTAATTGAATGAAGAAAGGAGAAATGAAAGGATTGAGATAGTAGAAAAAAAGAGATGCTTTTTGGTGCTTTCAGGGACGACGAAACGCTCGTAACTATCAAATGGATTCATGGTTTTCTTCGCTCTGTTCTATTATATTTACTAGCACTCTTCTTTGAATAAAAAAAAAAGCACACCAATAAGAAGGTCAAAGACTGATTTAACAAATACAGACCTAAGAAATTTATTATAATTAGTTTATTAAATTATTTTTACTTATTTATAATTAATGATTCACAATTTTTATTTAAGAAATTTACATGCTTTATTCACTTAATTAATTACTAGAATTAATATTTTAGATTATAAAATTAAATAATTTTTTTAATCCATCAAAATTTACACATGTTTAAATTAAACGGGAGTAATAGAGATTTGATTATAATAATATTTTAAATTTACACCTGTTTAAAAAAAATAGGGTGTCTATTGTCACATGATAATACTTAAAATGACACTTTATTTTTAAAATTGTCACCACGTTTCTTATTTACACCTGTTTTTAGTATAACGGATGTAAATTTTAAAATTATATTCTTCTTTTTGCACTAGTGACAGCACTGTCATCAACCAAGAACCTCCATAGCCATTTGGACATAAGAGTTGTATTAAAATCCACTAAGTTCTTCACCCCTAAACCACCTAGTTGTTTTGGTTTGCAAATGTCATTTCAGCCGACCCAAGAGATTCTTGCTTTATCCATTGCACCCAACCAGAAAAACCTTCTTTGAATTGCAATCAGTTTTCTTGCAACAATAGAAGGAAGTTTAAAGAAAGAGAGATAATGAATTTGTAAGTTTGCGTGTACATAATTAAGTAGTATGAGTCTTCCACCCATTGATAACAAAAGGTCCTTCAAACATGAGAGCTTTTTTCTGAATTTATCTATAACCGGATTCCAGAACTCCACCCTTATATGATTTCCTCCTAGTACCAGACCAAGAAATTTTGTGGGCAAAACTCCTCTTCTACACATAAGGAAATGCGATGCTGCTTCCATAAAATATTCTTCTAGCCCAACACCTACTATACAACTTTTTAAGAAATTTAAGCTCAAGCCAGAAATAATTTTGAAGCCACATAAAATTGCTTTAAGGCCCCAGAGGTCAGACCAAGAACCGTTACATATGAGTAGGGTATCATCGGCAAACTGCACTAAGCTGATAGATTCTGAATTGTTAATTTTAAAACCACCCAAAGTAGAATTCAAATTAGCTCGCTTTACCATTAAGGCCAGGCCTTCAGCTACCACCGTAAAGAGAAAAGGGGACAATGGATCTCCTTATTTTAGTCCACAAGTCACTTTAAAGTCTTTTGTTGTGCCTCTATTTACCACAATAGAAATCCAGCAATTCATAATTTTCCCATGCATCCATAATAACCATTTTGCACTGAAATTCATCGCCTGCAAGATTTGAGTGAGGAAGTCCCAATTTACGCAGTCATAAGCACGAGAAAAATCAAATTTAAGTAAGAGACAAGGAGTTTTCCTTCTTTTGGCCATGTCAAGAATTTCATTTGTCAAGAGAACATCATCCAAGAGCTATCTTCCAGGTATGAAAGCTAATTGAGTGCTTGAGACTAGTCTCCCTATAATCTTCGACAATCGGTTAGCCAGTGGTTTATAAATTATTTTGTAGATACTTCCCACCAAGCTTATTGGCCTATAATCATCCAGCACCATAGGCTGCTCCTTCTTGGGTATAAGTGTAATAAAAGATGATACTATTTATTTTGGCAAGTATCCATAAGAGTGAAAATATTGTATAGGAGAAACAACTTCTCTTCCAACAATGTTCCAACATTTCTTGAAGAATTCTATATTAAATCCGTCAGGGCCAGGGCTTTTGTTCCCATCGCAGCTATTGATGTCTTCGACAGTCTCACTTTCTGCAAATTATTCAATTAAGATTCTATTTTCATCATCAGACAATTTTGGAAGATCATTCATTCTCAAGTATGGTTTGGCACCTCCAGGTTGTTTGAACTTTGTTGCAAAAAACTCTTCTACCAACCATTTTATGCTTTCGATTTCCTCCACTTGTTCAGACTCATTCCTAATGGATACGATGGTGTTTCTGTGCATTCTCTGTCTAATAGACATATGAAATAGCCTCGTGTTACAGTAACCTTACAATGTCTAATTGATCCTTGATTTTTGTCTAAGAATACTTTCTTTATGCTTAAGATTCTTCCAGACTTCATTCATGGGGTTACTTCTCGACCTAAGCTGGTCTTTAGTCATGGGAGCATCAGGAAATTCCAATGTGGATTCAATCTCGTTTATGTTCTTTACGCCTTCTTCTATTTTCGTATCAATCCAACCAAATATATTTTTGTTCCACCATTTCAGTTTACTTCTAATTTCTTTAATTTTACTCACCAGAATATGTGTTGGACTCCCTGTGACAATTATAGCTTTCCATTCCGCTTCCACGGACTTCAAAAACTCAGGGTGATTTAGCCAACAATTGAAGAATTTGAACAGCTTCGGACCCTAGTTCAATGTTTTGGGTTTCAGCCACACTGGTTTGTGATCAGAGATATCTCTGGCTCCAGATTATTGAGCGACTATCTTCCATTTTGAAATCAATTCTTCAGATATCAGAAATCTATCAAGCCTACTACTACATGTTTCGCTTGAGTTTATCCTGGTAAACTTACTTCCACCATTGGAACATCTACCTATTCCATTGCCTCAATAAAATTAGTGAATTCCTCCATCTCTCTCAAATTCAGTTTACCTTTGTCTTTTCTCTTAGACTTAGCTTTTATGGCATTAAAATCTCCAGCCAAGAGCCATTCTCCTTTTGGATATTTGAATTTTTCCCTAACAAATCTGTCCACAAGAGTCTCTTCTCTGCTAAGTTACATGGGGAATATACATTTACCAGATAACAGAGAATACCTTTCCAATGCCCTGCAACACCCAAGAATCCTCTGCCTTTGAAGCTGAACACAGAATTGAAAGATTCCTTATTCCATAAAGTTACCAAACCACCTGCTTGGCCAGACGAACCCAACACAGACCAATAGACATAACTAGATCCCTATAGACTCTCTACCAACTGATCCTTCATATATTTAATCTTAGTTTCTTGTATGAAGCAAATCTCAGCTTTGCCTTCAGTTAGAATCTACCTCAAACTCCTCATTTTAATGATTAAGCCACACCCACGAATGTTTAGGGTTACGCAATTCATGGAACCCTGCATTCAGCCTCCTTCCTTCCTTCAAAAGCAGTTATGTCTCTCTTTTCCATATCCCTGATTATCCATTGGAAGATCTCATCATCCTCTTCAGCCTCCACTCCTAGATCCTTAATTGACTTCCAAACTCAAGTTGGGATTGCTTCTAAGGCCTTGTGTATTCTGACATTTCCTTTAATTACATCAGAATCCGTGATTGACTCACAACAAAGTGTTGCACCTCCTAAGAAATTAGAGGAAATTTCCTCGACCTCATTATTTATTACCTTGCTAGCCCTTTTAGCTACTGCATCAGATTTGTTGAAGGAGTGTATCAGGGCAGAAAAATAAGAGGGTGAGTATGGTATCTTGATGCTCTCGTAAATATCGTTAACGAGTTTTAATTTCTTTTTCCTCCCACTAAAACCAGGTCCAATAGGCCCATTATTCTTGAAAGGGATAAGGGCTTCCTATTGAATGTTTGATTGGTCCAGTCCAACTATATTATGGCCCACACCATTACTTTTACACGGATTGGGAATGTTTAGCTCACTAACTTGTCTTGATGTCACTTCCCCGTCCCTTAAACTTTTCAATGTATTAGTCTTATGCCTGCCACCCAAAAACGTACAAGCCACTACACTATCATTACTTATTCTTGCTCCCCTACTTCCAGCTTTTTGCGTTTCTCCTGCTACTGCACTATTATCACTAGGCCCCACCTCATATCTACTCTTAGACTTACACTTTTCTTGAACCTACCTTTTGCCTTCCCAAAGTTCTAGGTCTCTAGGCATACTACCATCATCATTATTTCCTAAGGAACTCAAGAAATCGAATGCCTCTTCATCGGAACGTTCTGGGGAATCCCAGTCTACGTCTTCCTCTTCTTCTTCTGAGGAACCCCAATATTCCAGCTCCTTCCCAGTTTTGGATAATTGAACTCCTTTGGGACCGTGGTTATCTTCAACCAATTTGATACAAAATATTGAACCATTTATTTCAACATTTAAGACCCCGTTCAAATTCATACCAAATTTTGTTTTTACTAAAAATCTTGCAATGTCAAACGTCTTTTTCTTCTCAGTTTCGTTATCACAGCAGATGAATTCTCCTACCCGGCCAGACACGAACTTGAAGAAACTATCCCCCCACGCATGACACTGCAGTCAAAAGCATTTGAGCCATGTTAATCTTTTGTTATCAATTATTTCAAGAGTTCATGGTTTAATTTCTTAAAACCATTTTGAGACCCACTCAACATCATCTTTTACCACGGATGCTAAGAAGTCTTCTTCTACTTCTTCTAACAAGCACAAGTTAGCGCCCAACGGTGTCGCTTTAAAACCAAAGAAACCTTCAATGTTAAGAGCTTCTTGTATCCCATAGGTTGTTCCTGACTTAATAACTTCCCCTACAAATGCCTTTTCAAATTTGTATAGCTTCGGGCCATCAACATTAAACTTTAGGTGAGCGAAGGTTGGTTTCTTTTCCATCCATTCGCGTGAGGGTTTCGTTGCAACCCGAGCATATGATCTTTCTCCATGGGGTAAGAGTTGAGCCGCGAAGAAAGTAGATGGTTTACTTGAGGATCTTCCTTGTCTTGACCCATTTCTATCAGGATTACCAAACTCTTGGTTTTTCCTACCTTCTTTTCTTTGAAACCTGGGTATGTTAGCATGTATCTTCTGTCCAGATATTTGAATGCTATATAGTTTTGCTGCCAATGTTCTCTTATTCATAACTTTTCTGAACCTAACAAAACCGAATCTTTTTCCTCTTTTATCCTTGAATGATTTCGCCATGTCTTTGGCTTCATATGAATCAGGGAACTCGCTAAAGAAGAAGGATGTTACTACTTCTTCCTCCTTCGTCTCCTTACCTCTCTTCCCAGCCCAAACAGAGACTCTGAATTTAGGCTCCACTGGGATGTTTCTTTTGATCTCAGTTCATTCATTGTCCTTCATATTTACATCAAACCTAACGATCGACTTTAGCAAAAACTAGGGAGTAGAGAGACGAAAAACTCAACCCCAGGGGGAAGAAGGTCCCTAATCCGAAGATTAAGACTTTAAACCAAACCCCCCAAGACTAGCTCATCATCCCTAAAATTATGCCCTAATTCTAAGTTATCCGAGGATCTGCCATGGGTGAAATTACTAGTTGAAGATGATACACGAAGCGAATGAGGGAGATGTTGTTATACTCCGAGATTGAAAAACCAAGATGTAAAAAATGTCGTCGGCAACTGGGTGTACGTCAATGGTAGATTTTGAGTGGATAAGATAGGATTCTTAGAAGTAATAACATTTGTAATTTCTCTTTTTCACTCCAACTATATAAAGGAAGAGAGAAATTAAAATTTAAAAGAAAAAGATACGCATGGTTTTTTATCTCTATAGTTCAGTAATTTCTCTGTCTCTTAAAAAGTGTCTCATTTGCACATTTTCAATGTATCAAAATAAATATTTCTTTAAAATATCAATACAACATTTATTATTTTGCCCACTACTATACACTTATTTATTAACATTCAGGCTTTCAATTATTCTACTAACTATAATGAATAAGAGTATTATTAATTTTATCATTAAAATTAACACATCTAATCATTTTCTTAAGAATCGCACATAACTTAAATAAAACACTTATTATGAGACAGAAAGTGTACTAAATATTTGAAATCCACAAAATCAAATATTTGAGAATTTTACAGAAAATGGAAACAAAGAAATCATATATTTATTGATGATTACAACCATATACTTTCATTTTGGTTTGGGTACCCCTAATACCTTTATTCATTTAGTCAATATCTTTGCTTATATATATATATATATATATATATATATATATATATATATATATATATATATATATATATATATATTCATTTTATATAAGATCTAATAGTCATTTTTATTGTGTTATTAGATAATTATTTGATTTTATTAAAACACACTGCAATAATTTAAATAAGAGACTAAACTAAATAAATTGAAAGGCAAAATCATTCAACACAAACACTTGAACCCTATAGTTTGGCAAAAACCAAACTGCGTATATGGGCAAGCATTCATTTTTATTTCATTAATTATTTCCATACACATAATTAAGAAGAGAGCCTAGTGGTCTTTGTTTCATCACATGCATGGTATAATAACATAGTTAGTTACATTTTTCATAGCAGAAATTAGTGATATAGCGCAAGACCATTTCTTAATGCACCACCCTAGTTTCTTATACACCACGTAAAATTTCGTTTTTGTCCCCCAGTTTCGGATGTACACATCCGGACGCACCGTTTTTGTAAAAAACGTTGCCTTGTTCCGGATGAGCATATCCGGAATGACAAGTTAGGTGTATTCTGGATGTGCACATCCGGAAAAATGGCTGAAACTTAAAAAGGTATATTTATTTTAAGAAATAATAATGTGTAATTTAAAAGAATATCGATCAACAGTAAACCATTACTTCTTTGACGTTATCCGAACTCCCAAATGTATCCTCGAAGATTGTAGGACAAATCAAGATCAACAGTAAAACATTACTTCTTTGACGTTATCCGAACTCCCAAATCTATCCTCGAAGATTGTAGGACAAATCAAGATCAACAGTAAAACATTACTTCTTTGACGTTATCCAAGATAAATGGAAGTAGAGTCGACACAAAGTTGGTGGTACTCCTATTGCCACTTGCAGAACCAATGGACTGACTTTGGGTTACAAGATACAGAGGAATTGTTTCTGCTCAGGTTCATTGCGAGGAGATAATTCAAGTTCTCTTTAAAATAACAGTGGATCCTTAGAAGGGAAATCGGCCCGCTAGAATGATAAGATAATTTTGTTAGATTTGTGTATTCCTCGTGATAGAATAATTCAGGGAGTGGCGTATGGCTTTCGGCATTGGTTTTTCTAAATGATACATACTGATGTATATTGATGTATATGTATATATTATACTGTTTCAATGTCATTTATCTTGGATAACATCAAAGAAGTAATGTTTTACTGTTGATCTTGATTTGTCCTACAATCTTTGAACCTGGAAAATATAATCCTTTTAGGCTTAAACCCAATTGATTTAGAGAAAGCCACACGTCACTCCCTGAAAACCAAAATGGTAAATAATAATGAGTTATTTATGCATTCAAACACTTTTCTTGTATCGTGTAAGTTAGTAACTACTCTTAATAACGAAAAGGGGTTATTTCCGAAATATATTGAGTCCTAACTTTATCAGAATGCCGAAGACAACCATTATATTTACGGAGAGACTCCAACCCTAGATTTTGTTATAACTTCTGATGACATTACTGCTACTGGTGCACCAGCCACATTACTTATTTTCAATAACGAAAAAGGGTTTATCTCCGAAATATATTGAGTCCTAACTTTATCAGAATGCCGAAGACAACCATTATATTGACGAAGAGACTCCAACCCTAGAGTTTGTTATAACTTCTGATGACATTACTGCTACTGGTGCACCAGCCACATTACTTATTTTCAATAACAAAAAGGGTTTATCTCCGAAATATATTGCGATGATATATTAACGTATGCGATCAATCGATTAGACCGATTTTTTAAAAAAAATAAAGTTATGCTATTTTCCGGATCTGCAGTTCCGGAATTAAAAAAAATAAAGCTATGTTATGTTTCCGGATGTGCACATCTGGAACACATCAGCGTTTTTTACAAAAACGGTGCGTCTGGATGTGCACATCCGGAAATGGGGGGCAAAAACGAAATTTCACGTGGTGTATAAGAAATTAGGGTGGTGCATTAAGAAATGGTCCAGCGTAATGACACTGTGGAGGAACAGACTTTGTACAATAGCAATTTTTGCAAGCTGAGAAATAGACTTTGTATAAAGAGGTTTTCTTTTCTTCTTTTTATTATTATTATTTTTTGGATTAATTGTAATTTTGGTCCCCCTATTTTCATTTTTTTTTTAATTTTGATCTCTCTATTTTAAAATCCGGAATTTTTGTCCCTCTATTTTCAGTGTTTTTGAGTTTTGATCTTCCTATTTTAAAATTTGAAATTTTTGTCCCTCTCTTTTCATTTTTTTTTTTGAGTTTTGCCCCCCTTATTTTAATTTTTTTAAACTTTTAGTCCCTTTATTAGATTAGTTCCAAATTGAAAAGGAGACTAAAATTCAAAACAAAAATTAAAATAGGGACCAAAATTAAACAAAAATGAGAATAGAGGAACAAAAATTCTAGATTTTAAAATAGGGGGACCAAAACAAAAAAAACTACAAATGAAGGGACAAAAATTCTAGATTTTAAAATAGGGGAATCAAAACTCAAAAATAAAATTTCAAAAAATTTTAATTTTTATGAAAAATAAATTTATTTTTATTATAAATTTACTTTTATGAAATATAATGAAATTTTTTGTGAAAAAAAATTAATTTTTTTGTGAAAAAATAATATACCAGGTTGAGGAGAATGAATTAAACATGCTTCTATTAAATTTTTCACAAATTAAATTTAATTAATTGATGATTAGTAACTAATTAATTCATTAATTAATGATTAATCATAAAATTGAATGTTAGCGTGTTAGGTAATGTTTGTTTAGTTGGAAAATGTTGAAAGGAAAGAGAAAGAGTGGTTCGAGAAAAGCTCAGTGTCACAATGGATGAATTGTTTGGCGCTTGCGCCATAACCAAACGCCAAAATGAATACAAATATTATAAGACGGTTAGTACAATTTGTACCTCTCCATGATCCCACTATTTTTTTTCATAAAATTTAATTGAGTTTTGCAAATTTTTTTAGTAAATCTAATGGTATATTATTTTTTCACAAAAAATTTAATTATTTTTCGTAAACTTAAATTTTTCACAAAATTTAAAATTTTTTGATAAACAATAATTTTTTTGATAAAAAATAATTTTAAAAAAAATTAAGTATATTGAAAAATAATTCAATTTTAAAAAAAAATCAATTAAAAAATCAATTAATTTTTTGAAAAACAATCAAATTTTTTTTAAAAAAAATTAATTTTTTAAAAATCTAACCAAATTTTTTGGATTTTTTTTTGGAAAAAAATATTTTATTTTTGGAAAATAATATATTTGAAAAAGAAATTAATAACCTGTTTAAAACCGGTTATATAACCATATCCAAAAATTATAACTGATTTTATAACAAGTTTTAAATGAAATGTGGTTATGCTTATGAATCAAAACCATTTAATTGATTTAAAAATGATTATGACTTGGTTTTTAAAAATAACCAATGATGCACACCCTTACTTTTGAAAATGCCGTTCTTTAATTTAGAATCATACTAATATTAAACAACGTTATTTTCATGAGTTAGAAAGAAAAAATTATAAATAATTAAATGTGTATTCTATTGTACTAGTATTAAGTGGAATTTAATTTAGAGTTTTTGTAAATTGTATAAATATTTAAAATTTATGGTTGAGTTATTTAAATAAATGAGTTATTTGAAATAAATTTTATATAAAAAATTAAATTAGATTTATTTAAAGAATTTAATTGAGGATAATAAATGTGGAAGTTTTTTGTGATCAAATAATAAATTTTATATAAAAAATTAAATTAGATTTATTTAAAGAATTTAATTGAGGATAATAAATGTGGAAGTTTTTTGTGAACAAATTTGGAATAATTATTTGCTCTCTTTCAAACTCTTTCATAAATATATAGAAATGTAAATAAATTAATAGTGTTTAAAAATATATTTATTCTACCTATTTTTTTAACTTTATTTTTGTATTTAAGAATTAGGCTAAATTGGTTGGTTCAATCGGTTGAATCGAAAATCAGAGTTGAATCTGGTTCGATTAATGTTTTAAAATTTTTTTGACACGATAGAAATTAAATATGAATTTTTTTAAGCTCGGATTTTCTGTGAAACAGAAAGAATACAACCGTTGACATAAAAAGGATGTGCAAATTTTTATGGCATTCTGAATATGTCTCAATTTATTTTGATATTTCGATCGAAACACACACACGAACACACACTCGCGCGCGCTCACCTACACACACCCGCGCGCGCGCACTCGCACACACACACACACACATATATATATATATATATATATGAGATTAATTACTATACACTGACAGTGTAAAAAGTTTTACACTGTCAATACATCACCATAATCCGTTTTGGTTACTTTACAGATTATTAAATTAAAAGTCAAACTTCTCTTTACAGCCAACGATTATAATTAACTAACAGTGTAAAATCTTTTTACACTGTCAGTGCATTTCAATTAAACCATATATATATATATATATATATATATATATATATATATATATATATATATATATATATATATATATAATTAAATTAGATTTATTTAAAGAATTTAATTAAGGATAATAAATGTGGAAGTTTTTTGTGAACAAATTTGGAATATGTATTTGCTCTCTTTCAAACTCTTTTATAAATATAGAGAAATGTAAATAAATTAATAGTGTTTAAAAATATATTTATTCTACCAATTTTTTTAACTTTCTTTTTGTATTTAAGAATTAGGCTAAATTGGCTGGTTCAATCGGTTGAATCGAGAATCAGAGTTGAATCTGGTTCGGTTAATGTTTTAAATTTTTTTTGACAGGATAGAAATTAAATATGAATTTTTTTAAGCTCGGATTTTCCGTGAAACAGAAAGAATACAACCGTTGACATAAAAAGGATGTGCAAATTTTTATGGCATTCTGAATATGTCTTAATTTATTTTGATATTTCGATCGAAACACACACACGCAAACACACACTCGCGCGCGCGCACACACACACATACACACACACATATATATATATATATACACACACACACTCGCGCGCTCTCACACACACATATATATATATATATATATATATATATATATATATATATATATATATATATATATATATATATCTGTGTGTGTGTGTGTGTGTGTGTGTGTGTGTGTGTGTATGTGTGTGTGTGGTGTGTGTGTGTTTCGATCGAAATATCAAAATAAATCGAGACTTATTCGGAATGCCAAGAAACTTTGCAGATCTATTTTATGCATTATTAGGTAAGTCTATGCAAACTATTATCTCAAAATTCAATTATATGCTAACGTTTGCGTTGTTTCAGTTTTATGGAAAATCTACATTAAAACAATTCATATTTAGTTCATCTCTAGTAAAATAAATCCATTTTTGTGTGAGAGATCCTTATAAGGTTTTAAACTTTCATACAACAAATCATGAAAATGACAGATTTTAGGTAAAAAGAATGGTGTGTTTAAATTAGATAGGAATTAGCTACGGATTAACTACAAATTCTGGGTTTATTTATGATGTTCATCTTAGCGACAGATTTAGCGATGGACATTCTATCACTATAAATAATTAAAAATGGAAGAAATTGCCATGTGGCATCCACGTCTGTATTTCTTGCCACATTGGCATTTTCATTTGTATGCTCAGTCATAAAAAAAGTTCCATTTTAAAATTTACACCCATTATATAGAAAACAGGTATAAATAATTAATCTGGTGGCAAATTTGTAAATAAGATGTCATTTTAATTATTAACATGTAACAACAGACATCCTATTTTTTAAAAAAGAGAGTAAATTAAAAATATTATTATATTAAATTAAAATCATTATTATAGTCAAATCTCTTTTACTCCCGTTAAAGGTAAAACGGGTGTAAATTTTAATTTGCAAAAAATTTATTTATTTTAACAACTCTAATTATTAATTTTAAACACATTAATAAAACACAATATATTTTATTAGGTGTTAATTAGGTAAGTGAATTAATAGGTGTAAATTTATTAAATTAATATTGTATAAATAAAACAATAAAAAAACACAACAAATAATTCATCGATTAAAACCCTTTTTTGAAACCCCATTTTTCTAAATCTATTCTCTGTGAAACCCTATAACTCCATTTTCTTCCTCGCGTCGCATATCAAAACCCAGATGTATCAAACATTTTTCATCTCTCATCATCTCTGTTCACCTGCTAAACTACCATCGCCACTCATTCACTGATACACTCTATCCACTCCCTAATGAACACACTCTTTTCCAAAACCTAAAACCCTCAACACTCAGTTCCAACTTCCAACTATGGATAACGATAACGACGACCCTCGTAACGGCACCGAACAAAACCACCGTGACGGATAGAAACCAAAGCTCACTCACCCTATAACGAAACATGAGATCCGCCATGAATTCTCCCACCACGAAACCGCCGTCGCCAGAATCAACAACGATAGTTTCAGAAGCTGCCCCCGCTCCGTCCTCGCCGCTAAAAAATCCTAGCAGCTCCGCTTCCTTCGACAACCACCGCTCAAAACTCTCCAACATGCTCCGAAAAGGAATTATCGATTCTCGTATTATCGTAAAAAAACTCATCAACGCTGACGACGTTGAAGATATCCCGCTCATTGATAATGTCGTCGCTGCCGCAATCGTTCTCCAGCAAATCGACCACCGCTTTGCCTCTGGTGAATTCTGCAAGAAAGACTCTGTTATAACGTTCCATTGCATTTACCAATCTGTTAAGAAATCTATTGAGGCTTATGTTACGCTCGTTGACGGCTCCGTTATTGAGGTCCAGCTACCGTTTCCGGTTCACTCCGACCAAGAAATTATCGCGGAGTTCAAGAAAGGACTCGACCGAGGTAAAGTTAATGGCGAAAGAGTTAGGTTAAAAAATGGTTGCCACTGTTAAAAAAAGGGTGGCCGAACAATTTCTTCTTAGACTATGTGTTTGGTTAAAAAAAATGTGAAAGTCACACGACTCACACTTGTTTCTATGAAAAGGGTGGTCGGACAATTTCTTCTTAGACTATGTGTTTGGTTTAAAAAAATAGATTTTTTAAAATTGTTTTATAATGAAATGTGTTTTGAGAAGTTCAAGTGATTTGAGGGTGGGAAGCATGTTCATATAACGGGCCATAAAGCTACTAACTTGTTTTTATCTTTTTCCAGCAAGGTGCATTTATGCTCAATGCCTCAAGGCGTTTTCGATATATTCTTGACATAAAAAAGGAAGAGGAAAAAGAGCAAAAGAAAAGCATGATTCGAGCTCATGGCCAAGTCATTAGAGTAATCTTTTATCGACTATTTCTTTATATGCTAACCTTTTTTCTTTCTAATCCACCATCAATTCTTCTATGAGGCATCTTTGCTTTTCAGATTTGTCGGTGAACGTCAACTAGGCATGCTTCTTTTCTTATATTAAGACTTTTCTAAAATCGTAGCCTTCAACTGCCACCAAATATATACAACACTCTTTCGTGCTTTTTATTATGCTTTAAATTAATATTTTGAATTGCAGTGACAGGTACAACAGTGGCATCCATAACTCCAGGTGGTGACTATATAGTTGGACTTGAACAAGTTGTTTCAAAGTCCAAGAATCAAAATATTCAGCTATACAACAATATGGAAGGGTAGGTCTACTTCAACATTATTTTCTAAATAATGTGAAAGTCACACACTCACACTTGTTTCTAAGAAAAGGGTGGCCGAACAATTTATTCTTAGACTATGTGTTTGGTTAAAAAAATATATATTTTTTAAAATTGTTTTATAATGAAATGTATTTTGAGAAGTTCAAGTGATTTGAGGGTTGGAAGCATGTTCATATAACGGGCCATAAAGCTACTAATTTGGCCTGTTAAAAAACAAAATTGGAAAATTAGATGAAATTAAAACTAAGTATAGCTGAGATTGAGATGCTGGAAGAGTGTGGTGGTCTCCACATTCACAACACAACTTCATCGTTCTTCACTGCAACATTACCCGAAAGAAACTAAATTTCTATTTCTTCAACTATTACTATACATTCATACACTAATTTTGTAAATTTTCTTCTGCTGATTCGAATCTCAATATCTCGTATTTGACACCGTTAATTATTCTGCTAAAATTTTGATCATTTCAAAATGATTCTGTTAATTTCCCCTAAGCTTTGCCTAAATTAGTTCAGTAATTGAATTTGTGATTGATGCTAAACCTGTTTTCATTTCTTCTAATTCCTAATTATCTCATGTATTAAGTTTCTAATTGGGAATTCTTTGATGTAATTAGTGTGCTTTTATTGCTATTTTCTGCAATCTTCGATCAACAAAAGTTGATAATGACGTAGTAGCATTGTGAAATGAATCATGTTATTATTCTGCAGGGCATAGTTAGGTTAGTTCTTTGAGTGTGTGCTGGAATGGCTGCCACATCTGGGATAGTTGAGGAGGAGACACAAGTGTCTTCTAGTGATGACATTCATCCTAGGCTGGATGTCTCTGTGTGGAACATGGATGAGACCCTTATACTACTCAATTCCTTGTTGAAATCATCATATGCCGAGGCTTTTAACGGTCTGAAGGACGCGTAAAAAGGCGTCGAGCTTGGGAAGATGTGGGAAAATCTAATTCAATAATTGTGCTATGATAATTTCTTCTACAACCAAGTAATTTTTGTTGGCTTTCTATATCGATTATTTCCCATGGTTTGTTTCTAGTTATGGAGAGTTATTTTGGTGTGGGGTTTCTTGTGTTTGCAGATTGAAAATTACAATAAGCTGTTTCTTGATATTATGTCCAAATATGATGATGGGAGGGACCCATCTGATTATGACTTCAACAAAGATGAATTATGCCCCCCACATGATGATGTCAACAAAATAAAATATTGTACGATGCATTACAATCTACGTAAAAGCTATTGTATTTATTGCTTTGACATTATATATTATAGGTTACGCCGTTTGCAGATAAACTTGGTTTGAGGCCATGCATGGTAGCTCCAACGAAAATAATTCATGGTCTAAGCTTATCATTTGGTATTGACATTCTAGAAGCTCGTGGAGCAACTAGAGACTATCGAACTTTACTAAATATATTTGTGTAAGTCAATTTGATCTTAGAAAGAAGAAATAATAGTATATGTAGTAGTTAAGGAATTATGTTCAACTAATAACAAAAAATTAAACACACATTTTACTAGTTAAGATTTACAAGGTCTTTATAGTTTTTTTTATTGGACAATTAATATTATAGAGTTGTTTAATTTTCCCTCCTTATAAATAGACCTTATGTTTTCATTGTGAAATATATCTCACTTTCATATAGACATATATACAAAGAGAATTGCTTCAACAAAATTTGAAGACTACTTTCTTGTTTGTGGCAGCCTTGGCCTTAGCATCTTGTGCCTTTGCCTTTGATCCCAGCCCTCTACAAGACTTTTGTGTAGCTATCAATAACACCAATGGTATGTATATCTTTTAAAATAACAAAAAATAATTTTCTAATACTTGTTTATTAATTTATACAATTGAATCGTGTTCCGAGCATTTTACGATTCACCGATTTATTAATTTTCTAATATCTTATAGCTTCGTGACGGTTTTAATTCAGATAAGTATTATCATTTTTATTTTGGTAATAAGAATGTCATGAATATTAACCTGGTGATATGATAATGTTAAGTTATCATGACTTGTTCAAGGAAATCCGGGTAAACCAACAGATTTGTGCAGCGGTATTCCAGCAAGAACGATCTCTGATGATTGGTCCATGATATTCCAACCAAATGACAGTATGGTCTTATAGATGATTCAAATACAGTTGTTCCAATGAGTATATGCGAGAAGTCCCTGTAGGTGACAATTATGCTAATGTTTTAATGGCTTCTGGTCATGACCTAAACATGGTGGCACAGGTAGAATAAGTTGAAGGCATAATCAGTTTCAAAGTCTTCAAGGTCTGAGCTTGTTATTAGTTACACTTCTGACCCATTTAGCTTTGCAGTGAAAAGAAAGTCCAATGGTGATGCCCTTTTTTACTCCAATTTTAACAATGCAGTATCATTTGGTCCATTCATTTTTAAAGACCAATACTTTGAAATCTCTACCAAATTGCCCAAAGATGCTCCTTTGTTTGACTCTGGAGAAAACACAAAGCCACAGGGGATAAAGTTGCGTCTGAATGACCCTTATACTTTGTATCCACTGGTATATCAACTATTAATCTCGACACTGATCTATATGATTCACACCCTGTATACATGGATCTTAGAAATGAAGGTGGAAAACCTTATGCACATGGTGTTCTGTTGTTGAATAACAATGGAATGGAATGTGTTTAACAAAAGAACCTCTCTGACTTACAAGGTTATTTGAGGGGTTCTTGATTTTTATTTCTTTTCAGGTCTTATGCCTTTTAATATTTTTGGTCGCACACGTCGTTTATTGTGCAAAAATACGCTATAAATATACAAATAGTGTGAGTGTATTGTGCAATTAAGAGTATGATAACAAGCAGAAGCTGCTAGTGCTTCCCTTTTTTTGACATACATGTCACGTGAGTGCTTTGTGCCATAATTTAAAGATGAGGAGAACCCTTCTTGGCCAGAAGCACGTGATTTTGTTTTCATTACTGGACATGGAGTAAAGGCCACCGTTCGTAACAAGGAAATAATGATGGGCAATAAGAGCTTTTTTTACCGTTGTTGTCGAAGATCTACTTGCTGAAGCTGAAAATTTGGCTCAAACAGGAATTGTAGTATCTATAAATGGGAAGTAGCTAGGGTTTTAGCAGTATCTGATCCATTAAAATCAGGTGCTCAAGAAGTTATTTCCATTCTCAAGTCTATGAACATTAAGAGCATCATGATGACTGGAGACAACTGGGGAACTTCTAATTCTATTGCTCGGGAAATTGGGATTGAAAATGTTATTGCTGAGGCAAAACCTGATCAGAAAGCAAATAAAGTGAAAAACTTGCAGGTGCTATAAAATATTGTGATACTTATATTGATTCTTAACAGGTTTACACAATACATATTTATACAAGTCCGAAGGAGAAATCACTTATTGTTTTCTTTTATTTTTTAGGCTTCAGGGTACATAGTGGCTATGGTAGGGGATGGCATCAATGATTCACCTGCACTTGTAGCAGCAAACATTCAATAGACATCGGCACAGACATTGCTATTGAGGAAGCTGATATTGTCCTAATGAAGAGCAACCTGGAGGATGTTATATGTAACACCCCGATTTTTCGTAAGAATATTTATTTAATTTATTTAAATATTATATTCATGAATTTTTGTGATTTGTGTCGATGTCGGTGATTTTGGGAAGTTTTGGTTATTTAATTACATAATAGTATATATTACGGAATATATTGTATTATTATTTATTTTAAATAAAATTAAGGGAATTAAGGGTAAAATGGATATTTGAGGAGAATTAGTGAGGGCATTATGGAGAAAACCCAATTTTGAGGCCCAAGGGTTAGAGTGAATATAAAAGGAGGATTTTGAGAATAAGGTTTTTTTTGTTAGAACGTGAATAGAAGGAAAGAAGGAGAGCTCTGAGGAAAAAGGGAAAAAATATGAGGATTTCGTGAAGGTTTTTGAAGGCTCAAGAGAGAACACTTCGGATCGACAATCTAAGGTATTAGGAGTAATTACCTTCATTGTTTTCAATATAGGATTCGATGTAATTGAAGTGGATGTTTTGTGTTTGAGGGTTTGTGGGGTTTTGTGATGAATTGATGATTTTGAGGGTATTTTGTGAATCGATTATTAAGGGTTGACTTTAATCAGATGAAATAGACCTTGGGGTTGATTCCCTATCGAGTTGTTTTGACCCTGTGGAAAAGAGGATTGTATGGGTCGAAGGGGCAATTGGGGTTTTGTGAAGGTTTAGGGAATTTAAGGTTCCCGCAGTGTCCTGAATCGACCTAATAGATGTAGGTTATATGCCGTTGATTTCTGTGGTGCATTAGGATTGTTGTTAGGATGTTTTTGGGTCATTTGGAGCTGTAATCGCAGGTACCTTTGAGGCTGTGGAACCACTGGTGCGTAGCAGTGATTTGCTGTAATCGCACGTTCGCTAGGCGAACCGTCGCTTCGCTAGGCGAATGTTCGCAAGGTTAGCAAAGTGAATAGTGCAGCGAGTGCGCGATAACATAAGTGTAGGTAGTGAATTGATTCTGGAGTGGAAGTGAGGATTCGGTGGAAGTCTCGCTAAGTGAATGAATCAGCGAGTAGCTTCGCCCAGCGAATAAACTAGCGAGTATGACAGAGGGTGTTTTCTAGTGTCTTGGTGTGGTGTCTGTGGGATTCGCTGGCTGCTTCGCTAAGCGAAGGTTTTAGTGAACACGTTTGCCTAACGAATCCTGGAGCGAACGTCTGCTGTTTCGTGAAATTTCATTTTTGTTGCTGTGCTGTTCTAGAGTTTGATGCTGTGATATTTATGAGGATTTACCATGTTGTTCTTGAAGGTAATGAGGTGTTGATTTGTGATGTCTTGATGAATATATGATGACATAATTTATATAAGAATTAATGAATGATGATGCACATTATGATGTTTATTTGATGATGATGATTTGTGATGTTGTGTATCATACATTCATATGCATACTCTGTGACGACGCTTCATTCCCATTGTGCGGATATGAGGTAATTATGACGTGCTCCGGTTCTGATTGTGGGATCGATCCTATTGACGGGGATCTTTGGAGGGGTGATGGCCTAGTGTCCATCTATTATGACAATTGGTACCACATGCATGAGTCTTGTTATGCATTGCCTTTTAGGTGGCATTGATGAATTTGTGATATGGTGTTTCCTGGTGATTTCCTTGATGATGACCCTGATGATGTTGTATATGAAGATAATGCCATTTTATGTATATCTTGTTTTATATTGATTATTATGAATCTTGATTACTCACCCTGCCTGTTTGAATGTTGCCTCCACGTTGGTAATGTGCAGGTGATCAGGTTTAGCTGTGGATGCTTTCGAGGACCTTGAAGTTTATTTGCTTTTGGCCGATTTAAAGGGTCTTGCTCTGATAGTGTAACATCGGGTTGGGGTCCTTTGAGACAAACTATGTTGTTTCCTTATTTTTGTTGTCATTTGATGATATGGTTTTATTTGATTATTATGATGTTTGTTGAAAACCTTTTATTTGAAAATTTTGAGTTTCGCTGCCATGTGAAGGCTTTTTGATTTATTTTGAGGAAAACCCTTTGTTTACAGGACAAGTGTATTATTTTGATTTTAAATGAGAAATGTGCACCCTTTGAGGGATTTTTATTATTTACTCTAATATTTGAGTTGTTTCTGCTGCAACATTATTGGGGGTAGAAAAAGGGTGTTACATTAGTGGTATCAGAGCAGGTTGGTCCGTCTGGCCAGGTTTTTACTAGATGTTTGTCCCTGTCAGTCGACGAGTGTGTGTACACTGTCGATGTTTTAGTTATTCTAACCTTGTTGGTGGTGTGAAGGATGGCTGGAAGAAATGATCGTGTGATTGCTGATGCGTTGGAATCAGTTGCTAATGTGGTGGCGCAGATGAATCCAAATGGTGGAGCTCCTGATGAGTTTCGTGCTTTGGGGAAGTTTCAAAGGAAAAATCCAACAACTTTTGTGGGTACGCATGATCCAGCAAGTGCACACAAGTGGCTGAAGGCGATCAAGAAGATCTTCTGGGTGATGGGGTGTTCTGATGAGAAACAGGTTCAGTTCAGAATGCATATGCTGGAAGAAGATGCTAAGGACTGGTGGGATAACACCCGTCAGAGACTTGCAGATGTGGGCACTATGATAACTTGGGTTGTGTTTAAGTAGGAGTTTCTGGGGAAGTATTTTCCAGAGGATGCTCGTGGCAAGAGAGAAGTGGAATTCCTTGAGCTGAAGCAAGGAAATATGACTGTGGCAGAGTATGCCGCGAAGTTTGAGGCCTTGGTGAAGTTATGTCCGCATTACAACTGTGCTGACGCTGAAATGTCCAAGTATCCCAAGTTCGAGAATGGGCTGAGACCAGAGATTAAGCAGGGTATTGGGTACCAACAAATCCGCAGGTATGCTGATTTGGTTGACAAGAGCCGAATCTACGATGAGGATAGTAGAGCTCGATCTGCTCACTACAAGTAGTTGAGTGAGAAGAAAAGGCAGTATAGGGGGAAGCCTTATACTACTTCAGCTGACAAGGGAAAGCAAAAGGCTGCAGAAGGGAAAAAGTCAAGTGGGGAGCAGCTCCCGCTTCTAGAGAGTGTCATAAGTGTGGCGAGCAAGGTCACCATGCAGATGTGTGTACCAACAATGTGCTGAGGTGCTATAGATGCGGCGAGAAAGGTGATAGAGCTACTGATTACAAAGATGAGGGTCTGACCTGTTTCAGTTATGGTGAGAAAGGTCATATCATTACTCAATGCTAGAAGCCTAAGAAGACTGCAACTGCCGCTCAGACCAGTGGCAGAGTGTTTGCTTTGAGTGGTGCAGAAGTGCCAGAGAAGGACAACCTGATTCGAGGTACTTGTTTTATTAATAATATCGAGTTGGTTGCTATTATTGATACTGGTGCTACTCATTCTTTTATCTCACTTGAATGTGCTAATAGATTGAGTTTGAAGTTATCTGATATGAATGGGAATATGGTAATCGAAACTCCATTTAATGGTTCTATTACTACTACCCTTGTGTGTTTGAGATGTCCTGTGATGATTTTTGAGAAGAACTTTGTGATGGATTTGGTGTGCCTACCCTTGCACCAGATCGATGTGATCTTTGGAATGAACTGGTTGGAGTTTAAGCTTGTTCATATCAATTATTATACCAAGACTGTAGAGTTTTTCGAGTTTGATGATAGTGGGGAGTTGATCTTCTTATCTTCTAAGCAAGAAGACGAACTTGTGGAAGAAGAAGCTGTGGTGTTTGCAATGCTTGTCTTGTTGCAAATTGATTGTGAAGCTGCGAGTGTGGAGTTGCCTATTGTCTGTGAATTCCCTGATGTGTTTCCAAATGACATCAGTGATTTACCTCTAGAACATGAAGTAGAGTTTGTAGTGGACTTAGTACCAGGTACGAGTCCAGTGTCGATGGCTCCATATCGGATGTCAGCTTTTGAGCTAAGTGAATTGAAGAAACAATTGGAAGAATTGCTTGAGCAGAGGCTTGTTTGACCAAGTGTTTCTCTATGGGGTGCTCCTGTGCTGTTAGTGAAGAAGAAAGATGGAAGTATGAGGTTGTGTGTTGATTATCGGCAGTTGAATAAAGTGACTATCAAGAATAAGTATCCGCTACCGAGAATCGACGATTTGATGGATCAGCTAGTAGGTGCCTGTGTGTTCAGCAAGATTGATTTGAGGTTGGGTTATCATCAGATTCGGGTTAAGCCTGATGATATTCCGAAGACGGCTTTTTGGACGAGGTATGGACACTATGAATACACTGTGATGCTGTTTGGTGTGTCTAATGCACCTGGTCTGTTCATGGAGTCCATGAATTGGAATTTCCATGAGTATTTGGATAAGTTTGTGGTGGTGTTTATTGATGACATTCTCATATATTCTTAATCGGAAGAAGAACATGTTGAGCATTTGAGGATTGTGTTGCAAGTCTTGAAGGAGAAGAAGTTGTATGCAAAGCTGTCTAAGTTTGAGTTCTGGTTGAAGGAAGTAAGCTTTCTTGGCCATGTGATTTCAAGGGGTGGAATTGATGTTGATCCTTCTAAGATTGATGTTGTGTTACAGTGGGAGACTCTGAAGTCTGCTACTAAGATACGAAGTTTCCTGGGATTAGCGGGTTATTACCGCAAGTTTGTTGAAGGCTTTTCTAAGTTGGCGTTACCTTTGACTCAGTTGACTCAAAAGAGTCAAGCTTTTGTGTGGGATGTAGCTTGTGAAGAGAGTTTTGTGGAATTAAAGAAGAAGTTAACTACTGCTCCAGTGTTGATTTTGCCTAATCCAAGCGAATACTTTATGGTGTATTGTGATGCATCGGAGATGGGCCTTGGTGTAGTATTGATGCAAAATGGACAAGTTGTTGCCTATGCTTCGAGCCAATTATGAGTTCATGAGAGCAATTATCCTACACATGACTTGGAATTGGCCGTTGTGGTGTTTGTGTTGAATATTTGGAGACATTATCCGTTCTGGAAGAGTTTGCAAGATGCTTTGGGTACTAAGTTGAGGATGAGTTCTGCCTATCATCTGCAGACGGACGGTCAGACAGAAAGGACTATCCAATCTTTAGAAGATTTGCTGAGGGCTTGTGTGTTGGATCAAAGATGATCGTGGGATTGACATTTGTCGTTGATTGAGTTCATGTACAATAATAGTTTTCATGCTAGTATTGGAATGGCGCCCTATGAAGCTTTGTATGGGAGAAGGTGTAGGACTCTGTTGTGTTGGTATGAATCGGGCGAGAGTGCGATACTCGGACCTGAAATTGTGCAAGAGATGACTGAGAATATTAAGATGATACAAGAGAGAATGAAAGCTTCGCAGAGTCATCAGAAGAGCTACCATGATAAGAGGAGGAAAGCACTTGAATTCCAAGAGGGAAATCATGTGTTTTTTAGGGTGACGCCAGTGACTGGTGTGGATTGAGCTTTGAAGTCTAGGAAGCTCACTCCACGTTTTGTTGGTCCATATCAGATATCGCAGAGGATAAAAGAGCTAGCCTATTAAATTTCTTTATCGCCGTCGCTTGCGAATTTGCATGACGTGTTCCATATGTCTCAATTGAGGAAGTACATTCCAGATCCGTCGTATGTGATTCAAATGGATGATGTACAAGTTAGGGATAATCTGACTGTGGAAGCACTACCTTTGCGTGTTAATGGTCGAGAGATGAAGCAGTTGCGGGGTAAAGACATAGCTTTGGTGAAGGTGTTGTGGAGTGGACCAGCTGGTGAGAGTTGGACTTGGGAACATGAAGATTAGATGAGGGAGTCGTATCCGACTCTATTTCCTTGAGGTAAGTTTCGAGGGCGAAAATTATTTAAGTGGGGGAGAGTTGTAACAACCCGATTTTTCGTAAGAATATTTATATAATTGATTTAAATATTATATTCGTGAATTTCTGTGATTTGTATCGATGTCGGTGATTTTGGGAAGTTTTGGTTATTTAATTAAATAATAGTATATATTATGGAATATATTGTATTATTATTTATTTTAAATAATATTAAGGGAACTAAGTGTAAAGTGGACATTTGAGGAAAATTAGTGAGGGCATTATAGAGAAAGCCCAATTTTGAGGCCCAAGGGTTAGAGTGAATATAAAAGGGGGATTTTGAGAATAAGGTTTTTTTTGTTAGAACGTGAAAAGAAGGAAAGAAGGAGACGAGGATTTCGTGAAGGTTTCCAAAGGGTCAAGAGAGAACACTTTGGATCGACAATCTAAGGTATGGGGAGTAATTACCTTCATTGTTTTCAATATAGGATTTGATGTAATTGAAGTGGATGTTTTGTGTTTGAGGGTTTGTGGGGTTTTATGATGAATTGATGATTTTGAGGGTATTTTATGAATCGAATATTAAGGGTTAAATTTAATCGGATGAAATAGACCTTGGGGCTTGAAATTCTGGTATCAGATGTGTGATGTTAAGTGTGATGTCACAACAACACAATCTGCTATATGAACAATGTAAAAACAGCAGTAAATAACACAAAGAATTATTCACCTAGTTCGGTCTAACTACCTACGTCTGGGGGCTACCAAGCTAGGGAGGAAATTCACTATTAGTAGTATTAAATTATAGACTCAACAATCTCAGTTGACAATCTACCTATCTTAATCACTACCCAATGAAACTTCTACCTAAGAAACCACTTAGGTATGAGAAACCACTCACTCCCTAATTTACCACAGTGACACAATCCAATGATTACACCTTAAAACCCACCTTGATTCTGCTTAACAGCTTTGATCAAGAACAACACACTCTTGCTTAAAAGCTTTTGAGTGATTACACTTACAAATTTAAAATAGTAACACCAATTCCAACATGAATGGTTTACAAAAAAACACACAAAAACTCAAATTGACTCCCAGTCTATAATCTCTGTCTTCGTTACTTCAACTTAGGGTTGAGGCTGCTTTAAATATCAATCGGACTTGGGCTTGGATCTCCTCCAATATCTGATCTGATTTGTTATTTATAACTAGGATTTGGCGCAGATTTGATCTCCTAAATCTTTCAAAATCAGCCCTAATGTTTGTTACATAATTTGCTTCATGATCTACTCCATATCTGATTGCTAATAACTTCTCCAAGAAATTCGCATCCAATCTCTCTAACAAACTAACACGTGCAGCCCTAAAACATCACAAACTGATGTTCTGAACTTCTGATATAGTAATGTCAAGACATCACTTATAACATCAGCATATAAAACTTCAACCCTGCAACAGCTAATGTTAGTTATCCAATGTTATGACATCAGGCATATGACATCAGCCTTGTTCAACTTTGTTTTACCAAAATTCAAGCAAATACAAGAACTAACAATCTCCCCCTTTGGCTAATTTTGGCTAAAACAATCTCTGCTATCATCAGAGGTACCTGCAGCGGAAAAACCTTCAAACCAACAGTAATCACAATAAACTACACAATGATAAACTCCCACTCAAAACAACCATTATACCAGCTAGCTGTTCAATCAAGCACACTCCCCCTCAAGTACACTCCCCCTCAACTTCTGCACCATATCAGAAAAAGGCTTCACACCCATACTTTGGCAACTCTCTCCCCCTTTTTAGCCATAATTGGACAAACATCAACCTGTTAGTCCTACTAACTACCAGATATCCCTAAACTAGCTCTCATTGTCAGTAAAAAATCAGCATTATGTGACAAGACAAATCACAGAACATAAACCAGAAGAACTTAAAAGCAACAATATTCAGAATACATAGCAAGCACACTAAGTGCAGAAGCAAAAATAAACTACAAAATTTAATCTTCATCAGCATCAGAACCATTAGAACTAGCTGCAACATCTTAATCCTCAGTGCTAGGGTCACCTTCTTCAACATTGTCTTGGAGATCATCATCATTTTCGCTAGCATTGACTGCTTCCACTTCTTTTTCTGCCAACCTCAGAGTCATGAGAGGTTTTTCAAATTTTTGCTTTCTTTCAGTACTCACTCTGATGACTTCATCCAACTCCTCGCAAGCCTCCTCCAATTCTGAAATCAACCCAGTTTTGGCAGGTGGCTATTTTGATGTTGAAGCTGATATCTTGACAATGTCAGGAACATGCTTCCCTTCAAACAACTTATAGTGGATGGACAAGGCAGATTCCCTCTTACACACCACATCAGATTGATGAAGAATACCAGGATGTTGTGACAAGATGATCCCACAAATGAGAGAGGGAAAGGAAATAGGCATCTTCACTGCATTTGTAGCAGCATGCTTGATAGTCCGATCATATATATAAGCCCCATAATCAACTAACCTCTTTGTCACAACAACATAAATCAATTTTCCTAATCCAACTGAGATAGTTGTCTTGTGATTGGTAGGGGCCCAATTAGCTGCTCCTATTCTGTGCAGAATAGCATATTTGACACTTAACAAACTGGCAGACAATTTTCCTTTTAGAGGCCAGACTTTCACTTGTCCTGCTGTGATTTCCTTGCACACAGCATTGTCTGTTTCTTCTAACTCTCTATACTTCTTCTCATCCCTTCCTAGGTAAGTGTTAATGACCTCAGGAGAAAAATTAACACATTGACCTCTTACATAAACCTTCCTAAAATCCATATTTCTGCTGTCATTAACAGCCACAGGAATGTTTACAATAAATTCCTTGACTAATCCATCATAGCACTTGGACAGTCCAGACACGGTCTTCATTAACCCAACAAATCTAATCAATTCAATGACTTCCTTAAGATCCAAAGCATCTCCCCCAAGTTCTCTTTCCAGAGCTACTCTTCTCTGACAAACAAATTTCCACATGGATGCACTACTAGCATAGTGGAATGAAATATTGTCAACAGGGATATCAGGAATCTTATCAGCAATTCTCTTCAATATAGACCTTCTCACAGGAGTGATGTCATGAACATCATCCTCAACATCATATTCAGACTCTGAATCCTCCCTCACCTTTCTCTTTTTGGAATTCACAACAACTTTGCTCCATGACTTGGTTGGATCAACTAAAGATGTCTTTTTCTTCTTTCCTTCATCTGTCATGTTAGGAGACAATTCCACAGTATTTCCTTTTCTAGTTTTCAATCTATTGGCAATACCAGGTACAACATTACCAATAACTTCATTATCAGATAAGTCAACAACATCCACCACATCAGCCTTCTCCTTCCCTCTAGGACTAGGATTAATATCCCTAGCAGGTGATGTTTCAACATCATGTTCAACATCAACCTCATCTTCACAACTTATGGTAGAGGGGTGGTAGTCCTAGAAGTAGGGTTGTCTCCAAACAACACACTAGTGACAAAGGCCCTACTTTTGCTATCATCAATTTTACTACTTGCAGATTGATTAGAAGTATTACCTTTTGAAGATCTCTTGGGTCGATACTTCTCAGGTCTTGTCTTTACTGATGCTGGAATCATAGAGATAGGAGCAATGTTCATAGCTTCATCCACAGATACCTCTTATGTTGAAACCCTAGACTTTGCATGAGTGGAACTTTTGGACGCAACCTTCTTGGATGGAGATGACTCTTGTTTAGACATCGTTCCTGTGCAACAACTGATGGCCAAAAGTGTTTTGTGATTTCTATTCTTAGGGGGGAAGATGAACGGACTTGAAGTGTTGAGATTGGAGAAGCGTGTGAGAATGATAGTAGGGAATGATAGCCTAAGGTAAGGGGACTGTTGTTGTTGGTCTCTTAAAGTCCAATAAAAGTATTTTCCCCACCAAAACAAATTTCCTTTTAAATTTTTGAAATTTAATAAATGCACACCATGATTCACTAACTTTTTAATTCTTTTCCAATTGCCCAAAATTCTGCTTAACACTTCACAAATTTCGGCACACATATCATTAGGGAAATCGTCATTACCCTTCATCCCTGAATGATCAACCTCTACTACCTTGGTTTCTTCAATATTTCCTCTGAATAACTGCATAACACTAGGTTGTTTGGTGACCCTTCTAATGTCACATTCAGATGTCATAACATCATCCTTGACATTACGTGACAAGCTGGACTCTTGAGGAACCCAAAAATAACAGTTATCTATGGATCTAACTCCCCTCATAACTACTTCACTCTTCTCATTAGTCACTGAACATTGTCTTTAGTGTAGATAACTTTGAATCCTTCATCACATAACTGACTAATGCTAATCAAATTAGCAGTTAATCCTTTGACCAGAAGAACACTTTTAAGATTAGGTCCAGCATTACAATTCAATTTTCCAATTCCTTTAACTTCTCATTTTTCTCCATTACCAAAAGTAACATCCTTTGTGGAGTAAATCCTGATATCTACCAACTGATACTTGAAACTAGTCATATGCATTAAGCAACCACTGTCAAAATACCAACCATCCATAGCTGGGGTTCTAACTGATGAGCGAGCCATTAGACATGTGACAGCAGCTTTAGGAATCCATTGTTTAACAGTCTGAGGCATGTCCTGCTTGTGCCTAGGTTGAGGAGCAGGCTTGGGATAACCATGCAGTTTAAAGCAAGAGGATTGTACATGGCCAAATCTTCCATAATAGTATCATCTTACTCTTTTAACCTCTTCTCTAAAGTGATTAAACTTCCTGCCACCTTGATGATGAAACTACTGTGGCTACCATCCAAAGTAATGGGGATGTATTCTTCCATAGTTAGCCTGTCTTCTGTAGTGATGATTTTGTCTCTTAGGTTGTCTTCTACCATGATGATGTGGTTTTCTTCTACCATAATCATGAGGCACAACATTATTAGGTCCAAACCCATACAATTTCCCTTGATATTGTGACATCGGACGGAACATGTTATGTTTGAAATTATAAGCCTGCATACTACTATGGTATTGGGGAGGCATATAGTGTCTAGCTCCAGAAACCTGAGGCTCTCCTTGAGGTTGGGACAAAAACTTCTTAGGTGTAGAACCATAGCCCTTTCCATTATTTTGTGGCCCAAGGTAAGTGACACCCTTCTTAATTCCAGAACCATGACCTCTTTCATGCTGATGAGGAATGTTTTGTTTAACTCCAGAGGAACTAGCTTCTGTAGATACCTTCTTTTCTCCCTCATATCCTAGACCAGTCTTATCACTTGCCCCTTTTCCAGCTTGAAGTATATTATCCAGAGTGTCAGTTCCATTATTTAACATTCTGATGGATTTTGACATTTGATCAAGCTGGGATTTTAACAACAAAACTTCATTCTTAAGTTCCTCTTTTTCAGTCTCAAGCTGTACAATAATCTTCTTCTGCTTCTCCCCTTCTTGGAGTACCTCTTCACTTTTCAGGCACAACTCTTGATAAGAGGCTGCTAACTCCTCAAAAGTAAATTCCTCATCACTAGACTCTCCATCAGAAATACATATTCATGTCAATGACCTAACATGCTTGGTAGACTCTTCTTCACTTTCACTGTCAGTATCAAACCAGGAAATAGCCATGCCCTTTTTCTTCTTCTTAAGGAATGTAGGACATTCTTTCTTGACATGACCATAGCCTTCACACTCAAAGCATTGAACTCCTTTGTCTTGAACATTCTTCTCTTCATCCTTCTCTTTTGACTTATTGATGTCAGAGGAGATGTTCTTAACATTAGGTTTGTAGTTTCTATTCATCCTCTTAAACACCTTGTTAAACTCTTGGTCTTCTTTTCAGGTTCCTCTTCACTCAACCCTAACTCAAAGGTTTGAAGAGATTCAATTAGCTCATCAACCCTCATTTTGCTGATGTCTTGAGCTTCTTCAATTGCAGTCACCTTCATCTTATATCTATTGTGAAGGGATCTAAGAATTTTCCTCACCAGTTTTTCTTCAGTCATCTTCTCTCTAAGAGCACTAGATGCATTGGACAGCTCAAGAATATTCATGTGAAAATCATGAATAGTTTCATCTCTCTTCATCTTTATATTTTCAAACTTTGATGTCAGAAGTTGAAGTCTTGACATCTTGATTTTGGAGGTTCCTTCATGAATAGTCTTCAAGATATCCCATGCTTCCTTGGCTACTTCACAAGTGTTGACCAATCTGAAGATGTTCTTATCAACACCATTGAATATGGCATTCAAGGCTTTAGAATTCCCAAGGGCAAGCTCATATTCTTCCTTGGTCCATTCTTCTTCAAGTTTCAGTTTTGAGCTACCCTCTACTTCCTTTCCATTCTCATCCTTTTCCACAATGACAAGATGTTTCCATTCTTTCACAATATCCTTCTAGGCTCTGCTGTCTAATGACTTCAAGAAAGTAACCATACGAGGTATCCAATAGTCATAATTAGAGCCATCTAGAATAGGGGGTCTATTCACAAATCCACCAGTCTCCTTGTCCATTTCACCAGAAAGTATCAGCCCTAGATCTCACCCAGATGCAGAGCAGGATGCCTGCTCTGATACCAATTGAAATTCTGGTATCAGATGTGTGATGTTAAGTGTGATATCACAACAACACAATCTGCTATATCAACAATGTAAAAATAGCAGTAAATAACACAAAGAATTGTTCACCCAGTTCAGTCTAACTACCTACGTCTGGGGGCTACCAAGCCAGGGAGGAAATTCACTATTAGTAGTATCAAATAATAGACTCAACAATCCCAATTGACAATCTACCTATCTTAATCACTACCCAATGACACTTGAACCTAAGAAACCACTCACTCCCTAATTTACCACAGTGACACAATCCAATGATTACACCTTAAAACCCACCTTGATTCTGCTTAACAGCTTTGATCAAGAACAACACACTCTGGCTTAAAAGCTTTAGAGTGATTACACTTACAAACTTAAAATAGTAAAACCAATTCCAACATGAATGGCTTACAAAAAAACACACAAAAACTCAAATTGACTCCCAGTCTATACTCTCTATCTTCGTTGCTTCAACTTAGGGTTGAGGCTGCTTTAAATATCAATCTGACTTGGGCTTGGATCTCCTCCAATACCTGATCTGATTAATTATTTAAAATTAGGATTTGGCGCAGATTTGATCTCCTAAATCTTTCCAAATCAGCCCTAATGTTTGTTACATGATTTTCTCCATGATCTGCTCCATATCTGATTGCCAATAACTTCTCCAAGAAATTCACATCCAATCTCTCTAACAAACTGACACGTGCAGCCCTAAAACATCACAAGCTGATGTTCTGAACTTCTGATATAGTGATGTCAAGACATCACTTATAACATCAGCATATAAAACTTCAACCCTGCAACAACTAATGTTAGGACTCCAATGTTATGACATCAGGCATATGACATCAACCTTGTTCAACTTTGTTTTACCAAAATTCAAGCCAATACAAGAACTAACAATCTTCCTCTTGGCTAAATTTGGCTAAAACAATCTCTGCTATCATCAGAGGTACCTGCAGCAGAAAAAACTTCATACCAGCAGTAATCACAACAAACTGTACAATGATAAACTCCCACTCAAAACAACCAGCATACCAGCTAGCTGTTCAATCAAGCACACTCCCCCTCAAGCACACTCCCCCTCAACTTATGTACCATATCAGAAAATGGCTTCACACCCACACCTTGGCAACTCTCTCCCTCTTTTTAGCCATAATTGGACAAACATCAACCTGTTAGTCCTACCAACTACCAGATAGCCCTAAACTAACTCTCATTGAAAGTAAAAAATCAGCATTATGTGACAAGACAAATCACATAACATAAACCAGAAGAACTTAAAAGCAACAATATTCAGAATACATAGCAAACACACTAAGTGCAGAAGCAAAAATAAACTACGAAAATATAAAATAGCTAAAGAAACAGTAATTTAATCTTCATCAGCATTAGAACCATCAGAACTAGCTACAACATCTTCATCCTCAGTGCTAGGGTTACCTTCTTCAACATTGTCCTGGAGATCATCATCATTTTGGCTAGCATTGACTGCTTCCACTTCTTTTTCTGCCAACCTCAAAGTCATGAGATGTTTTTCAAATTTTTGCTTTCTTTCAGTACTCACTCTGATGACTTCATCCAACTCCTTGCAAGCCTCCTCTAATTCTGAAATCATCCCAGTTTTGGCAGGTGGCTGTTGTGATGTTGAAGCTGATGTCTTGACAATGTCAGGAACATGCTTCCCTTCAAACAACTTATAGTGGATTGACAAGGCAGATTCCCTCTTACACACCACATCAGATTGATGAAGAATACCAGGATGTTGTGACAAGATAATCCCACAGATGAGAGAGGGCAAGGAAATAGGCATCTTCACTGCATTTGTAGCAGCATGCTTGATAGTCTGATCATATATATAAGCCCCATAATCAACTAACCTCTTTGTCCCAACACCATAAATCAATTTTCCTAATCCAACTGAGATAGTTGTCTTGTGATTGGTAGGGACCCAATAAGTTGCTCCTATTCCGTGCAGAATAGTATATTTGACACTTAACAAACTGGCAGATAATTTTCCTTTCAGAGGCCAGACTTTCACTTGTCCCGCTGTGATTTCCTTGCACACAGCATTGTCTGTTTCTTCTAATTCTCTATACTCCTTCTCACCCCTTCCTAGGTAAGTGTTAATGACCTCAGGAGAAAATTTAACACATTGACCTCTTACATAAACCTTCCTAAAATCCATATTTCTGCTGTCATTAACAGCCACAGGAATGTTTACGATAAATTCCATGACTAATCCATCATAGCACTTGGACAGTCCAGACACGGTCTTCATTAACCCAGCAAATCTAATCAATTCAATGACTTCCTTAAGATCCAAAGCATCTCCACCAAGTTCTCTTTCCAGAGCTACTCTTCTCTGAAAGACAAATTTCCACATGGATGCACTACTAGCATAGTGGAATGAAATATTGTCAACAGGGATATCAGGAATCTTATCAGCAATTCTCTTCAATATAGACCTTCTCACAGGAGTGATGTCTTGAACATCATCCTCAACATCAAATTCAGACTCTGAATCCTCCCTCACCTTTCTCTTTTTGGAATTGACAACAACTTTGCTCCATGACTTGGTTGGACTAACTACAAATGTATTTTTCTTCTTGCCTTCATCTGTCATCTTAGGAGACGATTCCATAGTCTTTCCTTTTCTAGTTTTCAATCTATTTGCAATACCAGGTACAACATTACCAATAACTTCATTATCAGATAAGTCAACAACATCCACCACATCATCCTTCTTCTTCCCTCTGGGACTAGGAGTAATATCCCTAGCAGGTGATGTTCCAACAACATGTTCAACATCAACCTCATCTTCACAGCTTATGGTAGAGGGATGGTAGTCCTAGAAGTAGGTTTGTCTCCAAACAATACACTAGTGACAATGGCCCTACTTTCGCTATCATCAATTTTACTACTTGTAGATTGATTAGAAGTATTACCTTTTGAAGATCTCTTGGGTTGATACTTCTCAGCTCTTGTCTTTACTGACGCTGAAATCATAGATATAGGAGCAATGTTCATAGCTTCATCCACAGATACCTCTTTTGTCGAAACCCTAGACTTTGCATGAGTGGAACTTTTGGACGGAGCCTTCTTGGATGGAGATGACTCTTGTTTAGACATCGTTTCTGTGCAACAACTGATGGCCAAAAGTGTTTTGTGATTTCTGTTCTTAGGGGGGAAGATGAACGGACTTGGAGTGTTGAGATTGGAGAAGCGTGTGAGAATGATAGTAGGGAATGATAGCCTAAGGTAAGGGTACTGCTTTTGTTGGTCTCTTAAAGTCCAATAAATGTATTTTCCCCACCAAAACAAATTTCCTTTTAAATTTTTGAAATTTAATAAATGCACACCATAATTCACTAACTTTTGAATTCTTTTCCAATTGCCCAAAATTCTGCTTAACACTTCACAAATTTCAGCACACATATCATTAGGGAAATCGTCATTACCCTTCATCCCTGAATGATCAACCTCAACTACCTCGGTTTCTTCAATATTTCCTCCGAATAACTGCATAACACTAGGTTATTTTGTGACCCTTCTAATGTCACATTCGGATGTCATAACATCAACCTTGACATTACGTGACAAGCTAGACTCTTGAGGAACCCATAAATAACAGTTATCTATGGATCTAACTCCCCTCATAACTACTTCACTCTTCTCATTAGTCACTAAACATTTGTCTTTAGTGTAGCTAACTTTGAATCCTTCATCACATAACTGACTAATGCTAATCAAATTAGTAGTCAATTCTTTGACCAGAAGAACACTTTAAAGATTAGGTCCAGCCTTACAATTCAATTTTCCAATTCCTTTAACTTCTCCTTTTTCTCCATTACCAAAAGTAACATCCTTTGTGGAGTAAGTCCTGATATCTACCAACTGATACTTGAAACCAGTCATATGCATTGAGCAACCACTGTCAAAATACAAACCATCCATAGGTGGGGTTCTAACTAATGAGTGAGCCAATATACATGTGACAGCAGCTTTAGGAATCCATTGTTTAACAGTCTGAGGCTTGTCCTGCTTCTGCCTAGGTTGAGGAGCAGGCTTGGGATAACCATGCAGTTTAAAGCAAGAGGATTGTATATGGCCAAATCTTCCACATTAGTAACATCTTACTCTTTTAACCTCTTCTCTAAAGTGATTAAACTTCCTGCCACCTTGATGATGAAACTGTTGTGGTTGCCATCCAAAGTACTGAGGTTGTCTTCTTTCATAGTTAGCCTGTCTTCTGTAGTGATGATTCTGTCTCTTAGGTTGTCTTCTACCATGATGATGTGGTTTTCTTCTACCATAATCATGATGCACAACATTATTAGGTCCAAACCCATAAATTTTCCCTTGATGTTGTGACATCGGATAGAACATGTTATGTTTGAAATTATAAGCCTGCATACTCATATGGTATTGGGGAGGCATATACTGTCTAGCTCCAGAAACCTGAGGCTCTCCTTGAGGTTGAGACAAAAACTTCTTAGGTGTAGAACCATAGCCCTTTCCATTATTTTGTGGCCCAAGGTAAAGGACACCCTTCTTAATTCCAGACTCATGACCTCTTTCATGCTGATGAGGAATGTTTTGTTTGACCCCAGAGGAGCTAGCTTCTGTAGATACCTTTTTTTCTCCCTCATATCCTAGACCATTCTTATCACTTGCCCCTTTTCCAGCTTCAAGTATCTTATCCAGAGTGTCAGTTCCATTATTTAACATTCTGATGGATTTTGACATTTGATCAAGCTGGGATTTTAACAACAAAACTTCATTCTTAAGTTCCTTTTTTTCAGTCTCAAGTTGTAAAATAATCTTCTTCTACTTCTCCCCTTCTTGGAGTACCTCTTCACTTTTCAGGCACAACTCTTGATAAGAGGCTACTAACTCCTCAAAAGTCAATTCCTCATCACTAGATTCTCCATCAGAAATACATGTTCCTGTCAATGCCCTAACATGCTTGGCAGACTCTTCTTCACTTTCACTGTCAGTATCAGACCAGGAAATAGCCATGCCCTTTTTCTGCTTCTTAAGAAATTGAGGACATTCTTTCTTGACATGACCATAGCCTTCACACTCAAAGCATTAAACTCCTTTGTCTTGAACATTCTTCTCTTCATCCTTCTCTTTTAACTTGTTGATGTCAGAGGAGATGTTCTTAACATTAGGTTTGTAGTTTCTATTCATCCTCTTAAACACCTTGTTAAATTGTCTTCCCAACAGAACAATAGCCTGACACAGCTCCTCCTGAGGCTCAACACCATTCCTTTTCATCTCTTCTTGAGTATTAGATACCAAAGCTATACTCTAGGTCTTCTTTTTGGGTTCCTTTTCACTCAACCCTGACTCAAAGGTTTGAAGAGATCCAATTAGCTCATCAACCCTCATTTTGCTGATGTCTTGAGCTTCTTCAATTGCAGTCACCTTCATCTTATATCTCTTGGGAAGGGATCTAAGAATTTTCCTCACCAGCTTTTCTTCAGTCATCTTCTCTCCAAGAGCACTAGATGCATTGGACAGCTCAAAAATATTCATGTGAAAATCATGAATAGTTTCATCTTCCTTCATCTTTATATTTTCAAACTTTGATGTCAGAAGTTGAAGTCTTGACATCTTGACTTTGGAGGTTCCTTCATGAGTAGTCTTCAAGATATCCCATGCTTCCTTAGCTACTTCACAAGTGTTGACCAATCTGAAGATGGTCTTATCAACACCATTGAATATGGCATTCAAGGCTTTAAAATTCCCAAGGGCAAGCTTATCTTCTTCCTTGGTCCATTCTTCTTCAAGTTTCAATTTTGAGCTACCCTTTATTTCCTTTCCATTCTCATCCTTTTCCACAATGACAGGTTGTTTCCATTCTGCTGTCTAATGACTTCAAGAAAGTAACCGTACGAGGTTTGAATAGTCATAATTAGAGCCATCTAGAATAGGGGGTCTATTCACAATTAACTATCAGATGTGTGATGTTAAGTGTGATGTCACAACAACACAATCTGCTATATGAACAATGTAAAAACAGCAGTAAATAACACAAAGAATTCTTCACCCAGTTCGGTCTAACTACCTACGTCTGGGGGCTACTAAGCCAGGGAGGAAATTCACTATTAGTAGTATCAAATAATAGACTCAACAATCCCAGTTGATAATCTACCTATCTTAATCACTACCCAATGACACTTCTACCTAAGAAACCACTTAGGTATGAGAAACCACTCACTCCTTAATTTACCACAGTGACACAATCCAATGATTACACTTTAAAACCCACCTTGATTCTGCTTAACAACTTTGATCAAGAACAACACACTCTTGCTTAAAAGCTTTAAAGTGATTACACTTACAAACTTAAAATAGTAACACCAATTCCAACATGAATGGTTTACAAAAAAACACACAAAAACTCAAATTGACTCCAAGTCTATACTCTCTGTCTTCGTTACTTCAACTTAGGGTTGAGGCTGCTTCAAATATCAATCTGACTTTGGCTTGGATCTCCTCCAATATCTGATCTAATTTGTTATTTAAAACTAGGATTTGGCGGAGATTTGATCTTCTAAATCTTTCCAAATCAGCCCTAATGTTTGTTACATGATTTGCTCCATGATCTACTCCATATCTGATTGCTAATAACTTCTCCAAAAAATTTGTATCCAATCTCTCTAACAAACTAACACGTGCAGCCCTAAAACATCACAAACTGATGTTTTGAACTTCTGATATAGTGATAGAAGGACATCACTTATAACATCAGCATATAAAACTTCAACCCTGCAACAACTAATGATAGGACTCCAATGTTATGACATCAGGCATATGACATCAACCTTGTTCAACTTTTTTTTACCAAAATTCAAGCCAATACAAGAACTAACAGGGCTGATTCCCTGTCGCGTTGTTCTGACCATGCGGAAAAGAGGATTGTAAGGGTCGTAGGGGCAATTGGGGTTTTGTGAAGGTTTTGGGAATTTAAGGTGTCCGCAGTGTCCTGAATCGTCCTAATAGATGTAGGTTTTATGCCATTGATTTCCGTGGTGCATTAGGACTGTTGTAGGGATGTTTTTGGGTCATTTGGAGTTGTAATCGCATGTACCTTTGAGGCTGTGGAACCACTGGTGCGTAGTAGCGATTTGCTGTAATCGCAGGTTTGCTAGGTGAATGTTCACCAAGGTTCGCAAAGCGAACAGCGCAGCGAGTGCGCGATAACATGAGTGTAGGTACTGAAATGATTCTGGAGTGGAAGTGGGGATTCACTGGAAGTCTCGCTAAGCGAATGAATCAGCGAGTAACTTCGTCCAGCGAATAAACTAGCGAGTATGATAGAGGGTGTTTTCTAGTGTTTTGGTGTGGTGTCTGTGGGATTCGCTGGCCGCTTCGCTAAGCGAAGGTTTTAGCGAACATGTTCGCCTAGCGAATTGTGGAGCGAATGTCTGCTGTTTTGCGAAATTTCGTTTCTGTTGCTGTGTTGTTCTTGGGTTTGATGCTGTAATATTTTGGATGATTTACGATGGTGTTCTTGATGGTATTGAGGTGCAGATTTGTGATGTCTTGATGAATATATGATGACATAATTTATATGAGAATGAATGAATGATGATGCACATTATGATTTTTATTTGATGATGGTGATTATTGATGTTGTGTATCATACATTCATATGCATACTTTGTGACGATGCTTCATTTCCATCGTACGGATATGAGGTGACTATAACGTGCTCCGATTTCGATTGTGGGATCGATCCTATTGACGGGGATATTTGGAGGGGTGATGTCCTATTGTCCATCGATTATGACGATTGGTACTACATGCATCAGTCTTGTCATGCATTGCATTTTATGTGGCATTGATGAATTTTTGATATGGTGTTTCCTGGTGTTTTCCTTGATGATGACCCTGAAGATGTTGTATATGAAGATAATACCATTTTATGTATATCTTGTTTTATATTGATTATTATGAATCGTGATTACTCACCCTGCCTGTTTGAATGTTGCCCCCACGTGGGTAACATGTAGGTGATCAGGTTTAGCTGTGATGCTTTCGAGGACCTTGAAGTTTATTTGCTTTTGGTCGATTTAGAGGGTCTTGCCCTGATAGTGTAACATCGGGTTGTGGTCCTTTGAGCCGAACAATGCTGTTTCCTTATTTTTGTTGTCATTTGATGATATGGTTTTATTTGATTGTTATAATGTTTGTTGAAAACCTTTTATTTGGAAATTTTGAGTTCCGCTTCCATGTGAAGGCTTTTCGATTTATTTTGAGGAAAACCCTTCGTTTACAAGGCAAGTGTATTATTTTGATTTTAAATGTGAAATGTGCACCCTTTGAGGGATTTTTATGCTTAAATTTTATATTTGAGTTGTTTCTGTTGTAACATTATTGGTGATAGAAACGGATGTTACATCATAACTGCCATTGACCTTTCCCGAAAAACATTTTCCCATATATGCCTTAATTATATTTGGGCTTTGGGCTATAATGTGCTTGGCATTCCAATAGCAGTTGGAGTTCTTTTCCCTTCTACAGGCTTTCGATTGCCACCCCTGGATTGATGGAGCTGATATGGCTGTTTCTTCTATTAGTGTTGTTTGTTGTTCTCTATTGTTGAAATATTACAAGAGACCTAAAAAGCTGCAGCCTTGACATAGGAGCCATAAAAATCAAGACATCAAGTGATCCTTGGATCATACACGACGATTGAAGAGAGTTTTGAATTAGCTATACTCTCTGTCTTCGTTACTTCAACTTAGGGTTGAGGCTGCTTTAAATATCAATCTGACTTGGGCTTGGATCTCCTCCAATATCTTATCTGATTTGTTATTTAAAACTAAGATTTGCCAAAAATTTGATCTCCTAAATCTTTCCAAATTAGCCCTAATGTTTGTTACATGATTTGCTCCATGATCTGCTCCATATCTGATTGCTAATAACTTCTCCAAGAAATTTGCATCCAATCTCTCTAACAAACTAACACGTGCAGCCCTAAAACATCACAAACTGATGTTCTGAACTTCTGATATAGTGATGTCAAGACATCACTTATAACGTCAGCATATGAAACTTCAACCCTGCAACAGCTAATGTTAGGACTCTAATGTTATGACATCAGGCATATGACATCAACCTTGTTCAACTTTGTTTTTACCAAAATTCAAGCCAATACAAGAACTAACAGGGCTGATTCCCTGTCGCGTTGTTTTGACCTTGTGGAAAAGAGGATTGTAAGGGTCGTAGGGGGAGTTGGGGGTTTTGTGAAGGTTTAGGGAATTTAAGGTTTCCGCAGTGTCCTGAATCGACCTAACAGATGTAGGTTTTATGCCGTTGATTTCCGTGGCGCATTAGGACTGTTGCTGGGATGTTTTTGGTTGATTTGGAGCTGTAATCGCTGGTACCTTTGAGGCTGTGGAACCACTGGTGTGTAGCTGCGATTTGCTGTAATCGCAGGTTCGCTAGGCGAACCATCGCTTCGCTATGTGAATGTTCACTAAGGTTCGCAAAGCGAACAGCGTAGCGAGTGCACGATAACATGAGTGTAGGTACTGAAATGATTCTGGAGTGGAAGTGGGGATTCACTGGAAGTCTCGCTAAGCGAATGAATCAGCGAGTAGCTTCGCCCAGCGAATAAACTAGCGAGTATGACAGAGGGTGTTTTCTGGTGTCTTGGTGTGGTATCTGTGTGATTCGCTGGCCGCTTCGCTAAGCGAAGGTTTTAGCGAACAGGTTCGCCTAGCGAATCGTGGAGCGAATGTCTGCTGTTTTGCGAAATTTCGTTTCTATTGTTGTGCTGTTCTTGGGTTTGATGCTGTGATATTTTTGATGATTTACGATGGTGTTCTTGATGGTATTGAGGTGCAGATTTGTGATGTCTTGATGAATATATGATGACATAATTTATATGTGTAAGTTCTTGTGGTTGGCTGAAATTTTGGTAAAACAATGTTGATGTCATGGTTGATGTTTCAACATGAACTTCTAACAGTTTTGTTATGCTGAGTTAACATTCTGGTTATTAAGGGTTGCAGTTTTGTGCTGATGTCAAACCCAATGTCATGACCTCAGATGACAGAACATCTGTTGGGTAAGTGTTGGGGCTGCGCATGTGCAAGTGTGATAAGGAAAAGATCTGATTGAGAGATTGTAGGAGAATATCATGGAAAAGATATATTCTGGTACAATCAAATATGAAGCAGATCTTGTTACTATTTTTAAGGCTGAAAGATATGATATTAATTGAAGATTTAATTGAAGATTTGATTGAAGATCAGTTTATTAGCAGAATCTTTTGCAGAGTTGCAACAGAAGATTTGTTGAGTTTTGAAGGCCCAAATCGAGTTGGGATTATGTTATAAATAAAATGCTTGTAACCTAGGATAGGTACGGGTCCAAGATGTAGATCATTAGGGCTTTGTCTAAGTGAACCACTCGGGTTGTGAGATGGTTACTATGTTCTTACTCAGAAACCTGTAGGTAATGAGTTATGTATTGTTCTTGGAGGAAGCTTTGAAGCAACTCCAAGATGGTGTTCTCTGTCAAGAGTCTTAACTGAGTATATGCATAGAAGTGTGTCGTGTACTTTTCTGTGATAGAAGAGTTGTTGGAAATCAATTTGTTGATACAGTGGCTGAGATGTTGACTGCTAGACATCATGGCTATGATTGGGAGTGAGATTGAGTCTCATATCTAAGTGGTTTCTTATATAGAAGGGTCATTGGGTAGTGATTAGATTAGGTAGATTGTCAACTGGTTTATTGAGTCTGTAATTTGATACTACTAATAGTGGACTTCCTTCCTGGCTTGGTATGCCCCCAGATGTAGGTAGTTAGACCGAACTGGGTGAACAATCCTTGTGTACATTGTCTGGTTACTTTTATTACCTTGTTCATACAGCAGATATTAATGTTGTGACATCACGCTTGACATCACATATCTGGTACCAGAATTTCAATTGGTATCAGAGCAGGCATCCTGTCTGTTTCTGGATGAGATCTAGGGAAGATCCTTTCTGGGTCATGAGCAAGGAAGATAGTCAGTTCATAGAGTTGTTTGTATGGTCCCTTGAAGTGGAGGATGGACTATTCTTGACAGGGTATGTAGCTTTGGTGGAGAATTGCTGTTGTGAGTTTGATTGGCACTTGGATTATGGTGATGATGTGCAAGGATTATTGAGTAGTGCCTTTAGGGTGTTGAGGAGTTGTTGTGTGTTCCGCTGCATGGTATCTGAGGTAACCCTAGTTGGTTCTTGTGTCTCTGGTGGTGAGATTTTAGGGAGTTTTCTTTTGGTTGGCCTCCTCAGCAGAAGAAGAATATATTTCAAATCAGGTATTGAAGACTAATCTGTCCAGAACATAGATTCCTTCTTGATGGTAAAATAAGAGGGTGGAGCCAAAGCAAAAGAGTATCACTGTCAAATCTTTCATACGGGAGTAAAGATCTTGATAAGTTATCTCTTAAGCTTATTTGTGGTGACCTAATTAGAAGAAGATTCCTGGTTATGGTATCCAATGTAGTTCTGGTTTATCTGAAGATGAACTCTCTTGTGAAGATACATGATTATGATCATGAACTGGAGGAAGTTTCATCAAGAAAGAAGTTGAGCTTGATATGTCAATCATAATGTCTCGACATCACGCTACACATCAGCTGTTTGTGGTAAATGCTAAGTCACAGACCTATCAGATTGTAGCTGTTTTGAAGGATCCCTGAAGTTGTGAAATTGAACAATATCTGAGATGCTACCAATGGGTGTATTTGTGCAAAGTATCATTCATAATGCCCTAGCTTTTTGGCTAGAGCTGGTGGAAGAAAAGGAGAAGGAGATGATCCATGGTTTAGTTATAATGCATCCAAGAGATTATGGGCAGTAGCAGTGTGAATCAGCCGGTGGTTGAGATGAACTCTTCCTATATTGAGGCTTGAAGGACTAGAAGGAACAGGTTGGTGATACCCTGGTTGTTGTAATGTGCTTCAGATACTGGTTAGAGGGAAGTTCTTCTTTAGATACAAAAGAGTGTCAGGTATCATTCTTGAGGAGGTCTGAACCTTGAAGCTGATGGAAGAGTGTGCAGTCTTGGAAGTTGATCAGATGTTCTCGCGTGTTCACCGCAAGAGGTTTGTGTGGATCACCTTGGTTGGAGTCTCCAAATCCTAGTGGACGTTTCTGGTGATTTAGACTGATGTCGGAACTGATGATGAAACATCACTTCAGTTCTTTGCTCAGGGAGGAGTAAAAGATCAAGACACTGGCCTAACCTGGAAGACTTTTGAGGTATGAATGTTTGTCATTATGGAGAATCAGCAGATGCCTGTGGTGAGAGAAGGAGTTGAGTATTTGTCTGCTTTTGATAAGGTTGTGCATTCAACTAATGACAAAATACATTGACGGGAGACTATGCATATGTCTGATGTAAAAGTGCAGGACTGTTAAAGTGATGAGAATATACTTTTCTCTATGTGGCTATTTATTTCTCTTCGTGTTGTGTTGGTGTGTAAGAACATTGTGAAACAATCATTGTAACAATCAGATTGTGTGTTCTATACTTAGGGGGTAGTCTTGGACTACTTATCTTCTGAAGATTCAGATGTGGCAGGTTTGGAGTCTTTGGAGTATCTGAGCAGGATGGAGGTTGTCTACTCAAACTTGATTGTTGAATCAAGTCTATGAGAGCATGGAAATCTGCTTCTGCAAAGGGAGGAGGTTCTTCTGAGTGGCATAAGGAAGAGCTGAATTCAACAGTTGGATGTCATAATGTTCTGACATCTAGCTTAACATCATAAGTCTTAGCTGGTGGTGTGGCACATCAGCTTATGATAGGATAATCTACAGGAATGGACAATAGGATGCTTCAAAGAGATCGTTCTCATGCCAGTTTGCGGGAGCTGCAGGAAGGAGAAGATGTTACATGACCATGGCTTAGGGAGTCTAAGTATGGTTGCTTTTGAGCAAGTGGAACATGTGACTTGAAGATCAAGTTTCCTTGGTGGATCAAGATATCCTTGTGAGAGTTCTGACTAACGTGAAAAAGGTCAAAATGTGGCATTTGATTGTTTTCATATGAGGAGGTGATCAAACTATGGTAGCTGGTCATTATTGAGGATTGTCTTACTCTTGGGAAGAAGGGTGATGAGTGAAGACTCAAGCAAATTATTCTTCTTGAAGTATCTGGGCTAAGTTTCCTTGGTGAAGGATGATTGTGCTTTGGTTCAGAAGCTTGGTGCCTACATTATGCCTAAGGAGCGTCTACATAGTCATACGGGAGAATGATGAAGTAGAAGGTCTATCTTGGATAGAGAATGTAGAGAAGACTGAAGCAGATCAGGTATTGATTGCTTGGACGTCTGAAGGTGAAGATACTCATCAACTGATCAGGAGTATTCCAATTTATCATACGGGAAAATGATAGGGAATGACTGGCTTTGGATAGTTGGATGATGGAAGGCTCTGCTAAAGTCAGGTGAAAAGCTTGGGGAGAGAGTCCTTTGAATGGTTATGGAAAGCTGATGTCACTAATGATGTTGTAACATCATGATTGCTGATGGAAGATGATTGAAATTGCGCATATGGAGGTTGATGCTCAAACATTTTTGTCAGAAGAGATGTTTCTGACTATGTGGATTAGAAGTGGAGATTCTGATCTTGTATTAGTAGTATGTCTGGCAAAGCATGACTACTAAGTTGGAAGACCTCACTAGTATCAACAACCACTAGTGGATGTAATGGCAGAGGAATTGTGTCAGATAAGTTGAGTTGTTCAAAAACTTTTTTTGTGGCTGTTCTTACGTCTGGTACAAGTATCTCTTGAAGAGATTGGATTTCAGCAAAGCTTTTAAGTAAAGCTGAGAATTCGTGGAGTTTGTGAGCAGAGTCAAACAAATCAGGACTCCAAAAGTGAAAGTACAACATGTGAATGTACTCAGCAAGTGTACTCAAATGTTCATCTCCACCTAGAGCATTATTTGACCATGATAGGGGGAGTACTTGTCTATGGATTATGCAGCAAAGGTGCATATGTTGTGAAGCTTGCATGCTGATCAAGCTTGTTGAGATTGGTTGTCTCTTATGAGAAGATAATGTCAGATAACATGCTATGACATTAGGCTATTGATGGGCATTGGATGGTTCTAGCCATGTGAAGCTAAGTTTTTGAATCTTGTGTGCACATGCTTCTGAGGAGAAGTCTGAAGACAATTTCATTGGTTTGGAATGTATAATCTTTTGTGGAGTCTTGGGTTGATAAAGCAGGCATTGTCTGATAAGATGTCAGAACATGGTACATGACATGTCTTTCTTGAGCCAAACAAGGAAATATTCTGGACAGTGGTGTAGGGATAAGGTGGAACACGTGTCATCGACTATGCATGGATCAGTTTTGGCATAATTTATGGTAAGAATCAGTTAGGAAGGAATAAAGGTGGTCAAGACTGTTTTGGACGGTAGACATTGAATTTGACTGGAGTTTTTAGTTCCTAAAATAGCGTTTCTGTGACCAAGAATTTTTTACTCATTCAAAGCTCGTTAATTCCAAAGTAACTGGTCACCTATTTATAGAGGTTATTCTGTTCTCCTTCAGCCAGTGAGTATTCTTGATTCATAAGTCTTATGGCGTTTGTTCGGTTTTGGGTGAGCACTACTTGGGTCTGGTTCTGTGAGGGTTTTATTTGCCAATTTGTGGCTAAAAAGGGGGAGAAAGGAAAGGGTTTTCTAAAGTGTCTGCACAGATGTCCTGTCTTAATGTGTTTCAGAGATGTAAAAAAGGATGCCATATCCTTAAGTTGGTGTTGAGTCTTTGTGACTTGTGTCCTGAGTTATGAACACAGTTGTGACTTGTGTTCTGAGTTACCTGGGTTGGCTAGGGGATCTGATCAAATAATGTGTGCAGAATTCTCTTATGCCACCATTGGTCTTTTATGAATAGAAAGACGTTTCTTTTCTGGAGGAGTCTTCTATATATATTCTGGGTCTGCCCTGAAAGAAAAAAGAAATGTACTGGATTAAGGGGGAGTGTCAGATATCTTTTTCCTCATGTGCACCAAATGACTTCAGCACTTGGTTGCTCCTGATGTGCGGCCTAAAGTTGTTGTCAGACATAATGTTCTAACATCGTTCAAAATTCCCCAAGAAGTTACTTCTCCATGGTTGATGTACACAGTAGCTACTAATGGTTACTGTTAGGATCAGTAGTTGCTGATGTCTATTAACAGTAGTATAGGGTTGTATTTCCTGCTGTAATCAGAGTTGTAATGTTAGTTGTTTTAGCCAAAATTAGCTAAAGGGGGAGATTGTAAGTTCTTGTGATTGGCTGAAATTTTGGTAAAACAATGTTGATGTCATGGTTGATGTTTCAACATGAACTTATAACAGTTTTGTTATGCTGAGTTAACATTCTGGTTATTAAGGGTTGCAGTTTTGTGCTGATGTCAAACCCGATGTCATGACATCAGATGACAGAACATCAGTTGGGTAAGTGTTAGGGCTGCGCATGTGCAAGTGTGTTAAGGAAAATATCTGATTGAGAGATTGCAGGAGAATATCATGGAAAAGATATATTCTAGTACAAACAAATATGATGCAGATCTTGTTACTATTTTTAAGGCTGAAAGATATGATATTAATTGAAGATTTAATTGAAGATTTGATTGAAGATCAGTTTATTAGCAGAATCTTTTGCAGAGTTGCAACAGAAGATTTGTTGAGTTTTGAAGGCCCAAATCCAGTTGGGATTATGTTATAAATAGAATGCTTGTAACCTAGGATAGGTACGGGTCCAAGATGTAGATCATTAGGGCTTTGTCTAAGTGAACCACTCGGGTTGTGAGATGGTCACTATGTTCTTACTCAGAAACCTGTAGGTAATGAGTTATGTATTGTTCTTGGAGGAAGCTTTGGAGCAACTCCAAGATGGTGTTCTCTGTCAAGAGTCTTGACTGAGTATAGGCATAGAAGTGTGTCGTGTACTTTTCTGTGATAGAAGAGTTGTTGGAAATCAAGCTGTTGATGCAGTAGCTGGGATGTTGACTGCTAGACATCATGGTTATGATTGGGAGTGAGATTGAGTCTCATATCTAAGTGGTTTCTTAGATAGAAGGGTCATTGGGTAGTGATTAGATTAGGTAGATTGTCAACTGGTTTGTTGAGTCTGTAAGTTGATACTACTAATAGTGGACTTCCTTCCTGGCTTGGTATGCCCCCAGATGTAGGTAGTTAGACCGAACTGGGTGACAATCCTTGTGTGCATTGTCTGGTTACTTTTATTACCTTGTTCATACAGCAGATATTGATGTTGTGACATCACGCTTGACATCACATATCTGGTACCAAAATTTCAATATGAGAAAGAATGAATGATGATGCACATTATGATGTTTATTTGATGATGGTGATTATTGATGTTGTGTATCATACATTCATATGCATACTTTGTGACGATGCTTCATTTCCATTGTGCGGATATGAGGTGACTATGACGTGCTCCGATTCCGATTGCGGGATCGATCCTATTGACGGGGATATTTGTAGGGGTGATGGCCTAGTGTCCATCGATTATGATGATTGGTACCACATGGATCAGTCTTGTCATGCATTGCATTTTATGTGGAATTGATGTATTTTTGATATGGTGTTTCCTGCTGTTTTCCGTTATGATAACCCTGATGATGTTGAATATGAAGATAATGCTATTTTATGTATATCTTATTTTATATTGATTATTATGAATCGTGATTCCTCACCCTGCCTATTTGAATGTTACCTCCACGCGGGTAACGTGCAGGTGATCAGGTTTAGCTGTGGATGCTTTCGAGGACCTTGAAGTTTATTTGCTTTTAGTCGATTTAGAGGATCTTGCACTTGATAGTTTAACATCGGGTTGTGGTCCTTTGAGCTGAACTATGTTGTTTCCTTATTTTTGTTGTCATTTGATGATATGGTTTTATTTGAATATTATGATGTTTGTTTAAAACCTTTTATTTGAAAATTTTGAGTTCCGCTGCCATGTGAAGGCTTTTTGATTTATTTTGAGGAAAACCCTTCGTTTACAGGGCAAGTGTATTATTTTGATTTTAAATGAGAAATGTGCACCCTTTGAGGGATTTTTATGCTTAAATTTTATATTTGAGTTGTTTCTGTTGTAACATTATTGGGGATAGAAAAGGATGTTACATCATAACTGCCATTGACCTTTCCCGAAAAACATTTTCCCGTATACGCATTAAATATATTTGGGCTTTGGGCTATAATGTGCTTGGCATTCCAATAGCAGTTGGAGTTCTTTTCCCTTCTACAGGCTTTCGATTGCCACCCTGGATTGATGGAGCTGCTATGGTTGTTTCTTCTGTTAGCGTTGTTTGTTGTTCTCTGTTGTTGAAATATTACAAGAGATCTAAGAAGCTGTAGCCTTGACATAGGAGCCATAAAAATCAAGACATCAAGTGATCCTTGGATCATACACGACGATTGAAGAGAGTTTTGAATTAGCTATACTCTTTGTCTTCGTTACTTCAACTTAGGGTTGAGGCTGCTTTAAATATCAATCTGACTTGGGCTTGGATCTCCTCCAATATCTGATCTGATTTGTTTTTTAAAACTAGGATTTGGCGCAAATTTGATCTCCTAAATCTTTACAAATCAGCCCTAATGTTTGTTACATGATTTGCTCCATGATCTGCTCCATATCTGATTGCTAATAACTTCTCCAAGAAATTTGCATCCAATCTCTCTAACAAACTAACACGTGCAGCCCTAAAACATCACAAACTGATGTTCTAAACTTCTGATATAATGATGTCAAGACATCACTTATAACATCAGCATAAAAAACTTCAACCCTGCAACAGCTAATGTTAGGATTCCAATGTTATGACATCAGACATATGACATCAACCTTGTTCAACTATGTTTTACCAAAATTCAACCCAATACAAGAACTAACAGGGCTGATTCCCTGTGGCGTTGTTTTGACCATGTGGAAAAGAGGGTTGTAAGGGTCGTAGGGGCAATTGGGGTTTTGTGAAGGTTTAGGGAATTTAAGGCTTCCACAGTGTCCTGAATCGACCTAATAGATGTAGGTTTTATGCCGTTGATTTCCATGGTGCATTAGAACTGTTGTAGGGATGTTTTTGGTTCATTTGGAGTTGTAATCGCATGTACCTTTGAGGTTGTGGAACCACTGGTGCGTAGCTGCGATTTACTGTAATCGTAGGTTTGCTAGGCGAACCATCGCTTCGCTAGGCGAATGTTCACCAAGGTTCACAAAGCGAACAGCGCAGCGAGTGCGCGATAACTTGAGTGTAGGTACTGAAATGATTCTGGAGTGGAAGTGGGGATTCGCTGGAAGTCTTGCTAAGCGAATGAATCAGCGAGTAGCTTCGCCCAGAGAATAAACTAGCGGGTATGACAGAGGGTGTTTTCTAGTGTATTGGTGTGGTGTCTGTGGGATTCACTGGCCGCTTCGCTAAGCGAAGGTTTTAGCGAACAGGTTTGCCTAGAGAATCGTGGAGCGAATGTCTGCTGTTTTACGAAATTTCGTTTCTGTTGCTGTGCTGTTCTTGGGTTTGAGGCTGTGATATTTTTGATGATTTACGATGGTGTTCTTGATGGTATTGAGGTGCTGATTTGTGATGTCTTGATGAATATATGATGACATAATTTATACGAGAATGAATGAATGATGATGCACATTATGATGTTTATTTGATGATGGTGATTATTGATGTTGTGTATCATACATTCATATGCATACTTTGTGACGATGCTTCATTTCCATTGTGCGGATATGAGGTGACTATGACGTGCTCCGATTCCGATTGCGGGATCGATCATATTGACGGGGATATTTGGAGGGGTGATGGCCAAGTGTCCATCGATTATGACGATTGGTACCACATGCATCAGTATTGTCATGCATTGCATTTTATGTTGCATTGTCGAATTTTTGATATGGTGTTTCCTGGTGTTTTCCTTGATGATGACCATGATGATGTTGTATATGAAGATAATGCCATTTTATGTATATCTTATTTTATATTGATTATTATGAATCGTGATTACTCACCTTGCCTGTTTGAATGATGCCTCCACGTGGGTAACGTGCAGGTGATCAGGTTTAGCTGTGGATGTTTTCGAGGACCTTGAAGTTTATTTGCTTTTGGTCGATTTAGAGGATCTTGCCGTGATAGTGTAACATCGGGTTATGGTCCTTTGAGCCGAACTATGTTGTTTCCTTATTTTTGTTGTCATTTGATGATATGGTTTTATTTGAGTATTATGATGTTTGTTGAAAACCTTTTATTTGAAAATTTTGAGTTTCGCTGCCATGTGAAGGATTTTTGATTTATTTTGAGGAAAACCCTTCGTTTACAGGGCAAGTGTATTATTTTTATTTTAAATGAGAAATGTGCACCCTTTGAGGGATTTTTATGCTTAAATTTTATATTTGAGTTGTTTCTGTTGTAATATTATTGGGCATAGAAAAGGATGTTACATCATAACTGCCATTGACCTTTCCCAAAAAACATTTTCCCGTATACGCCTTAATTATATTAGGGCTTTGGGCTATAATGTTCTTGGCATTCCAATAGCAGTTGGAGTTCTTTTCCCTTTTACAAGCTTTCGTTTGCCACCCTGGATTGATGGAGCTGCTATGACTGTTTCTTCTATTAGTGTTGTTTGTTGTTCTCTGTTGTTGAAATATTACAAGAGACCTAAGAAGCTGCAACCTTGACATAAGAGCCATAAAAATCAAGACATCAAGTGATCCTTGGATCATACACGGGGATTAAAGAGAGTTCTGAATTAGCTATACTCTCCGTCTTTGTTACTTCAACTTAGGGTTGAGGCTGCTTTAAATATCAATCTGACTTGGGCTTGGATCTCCTCCAATATCTGATCTGATTTGTTATTTAAAACTAGGATTTGGCGCAAATTTGATCTCCTAAATCTTTCCAAATCAGCCCTAATGTTTGTTACATGATTTGCTCCATGATCTGCTCCATATCTGATTGCTAATAACTTCTCCAAGAAATTTGCATCCAATCTCTCTAATAAACTAACACGTGCAGCCCTAAAACATCACAAACTGATGTTCTGAACTTCTGATATAGTGATGTCAGGACATCACTTATAACATCAGCATATAAAACTTTAACCCTGCAACAGCTAATGTTAGGACTCCAATGTTATGACATCAGGCATATGACATCAACCTTGTTCAACTTTGTTTTACCAAAATTCAAGCCAATACAAGAACTAACAGGGCTAATTCCCTGTCTCGTTGTTTTGACCATGTGGAAAAGAGGATTGTAAGGGTCGTAGGGGCAATTGGGGTTTTGTGAAGGTTTAGGGAATTTAAGGTTTCCGCAGTGTCCTGAATCGACCTAATAGATGTAGGTTTTATGTCGTTGATTTCCGTGGTGCATTAGGATTGTTGTAGGGATGTTTTGGGTCATTTGGAGCTGTAATCACAGGTACCTTTGAGGCTGTGGAACCACTGGTGCGTAGCTGCGATTTGCTGTAATCGCAGGTTCGCTAGGCGAACCATCGCTTCGCTAAGCGAATGTTCACCAAGGTTCGCAAAGCGAACATCGCAGCGAGTGCGCGATAACATGAGTGTAGGTACTGAAATTATTCTGGAGTGGAAGTGGGGATTCGCTGGAAGTCTCGCTAAGCGAATGAATCAGCGAGTAGCTTCGCCTAGCGAATAAACTAGCGAGTATGACAGAGGGTGTTTTCTGGTGTCTTGGTGTGGTGTCTGTGGGATTCGCTGGCCGCTTCGCTAAGCGAAGGTTTTAGCAAACAGGTTCGCCTAGCGAATCGTGGAGCGAATGTCTGCTGTTTTGTGAAATTTCGTTTATGTTGCTGTGATGTTCTTGGGTTTGATGCTGTGATATTTTTGATGAACTACGATGGTGTTCTTGATGGTATTGAGGTGCTGATTTGTGATGTCTTGATGAATATATGATGACATAATTTATATGAGAATGAATGAATGATGATGCACATTATGATGTTTATTTGATGATGGTGATTATTGATGTTGTGTATCATACATTCATATGCATACTTTGTGACGATGCTTCATTTCCATTATGCGTATATGAGGTGACTATGACGTGCTCTGATTCCGATTGAGGGATCGATCCTATTGACGGGGATATTTGGAAGGGTGATGGCCTAGTGTCCATCGATTATGAAGATTGGTACCACATGCATCAGTCTTATTATGCATTGCATTTTATATGGCATTGATGAATTTATGATATGGTGTTTCCTGGTGTTTTCATTGATGATGACCCTGATGATGTTGTATATGAAGATAATGCCATTTTATGTATATCTTGTTTTATATTGATTATTATGAACCGTGATTACTCACCCTGCCTGTTTGAATGTTGCCTCCACGTGGGTAACGTGTAGGTGATCAGGTCTTGCCCTGATAGTGTAACATCGGGTTATGATCCCTTGAGCCGAACTATGTTGTTTCCTTATTTTTGTTGTCATTTGATGATATGGTTTTATTTGAGTATTATGATGTTTGTTGAAAACCTTTAATTTAAAAATTTTGAGTTCCGCTACCATGTGAAGGCTTTTTGATTTATTTTGAGGAAAACCCTTCGTTTACAAGGCAAGTGTATTATTTTGATTTTAAATGAGAAATGTGCACCCTTTGAGGGATTTTTATGCTTAAATTTTATATTTGAGTTGTTTCTGTTGTAACATTATTGGGGATAGAAAAGGATGTTACATCATAACTGCCATTGACCTTTCCCGAAAAACATTTTCCCGTATACGCCTTAATTATATTAGGGCTTTGGGCTATAATGTGCTTGGCATTCCAATAGCAGTTGGAGTTCTTTTCCCTTCTACAAGCTTTCGATTGCCACCCTGGATTGATGGAGCTGCTATGACTGTTTCTTCTATTAGTGTTGTTTATTGTTCTCTGTTGTTGAAATATTACAAGAGACTTAAGAAGCTGCAGCCTTGACATAAGAGCCATAAAAATCAAGACATCAAGTGATCCTTGGATCATACACGAGGATTAAAGAGAGTTTTGAATTAGCTATACTCTCTGTCTTTGTTACTTCAACTTAGGGTTAAGGCTGCTTTAAATATCAATCTGACTTGGGCTTGGATCTCCTCCAATATCTGATCTAATTTGTTATTTAAAACTAGGATTTGGCGCAAATTTGATCTCCTAAATCTTTCCAAATCAGCCGTAATGTTTGTTACATGATTTCCTCCATGATCTGCTCCATATATGATTGCTAATAACTTCTCCAAGAAATTTGCATCCAATCTCTCTAACAAACTAACACGTGCAACCCTAAAACATCACAAACTGATGTTCTGAACTTCTGATATAGTGATGTCAAGACATCACCTATAACATCAGCATATAAAACTTCAACCCTGCAGCAGCTAATGTTAGGACTCCAATGTTATGACATCAGGCATATGACATCAACCTTGTTCAACTTTGTTTTACCAAAATTCAAGCCAATACAAGAACTAACAGGGCTGATTCCCTGTCTCATTGTTTTGACCATGTGGAAAAGAGGATTGTAAGGGTCGTAGGGTCAATTGGGGTTTTGTGAAGGTTTAGGGAATTTAAGGTTTCCGTAGTGTCCTGAATCGACCTAATAGATGTAGGTTTTATGTCGTTGATTTACGTGATGCATTAGGATTGTTGTAGGGATGTTTTGGGTCATTTGGAGCTGTAATCACAGGTACCTTTGAGGCTGTGGAACCACTGGTGCGTAGCTGCGATTTGCTGTAATCGCAGGTTTGCTAGGCGAACCATTGCTTCGCTAGGCGAATGTTCACCAAGGTTCGCAAAGCGAACAGCGCAGCGAGTGCGCTATAACATGAGTGTAGGTACTGAAATTATTCTGGAGTGGAAGTGGGGATTCGCGGGAAGTCTAGCTAAGCGAATGAATCAGCGAGTAGCTTCGCCCAGCGAATAAACTAGCGAGTATGACAGAGGGTGTTTTCTGGTGTCTTGGTGTGGTGTCTGTGGGATTCGCTGGCCGTTTCTCTAAGCGAAGGTTTTAGCGAACAGGTTCGCCTAGCGAATCATGGAGCGAATGTCTGCTGTTTTGCAAAATTTCGTTTCTGTTGCTGTGCTGTTCTTGGGTTTGATGCTGTGATATTTTTGGTGATTTACGATGGTGTTCTTGATGGTATTGAGGTGCTGATTTGTGATGTCTTGATGAATATATGATGACATAATTTATATGAGAATGAATGAATGATGATGCACATTATGATGTTTATTTGATGATGGTGATTATTGATGTTGTGTATCATACATTCATATGCATACTTTGTGACGATGCTTCATTTCCATTATGCGTATATGAGGTGACTATGACGTGCTCTGATTCCGATTGCGGGATCGATCCTATTGACGGGGATATTTGGAGGGGTGATGGCCTAGTGTCCATCGATTATGACGATTGGTACCACATGCATCAGTCTTGTCATGCATTGCATTTTATGTGGCATTGATGAATTTGTGATATGGTGTTTCCTGGTGTTTTCCTTGATGATAACCCTGATGATGTTGTATATGAAGATAATGCCATTTTATGTATATCTTGTATTATATTGATTATTATGAACCGTGATTACTCACCCTGCCTGTTTGAATGTTGCCTCCACGTGGGTAACGTGCAGGTGATCAGGTCTTGCCCTGATAGTGTAACATCGGGTTGTGGTCCTTTGAGCCGAACAATGCTGTTTCCTTATTTTTGTGGTCATTTGATGATATGGTTTTATTTGATTATTATGATGTTTGTTGAAAACCTTTTATTTGAAAATTTTGAGTTCCGCTGCTGATAACACGAATTTATATCATATTTTTACTTCAATTTATGTTAGTTCTTATTTCGTTTTTCGCCTAATATTCAATTTTCTCAAGATTATTTAAGTGTTTTTGCAGGTAATCATATTTCACAAGTCAAAGTATGCTAAATGTGGAAAAGAACCAAAACATGCAAGAAAAGAGCAGAAAAGAGAAGAAAATTTGAAGAATCCATATTTTTTGCTGATATCACGATCGTCATGGGAGTGCCACGACCGTGGCAGCTCCAAAGTTCACCACGACCGTCACATGACACCACGATCGTCACGCGCTTAAAGCGCACGTTGGATGCAGAGACTCAACTACGAATTCTCAGACGAAACAGTTTCACACGATGCCATTACCTCCGAAGATTTCTAGGTCCAACGTGGGATAACCGTTGGCATGCATGGCTAATTTTTCTCCAACTTCCACATGATGCTGAGCCTATAAATAGAGACACTTACGAAGAACAAAGGGTGGCCATTTTCTGTTTTTGAAGTATACCGTTGTGCTGCCAAATTTAGTTTCAGAAGCTTAAGTCATTCTTTTTACATTGCATTTCCGTTTCCTTGTAACCATTACCGAACAAAAGTGACAGTTTCTCACACTGAGGGACTGTTACAACTTAGTTTTAGATTCCTTTGTTTCATTGCCTTCAACCTTGCATTTTATTATTTTCAAGCAAGAACCTACCGAGTTGTGGAGGAATTGTTGTTGCCATTGTTACTGAATTCCAGGTTCCGTTATTTAATTCAAGTATTGTTTGTTTATTTCTTAACTATGTCTATGATCGTTTATCTCCTTGCTTTAGCGTTTAATTTCCAAATTATGTCGAGCTAAACCGATATTATCGGTGTATAATGAAGTAACTAAAATGAATTAATTTTCTCTAAGCTAAAATCAGTAATCAACCCTTCTTCTGGCTTCGATTTCTTAATATAAAACCCAAGCTTTTATTACGAGAGTAAAGAAGTAACATAGGTTAAAGTCGAGACCACGGGAGTGTGAGGCTTTACCCGGATAGCTGAAATCAGGCATTAGGTTTAAAAACAGCGGAAGCGCTTTAAAGTTAATTAGGTTTAATTAGTTTTCAAAAAGTATTTTTAACCTTATACGAGCTAGCGAGAGTAGACGTATTGACTTAGAAGTATAGTCCAAGGCAAGATCCACGGGAGTGTGAGTTGAGGGCTTTTAAACCGATTTCTCCTACAGATGAATAGGGTGATAAATCTCTATAGGCTTAGGTTTGATTAATTCTACGGAGGTTACCGAATTATATACCGATAACTTATTCATAACTAGTATTCCCAAATTTAAAATTCCCTTTAATTTCCCGTTTGAACTAAAAACCCAAATTATGATTAGCCTTAGATAAACATAGTAACGATAGATAACTGTGCGTTCGATTTCTAGTCTCTGTGGGATCGATAATCTTTTAAAACTACGCGATACGACTGTATACTTGCAGTAATCCTCATTCGACTCATAAAGTCGCGATCATGTTTTTGGCGCCGTTGCCGGGGACTAATTAAGTCGACATCGTAATTCCTTCGTTACGTCGTATAGACTAAGGTAAAAACCAAAATTCCCTTTTTGTTGATTGTATGCCAAGTACTCGCTTTTCTGGCGAAGACCTCGTACGACCAACAGACGAACCTGAACGTCTTCTTTCTGTAAAAAGACGTATCCAAGAATACTGCTTAACTCACGATATCCCTTTTCCTTTATCAGAACTTGAATCTCAATCCGATCCTGAACTCGAATCCGAATCAGAACCAGACATGGATGATCCACCACAGAACCGACCTCTTAAATATTATGCTGCCGCATCTCAACAAGAACCTCACAACAGCATTGTCGCTCCAGCTATCAACCGAAATGATTTCGAGTTGAAACCCTCGCTGTTATCTGCTGTACAACAAAATCAATTTTCGGGGAACCCAACAGAAGATCCGAACGAGCATCTAACCAAGTTTGTGCAGTATGCAGACACAATGAAAGCGAATGGTGTAACCGCAGACGCCATAAGACTACGTCTTTTCCCTTTCTCATTAAGAGATAGAGCTTGGGCTTGGTTGCAATCCTTGCCATCAAATTCTATTACTTCTTGGGAAGATTTGAAGAAGGTCTTTCTGGCAAGATATTTTCCGCTAAGAAAAACAGCTATGCTGAGAGCCCAAATCAACAGCTTCAGACAAAAAGACAACGAGTCTTTATATGATGCGTGGGAAAGATACAAAGATATGAGGAGGATATGCCCGCATCATGATCTTGAGGATTGGTTAATTATCCACACAGGTTATCAAAAGGCTGCAACAGCTGCTCCAAATGTTCCTAGGAAGTTTAACCTCGAACTGATGATAGAGAAATTCATAGCTACCCAGACTCAAACAAACAAAGAGTTCCTGAATCAAAACGTTCACACTAGTGAACAGATTAAGCAGTTGGCAAACAAAGTAGACGCTTTGGCCACTCACAACAAAATGCTTGAAACTCAAATTTCCCAAGTGGCTCAACAACAAGCACCTACTGCTGCTCCTGCTAGAACATTTCCTGGACAGCCACAACCTAATCCTAAAGGGCATGCAAACGCTGTCATACTGAGAAGTGGAAAAGAATTAGATGAACCCACTGACCCAAGACTTCAAAATCCAGCCATGTACCAAAAGTCTGCTAACGACCAAAAAACTGAGAAGGAGAGTGAGCCCGAGGAAAAGGAAGATAACAACCAAGAGGATGTAGACAAAGAAAAACCTTATGTGCCTCCACCACCTTATAAGCCACCTATTCCGTACCCTCGAAGATTGAAAAATTCTAAAACTGCAGGGCAATTTAAGAAATTTGTTGAACTTCTGAAACAATTAAACATCACAATACCTTTTACAGAAGCCATCACCAAGATGCCCTCATACGCTAAGTTCCTAAAAGAAATCCTATCCAATAAGAAGAAGATTGAGGAAAAAGAAACAGTTACGCTTACTGCTGAGTGTAGCGCAATAATCCAAAACAAAATGCCTCCTAAGCTAAAAGACCCAGGTAGTTTCTCAATACCTTGTGTAATTGGGAAATTCGTCATAGACAAAGCTCTATGCGACTTAGGAGCCAGTATTAGTGTTATGCCCTTATCCATTTGCAAGAAGCTTGATATGGGAGAATTAAGACCAACTAAGATGTCTGTTCAATTAGCTGACCGCTCTGTTAAATACCCAGTTGGTATACTAGAGAATGTTCCAGTTCGTATAGGTCAATTCTATATCCCTACTGATTTCATAATCATGGATATTACAGAAGACTCTACTACTCCTATCATATTAGGAAGGCCATTCCTAGCTACTGCTGGAGCAATTATAGATGTAAAGAGAGGCAGGCTAACTTTTGAAGTTGGTGAAGAGAAAGTTGAATTCATCTTGACACAATTCCTACAAGCTCCAGCCATAGACGACACATGTTATTTACTAGATGTCATAGACGAGTGCGTGAGAGAAATCGAGATGGAACCGACCATATATTCAGATATTCTAAAAATTCCTATACCTCCGATTTTCGAAGATGATAACTGGCGTGAACCTTATCAAGATGATAGCCTAAGCGAATGCTTAGCACTTACACCAGATCATCTACCTTGCCCAAAGAACCCAGCTCTAGAACTGAAAACATTACCCAAAAATTTAAGGTATGAATTCCTAGACGAAGCGCTCGAACAACTTGTGATAGTCAATGCAGACTTAGGACAGACCGAAACAAAGAAACTATTAGACGTCTTAAGAAAATATCTAACTGCATTAGGCTATAACATCGCTGATCTTAAAGGAATAAGCCCTTCTATCTGTATGCACCGCATTATGCTGGAGGAAGACTGTAAATCCTCTAGGGAACATCAGAGAAGAATTAACCCGATCTTGAGCACTGTAGTCAAGGACGAAGTGAAAAAACTTTTAGATGCAGGAATCATTTACCCGATATCAGACAGTCAATGGGTCAGCCCAGTACATGTCGTTCCAAAGAAGGGAGGTGTTACAGTTGTTAAGAACGAAAAGGGTGAATCTATAACCAAGAGGGTAGTAACTGGAAGTAGAATGTGCATCGACTATAGGAAGCTGAATAAAGCCACTCGTAAAGACCATTTCCCATTGCCCTTCATTGACCAAACGTTGGAAAGATTGGCTAAACACTTATACTTCTGCTATTTAGACGGTTACTCAGGATTCTTTCAAATTCCTATTCATCCTGACGACCAAGAAAAGACGACCTTCACATGTCCCTATGATACATTTGCTTATCGGCGAATGCCGTTTGGACTATGCAATGCACCTGCCACATTCCAAAGATGCATGATGTCAATCTTTGCTGACTTTATAGATGACATTATGGAAGTGTTTATGGATGACTTTTCCGTATGTGGGCAGAGTTTTGAAGGATGTCTATCGAACCTAGAAATGGTACTGGAAAGATGCGTAAAAGTTAATCTCGTATTAAACTGGGAGAAATGCCATTTTATGGTAAATGAAGGAATTGTACTTGGACACGTTGTGTCCGATAGAGGAATTGAAGTTGATAAAGCCAAGATAGAGATTACAAAAGATCTTCAACCTCCGAAAAACGTACGAGAAATACGAAGTTTCTTAGGACACGCCGGTTTCTACCGACGATTCATAAAGGATTTCTCGAAAATCACTAAACCTCTTACCGGTCTATTAATGAAAGACGCTGAATTAATCTTTGATGAGAAATGCCTAAAAGCGTTTGAACAGCTGAAAATAGCTCTTATTACCGCACCTATCATGCAACCACCAGATTGGAGATTACCTTTCGAAATCATGTGTGATGCAAGTGATTATGCTGTAGGTGCAGACTTAGGACAAAGGAGGGATAGAAAACTTCATGCCATTTACTACGCAAGTAGAACTTTAGATTCCGCCCAAATGAACTACGCTACCACAGAAAAAGAACTTTTAGCCGTGATCTTTGCCCTTGACAAATTCCGTTCCTACCTAGTGGGAGCTAAGATTATCATTTATACAGACCACGCAGCTATTAGATATTTTCTTAACAAGAAGGATGCAAAACCTAGACTGCTAAGGTGGATCCTACTTCTACAAGAATTCGATTTAGAGATCAAAGATAAGAAAGGAACCGAAAATGTAGTAGCAGACCACTTATCCAATTAGAAGGCATTAAACCAGAGCCGGTACCCATTAATGAGGATTTCCCATATGAACGGCTCATAGCTCAACTATAAAGTGATATGTCTACTCTACAGCTAAATGACCCAAGGATGGAAGAAGTCGTGGAAGAAATTAGCATGCACAAAACCCTGCCATGGTATGCTGACATAGTCAACTACTTAGCAGCTGGAGTACTTCTACCGGACTTAACTTATCAACAAAAGAAAAAATTCTTTCACGATCTAAAACATTATTATTGGGATGAACCTTTGCTGTTTAAGAGAGGAGTCGACGGTATCTTCCGTCGCTGCGTCCCAGAAGAAGAAATAGAAAACATCATCTCTCAATGTCATTCTGCTCCTTATGGAGGACATGCTAGTACCTCAAAGACGTGCGCTAAGTTCTTGCAATCCGGCCTATTCTGGCCCAACCTTTGGAAGGATGTCCACATCGCAATACTAAACTGCGATCGGTGCCAACGCACTGGTAACATATCAAGACGCGATGAGATGCCTCAAAAAGGTATATTAGAAGTAGAAGTCTTTAATGTATGGGGGATTGACTTTATGGGACCCTTTCCATCATCCTTTGGAAATAAATATATACTCGTAGCCGTCGATTATGTTTCAAAATGGATTGAGGCAATAGCTTCTCCTACAAATGACGCACGAGTAGTCATAAAGCTCTTTAAAAATACAATCTTTCCCAGATTTGGTGTGTCGAGACTTGTCATAAGTGACGGAGGTTCTCATTTCATATCAAAAATATTTGACAAATTACTATCGAAATATGGAGTAAGACACCGCGTAACAACACCATCTCACCCACAAACAAGTGGACAGGTTGAGGTCTCGAACCGAGAAATAAAACAAATTTTAGAAAAGGCCGTAACCACCTCTAGGAAAGACTGGTCATCAAAACTCAACGAAGCTTTATGGGCATATAGGACGGCCTACAAAACACCAATCAGAACTACACCTTTCAAGCTTGTCTATGGTAAATCTTGCCATTTGCTAGTGGAATTAGAACACAAAGCCTATTGGGCTATTAAAACATTGAACTTAAGGTATGATTCTGCAGGTGAAAAATGTATCCTAGATCTGCATGAACTAGAAGAGTTAAGATTAGACGCTTACGAGAATGCTAAGATATATAAAGAAAGAACAAAAAGATGGCACGATAAGCGCTTATCTAGAAAAGAATTTAGTGTGGGAGACGTTGTACTCCTCTTTAACTCGAGATTAAAACTCTTTCCTAGGAAATTAAGGTCTAGATGGTCCGGTCCTTTTGAAATTACAAAAATTATACAAAGTGGAGCGGTAGAAATAAAAGGGAGGAATAGTAATCCATTTTTAGTTAATGGACAACGTCTAAAACACTATCACAGCATTGAGAATAGAGATTATTTGAACTGCCTAAGACTTTTAGCGTTGCCCACCGAACCTCCTAACTAAGCATATAATTGAACTAGTCAGGCTTTCGATGTTAAAAACAGCGCTTGATGGGAGGCAACCCATGATTTCCGTTTTCATGCTTTATATCTGTTATTTATTTATGCTTTCTATGTTTTGTTTTTATTTTGCATATTTTCAGTTTCTTTTACATCGTTTTAAATTTAATTTGAAAATATTGTGCTGATCTTAAAAATTGAAAAAACTACAGGATTATAAAGTCTTTCTACTCTTCTATGTTCTCCTCTTCTGTTTTCATTTTTGCAAAAAGTACTAACTAATGGCAAACGAGGATAACATGCCAGTAGAATTCAGAGATAGAACACAGTGGCGTCGCTATGAGGCTTTGTCTCTTAGACCTTTTGCTTTGACGAAATTCGCCCACAGACCCACCATGACCGCCTTAGCTGTAGGTGAGAGCATAGACTTTCTGTTTAGCCAGTTAGGTTGGGAGGGTTTTGCAAATAAGAAACATAAGTGTTACCGTAGGATAACTTTAGAATTCCTGAGTTCTCTAAGTTATAACCCTCACTGTGGAAAAGGTTTAACTAGGGGAAGCGTTACATTTAGATTGTTTGGATACAGCTGTAAGTTCACCATAAAGGAACTGTCAGATCTTTTGGAATTTCCTGAAGGACCCCATGCTTTCTCTGTGGTTCAAGAGGACTTAGAGTTAGTTGGAGAGCTGAGTGACTTTTGGGGTAAAATTTCAGGGAAACCTGATTTTGACATGGACCCTATGCTTTCAACCGAGATACATAACCCTGTTCTCCGATACTTTCATATGATCCTGGCATATACCCTGTTTGGTAAACCCAAAAATGATAACACTGTTTCGAGGGATGAGCTTTTTATTATGTTTTGTGCTTCTCAGTCTAGAGAGGTTAATGGACTTACTTTTATTCTGAATAACTTTTGCAAACTTATCAATAATGAAAACAGTCCAATTTTGATAGGTAGCCTGGTAGACCAATGAATATTACCTTTTGCTTCAATAGGGCTATGATTAGGGACCAAGGTCCAGACCACTTCCAGCTTTTGGTTAACAATGTTGTCGTACCACACTTTACACTTCCAAATCATGAACGCACAAGTGTGCATGACCAACATAACTGGCTTTACAGCCTTGATGAACCCGTGCCTGAACCAGAAGAAACCTTTCCTGAACCTGAGATTGACCCGAAAACACCCCCTCATTACCATGATCTAGACTATATAGATTTCCAAGATAATATTGACATTCCTAAAGCTGATGCCACTGATTATGCTTCCAATCTGAATTCTATTTTAAAGACCATGGATTAATACCACAAAGAAATCAATTCAGTGAAGGATGAGCTTAACACCGTGCGTCAAAATATTGTTGGACTTATGGACATGACCGTTGAGCAGTTTGATCATCTAAATCAAGCCATTACATCTTTGAAGAAACGTCTTGGCTAGATTTATGCAGCACATTATTTTCAAGAATTACTTTTTATGCATTTATTTTGGAACAATTTACATTTATTCTGTTTTCATTTTTTTTTCTCATGTTGGGAGTAATTTGATTTCATACATTTTGGACACAGTGCTAGTAGTTTAACTAGCACTTATCTGGTTTTTAAATAAATAATTCCATTTGCTGCTGCTATTCAATTCATGTGATTTCAAATTCCAATTCCTACTCTTTTCATTCTATATTAATTTGTGTTACATTGTTACTTATCTATGTGTATCAATTACTGTTATTTCCATGTGTTTTTATAACCTGCTATTGAATTAAAGTACTTGGAACCGTACCTGTCATCACACTAATTCACTACCCAGATTTTGTGGGTGCCACGACCGTGACAGCCCCGTGACGATCGTCACGTGGGTCTGAAGCAAATTCTGCGTAAAAACAGAATTTCAGTCATTCCCTCTTCTTCCTCCATTCAAACACCAGCCGTCCACTTCCTCCATTCAAATTCCAAACCGTCCCATTATCAATTAAGCCACATTACTCATTGCAATAACCATTCAACTACCCCATTACACAATCACATCATACGGCCATTCTCTCCTCACAAACCCTCAAAATTCCATAACCCATTTCTTCCCAAAAACAAAACCCTATCTAACACAACAATGGCACGTGAAGTTCCAGACTTATCTACACTAAACTTCCGAGATGGAGAGGCAGGAGAGCGCCAGAGAGATCGGTATATCGACTTCTACCGCCGTTCCGTTGTACCGACCCGCTATGTCGACATTGCATGCTTAGAAGAACTAGGATTACGAGAGGGAGTTCAATGGATGTTAGAGAATGCCGGTCTTTGGCAGCTTTGCACTCAAAGCCAGCCCACTTACGAAGGTCTCACTTTAGAATTCCTCAGTTCCTTTACCTACGTAACCCCTCCGGGCGAAACAAGCCAACTATCCGGAGTCGCAAAGTTCCGCATGTTCGGCAAAGAATACTCAATCGAACAAGATCGTCTTGCCGAGATGCTTAGCTTCAAACATGGCGATAATGTCCATCGCCGAGTACCGCAGGACACTTTCTATCAAGCGGGGTTCGAACTTTGGAATCACCTAACCGGAACAACAGCTGACAGTTGGGATAGCCTTAACGCTACATTTATCCATAACCCAGCCGTCAGATACGTCCACCGCACACTTGGGAGCACCATTTTTGCACGAGATAGTAACCATAAGGTGAATTCTAAAGAGTTGTTTTTCCTTCATTGCATTTTTCACCCAGAACTACTCAATGCCGCACCATTCTTATTAGCACACATACAGTCAAACTGTGCTAGAGGCTCCAAACCCTTCCACTTTGGAGGGATTGTCACCTCTATTGCACTTAGTTTGAATTTGGAAAACGACCTTGCTAGATTACCCCCTTGCCTCTAGTCTTCCTTGATATCGATTATTGCAGAAGCTCTCAACTCATCAAGTTACGACGAGATGGGAAATATCATCCCATGGTCCGAGCCAAAACCGTAAGAAGTATCATCATGGCGTGCAGGAATCGCACTGACCCTTAGAATATGGCCAATTGGCTTTTTGATCTTAATGCTCCTGAGAAAAATGCGCCTGTTCCAGATGATCAAGCACAAGGACCCATTGATGAGATGGAGCATGAAATAGATACCGCCCATGAGAACCAACCACCGCCAGCTAATGATGCTCATTCGACCTCCAGACGTCGTCGCCGCCCTGACCAAGACCCAGTCACTAATGATGAAATCCTAAGGGCTATATGGCAACAAACCCATCAACAGAATGAAATGATGGCACTTATGCGCCAAATCCAACAAGGGCAAGTTGACCAAGGACAAAGACTTGACGGTGTCATCGAGGAGATGAGTGGATTGACAGTGCGAGTGCAGGGTTTACACGAGTACATCCACCATGTGGGCATTCCTGATCACGTAGCACAACATGGATGAGGACGCTCTAGAGGCAGAGGACATGGTCCACCTTGATTTTATTTTGATTTTGATTTTGTTTCCCTTTTTACTTTTCCTTTTCCCCTTTATATCACAACATTGAGGAAAATGTCTGATATAGTGTGGGAGAGTTAGATTTATTTCCGTATAGTTCTCTTTCATTTGTACTTTCCTTTTACTTATCAAAGTAATATATGAATATTTTTGTTCAGTTATCCGATTTCCTCACTTTATTCTGCCATACCGAAAATTTTTACGATTAATGCACATCTGTGATCAGGCCCCGTGCGAGAAAATGGGATCAAAGTCACTAACCGGTTACTCCACTACGCGCGTGAATAAGGCAAAGGGCTTAATGTGATTGCGTTAGAATGAAACCGGGCGAAATGGATACGAAAACTTATGGTTGAATTATAATATAATGATCAGGACTGGATTGTACAAAAGAGAGGTCTATGACAAGCTTGTCGCTTTGTGTCGTCATTGTATCCTTAGTGTTTTGCACTACTACCCGTCTGACTAACAAGAAACTCTTTTTCGACACCATTGGTATGCCAGGTATGTGCATTTGACAAAGTTTGTCCGTTTAAATAGATTGATTGCTTGAGGACAAGCCAAGATTCAAGTGTGGGAGAGTTTGATCACATGAATTTATATCATATTTTTACTTTAATTTATGTTAGTTCTTATTTCGTTTTTCGCCTAATATTCGATTTTCTCGAGATTATTTAAGTGTTTTGCAGGTAATCATATTTCACAAGTCAAAGTATGCTAAATGTGGAAAAGAACCAAAACATGCAAGAAAAGAGCAGAAAAGAGAAGAAAAATTGAAGAATCCATATTTTTTGCTGATATCCCGATCGTCATGGGAGTGCCACGACCGTGGCAGCTCCAAAGTTCACCACGACCATCACATGACACCACGATCGTCACGCGCTTAAAGTGCACGTTGGATGCAGAGACTCAACTACGAATTCTCAGATGAAACAGTTTCACACGATGCCATTACCTCCAAAGATTTCTAGGTCCAACGTGGGATAACCGTTGGCATGCATGGCTAATTTTTCTCCAACTTCCACATGATGCTGAGCCTATAAATAGAGACACTTACGAAGAACAAAGGGTGGCCATTTTCTGTTTTTGAAGTATACCGTTGTGCTGCCAAATTTAGTTTCAGAAGCTTAAGTCATTCTTTTTACATTGCATTTTCGTTTCCTTGTAACCATTACCGAACAAAAGTGACAGTTTCTCACACTGAGGGACTGTTACAACTTAGTTTTAGATTCCTTTGTTTCATTGCCTTCAACCTTGCATTTTATTATTTTCAAGCAAGAACCTACCGAGTTGTGGAGGAATTGTTGTTGCCATTGTTACTGAATTCCAGGTTCCGTTATTTAATTCAAGTATTGTTTGTTTATTTCTTAACTATGTATGTGATCGTTTATTTCCTTGCTTTAGCGTTTAATTTCCAAATTATGTCGAGCTAAACCGATATTATCGGTGTATAATGAAGTAACTAAAATGAATTAATTTTCTCTATGCTAAAATCAGTAATCAACCCTTCTTCTGGCTTTGATTTCTTAATATAAAACCCAAGCTTTTATTACGAGAGTAAAGAAGTAACATAGGTTAAAGTCGAGACCACGGGAGTGTGAGGCTTTACCCGGATAACTGAAATCAGGCATTAGGTTTAAAAACAGCGGAAGCGCTTTAAAGTTAATTATTTTTAATTAGTTTTCAAAAAATATTTTTAACCTCATACGGGCTAGCGAGAGCAGACGTATTGACTTAGAAGTATAGTCCAAGGCAAGATCCACGAGAGTGTGAGTTGAGGGCTTTTAAACCGGTTTCTCCTACAGATGAATAGGGTGATAAATCTCTATAGGCTTAGGTTTGATTAATTCTACGGAGGTTACCGAATTATATACCGATAACTTATTCATAACTAGTATTCCCAAATTTAAATTTCCCTTTAATTTCCCGTTTGAACTAAAAACCCAAATTCTGATTAGCCTTAGATAAACATAGTAACGATAGATAACGGTGCGTTCGATTTCTAGTCTCTGTGGGATCGATAATCTTTTAAAACTACGTGATACGACTGTATACTTACAGTAATCCTCATTCGACTCATAAAGTCGCGATCAGCTGCCATGTGAAGGCTTTTTGATTTATTTTGAGGAAAACCCTTCGTTTACAGGGCAAGTGTATTATTTTGATTTTAAATGAGAAATGTGCACCCTTTGAGTGATTTTTATGCTTAAATTTTATATTTGAGTTGTTTCTGTTGTAACATTACTGGGGATAGAAAAGGATGTTACATCATAACTGCCATTGACATTTCCCGAAAAACATTTTCCTGTATACGCCTTAATTATATTTGGGCTTTGGGCTATAATGTGCTTGGCATTCCAATAGCAGTTGGAGTTCTTTTCCCTTCTACAGGCTTTCGATTGCCACCCTGGATTGATGGAGCTGCTGTGGCTGTTTCTTCTGTTAGTGTTGTTTGTTGTTCTCTGTTGTTGAAATATTACAAGAGACCTAAGAAGCTGCAGCCTTGACATAGGAGCCATAAAAATCGAGACATCAAGTGATCCTTCGATCATACACGACGATTGAAGAGAGTTTTGAATTCGCTATTCTACTACATGCAGCTAGGTGTTGAGGGCTAGAAGCATCATAGGAGTGTGAATCTCTCAAATATGGGAGGCTTCCATTTCATAGAAGAAAAATAAATTGTTTTTGTCATTGTGGAAATATGTCTAATTGAATAGAAAATGGAATTCATTTGATTTAGTGAGAATTACATGAATTATATGTTTTTTTGTTGTGCTTTTTATTTACCGAATGTTTAGATGTATATAAAAATATTTGATTAAATGCAATAGGTTTAAATCAAATTAAATAGAATATAATTATGAAAATAAAACAATTATATTCTATTTAAAGAAAATATGGTGTAAACTTGTCAACATCTATGGTAAAATCTGGTATAGTATATCATTAAAATAGGGTGTAAATTTGTCAACATCCATGGTAAAATCGGGTGTAAATTTGTCAACATCCATGGTAAAATTGAGTGTAATATATCATATTTATACACTCTATTTAAAGAAAATAGGGTGTAAATTTGTCAATATCCAAAGTAAACATTGCTCATTTTACACCTGATTTTTATCAAATGGGGAGTAAATATGTTTAATTTAAATGCAATTATTTAAAAATTTATACCCGTTTTCTAAAACAGGGTGTAATATTACGTATTTTTACACCAATTTTAAACAAAAAAGGGTGTAATATACCATCTATAAATGTATACATGTAAACATTTACACCCGATTTCTATAAAACAGGGTGTAATATACCATATTTAAAAAGGTATATATATAAACATTTACACCTGATTTCAACAAGAAAAAAGAGTGTAATAAAACATTTATTTACACCCATTTTAAAACGGGTGTAAATTCGTCAGACATTTCTCACCCGTTGAATTCACACCCTCTAAAAACGGGTGTAAAATGTAAAAAAAACGGGTGTAAATTACCCTTTCTGCACTAGTGGTGGCATGCCACGTCAGCTTCTGCTAATAATCATTAGCATGATAGACTAAAAGTGGGTGAAAAATATTAGGAGGGCCATTCTTTGAAGAAAATTTTTAAAAAGATTAAAAGTATAAATGACCATATTTAGGAGGACTAAAACATATTTAACCATAAAAAAATAAAGTTTAAAAATAAATTTGCTTTACAAAATTTTTTAATTTTTTGTTTTAGGTATGATAATGGTGTGGGGATGGTTTCTATCATTACGAAATTTTCTTCTCTCTATTTTTTATTATTGTAGTCTTAAATGTTTTTGGGGGTTGATAAGGGACACATACCCAACCCAAAACCCCTCCCCCAAAAAAGAGATATATCATCTTAAAACAAGAAAAATATTTCTAGAACTTTTTAAATCCAATTTTTCAAATTAATTCCTCAAATAACCTATGTTTAAAAAAAAATCCAAAATACCCAACTTTAAGATCAATTAGAAGTGCGGTTGATAGTTGAATTGGAGACAACCTTATAAATTTAAGTCGAGACGCCAATTAGATTGTAGATACCATATGGTGTTGTCAATTCAATTGGTGCCAGTGTACAAGTGCATAAAGGTGGGGTCAATTGGTCTGACACCAATGCACAAGCAACATTTTTTTAGTATAAATGGAGTGTCTCCTACCAATGTATATGCATTTTGTTATACTATTGTATTGCGTTATGTCTAAACCTTTATTGTGAAAGGAAATTGAGTGAAATATGTTTAAAATATGGAATAGGAAGAGTAAGGAAACTTTACCATAAATCTATAAGTAGGACTTAGTAAGGTGACTAGGAATTGATAGATAATCTAGATGGAGATGCTCGTGCGTTCGATGCCAAAGTGTGCATTTCCGACGAGTAATGGTCTAGAGGAGAGTGAAACACTAGTATGGAACATGTGTGAACCTTATGTTTTGTGAAAAGGAAAATGTGGCCTTGTGATTGTCGAATACAATCACGTTTGTGTGTGTAATCACGTAATCGTAACCGTTTCCCTTGAGTTGTCGTTTCATGAGCTTATGGCTCCTCTGGAATGTACGCATGATTACTTGGCAGGTTTTCTTCACGCATTGGAGTACGAATAGAACCTACGGGTAGAGACTTGTGATGGGGTACAGCCCATGTGAAGTGACGATTCATAATATGTCCCTTAGTTTCTGAATCCATTTCGTATGTCAAGTAAGTTACAAGGATCCATGACTCGGGTAAGGTTATCGATTAGTGATACTTTGAGTTGGTGAACTCATGAACATGTTTCCATATAGTGTCAGATTGTGAACTCAACGTCACTTCCCTTCCCTTTGACTTGAGTTAGGATTGATAGAAGCTTGTAAACCTGAGAGAATCCATAAGATAGGGACAATCTACATAACAACGCCTTCGCCCGCGTCATTATATGTCATTCTCAACCATTGTTAAATGGGTTTTTCGTAGTAGTGCTTGTGTGTATTATGCCATAGACTTTTAGTATTTTGTGTTTTGGGCATGTAATGTATACAATGTTGATCCTACCTGATCAGAAAGGAGATTAGTAGCCAGCGACATCGTGAGCTCCGTAACTCCGGTGGTGATGAGACAGCCGGGGGGGGGGGGTGTACATACAAGGTACTCCAATGCCAAAGTCAGGAAAAGGAGTAGGCAAGTATAGAAAGGAAGAATGAGTTCGATTGTAACGTAACCTGGCCCTCTCAAGTGAGAGGGTATTTATAGGCTGCCCCCAACGCAGGGCCAACGGTCATTTGCACTGGACTGGGTCGCAAGGCCCAATGCAAACAACTGTTAGGGCATACATGACATAGTGAAGACCAGCACGTGGTCTTCGTCCTCGAGTAACGGTTCTGTGATCTCTGGAGAGTGGGTTGACCAGCTTTTTCGGAAGTGGAAGTTACCTGATGACGTGTCTTCACGGGGAGGAGTACGTGGAAATCGTCGGGGGAGAGGTGTGACCTCTCCCCGGCATATGTAATCCCTGCTCTATAGTAATTGGTCATTACATGCCCAGAGGTGAAGAGATCTGGGTGTGCTTGACGGCAGACAGACTTGGGCCTTGTTGGGCCGCATCGTAGGATTGGGTTGGGCCTGCCCGACGGATGGGCAGGCGCCGACCTAGTCCAGAATATGACTGTTGTACCCAAAATTTTATGCCTTAGATGTCATAACATCTTTTGCATGAGCATCATAGATCAATCACCTATGCATTGTTAACTAACCATTTTATTAGTTTTTGTTTGTTTTGTTTCACTTGTAAATCAGGGTTTATCTCAAGGGCTCTCCCTTTCCTCAATAATCAAATGTAACACAACTTCGTCACAAGTTCTTCGAGGCTCAGGTCCCGCAAGATTGAATCAAGGTTAGGCAGGATTGTCGTGTCAAGGGCATGTGCGGTATGGTTTGAAATTCAGTGGAAGTTTGACCTAATCTTGGTCAAACAAGTGGCTTGATTTAATATCAAGTTATCAGGCTATGGCGAAGGTAATTGTTTCAAGATCATTGCGATGACAAGGAAGTGTCAGAGTTGGGCGACCTATGTCAAGTTCAGGGTGTGGTGTTAGTTTCTTATGGGATCAATTCAAGAATTAATTCCAAATTTTCAATCAAATTCCAAGAAACACAACCATGTTCAAGTTCCCAAATTCAAAGGACCTTACTCCATTTCTAATTCAAGAGTGAATTCATGACCAAAGGTCCAAATTTCATGTCAAAAGTCTCATCCAAATTTCAAGATCATAATCACATTTGAAACCTATTTCAAGTCCAATCCATTTCCAAATTAAGTTTCAATTATATTTTCCATTCAATTCAAGTCCTTTAATTTAAAATCAATTCAATTCCAAGATTCCATTTCTTTCAAATTTTATTCAAATCTCCAAGTTCATTATCAAATTTCAATTCATGTTCAGGTTTCAAATTTTATTTTTTTAATTCTTAAGCAAATTTCAAGCTCCAAGACTATTCTTCATTCAAAACTTAAATCACATTCTTCTCATTCAAGTTTCTATCCAAAATTCAATTTTCAATCTCATCTCAAGTGTCAAGTTACAAAGTTCAAGTGTCATTTCAATTTCTCAAATCAATGGTCAAAGCTATAAATTCAATTCCACTCTAATGTTCAATTCATGTTCATTAACGTCCAAGTTACAAGGTACAAAATCAAAACAAGTTCATGACAAGCCCATGTGCAAATTGTCAAAGCTACAAGCATTCCAAAGGTTGGTCACTTTTTATACAAGAAGGGGAAGTCATGAGGCCCATGAGCATCACGTTATTCACACGACCCATCTTCAAGCTTTTGCAATTTGCAAAGCAATTCCTAATTCTTACAAGTACATGCTACAGATACCACACTCCAAAACCTGCTGCAAAGGACAAAAGCAATGGAAAAGTATTTCACAAAGTGAACAAGTCACTTCCCTGTTACAACTCCATACACGCCAAAGTCCTCCAACACATGACAGAGACTACACCTTACCCTTGTCACCTTCCAAATCCCTTCTTCAACCCTAAAATACTTAAATAACCCGTCCCCTCCAAGCAACAACAGACACAGAACCAAAAACATCCATATTCAGAAAACCATACCCAGAAAATAAGAATAGAGAATCAGTGAGAAGAAAAGAGTGTGTTTGAAACGAAACGAAATCGCAACAACCTAACATTCAGACGAAACCTAACATTAGGAAAGCAAAAACTTCATACCTGAGTAAGATTCGGGTCGGAATCAAGCGAAGACGAAGAAAGTTGAATCGGGCTGCGAGAAGGTTGAGATTCGTTCTTGACTTTGAACGATTCATGATCTTCTTTTAAGTTGAGCATCACTGTGTCATTGCTTTTGATCTTTGAAAGAATCGCTTCCTGAACCGTGAAGTGAGGCCGACTCTTCCATTTTGTTTTGAATAGAGTATGTGATAATGTGATAATGTTTTTGTTGGGTCCACTCGGCCCATTTTGATACCATGCTTTTTTTGTTTTATTTTTCTCCTTGATGGACATGGTCAATAAGTGTTGGACATAGGCAGTGGATAATTGTTGCGAAATTGAAGAAGAGATCAATTCTCTTCTGATGCCATTTTTCTAAGACTCGTGAATTTTTTACATGTGATGTGGATTGGGTTCATGAGCCCATTTTAATTCCACACCGCCATTCTCAGGCGTCCCACCCTCTATTTTTACTTCTTTATTTTTTTAAATAATTACACTTTGCTTTATAAAAAAAAAGAGGGTTTCTAGTTTAGATTTGATGAAGTTTTTTAATTAACATTTGATTTTTTATTTTTGATTTTTATTTTGACTTTTCATTATCTTTATTTTGGCCAATGACATAAAAAAAATGTTAACTTTGTTGATTATTTCAAATCAATAAGTTTTGATTAGTATGAGGCCATATTTTTTTCCTTTTAGTTGGTCAATGAAAGTCGAATATCAAAAGATTATCGATCTTCCGATTAAATCTTGATTAAGACGAGACCAATTTTATTTTCACTTCAATTCCATTTTATTTTGGGCCAATGATATTACAAAATCATGACTTGGTTGATTTATTCAAAATGACTAAAAGCCTTGATATGTATGAGGCTCATTTCTTTTATTTTTGGTCAATGAAAGTCAAACATCAAGGTTATCAATTTATCGATTCAAACCTCGATTAAGACGAGACTAATTTTATCTTTATTTCGCATCTATTTATATATCTTCATTTTCATTTTTGATCGATGAAGTCTTTCTATTCACGAACGTTAATTGTCGAAACGATCAACCTTCATTATTTCAAATCTGTAGTGAGTGATCATCGAGATTTCTTTCTATACTTTGGGATCGTGATAGGTTACCTTCGACTAATCAACGAAAATTTGTGATTAAGACGAGATCTCCACCTTTTCTTTTCGTGCGACACGATTTCTTTGGAGAATGATCTTCAATATCATTTCTCCATAGTGTTTTAGCACAAAGATCGAATTGTGCATCCTCCTATAGTATGGTCTTTATCATAGATCGTGCTACGATGGTTTAGCACTACATTGGACTCGATTCATCGATCCAATAAAATTAATCATTAACCACTAACTTTAATTTCAGTCATTATATCTTGATTTATTTTATGTCAGTATTATATCTTGTTCATATTATCTTGATTATATTATTGTTCATATTGTTCATGTATATCATATTCATACTCGTTAGTTGCTCTTCCCTTCCAAAGGAAAGTTCTTTTATTTTGACTCCTAAGTTAATAAACCACTCACATTTCATCTTTGGCCTCCTAAGAGCCATTTTCCTCATAGTTTAGTAATAGGATAGAGTTATCGTGAACTCTATGTGATTCTCACCATCATGAGAACACACTTTCCCTTTACTTAGACTTATAGAGTTATCGTGAACTCTATGTGACTCTCATCATCATGAGTGCTCACTTTCCCATATAACTTAGACTTAGGGAGTTATTGTGAACTCTAAAATGAGCTTATACTAATTTCCCCTTGGAACCTTGGCCACAGTCAATGGTTCCTCTTTTACCCTTAGTTAGGTGAACTACGGTTGCTCTGATTCTTTAGTCAGATACGTAGGCACAAGATGCGACGTCTTGGCGAGCAAAACTTTGTGTACATACACCTAGGTCTTTACCTTTAGCATAGATATTCTTAGCAAAAAATCAGAACATAACACAAACTAAACAAGAGGTTCCTGTAGAGTACTACAGATACTTAGGGTGCTAATACCTTCCCTTTGTATAACCAACCCCCAAATCTTAGATCTCCCCCTTTTTAGGTTTTTCTCGATCTTGAACCTTTCCTTTGGATAAATCAAAGTCGGTTGTAAAAGAAAAATGATGCAAGTTTATTAATAGCTAATAGCTTGTTCGTTTATGTTATTTATGATTGCTTGCTATACTTGTACATATATCTGTATATATATGTATACCTGTTTTGTTTGGGTTCTTTTGTGTGCAGGGTGCTACTATTGAGTGGTGAGATAAGTCCTAACCCGGACTTGAGTGCACTTATGATAGGATAGTGGATATAGTCAAGGAGACTTTGAGGGAGTCGAATCCCAAAATAGTTGACTTTAGATTCCACACTCAGTTGAGGCCCTCTCGGAGTTGGTGTATGTTGAATGAGTAATCGTGAAGGCGTTGCCACTTTGACCTTAGTGCCAGGGATACGGATGACCTTTAGTTACCCTTACCCCCACTTGGCCTTTTAGGAGGTAGTGCAGTGACCATGAGGGAGTCTATTTCTGAAATGGTTGTCACACGATACTACACTCAGACGAGATTCTCTTGAGAATATTATTGATTACCAAGTTAATTGGGAAGTCTATAATTTCTGAAAGATGGATTTTCGAATCTGGGAACCTTTTTTAGAACCCTGTTCTGCAGATGAAAACCCATAGTACATACCTTCTGGGATGGGTAGACCATGGCTCCATTCTCGTGATCTTCAAACCTAGGCCCTCTCTTGTTTGTGTGTGCATATCTGTGAATATCTGTATATGTGTGTTTGTGCACACGTTCATCCATGCATGAGACCCCTAAATCTAGGGCTTGTGTGCTGTTGTGTGTACATATATCTATGTTTTTGTGTGCCCGTGTTTTGTACATTGCATACATTTCATCGCATCCATTGATGGTTTCAAGGAACTCAGACGTTCTTTTCTTTGCAAAGATCCTTAGAGATCACATATTTTTAAAACAAAACTCTTCAGTTTTCAAAAATGTTTGCAGCTCGCCTTTGAGTTCCTTGAAACCATTTGGCTTGCATTAGCATTACATTGCATTTTCATTTCTCAGCCTCGAGTCTCATTTGTCCTTTATCTGTAACCCAGTTGACTTCCCGAAACCATCATTGGACTTGAAGTAGCTTTTGAAGGAGCATGAACTCAAAAGAGCTGAACCAGTTTGTGACCAGAGAGGAATTTCACTCGATTGCCAGTACCATATAGTCAGTTCCTACCAGAAGTAGACTGATAGTGCCAGAGGATATGGATCCAGTGTCTTTTCCAGACTCGTCCATTGTAGCCACCACGCTGGGGCACAGGGGCACTCAACTGAAGATTGTAAGATACTCAGAAGCAAGGTTCAGACTTTATTAGACTCTGAGATGGTTTCATTCACACCTCGAGGCATCCAAATCAACAATCCTTCACCTAATCAGGCAGGTTCATTAGACTCCAAAATGGAAGAAATTACCGAGAGTGGATGTGAAGAACATCCTCATACTTATCTCGACGTTGAACTCTGAAGATGACTATCTCAGTTTGGCAGATCAAGAAGGAAATTCCGGTTCCCCGAAGCTGTCAATATTTTGGATGTTTAGCATTTTGTGTATTTTCTTTACATGTTTGAATTTGTATTTGCTTATAAGCTGTTGTTTTTTTTTCAAATTGGCAAGATTAATAAAATGTTTGTGCATCTTTTGATTAAGTCCATTCGTTTCACTCATTTACTTTTGTGTTCATAAAAACAAAAAAAACAGACAAATTTTTTTCCATATCAATTCTTTATTCAAGATTGGGGAGGATGACGAGAATATTATCCATAATTGTTGTGGTATGCTTTCGGTTAAACTTTGCCGATGATGTAAGGCATTGTTTCAATTCCCAAACACTGGAGAAATAAGGAAGATAATCCCTCGTTAACCCTTCGAGCCTAGAAGTAGGAGTTTCCTTTTCTTACACAAAAAACCCTTAATCTCAACCTTGGGGTGGGTAGTTCTCAGCTTAACTTGGTTATGCATTCGAACGCAAACGCTTCGTGCAAGGCACCAGTGAGTTCTCTTAGATCAAATGAGTTAACATTATACAAGTTGTTCCTCCAAACAACAAATAAGGAAGGATCGTCGAGAAATCCTTAATCGAAGAATAACTCGACTCCCTTTCAAGGCAAAAGCTAAGAAAGATGGGAAGCCCAAAACTTCGCCTTATACAAGAAGGTTTGTACAACAATCAAGAAAAGAAGAGGTTTCAAAACTTCAACCAAAAAGAAGAGGTCTCAAAACCTCAGCAAAGAAAAAAAGAGGTCTCAAAACCTCAAACAAAGACAAAGAAGAGGTCTCAAGACCTCAGTAAAGACAAAGGGAGATCTCAAAACCTTGGCAATAAAGGACAACCAAATTCTGCAAGAGAGTAGTGACTACCAAAGTGTCTTAATCATCATCAACTATCACCAATTCATTCCTAACCTAGAGGAACTTGAATGTATAACTTAAGTTAACTGAGTGTAGGACTGAAGTTCATCACGAAGATGGGGTGGGTACCAAATAAACTTGAGCCTTTGTCTTTTGTTTCATAAACCGTGAACCAGGCGACGTTACAACCCTTAAAAGACCTAATTGAGGTAAGGTTGTTTCGGAAGCATACTACAGCAAGGTTGATTAACCCGACTCCTAATAATCTTTGCTAATTGCGTATGTTGATCACTTCATCTGTCATTCTGTAAATGACTAGATCCACCTTTGTTTTTGATTATTTAATCATTCCACTGTGTGTGTTTCATCAATAAAACTTTGTTTTCAAAAGCTTGCATGAATTTTGCATTGAAATTGCCAATTTTTAATGAACAATATTTGCTTACAATAAAATTCAATATCAAAGGAATCCCAACAATGGCAGCCAGCTAGGGAATTTGACTTGATAAAGGAAGCTCAGTCAGGGGCAACCAAGCGGAAGGTTCTGCCAATCCATCATCCCAAGAGCTAAGAATCAGGGGCAAAACTCTTCAAAGTTCAGAATATTAAGGCAAGTCTTTTTAAGGTCATCTTACGACAAGTTTGGACCCTAGTGACCCGTTAGCAGGGGAAAGTTTGTTCCCCAGTTGTTTCTACCACAGTCTAAAGGGCTTGGTATTGCGAATACGGTTGAACTGGGGGAGTTATGTCGAGGTTCATTTCTTTTCAAGAGTTTAAAGATATTGAAGCATCTGGTATTTCAATTCTTCTGTAAAATCCTTTTGATGACTTATCCTCACAGACCAGTTAATCAGAAGCAACCAGGTCGAGATTCAATAAATCTCTCAAAGGTCAACTAGTCTGGGACATCTCCTTCACAGATCAATCAAGCTAACAGGGGCAAGTTTGTTCCCCAATTGTCAACAACCTGTCCGGGCAACTAGTTCAAGGACTTTGTTGTACATACGCTGTTAATCTTGGGCTTTGTACAAGATACCCAAAACCCCCCTTAATGAGTATACACCACCATCTACAGCCTCCTCTTAGGCTTTGTATAATGATTCTCCCCTGCGGAGTCAGTCGGTCAACTTTCAGCCTCCTCTTAGGCTTTGTATAATGAGCACCCCTATCAGATAGCCTCCTCTTAGGCTTTGTATAATGATTTTCCCCAAGGGAATCCAATCTACCTCTTAGCATCAACCTTGGCTTCGATCAAGACACACAACTAGTTCAAGGACTTTGTCGTGCAAAGGCAGTCAATCAGGGGCAGTCAGGCTGAAATTCATGAATCTCTCCAAGAGTTTGAAGATATTGAAACACCTTGTATGCCAATTCTTCTATAAAATCCTCTTGATGTATTCTTCTGACAGACCATGTACTCTAGGGCAGATGAGTCATGCAGAATTACTCAACTTTTGTGGCATCTCTGCTAGCTCCCCAGAAAGTTGTCTCTTCAGCTAATCTTGGCAATTCTCAATGGATCTCTTATCTCCAGTGAAGAAATCAAGCTCATGATGACAATCCTAGTGAAGTCATGATGCTATACCAAGTGGAGTACTCTTTCCCCAGAGAAGGTCATAACCTTGAAGTAGAGTTGCTTCATCTGCAAGTTCATCCCCAGTAATGGTCCAATCTGATGAGTTTGGTTGGGTATCCTTGTCGAGATGTTTATTTCATCTCCAATCTCATTCCCTTTTGTCCGTTTTGTCAGCATAAGCATAAACATGACATTTGCACTCATATGCATAGCATCTTAGCATTTTGCTATCCCTTTCTGGTGTTTACCTGCTTTGTTCACTTTGGGGTTTATCTCCCCAAGTTACTGGGTTTGTCTATCCTCTCCAATAGAGTTGTCAGCCCTAGGCATAAAGTGCCCATTCTTTTCTGAATTCCCAACAGAGTTTGATTCTCGTGGATGATGGTTGGTTCAATTATCTTTTCCACACGTGGATAAGATAAGTTCCCATTTGAGTTCATTCCTCAATTGGAGTCTTGTTTGACCGTTTTTTTCTAGCTTGTTCCTAGATTGAACTTTGATCCCTGGAAGGTGTGGTTTCTGAGCCCATCTGGAACGTGCATTTATTTTGCACTATGTTTCGCAGAAGAATCTCCTACAGATCCTCATTGAAGACAATTATTCCTCCGGTAGTGTTGTAATATCAGCAGTTCTGTGAAATTTATAACCAACAACAAGTAGCATTCTCTTGGAGAAGCTTGTTCTTTCATGGCAATAAGAGGCAGTCTCTTATGAGAAACTTATCTATCTCTGGTTTTATTCAACCTCTTTGTAACCATAATGGGTATTCCCCAGGAAGTCTAATCTTCATTGATGCAACCCCGGTACCAATCTAGCTAATACTCAATCACCTCACTTGGATACCTAAAGTCCAGTAATCGCTGGCATTGTTTAACCAGGTCAGATGTGAACCAAAACTTCAGGTTATCGTGAACCCGTTGTTTGAATCCATCATTTGAAACCAAAACTTCAGGTTATCGTGAACCCGTTGTTTGAACCTTTTTCAAAGTCCAGTCATCACCAGCATCTTTTTCTTTCAAGTCTCATTTGAACCTAAAGTCCAATCATCATTGGCACCGTTCTTGTTTGAATCGAGTCAAACCTGAACCTGAACTTCAAGTTATCGTGAGCTCATTGTTTATCCTTTGTTTGCTTCAGATTATCGTGAGTCTGTTATCAAAACCATCTTTGTTTGAATCAAGTCAAACATTGTTAGCTTCAGATTATCGTGAGTCTGTTGTCTAAAACCGTTCTTGTTTGAATCGAGTCAAACCTGAACCTGAACCTCGAGTTATCGTGAGCTCGTTGTTCATCTTTTTTATTTCAGTGTATATCTGTTCATATTTGAATCGAGTCAAACCTGAACCTGAACCACGAGTTATTGTGAGCTCGTTGTTCACTCTTTTATTTCAATTTATAGCCGTTCTTGTCTGAATCGAGTCAAACCTGAACCAAACTTCGAGTTATCGTGAGCTCGTTTGTTTGAATCTAGGTCATTAGAACCTTAACTTCAGATTATCGTGAGTATGTTATTTAAACCCGTTCTTGTTTGAATCGAGTCAAACCTGAACCCGAACCTCGAGTTATCGTGAGCTCGTTGTTCATCCTTTTTTATTTCAGTTTATCTGTTTCTTTGTTTGAATCGAGTCAAACATTGCATAAAACTTCAGATTATCGTGAGTCTGTCATTTAAAACTGTTCTTGTTTGAATCGAGTCAAACCTGAACCTAAACCTTGAGTTATCGTGAGCTCCTTGTTTATCCTTGGTTAACTTCAAATTATCGTGAGTTTGCCATTTAAAACCGTTCTTGTTTGAATCGAGTCAAACCTGAACCTGAACCTCGAGTTATCGTGAGCTCGTTGTTTATCCTTTGTTTGCTTCAGATTATTGTGAGTCTGTTGTCAAAACCATCTTTGTTTGAATCGAGTCAAACATTGTTAGCTTCAGATTATCGTGAGTCTGTTTTCTAAAACCGTTCTTGTTTGAATCGAGTCAAACTTGAACCTGAACCTCGAGTTATCGTGTGCTCGTTGTTCATCTTTTTTATATCAGTTTATATCTGTTCTTGTTTGAACCGAGTCAAACCTGAACCTGAACCTCGAGTTATCGTGATCTCGTTGTTCACTCTTTTATTTCAGTTTATAGTTGTTCTTGTTTGAATCGAGTCAAACCTGAACCAAACTTCGAGTTATCGTGAGCTCGTTTGTTTGAATCTAGGTCATTAGAACCTTAACTTCAGATTATCGTGAGTCTGTTGTTTAAACCCGTTCTTGTTTGAATCGAGTCAAACCTGAACATGAACCTCGAGTTATCGTGAGCTCGTTGTTCATCCTTTTTTATTTAAGTTTATCTGTTTCTTTGTTTGAATCGAGTCAAACATTGCCTAAAACTTCAGATTATCGTGAGTCTGTCGTTTAAAACCGTTCTTGTTTGAATCGAGTCAAAGCTGAACCTAAACCTCGAGTTATCGTGAGCTCGTTGTTTATCCTTTGTTAACTTCAGATTATCGTGAGTCTGTCATTTAAAACCGCTCTTGTTTGAATCGAGTCAAACCTGAACCTGAACCTCGAGTTATCTTGAGCTCGTTGTTTATCCTTTGTTTGCTTCAGATTATCGTGAGTCTGTTGTCAAAACCATCTTTGTTTGAATCGAGTCATACATTGTTAGCTTCAGATTATCGTGAGTCTGTTGTCTAGAACCGTTCTTGTTTGAATCGAGTCAAACCTGAACCTGAACCTCGAGTTATCGTGAGCTCGTTTTCATCTTTTTATTTAAGTTTATATCTGTTCTTCTTTGAATCGAGTCAAACCTGAACCTGAACCTCGAGTTATCGTGAGCTTGTTGTTCGTCTTTTTTATTTCAGTTTATATTTGTTCTTGTTTGAATCGAGTCAAACCTGAACCTGAACCTCGAGTTATCGTGAGCTCGTTGTTCACTCTTTTATTTCAGTTTATAGCCGTTCTTGTTTGAATCGAGTCAAACCTGAACCTAAACTTTGAGTTATCGTGAGCTCGTTGTTTATCCTTTGGTAACTTTAGATTATCGTGAGTTTGTCGTTTAAAACCGTTCTTGTTTAAATCGAGTCAAGCGTGAACCTAAACTTCGAGTTATCGTGAGCTCGTTGTTTCATTCCTGGTTATCGTGAACCTTTTGCTTACTTCAGATTATCGTGAGTCTGTTGTTTAAACCGTTTGTGTTTGAATTGAGTCCAGCATAAACCTAAACTTCGAGTTATCGTGAGCTCATTGTTTAAATTTTGGTTATCGTGAACCCTTTTGCTTGCTTCAGGTTATCATGAACCTAAGCTTTCCGGTTATCGTGAACCGTTTGTTACCCAAACCAACTTAATTTGGTATCTTATTCAACTTAAATTGGTGTATACTGACATATCACTTCTGAGTCCAATCCTTGTTGGCGCTTTAATCAGTTTCCCAGCAGAAGATCAGTCATTATCATCATCTCATTAAAAGTCCTTGTGATTGATCATCATTTGGCGCACGCAGAGTTTGTCTCTGTCTTTTCTGGCTTTTCTTGAAGACCCCGTTTGAACTCTTCAGTATAAGAAATTCCCAGAAAATCTTTTATTTGGATGTCCATCCTTTATTTCAAGTTGATCCCCAGTGGAGATCATGTTTTCTTTCTGGTTTCATGCTCAGTAAGAATGTGTCTTTTCCCCAGTGTCGTCCGGTCACATATGAACCTGTCGTCCATCTCCCTGGATATTTCCCCAGTGGAGAATACCTCTCTGGCTCCTATCTCCAGTGAGGACCTGTAGGGTTTTCCCCTTTATTTTTCTATCCCCAGTGTTTCCTCCGAGTCACCCCAGTGAGTCTTGTTCTTTTGTTGGTTAGCCTGTATCCCCATTGAATTTTCCTTGTGGATACACTAACCTTCATCTTTCCCCAGTGAAGCTCACCTGTGGTCGGTAGCTCTTTATCCTTTAGTGTCTTGTTTGTTTGCATCTTTGCACCATCATGGCTTCATATCATCATACTAGAAGTTCATGACATGTCAGCATTTGCATGTCTTTTGTTTGGCCTTAGCATCTGCATTCCATCTAAGGGCAAAATTTTCGATTTGCTATATTTAAATACCTTTTACCTTAATGTCCCAAGGACTTCCATCCCTCGAGCCATCTGGTAAAGCTATTTAAATAGGGGCAACTATTGTACCCCAAATTTTACCCCTTAGATGTCATAACATCTTTTGCATGAGCATTATAGATCAATCACCTATGCATTGTTAACTAACAATTTTATCAACTTTTGTTTGTTTTGTTTCACTTGTAAATAAGGGTTTGTCTCGAGGGCTCTCCCTTTCCTCAATAATCAAATGTAACACAACTTCGTCACAAGTTCTTCGAGGCTCAGGTCCCGCAAGATTGAATCAAGGTTAGGCAGGATTGTCGTGTCAAGGGCATGTGCGGTATGGTTTAAAATTCAGTGGAAGTTTGACCTAATCTTGGTCAAACAAGTGGCTTGATTTAATATCAAGTTATCAGGCTATGGCGGAGGTAACTATTTCAAGATCATTGTGATGACAAGGAAGTGTCAGAGTTGGGCGACCTATGTCAAGTTCAGGGTGTGGTGTTAGTTTCTTACGGGATCAATTCAACAATTAATTCCAAATTTCCAATCAAATTCCAAGAATCACAACCATGTTCAAGTTCCCAAATTCAAAGGTCCTTACCTTATTTCTAATTCAAGAGTGAATTCATGACCAAAGGTCAAGATTTCATGTCAAAAGTCTCATCCAAATTTCAAGATCATAATCACATTTGAAACCTATTTCAAGTCCAATCCATTTCCAATTTAAGTTTCAATTATATTTTCCATTCAATTCATGTCCTTCAATTTAAAATCAATTCAATTCCAAGATTCCATTTCTTTCCAATTTTATTCAAATCTCCAAGTTCATTATCAAATTCCAATTCATGTTCAGGTTTCAATTTTTTTTTAATTCTGAAGCAAATTTCAAGCTCCAAGACTATTCTTCATTCAAAACTTAAATCACATTCTTCTCATTCAAGTTTCTATCCAAAATTCAATTCTCAATCTCATCTCAAGTGTCAAGTTACAAAGTTCAAGTGTCATTTCAGTTTCTCAAATCTATGGTCAAAGTTATAAATTCAATTCCACTCTAATATTCAATTCATGTTCATTAACATCCAAGTTACAAGGTACAAAATCAAAACAAGTTCATGACAAGCCCATGTGCAAATTGTCAAAGTTACAAGTATTTCAAAGGTTCGTCACTTTTTATACAAGAAGGGGAAGTCATGATGCCCATGAGCATCACGTTATTCCCACGACCCATCTTCAAGCTTTTGCAATTTGAAAAGCAATTCCTAATCCTTACAAGTACATGCTACAGATACCACACTCCAAAACCTGCTGCAAAGGACAAAAGCAATGGAAAAGTATATCACAAAGAGAATAAGTCACTTTCCTGTTACAACTCCATACACGCCAAAGTCCTCCAACACGTGAAAGAGACTACACCTTACCCTTGTCACCTTCCAAATCCCTTCTTCAACCCTCAATAACTTAAATAACCCGTCCCCTCTAAACAACAACAGACACAGAACCAAAAACATCCATATTTAGAAAACCATACCCAGAAAAGAAGAACAGAGAATCAGTGAGAAGAAAATAGTATGTTTGAAACGAACGAAATCGCAACAACCTAACATTCACACGAAACCTAACATGAGGAAAGCCAAAACTTCATACCTGAGTAAGATTCGGGTCGGAATCAAGCGAAGACGAAGAAAGTTGAAGCGGGTTGCGAGAAGGTTGAGATTTGTTCTTGATTTTGAACGATTCATGATCTTCTTTTAAGTTGAGCATCACCGTGTCATTGCTTTTGATCTTTGAAAGAATCGCTTCCTGAACCGTGAAGTGAGGCCGGCTCTTCCAGTTGGTTTTAAATAGAGTATGTGATAATGTGATGATGTTTTTGTTGGGTCTACTCGGCCCATTTTGATACCATGCTTTTTTTGTTTTATTTTTCTCCTTGATGAACATGGTCAATAAGTGTTGGACATAGGCAGTGAATAATTGCTGCGAAATTGAAGAAGAGATCAATTCTCTTCTGATGACATTTTGCTAAGACTCGTGAATTTTTGACATGTGATGTGGATTGGGTTCATGAGCCCATTTTAATTCCACACCGTCATTCTCAGGCGTCCCACCCTCTATGTTTCCTTCTTTATTTTTTTTAAATAATTTCACTCTGCTTTATAAAAAAAAGAGGGTTTCTAGTTTAGATTTGATGAAGTTTTTTAATTAAAATTTGAATTTTTATTTTTATTTTCACTTTTCATTATCTTTATTTTGGCCAATGACATAAAAAAAATCTTAACTTTGTTGATTATTTCAACTCAATAAGTTTTGATTAGTATGAGGCCATATTTTTTTCCTTTTAGTTGGTCAATGAAAGTCGAATATCAAAAGATTATCGATCTTCCGATTAAATCTTGATTAAGACGAGACCAATTTTATTTTCACTTCAATTCCATTTTCTTTTGGGCCAATGATATTACAAAATCATGACTTGGTTGATTTATTCAAATTGACTAAAAGTCTTGATATGTATAAGGCTCATTTCTTTTATTTTTTGTCAATGAAAGTCAAACATCAAGGTTATCTATTTATCGATTCAAACCTCGATTAAGACGAGACCAACTTTATCTTTATTTCGCATCTATTTATATATCTTCATTTTCATTTTTGATCGATGAAGTCTTTCTATTCGCGAACGTTAATTGTCAAAACGATCAACCTTCATTATTTCAAATCTGTAGTGAGTGATCATCGAGATTTCTTTCTATACTTTGGGATCTTGATAGGTTACCTTCGACTAATCAACAAAAATTTGTGATTAAGACGAGATCTCAACCTTTTCTTTTCGTGCGACACGATTTCTTTGGAGAATGATCCTCAATATCATTTCTCCATCGTGTTTTAGCACAAAGATCGAATTGTGCATCCTCCTATAGTATGGTCTTTATCATAGATCGTGCTACGACGGTTTAGCACTACATTGGACTCGATTCATCGATCCAATAAAATTAATCATTAACCACTAACTTTAATTTCAATCAATATATCTTGATTTATTTTATGTCAGTATTATATCTTGTTCATATTATCTTGATTATATTATTGTTCATATTGTTCATGTATATCATATTCATACTCATTAGTTGCTCCTCCCTTCCAAAGGAAAGTTCTTTTATTTTGACTCCTAAGTCAATAAACCACTCACATTTCATCTTTGGCCTCCTAAGAGCCATTTTCCTCATAGTTTAGTAATATGATAGAGTTATCGTGAACTCTATCTGTTTCTCACCATCATGAGAACACACTTTCCTTTTACTTAGACTTATAGAGTTATCGTGAACTCTATGTGACTCTCATCATCATGAGTGCTCACTTTCCCATATAACTTAGACTTAGGGAGTTATTGGAACTCTAAAATGAGCTTATACTCATTTCCCCTTGGAACCTTGGCCACAGTCAATGGTTCCTCTTTCACCCTTAGTTAGGTGAACTACGGTTGCTCTGATTCTTTAGTCAGATACGTAGGCACAAGATGCGACGTCTTGGCGAGCAAAACTTAGTGTACATACCCCTAGGTCATTACCTTTAGCATAGATATTCTTAGCAACCAAACAGAACATAACACAAACTAAACAAGAGGTTCCTGTAGAGTACTACAGATACTTAGGGTGCTAATACCTTCCCTTTGTATAACCAACCCCAGAATCTTAGATCTCCCCCTTTTTAGGTTTTTCTCGATCTTGAACCTTTCCTTTGGATAAATCAAAGTCAGTTGTAAAAGAAAAATGATGCAAGTTAATTAATAACTTGTTATCCGATTTTCACCGCAACAAGGAGCCCCCAAGGTCGTTGCTCCGAAGTGTCGAAGTAATGACTTAAGGGTCAGTCCCTCCGGTGAGGATATCTGTTACATGGAACAGTGTACCTGTAGAACTGAAGTGGTGGACAATGCGGGTGATCAGGAGCAGGCGGTGCTCGACAGGCAGGAGTCCCCAGGAGTGCAAACTAATGATGGTCGACGATACAGGGAGGTGAAAGGGAATGGTTGCGTCCTTCATGCGGGCATAAGTGGAAAACAGAAACACACGTGTGGGAATGCGAGTTCCACATGTCGCTCGTCATCAATGCCTAGGGCGGCTAGGCCTAGGGCACTTAAGTGCCTAGGGACGCCTAGAGTCTCGTGAGGGTCCTATAAGTAGGAGTTGAGTTTGTGTCATTTGCACATTTTCGCGCTGTTGACTAGCCCCCCTCAAATTTTTTCTTGCGCTCGACATCGCCGCCGCCGTCTCCGCCACTGCCTGCTGCTCTCCACTAGCCTCACTCCCAATCATCAAGAAGTTTTCCTCTTCTCTTCCATTGCTGTTTGATTTTTCCATTCATTTTTCGGGAAGGGGCGTAGATCTTAGGGTAGTATTTAGAGATTCCGGTGATTTTCGTGAGTTTTCCGGCAAGTATATGAGCTTTCCGGCTTTTCTTGTGAAGTTTGCGATGAATGCCTCTGGGGTATGCGATGAATATCCTGGGAACATTGGATGAATGCCCTTGGGAGCTGATGGATATCCCGAGGAAACGCGGTGACTTCTCCAGGGACCTGATGGCCGCCTCGTCAATTGGCTCACGCCCGTTGGATCGCGTCAGTTGGGCAACTTCTTCCTTATGGCCGGGGAGAGTCATCTAGGCTGCTCGGTGCCCCCCACGCCTTTTCACTTGTCTTGCGGTGGAAGGGTGGATTTGATTTTGGAAGTCGAATTCACCGCGCTCCTCTGCTTTTCAGGTAAAACGGCCATGAGGATCGCGAGCATTATTCATATATACACTGAACCCGACCTGCTCGAGCCCGTACAGCAACCCGGTGAGGAGCCTCTTGTCATGCCCCAAATTTTGACTACTAAGATTTCCCATCATTGTGAAAATCATCATCACAATAGGGACGGACCATTAGTCTCCCCAAAGATGGGTGAGCATCCACTACAATCAAATTTAGGGTTTCAAGCCCTCTCAGAGCTTTTGACAAAGGATCAATCAAGGAATGACATGATCTTTAACTTGTCTAAATCTCTAAAAAATCCACAAAGGATCAAAAGGACTCCCAATCTAAGGATTAAGCACAAAGCCGCTCCCTTCCAGGTGGATCAAGCCTCAAGATCACCAATGTCGCCAAATTAGGGTTTAGTCGACCAAGGCCTCCAGATGAACATTTTCCTCTGGGTATGAGCCATGGATTTAAATTATATCCTAATATACTCCATGGAACCTCATGGGCCTAAGCATCAAGTCAATTTGACCTCAGGGGATGCATCCATCAAAAATCAAGAATTAGGGTTTCTTGACCTAATTCACCCCTAAGTTGACTTTTGGGACAAATCATGAACCAATACTTCAAGACATGATTTAAAGGTCTCTAACATGCTACATTGATCCATTTGTAACAATGGGTTGATCCAAGAAGCTTGAGCAACAAGTCGCAATTTCATCAGTACCATAACTAGGGTTTCGCGAGAAAAGTCAACTGTAACTATGACTTTTGACCAGGACATGCTCCCAAGCCCTATGACATGCATCAATATACCTTATGACACCCATGGAACATGTCCATCAAGTTTGATATAGGTCAAGGACATGATTTCCTAAGGAATTGCTCAGTTTAGAATTCATTTGATAAAAAGTCAACTGTGCACAAAAGTCAACGTTGACTTTTTGAGATTTTTTCACCAAAATGGATTTTTAACCTTAAAATGATGTTAATGTATGATTTGAATCATCATTCATCAAGAAAAAACAAAGAAAGTGGGATAACTTGTAAAAGGGGTAACCATAAAAACTTAGAAAATTTTCTAAGTTATGAAAAAAGTGGCAAGGGTACCAACTTTGGAGGGTCATAACTCCTAAACCACAAAGCCATTCTTTCCCATCCAAAGCTTGATTTGTAGCCCTCATGGCCCTCTACAAAAACTTCAACTATACCTAATTCCAATTCATTAAGGATTCTGAGTTATGGAGTGATCAAAATGGCAAACAGTGAAAATGTCACTTTTTTCCAACACTTAGTGAAATTTTCACTAAGTCAGAATTTGCCTTCACTTTTTTCCAAATGTATGGGGATTTTTCACTTGGATCCAAAAGGTATCAAAACCAAATATGATCAAACAGTTTTTGTATCATATAAGGGCTTTCCAAAATGGCCAAGAACATCACCAAATTCAACTTGAGCCATGAGATATGATAGTGGCAAGTTGCCTAGCTGAAAACTGTCAAGGCAAGGCAGAATTTTGAATTTTGGGTCGATTTTCCAAAATCAGCCAATTCCAAGCCTTGTCATCATCTTGGACACATCTGAGGATCAAATCTAAAGGGGACAATCACTGAGCCAAGCCTCCAAAGTCTTTGGAACAAGAAGTAGCATGCCAAACCTAGAATTGCCTAAAATAGGGACAAGACTCCAATTTTGGAATGAAGCATTCAATGGAAGCTCAAGGTGGCATAGACTGACACATTCTCATCTGAATTCAGACAAGATTGATCCAACAAGTAGGGAACCAAAGCTCTGTGCTCTAACCTCTAGTCAATGGCTAGAGGAGACTTGGATTTCCATTGGCCAACATTGAACAAACCTCTGTGGCAGTTGCCATTCACTATTGCTTGCAAAACAAACTTGTTCTACTATAAATAGAGCTCATTTATGCTCAGTTTAAGTACACCAAAGGCCTACAACACTTGCCTTTCTCAAAATCATCTTCTCCCTCTCAAAAATGCCTTTCTTAGCAAGTCACTATCGAATTTTTTAGTATAGAGCAATTCAACTCAAACCAATCACTCACACACCTCACAAACATCATATGCGAGCTGATCAAACACTAAACACACAACTGTAACACTGATTTCTCAGAATCACCAGCCAATTGCTCAAGGTTTTAACCAAGTTGCAGTTGAGATGCCATGAAGTGATCCAGCCATTTCTAATTAAGTCCAAGCGTTCAAACACACTCCATAGGGTGTAGGGAAGCTGTGCAGATCATCACAATTCCTCTGTAACACCTCCAACTCAGAAATCACTTTGCACTTGCTGTCACGACCTAGAGGTAAGCCTAAACTTGGTCATCTCTCAATCTATGCATATTTCCTCGCACAATACTTTTGCCAAATGTTCATAATCATGCATGGAATGTTTCCCCTCAATTAATTGCTTTGTTTGAATCGTGTATCAAAAATCCAAGCCTTCATGCAGAATTTAGGGTTCTTGAGGATTTGTTGTGATTTCTTGTTTTGTGCTTAATTTAAATGCAATTAATTGTCAAAAACATGATCGTGAGGTTGAGACGAGCAGAGTGATATGTGGATTGCATGATATAATCAAGTATTCAGTGAGATTGGATAGAAAATGCAAATCAGCCAAACCCAAAAAACGCGCGTGTTCTTCAGCTGTTCTTGGCGCCTTTTTTCAAAATTTGAATATTTGAATTTTGTGATTTTTATTTAATTGATCCAAAAATTAATTTCTCTCTGAGTTTTAATGATTTTGAGTTGATTCTTTTTTTTGATAATTCACAAAAATGTTAAAATATTTTATTTTCACAAAAAATCCCAAAAATATTATTTATTTCATATAATTGATATTTTTTCAAAGAATTAATATTTTAATTATTTTTGACATTTAAAATCTTTTTTCCCTCTTGATTTTGTAAATTTTAATGATTTCTAATCATTTTTTAGGGCAAAACTTGATTTATGAAACATTAATCCAAGATCACAATTTGTTTTTCACATGTTAAAACAATTTTGGTTATTTTAATTGAATTTTTATTCAATTAAAATACAATTTTAAAACAAATTAGGGTTTTTGATTAATTCAAACTTCATAAATCATTTTCAAATCACTTGGGCCTCTATTAGAGTGTAAGACCCAACCCCCTTGTACGTAAAACCTTTTGGGGCCTCATTCATTGTATAAGTCCCTCTGTACATTTTCAAGTAAACGGCGCGACGTCGTCTTTTTAAAACCATCTGGGCCTACCCTCGAGTAGTAAGACCCATTCCCTTTTTTAAACTTTCTTGGGCCTCTATTAGAGTGTAAGACCCAATCTTTTTGCAAATACAACCTATTTTGGGCCTCACTTATGATATAAGTCCCGTTGTATTTCAAAAATTTTGACGCGATCATAGTCCGTTGAAAAACAAACCTTGGGCCTCTCCTAGAGCTATAAGACCCATTCAAAACCTTTTTGGGCCTCTATTAGAGTGTAAGACCCAACCCCCTTTTAACCAAAACAATTTTGTGCCTCAGACATTGTATAAGTTCCTCTGCGTTAAAAGAAAATCTCGGCGCGATCGCCATTTTCAAACTAAAAAATCATTTGGGCCTACCCTCGAGTAGTAAGACCCATTTCTTTTCTTAAAACTCATTTGGGCCTCTTGAGAGAGTGTAAGACCCATCCCTTTGTACAGAAAACCTTTTTGGGCCTCAGTCACTTGTATAAGTCCCTCTGTACAAAAACAATAGTGCGATCACTGACAAAACCTTGGGCCTCTCCTTGAGCTGTAAGCCCCAATATTTCTTTTCAAAGCACTTTCTCCTTTGATTATGAAATATACTATTGTTTTCAATCTTTATTTGTTGAACAACAAACAAAACAGCATGGAAGCTCTATAACCGAGTAAGTGTTTACCCGCTTTCATTTAGCGCTTTCATATGTACATAACTGTATTGTGGGGTTGCTCGCTGTAAGTCTCCTTTCATAAACACATATCAACTGTGTAATAATAGTATAGATATTTAGAGTTTCCCCGGCAACTACGTCTATATCTAAGAAAATCCGTTTTGATTACTCTTAGAAATAGACAAGCTAGATCCCCAATAGGAGCACTAGATATAGTCTTTTCTTCGGCTGTCCTCCTTAGGAATTGTTAAGAGACTCTACCTCCCCAGAGATGAATGTATTCTCCGGAAATAGCATCTCTTGAGTTTCTTCCAAATTCTCAAACTTTCCTGGCTTGATCTTTTCCTTGTGAATAGCCTGTCTTGAATTTCTCGGGGTTTGGGGACCCACAGGCTTCCTAAAAGTATCCCCACCTCCTCTTGGGCTTAGTACAAGGACCCGTCAGCTTCTTAGAAATATTCACAGCCTCCTCTTAGGCTTCATATAATGATTTCTTCCTCCGGGAATGATAGCCTCCTCTTGGGCTTCGTACAAGGACCTATCGGCTTCTTAAAAGTTTCCAGCCTCATCTTGGGCTTCGTACAAATTGTCCCGACGACATCCTAGAGGTATAGGAACATATATTAGTCATCTTCATCGAATAGTCTTTCAAAGAGTCTAGATCTTTCTACCGTGAACGCACTACTACTATTTCTCAAAACCATAGTACAAAAGATAAAACTCTAGACTCGGACAGTCTAAGACCCTTGAGTCCCAAAGACATCCTCAAGTACCAGTAGACTTGGACAGTCTCAATACCCTTTGGATTTCCCATTTCCTTAAAGAACAGGAAATAACCCTGATCCTCTGGTCAGTACCAAAGTACAACCTCACCTAGAATCCATCTCTTTATAAAAACTGATTTTCTCTTTTATACAACATATTGGACCTGTCACTCAACTGAAATAGCCGTTTTAGCCTCCATCTCGGGCTTCGTACGAGATACAAAGACTCTCTTGTTGAGTCCACCTTTAGCCTCCATCTCGGGCTTCGTACGAGATACAAAAGACTCTCTTGTTGAGTCCGCTTTTAGGCTCCATCTCGGGCTTCGTACGAGATACAAAGGCTCCCTCGTTGAGTCAATCACCCTTTTAGCCTTTGTCTTGGGCTTCATACAAGACACATATAAAAGATTCTCCTGTTGAGTCAACCCTGTTTGCCTTTCTCTCAGGCCTTGTACGAGACACACAAAACTCCCTCTTGTTGGACCATTAGCCTCCTCTTAGGCTTTGTATAAGGAAACCCCGGTTGAGCCAATCAACCTTTTAGCATCAAAGTTGTGCCTCGTCCACAGTACACAAACATCAACAACTCCTTCCATCTAATCGCTGTAAGCGGAAAGCCTCTGGATTATTTACATCCACGCCACTGTCCGTCTTTTAGCATGAGAAATTCCCAAGGAAAGATGGCATTGCTCTACACTGAGTTAAAGTCTTCTCTTTCAGGTTAAAACCCCCTATAAAGGAAATTATGGCATTGCTAGGAACCGCGTATCCCAGTTAAAGTAATCCTCCTTTAAAGTCAGTCACCCAACAATTGTGACAAACAGACCCCTTTAGAGATGACAAATTCTCTCTAAATACCACACCTTCAGCTTCACATCTTGGGCTTCGAACAAGATACAAATAGACCCTTCAGCTTCACATCTTGGGCTTTGAACAAGATGTATATCACCTTTCGCTTCACGTCTTGGGCTTTGAACAAGACACCAAAACACCATTTCCTCCAATAGAATAGGAGGAACTACGAACGCTCTGATTTCCCTGTTTCGGTAAACGGGAATACGTAGGCATAAGATTGAAAGAAAAATATTAGCGAGCACACTAATCCAAAATTCAAATCCCGTACCCTCCTACCAATTGAAAGGTATTTGTCCTAACTTCTTAACCAAAAGATCAACATTCAATCAAAATAACCAGAGAGAGGCGCCCCCCACATTGATCGCATCTGTAAATCAACAGTTTTGACTGTTTGACCTCAGTATGCAAGCAGGGTTAATTGGAGACATTTATTTCCCTTCCTTCATCAGCTTCAATAAGATAAAAAATGAGTCGACCTATAGTAACCCCAAAGAGTGACAGTGCTTAAGAACCACGTCCAAAATCTCTCGCTACAGAAAAGTGGCGCCCACCGTGGGGTCCATCTTTTTTTATCTCTCTGGTAGAAACCATAGAATGTTGACCTCACTAGGATCTTAGGTCAAAAACCTTTAAATAGAGAAGGTACCGCAAAATGGTGACTCTGCCGGGGAGCCATTTTTGTCAGGAACATAGGATTCATAGCTCTTTAAAGTCTAGGACTTTAGGACAAATATATATACTGCTTTTCCTAATTGCTATACGTGTTTATTTTTCTGCTGATGGGAATGCGTGTGATGCCGCATGTGGAAAGATTGAGTATACACATAGGAAAATCACCTTTTTTTGTAGTGCGGAAGCTATCGGGAATGGTTGTTACGCGATAAACTACCCTCGTCTGAGATTTCTTTGAAAGGACACCACCTAGCACGGTTCCCGTCCCGCTGGTGTTCTCAGGAATCAATGATTTTGAGCGACAGGTACAAAAAATCATCCGTAGAAAACCTTTGGGGAGGGGTAGAGCTTTTATTTCATGACACCGACCCTTTGACCCCATGTTTTTTCTATGTTTTTGTGTGCTGCATTCATGCATTTATCTAAAAAACATTAAAACAAGGAAAAAATCTTCTCTTCTAGTCTCTCTTTTTCAAATTAAACTTAGACAATGATTGCAAATGTCAGAGAAAAAGATTGCGCTCATGGATTTCGGTAGAAGGAGAACCCATAGGTATACCTTCAAGGTTCCAAAGCTAGAGGATTTGAGAAAGTTAGTAAGGATGATCACTAACCCTGAGGCTTTCAGAGCCAAGTACGGAGGTTTGTTACCGCTGTTAAGAATCAAGGTGATTGAAGGAATCATGGATGCACTCATCCAGTTTTACGATCCGGTTTATCACTGTTTCACATTCCCGGATTACCAGCTCGCACTAACGCTAGAGGAGTATTCTCACCTAACCGATCTACACATTACTGATCAAGCTCCATTTTCTGGACTGGAAGAATTTCCAAAGGATCAAACCATTGCAAGAGAAATTTATTTGGATGAGTCGGAAGTCAAGACTCACCTGACCACTAAGGGTGGCATCCAAGGTTTGCCAGCGCAGTTCTTGACAAAGAAAGCCCTGTATTTTGCTAGTATAGGGAACGTGACTGCTTTTGAAAGCATCTTTGTCTTACTCACCTACGGGTTATTTTTGTTTCCCAACATCAATAACTTTGTAGATGTCAACGCCATTAAGGTTTTTCTCATTGGAAACCCTGTGCCAACTTTGCTCGTAGACGTGTATCATTATGTACACTTACGAAATTTGTATAGCGGAGGAATGATCACGTGCTGTGTACCCCTGCTATACAAATGGTTTATCTCCCACTTGCCCAAGTATGCTGCATTTTGGGATTGTAAGAGTGCCTTACGCTGGTCGCAGAAGATCATGTCTCTTACTAACTCTGATATAGATTGGTGTAATAGGATTTATGACGGGATCAGAATCATTGACCATTGCGAAAACTTCCCCAACGTACCCCTCATAGGAACTAAAGGAGGAATCAACTACCATCCGCTATTGGTTCGTCGTCAATTTGGATACCCAATGAGGCATGTCCCACGTAATGCTCATCTGGAAGGTCTTTTATTCAAAGAAGGAGAAAACGACAGAGCATCTGGAAGGTCTTTTCTTTAGGAATAGAAATGTAATATTACTTATAAATTACTTGATTCCTATATCTCCAAATGCACCAGCATGCTACCAACCAAATGTATCTCATCAGCATTTAAAATTCAGATGCTTTGGCCCAACTAAGGAAATCTTCTATATAATTGGGCCCTCTATGGTAAATTACCCATAACCATGACTCAATTTCCTTCCAAACTAACATGTTCTTAGGACAGGTTAAAAAGATATGAGTTATGTCTTCTTCCATCTGAAAACAGAAAACGCAAGACATTAGATGAGGGTTATCAATAATACCTCTCTTTACAAGATTATCACGAGTAGGAAGTCTATTCAAGAATAATCTCCATCCAAAAATCTTAATCTTAAGAGGAATCTTAGCATTCCACAACTCTTTCAAAGCTTTTATCAACTTATCATCTATTACTTCCTTATCCTTTTGATTCAAACCCTTATAGCATGACTTCACACTGGATTTACTGTCACAATCCCTGGGCAACAAAATCTCATCCTCAACTTGATATTTCAATGACACTTACTCTAAGTTCAACTTGATTTAAGTACCAGGCCCATCAACTTCCTCATTCAATATCACATTCTTGCCATCTAGGTCCCATTTCCATTTATTATCAATCCAATCACCACACTCACAAATTAAAATTTTCTGAGAAGGAGACGAATTGTAAAGATCAGGATATTGATTTTTGAGAGTTGTTCCTCCAATCCATCGTACCTGCCAGAATAATGTACTCCTTCCATTCCCCACTTTCCAAGTTATAATATTGAATAATCCTTGATCATTTAATGGCTTAGCCAGACAGACTATATCATTCCACCACCTTGAACACAGTCTTGTATTTCTCAAATCCTGTAATTGAAATAAGTTATGGAAATCATATCCATACTTTGCCTTGAGAATATCACTCTAAATTGCCGTAGGTTCATTATACACTCGCCGGATCCATTTTTCCACTAGAGCTCTGTTGAAAATTGTCACATATTTTATGCTAAGTCCACCTTGCTTTCTTAGCATGTTCCATTCTTCTGCTTTTATAATCAGTACTGCAAAGCATTCCGTGACTAGGACAAATAGAAACAGAGATAGCGGGTCTCCTTGTTTAAGACCCCTGTTGATTTTGAAATCTTTAGACGAACTTCCATTGACCATAACTTAACCATAACTATTACACAATAACCCTTTGATCCAACTTTGCCATAACGCACAGAGCTGCATTGCTTCTAACATCTTAAACATAAAACTCCAGTTTACATAATCTTAAGCTTGAGAAAAATCCACCTTGAATATATATCCTCTTTTCTTTTTCTTCATGACATAATCATAAACTTCGTTGGCTACCAAAACCCCATCTAACAACTGGCTCCCTGGTATAAATGATGTCTGAGAATTAGACACCAGTTTTCCTATCACATGACTCAATCTTGCTGCCATGATTTTAGCTATTATTTTGTGAACACAACCAATCAGAGCAATAGGCCTAAGCTCCTTCAATTCTTGAGGGTTATCAGACTTAGGAATGAGAACTAGGAAAGATGAGCATAATGTTTTAGGCAAGGTTGCCTTTTCATGAAATTATGTGATACAATTATGATGTCTCCACCTATGATATCTCAAGTACTATTTATAAATTTAAAATTGAAGCCATCTGGACCTGGGCTTTTATTCCCGTCACAAGACTAAATCGCCTCAAGAATATACTCTATAGAAAAAGGCTCTGTCAGCATGATATTGTCCTCCTCAGTAACTTTTTTCATGATACCGAGATCCATGTTAAATCCTTCAAATAGGTTGTTCTTAAATTTCTCAGCAAAATGATCGTGAATTTTAAGATTTACTTTCTCCATGTTTTCTTCCTCAAGGCAATGCTCAATGCATAGATTTAATTGTCCCTTCTCATAGAATTGATAACAGAATTATAAAATTTTGAGTTGTTATCACCTTCCAAAATCCACTTGGTTCTTGATTTTTGGAATAGTAAGATTTCCTTAAGTTGTAACTTCCTTCAAATTTCATCAATAGCAGCATTTCTTTCTTTCAATTTACTCTCCGGATAATCATATTCCCATTCATCCATTTCTATTTCCAAACCATTAAGTTTCTTAATTCCTTCTTTTACTTGAAGATCAAGTTTTCCAAATACATTTACATTCCACCACTTCAATCTAGTTTTGAGATACTGCAGTTTTTGAATGAGAATATGACTCGCATTTCCTGATACATGGCATGATTCCCACACTTCCTTGACAAGGCTTAGAAATTCAGAATGTTCAAACCAAGCATTGATAGTTCTAAAAGGTTTGGGCCCCCAATTCCTATCATTTAAAACCAATGATATTGGCCTGTGGTCTGAGACACCTCTGTCACCCACCTTCTGATTAACAACTTTCCATATCTGACATAATGCCTCAGATATTAGAAATCGATCTAATCTACTCTTGAAAAAGCCATTAGAGTTATACCACATAAATCTATTGCCTACAACATGTAGATCCACAAGATTCATATCTTCAATGAACAACCCAAATTCCTCCATCTCAGAATTGTTTCCACTCCCTCTACCTTTTCTTTCTCTCTTGGATTTAATTGCATTAAAGTCCCCCCTACAATCCAATCCCCATCTAGCAATTCTGATTTCAATTTTATAAGTCTCTCCCATAATTTCCTTTTTTCATTCAATATACAAGGTGAATAAATGTTTACTATGTATGCCGCCCTGCCCTTGCAAACTCCATACACACCAAGATAGCCAGACCCAGAAAAACTAAAAGTACATTGAAAGGATTTCTTATTCATAATGGATAACATACCTCCTGACTGACCTATGGAACTAGATGCTGACCATTCAAATTCCTCTCTATTCCATATGCTTTTGACAAAACAATCATATGTGACTTGCCTTTTTGTCTCTTGTATTAAGCAAAATTCAATTTTCTCCTTCTCGACCAAATATTTAACTCTCCTTCTTTTGATGGAAGAGTTGCACCCTCGAATATTAATGGACATTATATTCATTGAACCCTTGTGTGTGCCTCCTTCTGACTCTCATATCTAATTATGTCCTTCTTTTCCAAACTTCTTAAGAGATTAAATTTATAATGAGAACTAGGAAAGATGTGAAGAATGATTTAGGCAAGGTTACCTTTTCATGAAATAAGTAAAAGAAGTTTAGTACTGTCTTCCATGCTCTTACAACTCACAGGATAATATCATGAAGAATGTTGCCACCACCTGATGTTCTCAAAGATTTAGAATTCATGCTCATCGATTTACGGTTAAATTTTACTGCAGCATGGAAGTCAATCAATATCAAATATAGCAAAAGCTAAGATTATCAAGTAAGGGGCCTTGGAAAGTTAAATTAAGCTTTTCTTGTGTCTTCGGCTTAAGTTCCTTGCCTTAGGGTAAGGGGCCTTGGCATTAGTGGGTTTAGTTCGATTCTGCGTCTTTCATAGGTTCGTTTTTCATCTGAGTTGAATATTCTATAGTATTCTGCATTATCATTTTCTATTGTGACAAATATGGAGTGGAAAATAGTAAAGAATAGAAAAAATGGAAACACTAATATGCGACTATCAATCTGGAAGGAGAGGAATGGTAAACACATAGGTAAACATGAAAAAATCACTTCCTATTTCTTCACGGAGTCCCCGGAACATTACAATGCGAGAGATAAGGCTAATGTATTTATGGTGTTTGCCATTCTATTTGAGGTATTCATCCCTGCCAAGAGAGATAAAAGAGGAAAACGATACGGTTTTGTAAGGTTCAGGAAATTGGAGGATGAGAGAATCATGGCGGTCAAACTGGATAACATCCAAATCAATGTAAAGGAAATATATGCCAATAGACCATGATTCAACAGGAGTAGGCTGGAAGAAGGAAAATAGCCTGAGAAGATTGTTCCAAAGTCTTATGCAGCAAGAACAAATTGGTCCAAAAGCAGGCATAATGGTTCTTATGCAAAAGCAGTCAGAGGAGATAACTAGTTCAATCGAAAAACTCATAATAGATCTGATGATTTAAACAAGAAGGAAAAGAAAGATAATAAACAAGAAGGCTTCTTCCAAATCAAAGCAACACATATGGGTGCTAAGATGTGTTTACTGGAAAACTTAAAGGAGAATGCAGTGAGATCTTTAATTAAAGAATAAGAAGACTGGTTATTAAATTGGTTCGAAGACATCAGACAATGGTCTATTGCCGAGGTTGACATGGAACGTCTCACTTGGATAAAATGTTTTTGAATTCCTTGTCATGCCTGGAGAGACGATTTTTTTAGATATATATCAGGCAGAGTGGGGGATTATATATGTTGTAATGAGGAAAATGAAACTCATTCCAAATTCGACATGGCAAGAATCCTGGTCAAAAGAAAATATACGAGCAACTTAAATGAGGTCATCAATGTTGAGATCAACGACATGATGTTTTGTATTAAACTGGTTGAAGACAATCATGGTCCAAAAAGGATTATTTTTTTAAACATTAAAAGAAATGATAGTTCAGATGAATCTTTTGTTGACGAAACAGACGAGGAATCTGATGAGGAGGATGAAGGTGATGGAGAGTATAGCAATGGAGATGACATAGGTGAAGAAGATGAACCATACAAGCTTTGCAAAAAAGACATCGGAAAAATTGAAGAAAGTAAACGGTCAGGCTTAGGAAACAACAATAAATCTGTGTCAAAATAGGTCACAGATCATTAAGACCATGCGGCATCAGGCTTGACAAGAAAGTACTCTAAAAATGAAAATTTTGGAGGGTGTAGTGAGAAATGTCAAAATATGGGGAAGTCAAAAGAAGATTTGACATTTAATGATAGTTCACCAAATGCAGAGCAAATGGGATTTGATAAGGCGCATAGGTCTGCAAAGGAAAAGAACATTAGGGAAATAGAAATTGAACTTATTTAAAGGAACAAGGAAGTGGAGAAGGATAGGGATATTCAAATAGTTAACAACATGGATTTGGGCCTTATTGTTGGTTCGGACAATGAATAAAGGTTTAGGCCCAATCCAATTGACATATCAGATAACAAATCTCTTGGGCTTGGGCTATTTGCCATATTTTCATCGAGGAAAAAGAAACCTTTGGCTGAAATATATGACATTCATCTGTAATTATCAAACCAGCCAACCCATTAAATGGTTTATCTGAAGCACACAGGGTTATTTCTCCCCTGAGTGAAGATAATGAATCTAGATACTCGGGGGGATCTATTTTATGTTGTCAATCCATCTCTGATATGAATGTGGAAATTGGAAATGAGAGAGTCAAAAGAAAAATTGAAGATGTACCAAGCAAGGTGTGGAAAATTTTAAAGGAATTGGGTATAGAGGGAGAAGAAGATGATGAAGCACTTGAAGGTTCCTTCCTCATATATGAGTAGCTGCATTTTGAAGTCCTCTCTCTATTGTCTAATTTATTCATGTTATATTCATTTACTATGGTTTGTCTTATAATTGAGGCGTATTAGATTTAATAAATTGATATTAATAAATTGATATGAAGTGAGTTACTTGGAACCAATTCGTTTCTTTTGACAAAAAAATGTAATTATTACTGATGTATAATCATGCCCCAAGGTTTATTTTCATGTTGTTGGGATTATAATTTGATAAGGTGGATTTTGCTACTACGATAAACTAGGGTTTCTACCAGAAAAGAGATAGATAAAAATTAAACAAAATAGAATAGGTTAAAGATTTTGCAAAAAAAAAATTATAAGTGTTTTTTCCAACTCTATAAATACAAGAGACAAATTGGACAAATAGACTAATACAAACTTTGGGCTAGGCCCACTTGGAGGAAAACATAAAAAAAAACTAAACAAAAAAAATTACAACTTAATCCATAAAATAGTATTTTTGACAAATGGGCTTTTTGACCATCCGAATGGGCCTATCACTATTATCCTCCCCAAAAGCAACCTTTTCCTTAAGGTTGGAGTAATTAAGTAAAGGGTCTGGCCCAATGGATGTTGTGGTTTGGTGATCACAAATTGGTTTCCATTTTTGAGAAGAGGGAATGGCAGATTGTTGGGAACCGTGAGCATGTGTGTTCAGAGAATATGAATTATGCAGTATGGGAGGGATGAGTGTCTCATACGTGTGCGGTGGATGGATAGCTGAAGGATAACGTTGGAAATCTAACGGATTAGGGAAAGGCAGATGAATTGGTGAAATAGTGGGGTTAGGTTGGGAAAGTATCTTGGGCAGTGTGTTATTAAATGGGGCACATGGTTTTTTTGGTACAAGGGGCGGTTCAACAGAGATAGTGGGGGCAACGCGGTTGGAAATTGAAGTAGGTATGGGACAGGTAATTGTAATGGGTGGTCCGGATTTAATTAGGATGATATCTAATGGTTGAGAGTGAACTGTGGGATCTAGAAAAGTCTGAACAGCTTGAAGATTTTCTTTGTACTTGGGAGCTGTGTTTACATGTGCCGCTTCTTCAAATTCAAAAGGAGCTACTTTGTCACAATATATATTTTTAACCTCATTGTTGTACCCCAAATTTTACCCCTTAGATGTCATAACATTTTGCATTGACATTTAGGTTCAATCATCTATGCATTGTTAACTAACAACTTCATTTTGCAAGTTTATTTCTTTTGTGAAAGCCAGGATTTACACAAAGAGGAGGGCAAAGTCTCTTGAGCTAAGCTTTCATCTAATTCAAGGAGAAAAAGACAATTAAGGCTCCAGATGCAACCATGTGAGCTCACCTACCTCCTCAGAGAACACCTATGAGCCTTATATGTGAATGAAGAAGCAAGATCATTAGAGATCATTCAAGTGCATTCACCAGTGAATTTAGGGTTTTGACTGAGGCCCTAACGTTTGAGATTTTGATCCAAAATGAAGCTTACAAGTCCTTAGTCCATCATGACATGTCTCATTGATGAGTTAAGACATGATAGATCAAGTTTTAAGAAGTTTCTTGCAAAGGAGGCAAGGTTGGGTTCATGAAACTTTTCAAATGTGGAAATTTCACTACTTGTGCAAAAATTGAATCAGTCATAACTTTCAAACCACACATCCTAATTGAGTGACTCAAAGTTCAAATGGAGCTCTTTCCATGATCTTCAAAACATATTAGAGGAACCTCTTTCAAAAAATGCTTGGTTTTTAAGTTATGAGACTTGGAAGATAATTTGCCTTTAGGACTTTGTGAAATTTTCAGCATTTTTCCCCAATTTTGAACACTACTTCATGGCTGTTTTTCATATAGTTCCAAGCCTCAAATCAAAAATCTATGAACATGAAAGTTGTAAAGGACATTGAGGGCTTTCCAAAAAGTACTAGAACTCTTCAATCCATTGAGTGAGCTGGGAGTTTCGATACTTCAAAGATGGGGGTTTCATTTCTTGATTTTCAAGTAACCAACTTTTGTATAATGGTGCAAAACCTTTTCTAATCACCAAATACCTCACTACTCTGATGTTTAGAAGTAAGTTTAACATGATTAGAACCTCTGCCACGAACTTTCCAGGCTGCACACTTCAAATAGCATTGTTTAATCAAGTGGGACAAGTGAACATGGAGGAAAGAGAAACTTTTCAAATCAAGGCATGACAGCCACCTTTCTCCTTGAAACTTGGACTCTACACCAATCCCATCAGTCCACTAAATCAAAACCAAACCCTATCTTGATCAGTGACCAGAGATCTTGGAGACTTTTGGACCTAAACCAGCTCACACTAAAAAACTTCTCCAAAAGGGGTAAAGTTGGCAAAATCTGATTTCTGACCATACCACTTGTCCTCAACTTTCCCTATAAATAGAGCCTCGGTTTACTCTCCAAAGCACACCAGAATCACCCCAAGAGAGGGCTGATTACTCACTCATTTCCCTCACTCAAAAGCTCTTGCAAATTTGCAAAACCTTTGCTCCAGCTTGTTTCATTCGAGCACTCATCTTCAAACTCCACAAACCACTTCCAAATACTCCATCGAGTTCATCCAAACACTTGAAACCTAACTGTAATCAGTCCACCCTTACCTACCATTTCCATACTCCCATTTGCAAGAACATTGTCCAACTTCAAGTTACTTGTGCAAACCATAAATAAACCACATAAATCTTCCATCAACATTCCATGAAGCTTGTTCAGATCATTAAATAGGTTTTGTAACAAACCCTTCACCACTTGCCATCTCCAAGCTTCCATTTACACATAGACTAGGGTTTGAAGCTCCAACTTGCATCCAGCCATTCCAAGCATCCTGATAAGTTCTCCTAGCATCAACAAGCATAAAGGGGAGGAAATTTCACCTATGCAACCACTCTTGAAGAGGCCTTGGACCTACTCCAAGAGGTAAGCCTTTAAAACCTTGAAACTCATAAGCATGCTGTGATTTTGTTTATTCTTTGATGCTGGCATATGCTTGTTGTTGTGTTTGAGTTATGTGAATCATTGCATCTTTGTTGTGGCTTGTGCATTTGATGTTGTGCTTTTAAAACTTTGTTGTATGCACACTGGTTTTGGCCTTCACATGATTTGTGTGTTTTGCCTTAGGGAAAACATATGGCATATTAAAAATCCTTGATCTTTGCTGATCAATTTAGGCTTTTAGTTTGTGAAAAATGAGGAGGAAATGAGTTTGAACGAGGCTGGGAAAGGTGAGACGAAGCCATGCATTTTTCTTTCTTTTTCATGATGAATTCCCAGGATTTTTCACGTTGCATGGGAGAGAGAGGGTGTGTGGCGTGCTGTGAGTGCTCGGGCACATTTTTTGTCACGTAGCGATTTAAGTTCTCTTGACCGATTGATATGTGTTGTTGGCATGCTTCATTGTAACGTTTTCATGGGTTTTTCGCCTGGCCATTTTGTTTCGTTTTAAGAAATATATATTTTTGGGGTGGGCTCATACATTGGATGTATGGCCACCCCAGTGGCGAGAAGTGTGTCCGTGAACCAAAGGGGCTGGGGTTCGAATCCCCCTTGCCCCAGTCCCCTTTTGCTTATTTTCTTTTTCTTTTCCAACCTATTTTCCATGTCTTTGGGTGGTTTCTATTCGCACCCCCGTTTGCAGGCCCATGCGCTTCACAACATAATCCTAGTTCATTCTCAGATTACTAATGCACCCCATTTTATTTCTTTTCAAAATATATTTTTTTTATTTTCATTTTCAAAACTGTTTTATTAAAAATAGTGTTTGCTAATTAAAAATCCCAAAAATATTCATGTTGACACTTCAATGTTTAATTTGATTTTCTAATATTTTTATTTCATTTTTTATTTAATTTTAACCATTATTTATGATTTTCTAAAATTAGGAGTAACTTGAACTTTGTTTTTGAACCTCCTTTGAAAAAAATCCATTTCCTCTTTACTTTCTTGAGCTAAATTTCCAAAGTGTCTTAAGACACATTAGAGGGATATTCGAGGACCAACTGGTGACCTTGAATTAGTTCTTTTGCCTGGGTTTATGGTTCATTATTTAACCCTCGATTCTTAAACCTAAAATCTTTGTTACTCACCTTGAAATTCCAATTTTTTAGAAGACTATCTTTGCCCCACTTGTATGACACATCACACACATTCTTAAATGTTATAACTTGAAGTAGGCCTTGCTTTTGGGTCTTTGCTTTACCTTGATTTCTTTTGATGTTATTCATGCTTAAATTGTTGTACCTCCCCAGGAGTTCTTACACACATTTTATTCATGTAATTTAAAATCCCTTGTAACTCTCTTGTTCATATTAAGTTGTTATCATTCCGTCCTTCCAAAGGAAAAAGTCTCTCTATTGGCCTTAAAGTCATAGATAGCTCATTAACCTTTTAACCTAGCCATAGGTTTGGAGTCGCCACACTTTATGTAGGTGTCTTGCTGTCAGACCCTATTTTCCTGTGAACATTTAAGTCCCTTTTAACATATCCTTTCCCAAGAGATAACCATTAATCTCTTATAACTCTTAACCTTTATTTAACCTTCGCAAGAGATATCCATTAATATCTTCTCCTTCACGAGGTCTAACCCTTCACAATCCCTTTATGAGAGATAGCCATTAATCTCTTCTCCTAAATAATCAATCCTCATAAGCTTTGCTTTCAATCTTTTCACCCAGCTTTCCCTTGGAACCTTGACCACAGTCAAGAGGTCCTCACCCCCATTGAGGGGAACTACGATTGCTCTGATTTCTCAAGTTCATCTTGAGAATACGTAGGCATAGGATTGCGAGATCCTAGCGAGCTACCTTTTTTTCTCTCACCCTTTTTCCTTTACATCCGATACCTTCTCGGATTCCACCTTTCCTTTTCTTTTACACCCTGTTACCCCACCATGAGGTGAACTACGGTTGCTGTGATTCTTTAGTCAGATACGTAGGCACAAGATGCGACGTCTTGGCGAGCATACTTAGTGTACATACCCTAGGTCCTTTACCTTAGTACTTTTTCCTTTAACAAGGAAACTTTAACATAACACAAACAAACAAGATGTTCCCGTAGAGTACTATGGATACTTAGGGTTCTAATACCTTCCCTTTGTACAACCAACCCCCAAACCTAGATTCTATTTTTAGGGTTTTTGTTCTTTACCCTTTCCTTTGGATGAATCAAAGCTCGGTGGTGAATTTCAAAGTTTTGCGATGCAAGTTAATTGATAGTTTGATTTCCGATTCTCACCGCAACCGAAATGGGGACTTCACTGGGGACCACCTCCCCTAAGAGGGTTAATCCCACCTTGTTTGCATTTGTGTTATTTATATGTTTGCTTGCTTGTATACTTGTATATTTTGAATATCTGTATATATTTGTATACTTGTTTGGATTCTTCTGTTTGGCAGGGTTGCTACTTTTGAGTGTTGAGACGAGTCCTAACCCGGACTTGAGAGCACATATGATAGGATTGTGGTGTAATCAATAGTCAGTTGTTAGGAGTAGTCCTAACAATTTATGGCATATGATGACCACACTCAAATGAGGCCCTTTAGGATTGTTGATGTCTGATGTAAGTAGTCGCATTGATGTCTCTCTTCCCGATTTGACCCACTGATTCTGGGGACCGTAGTTACCTTCACCCCACTTGGCCTTTTAGGATGTAGTGTGGTGGCTAAGAGGGAGTAGTCCCAAGTAGTTGTTACGTGAGACTACACTCAGACGAGTTTATCTTGAGAATATTATTAACCCGCGTGAGTATTCACGTAGGCCGATAATATCCGAAAGATTTATGTTGACTCTGAGAACTTTAAGAACCCTATTCTATAGTTGATGAACCCTAGTACACACCTTGTGGTTGGTTCTTCACCCAGACCCCATGATGTGATCTCGAACTCTTGATCCTGGTGCATGTGTTTTTGCATCCTGTTTGCATTGCATTGTATATCATTTGCATCTTTGCATGATTCATTGCATATGTCTGTCTGTTCGACAACTCATATCCAGCTGTCTCTATCTTCCAATGTCACGTGTAAGTCGTAAAGCTGATTCCTCGACACGGATATAGGACTAGAGCTAATATCAGATACAGAATGTCCAAAGTAATCCTCTGTCAGGGCACGCAAAGTGAAGGTTCAGTCGACTTCAGCTCAGCTACTTCTTAAAGACAGGACAGCTCATCCTTGTGTTTAACTAGTCACTAGGCCTTGCTTCTTGTTGTTTGCATATTCCTTATTTTGTAATGCCTGTTTTCCTTCAAATGATGTTTGTACTTTCGTGATTATTGAAATGAGCATTGCAACTTTTGATTCAATTCATATGTGTTTGCTATTTACTTCTTAATGCCTTTTCTTTCAAGAAAGATAAAAGAATTCTCTTATCCACTTTCTTTTGATTATTCAAAGATTGGAGGGAGGATGATGAAAACATTATACCCGTAATTGTTGTTGGTATGCTTTCAAATCAAAAATTTGCTGACGATGTAACGCATTGTGTCAATTCTCAAACACTAGAGAAATAAGGAAGTTAATCCCTTGTCAAACTCTTTGAGCCTAGAAGTAGGAGTTTTCTTTCCTTATAGAAAAGAAATCCCTTAAATCTCAACCTTGGGGCAGGGTAGTTCTTAGTTTTACTTGGTTATGCATTCTAATGCAAGCGCTTCATGCAAGACACCGTTCAACTCTCTCAAATTAAATGACAATAAGGAAGAAGAAGAGGTCTCAAAACCTCAGAAGACAAAAAAGAAGTCTCATAAAATCAACAAGGAAGAAGAAGAGATCTCAAAACCTCAGCAAATGATAAAGAAGAGGTCTCAAAACCTCAGCAAAGACAAAAAAGAGGTCTCAAAATCTCAGCAATAAAGGACAACCAAATGTTGTAAGGGAGTAATGAGAACCCAAGGTGTTTGAACCATCATCATTACTATCATCAGTGTAATCCCTAGCCTATGGGAATCTGAATGTATATCATGTTTTAACTGAGCTTAGGATTGGAAGTTCATCACGAAGATTGGGTGGGCACAAATAAACTTTGAGCTTTTATCCTTTGTTTCTTAAGCCGTGAACCAGGCCACGTTATAACCCTCAAAAGACCTAACTGAAGCAAGGTTATTTTTAAATCATACTACAACAAGGTTGCGTAACCTGACTCCCAAAGATCTTTGCAGGCCACTACACTTGTGCTTCACCTTTCACTTTTAAATGTCTTGAATCGCCGTGTTCAGACCAATGATTCATTTTGTTTTGTATCTTCCAAAAAAATGATTTGATTTAAAAAGTTGCATGAACCTTCCATTTACCATGTTTGTATAAACATTTTTCCTTGCAAACTGGCTTTCCTCTCAAGGAATTTTCAAACAATTAAGAAACTTGGTCGGTGATCCAATCAGGGGCAAGTTCCTTCCATATCCTGTTGAGAATCAGTCAAGATTTGTGGTTTAATGGCGACTTCTCAGAATGGGTTTATCAAGAAGAATTTTCAAGACTCATACTAGGGCAAGCTTTCCAAAAAGCACCGCGAAATAGTCAGTTACAGAATCAGACAAATTGAAGTAATGATCAGTTTATATACAACAGTCAGCTAATCTGGGGCAATTTACTTGAGGAATCCCCAAGCAACTCTTCATCCTTCCTACAAAGAGTATCACTTGATATAGTTTACCACTATGGCAATGATGTGTTCAGTAGCATCTCTAGTCCCCAAGCAGAATGACAGTGATCTCCGTGTTGAGGAATCTGTCTTCCAGTCTTGTCTTCTCACCAAGAGAGTAGAGCTGTGTCGTCTACATTTACATTTGCATTTGATCATATCTCATAGCAAATTCATATACATATGCATAGCATGAGTGTTTCATCCTCATTTTCATTTCTCCCAAGGTCGTGTCGTTATCCACGTCTTACCTTACCAAAATGTTACTTGTTCTTTTCATTCAGCGTCAGTCCTGAATGTTGTCATTCTCATGCGCATCTAATCCTGTTGATAGATATTGGTCTTCTCTCATTCTAGTGTTATTCCTAGATCTTTATACTCTCTCACTCTAGTGTGTCATTCCCCAAATTTTGACCACTAAGATTTCCCATCATTGTGCAAATCATCATCACAATATGGAGGAACCATCATGCCTCATTAGTCTCCCCAAAGATGGGTGCGCATTCACTACAATCAAATTTAGGGTTTCAGGCCCTCTCAGAGCCTTAGACAAAGGATCAATCAAGGAATGACATGATATTTAACTTTTCTAACCTCTCAAACATCCACTATGGATCAAGAGGACTGCAACTTCGAGGATTAAGCACAAGGTTGCTCCCTTCCAGGTGGACCAAGCCTCAAGATCGCTAGTGTCACCAAATTAGGGTTTTGGTCGACCAGGGCCCCCAGATGGAAAATTTCCTCTGGGCATGAGCCAATGCTTCAAATCATAACCTAAAATACCCCATGGACCCAAGCATCAAGTCAATTTAGACACAGGGGATGCATTCATCAAAAATCAGGAATTAGGGTTTCTTGACCTAATTCACCCCTAAGTTGACTTTTGGGACAAATCATGAGCCAAGACCTCAAGAGAGGATTTGAGGGTCTCTAATACACCACATTGATCCATTTGCAATAATGGATTGATCCAAGAAGCCTGAGCAACAAGTCTCATTTTCATCTGAACCACAGTTAGGGTTTCGCGAGAAAAGTCAACTGTAGCTTTGACTTTTGACCAGGACATGCTCCCTAACCCTAGGACATGATTCAATACACCCTATAACACCTATGAAATAAATCCATCAAGTTTAATTTAGGTCAAGGACTTGATTTCATAGAGGATCGCACAGTTTGGAATTCATCTGAAAAAAAGTCAACTGTGCACAAAAGTCAACTTTGACTATTTGAGATTTTTCACAAAAATGGTTTTTTAAACCTAAAATGATGTTAATGTATGATTTGAATCATCATTCATTAAGAAAAATCAAAGAAAGTGGGGTAACTTGTAAAAGGGTTAACCATAAAAACTTAGAAAATTTTCAAAGTTATGAACAAAGTGGCAAGTGTACCAACTTTGGAGGATTATAACTCCTAAACCACAAGGCCATTTTTTCCCATCCAAAGCTGGATTTGTAGCCCTCATGGCCCTCTACAAAAGTGTCAACTACCACTCATTCAAATTCATCATGGATTTTGAGTTATGGAATGATCAAAATGGCTGAAAACATGAAATGCCACTTTTTCCAACACTTAGTGAAATTTTCACTAAGTCAGAATCTGCCTTACTTTTTTCCAAATGTAGGGGCATTTTTCACTTGGATCCAAAGAGTATCAAAACCAAATATGATCAAACAGTTGTTGTATCATATAAGAACTTTCCAAAATGACCAAGAACATCACCAAACTTAGCTTGAGTCATGAGATATGATAATGGCAATATGCCATGCTGAAAACTGCCAAGGCTAGGCAGAATTTTGCATTTTTGCTTGATTTGGCGAAATCAGATAATTCCTAGCCTTTTCATCACTTTGGACACATTTGAGGATCAAATCTAAAGGGAACAAACACTGATCCAAGCCTCCAAAGTCTTTGGAACAAGAAGTAGCATGCCAAACCTAGAATTGCCTAAAATAGGGACAAGACTCCAATTTTGGATTGGAGCATTTAATATATGCTTAGAGGTGGCATGGACTGACACATTTATAACTGAATTCAGTCAAGATTCCTCCAACAACTAGGGAACCAAAGGCCTGTGCTCTAACCTCTAGTCACTGGCTAGAGGAGACTTGGATTCCCATTGATCAACATTGGCCAAACCTCTGCTGCCGTTGCCATTCACTATTTATTCCAAAACAAACTATCTCTACTATAAATATAGCTCATTTGCGCTCAGTTTGAGTACACCAAAGCCATCAAACAAATGCTTTCCTCAAAATCTCTCTCTTTAGGCCTAAATGCCTTCTTTAGCAAGGTAACTCTGAGTTTTTGAGTTTGAGAGCAATTCCAATCAAACCAATCACACACACACACACACCTCATAAACATCATATGTAGGTGATCTAAACTCTCACAAGTGACCTGTAACACCAAAATCACAAAGTTACTTCTCAAAACCTCAAAATAGGCCTTTTGTGCATTTTTCAAGCCGTGTCTTGATTCAGTCACTTTCCAAACTAGATAAAACCTCAAACACACTCCAAATAACATCCTTGGACTGTCCCAAATGGTTCCCCCCATCTGGAACGCCATTTGAGAGAGTTGTTATTTTGGTCATTTTAACCCCTTTTGCAAGAAAGGGCCAGTTTGTGTTTTTGCAAGTTCCAGCTGACTCCACTCATCCTAAAAGCTTCTAAGGGATCATTTGAGAGTGTCCAAAGCATCAAACTTTTTCTGGAGCAAAGAACTTGACAGATTGGACAAAAACTCCAAAAGCTCAAAAGAGAGGTAAGCATCATGTCTTGAACTTTCCAAAATATGAATTTCTTTGAAGTCCACTGATCATGCACACCTCATACATGTTATATATGTTGTGTTTGAACCAATTCATCATGTAATTCATGACTGTATCAAAGACTAGCATAGAAAATGCAATTATAGGCCTAATTAAAAACCACTATCGGATTTTGAGGAGGGAGTGAGATCTGAAACAATACCACCATCATTGGATTCCTTGTGAAATTCTAGGCCAGGTGCATATAAATTTTGTCCCCAACCATTTAGAAAAGAGAAAGTTATGGACCTTCCCGTTTCTTGGCAAAACTTGCCTTGTCCTACCTTGACTAGGCCTGGAAAACAAGGCAAGCCTTGTATATTTGTGGTTTCACTTCAAGTAATGGATGTATCACCACTCCAGTGGTAAGGTCGTGCCCTATAACCTTGAGGTCGTGGGTTCAAACCCCACCCATGCCATTTTGTGTTTTTTAACATTTTTCCTATTTTTCCAATATTTTCATGTTTTGTTAATTAATTGGAAAATTAATAACTCCTTCAATTTTAATTATTTTTTATTGTTTCTTTTTGCAAAAAATCACAAAAATGTTGAAATATTTTATTCCACAAAAACAATTAAATTTATATTGCTTATTTAATATAATTAGTATTTTTGTGAATAAATTCCTTTTTAATTATTTTAAACATTTAAAAAATGAATATTTACTTTGAAAATCAAAACCAAATGAGTTTTAATATCTCTTGTGATTAAAACCTCATTTTCCAAACCTTAAATAAAAATCATCAGTGGTTTATTCAAACCTATTTGGTATTTTTATCATCTTTATTTGATTTTCTTTAAGTATTTACTTTTAAAAGAAAACAAATTAGGGTTTTGTTGATTTTCACCTTAACAAACCATTTTCAAACACTCGTGGGCCTCTATTAGAGTGTAAGATCCAATCCTTTGAAAACCAAAACCTTTTTGGGCCTCAGTCATTGTATAAGACCCACTGCGTTTTCAAAAATCTCGGCGCAATCGCCATTTCAAACAAAAATCACCTGGGCCTACCCTCGAGTAGTAAGACCCATTTATTTTCTTAAAATGTACTTGGGCCTCTATTACAGTGTAAGACCCAATCCCCTTTTAACCTAAACAATTTTGGGGCCTCAAATATTGTATAAGTCCCTCTGCGTTAAAAGAAACCTCGGCGCGATCGCCAGTTCAAAAGTCAAATCATCTGGGCCTACCCTCGAATTATAAGCCTCATTATTTTTCTTTTTTATTTAAAACCTTTGGGCCTCTTGAGAGAGTGTAAGACCCATCCCTTGTACAGAAAACCTTTCTTGGGCCTCAATCACTTATATAAGTCCCTGTACAAAACAACAGTGCGATCACTGATAAAACTTTGGGCCTCTCATTGAGCTGTAAGCCTCAATCTTTCTTCTCAAAGCACTTTCTCCTTTTATTTTGAATATAATATTGTTATCAAAGCTTTCTTTGTTGAACACACTAACAAAACAACATGGAAGCTCTACAACCGAGTAAGTGTTTACACGCTTTCATTTACCGCTTTCATATGTATATAACTGTACTGTGGGTTTGTTTCACTGTAAGCCTTCTTTCATAAACTCATATCAACTGTGTAATAATAGTATATATATTTAGAGTTTCCCTAGCAAATACGTATAGAACTAGACAAAACCTCACATCAACTCTAGATAACTAGATATAGGAAATCTCCCCCTTTTGAACAGTTCATATACAGAAAGCCATTATTCCATGTGATACCCCTTCTGGAACTGTTCATCAGCCTCCTCTTGGGCTTAGTAGAAGGACCCAAAGGCTTCCTAAAAGCATCCCCGCCTCATCTCGGCTTCTTAGAAGTTTTCACAGCCTCCTCTTAGGCTCCGTATAATGATTCTTCCTACAGGAAGATAGCCTCCTCTTGGGCTTAGTACAAATTGTCCCTCGGCTTCTTAAAAGTTTCCAGCCTCCTCTTGGGCTTCGTACAAATTGTCCCGACGACCTCCTAGAGGTATAGGAACAGAAATTAGACATCTTAATAGAACAGTCTTTCAAAGAGTCTAGATCATACTACTGTTTCAAAAGCATAATACAAAAGATAAAACCCATAGACTTGGACAATCTCAATACCCTTTGGATTTCCCATTTCCTTAAAGAACAGGAAATAAACCCTATCCCCTGATCAGTGCCAAAGCACGACAATACCTTTAATCAGTCTCTTTATAAGAACTGATTTTCTCTTTGGACCAACATACTGGACCTGTCACTCAACTGAAACAGTGACTTTTAGCCTCCATCTCGGGCTTTATACGAGATACAAAAAGACTCTCTTGTTGAGTCAAACACTTTTTGCCTCCATCTCGGGCTTCGTACGAGATACTAAAACACTCTCTTATTGAGTATAAAAGACTCTCTTGTTGAGTTAATCCCCCTTAGCCTTTGTCTCGGGCTTCATACGAGACACCAAATCACTCTCTTGTTGAGTATAAAAGATCCTCTTGTTGAGTCAAACCTTTTAGCCTCTCTCTCTCTCTCGGGCTTCGTACGAGACACACAAAAACCCTCCCCTTGTTGGGCCAATAGCCTCCTCTTAGGCTTGGTATAAGGAAACCCCAGTTGAGCCAATCAACCTTTTAGCATCAAAGCTATGCTTCGATCACAGTACACAAACATCAATAACTCCTTTTCCCCCATCTAATTGCTGTAAGCGGCAAGCCTCTGGATTATTTACATCCACGTCACTGTCCCTCTTTTAGCATAAGAAATTCCTAAGGAAAGATAGCATTGCTCTACACTGAGTTAAAGTCTTCTCCTCTAGGTGGAAAAACCCCTATAAAGGAAATTATGGCATTACCAGATTCACATATCCCGGTTAAAGTAATTCTCATTTATAATCAGTTGTGACAAACAGACCCCTTTTTAGAGATGACAAATTCTCTCTAAAGACAAAACCTTTTTATCTTCACATCTTGGGCTTTGAACAAGATACAAATAGACCTTTCAGCTTCACATCTTTGGCTTTGAACAAGATACTAATCACCTTTAGCTTCATGTCTTGGGCTTTGAACAAGACACCAAAACACCATTTCCTCCTATTCTACAATCGCTATGATTTCCCTGTTTCGGTAAACGGGAATACGTAGACATAAGATTGAAAGAAAAATCTTAGCGAGCACACTAATCAAAAACCCAAAATCTCGTACCTTCATACATCAATCGAAAAGCATCAGTCCTAACATCCTACCAATAGCGTCCTAACATCCTACCAATAGCGTCTATTAGGTCTTTTTATGTGCCCCGTCATTTCAACCTTAAATAGATAGAAAGAGGCCGCATTACCATATAACATCCGTAACCTAGCAAACCGCTGTTTAAACTCAGTATGCAAGCAGGGTTAGTTGGAGACATCTATTTCCCTTCCTTCATCAGCTTCTATAGGATAAAAAATGAATCGACCTGAAGTAACCCCCAAAGAGCGACAACGCCTAAGAACCGCGTCCCAAACTCGTTCGCTGCAGAAAAGTGGCGCCCACCGCGGGGCCGAAATTTCTTTCAATTTAGGGTGAAAACCATTCTAAGAATGTTGACTTCACTGACGACTTCACAAGGGATAGGACTTTTTGTTGACTTCACTAGGATCTTAGGTCAAAACCTTTAAGTTGAGAAGGTACCACAGATTGGCGACTCCGTCGGGGAGCCATTTTCTGTCAGGAGCATAGGATTCATATCTTTTAAATGTCTAGGACATTAGGACAAATATATATACTACTTTTCCTAATTGATATACGTGTTTATTTTTCTGATAATGGGAATGCGTGTGATGCCACATGTGGAAAGATTGAGTATACACCTAGGAAAAACCTATTTTAGTAGTACGGAAGCTATCGGAAATAGTTGTCACGCGATACTACCCTCTTCTGATGATTCTTCGAAAAAAATCACCTAGCACGGTTCCCGGCCCGCTGGTGTTTCCTCGACAAGAATTGATGATTTTGAGAGACAGGTACAAAAATCACTAGTATAAACCTTTGGGATGGGTAGAGCCTTGACTCCATGACACCGACCCTTTAACCCCATGTTTTTTCTATGTTTTTGTGTGCTGCATTCATACATTCATTTTAAAAACATTAAAACAAAGAAAAAATTTCTCTTCTAGTCTCTCTTTTTCAAATTAAACTAAGACAATGATTGCAAATGTCAGAGGAAAAGATTGCGCTCATGGATTTCGGTAGAAGGAGAACTCATAAGTATACCTTCAAGGTTCCAAAACTAGAGGATTTGAGAGGTTTGGTGAGAATGGTCACTAACCCTGAGGCTTTCAGAGCCAACTACGGAGGTCTACTATCTCTATTAAGGGTCCATGTGATTGAGGGATTCCTTGAGGCACTCATTCAATTTTATGATCCAGTTTATCAATGTTTTACATTCCCGAATTATCAACTAGCACCAACGCTAGAGGAGTATTTTCATCTGATTGATTTACATATCACTGATCGAGCTCCCTTTTCTGGACTGGAAGAAATTCCAAAGGATCAGACCATTGCAAGAGCAATTTATTTGGACGAGTCAGAAGTCAAGACTCACATGGCCACTAAGGGTGGCATACAAGGCTTGCCAGCCCAGTTTCTGACAAAGAAGGCTCTGTACTTTGCTAGTATAGGAAACAGACTACTTTTGAGAGCATCTTTGTTTTACTCACCTACAGGTTATTTTTGTTTCCCAACATCGATAACTTTGTAGATATCAACGCCATTAAGGTTTTTCTCATTGGAAACCCTGTACCAACCTTGCTTGCAGATGCGTATCATTATGTACACTTAAGGAATTTATACATCGAAGGAATGATCATTTGCTGTGTACCCCTACTATATAAATGGTTTATCTCTCATTTGCCTAAGTCTGCCACTTTTTGGGATCCTAAGAGTGTCTTACGCTGGTCGCAGAAAATCATGTCTCTCACCAACTCTGACATATATTGGTGCAATCAGAATTATGATGGAATAAGGATCATTGACCATTGTGGAAACTTCCCCAACGTACCCCTTATAGGAACTAAAGGAGGAATCAATTACCATCCAGTTCTTGTTCATCGTCAATTTGGATACCCGATGAGGCATGTCCCGCACAACGCTCATCTGGAAGGTCTTTTCTTCAAGGAAGGGGAAATGACAGAGCACTAAAGATGGAAATAGTGCACGCTTGGAAACACGTTCATAAGAAAGGACGGGAGTCTCTAGGAAAACCGGAATGTGTCTCGGTGGAGCCTTATCTCCACTGGGTACAAACTAGAGCTCTCAAGCTAAAGATACCTTATCCTCGTCACGGGGTTCTTCCGCCAAGGGAATCTGTCATGTACTTCATGACTGAGACGGAAGAACAAGTACCGCATTCTCAATGTGGAGTGTACCAAAATACAACAACTACTGAAAGACAAGGATGCTCTGATTAAGATTTTGGAGCAGCATGCTGTTGAAAATCAGGATGACCAAAGGAATTTGCTCGCTCCTTTCACTTGGCAAAGGAATGACAACCCGACAACGGCCCTAGAGCCCCGGTCCAAGAAGAAGAAAGTGCCATAATCAACACCCGAGTTCTCCCCAGAGAGGACTCGGGGCCCATTTGCTTAGGTTTCTGTTTCCGCACCTTGTAATTTACTGTATTTCCATTTTTGCAACCCTTTGAATTCCATAAAATGGGGGTTTCCCCACTGTTTGATATTTGCAATCTAATTCTCGAAGTTTATTTTGATTAAACAAAAATAATTAATGTAATCATTGCATTCATCATTCTCACGTCAAGTATTCTTCTTACCTACGAATCTCACGTTTGTGTCTCGGTTCTAGAGTCAAACTGTCTCATTCGTACAATACTCGGGCCAATCGTCAGAAAAAAATGGATGATCTTGAGGAAGAGAACAGAGAGTTGAAAGAAGAGATCGACGCTCTGAGAGAGGATATGAGAAAGCTTCGTAACAACATGCAAGCCATGGCAGAAGCTCAGCTACAAAGAACTGTGATCTCAGAGATCACCTCAACGTCCATAGTGGAGAAGTATGATCCTAGGTATCAAATGCCGAAAGATCATCCCTGGGGCATGTCTGTTAACTATATCCTGGAAGGATATGTTCCGTCGATCACTGAAGATCAGGGAATCATAGGAGAAGCCGCCGGGCCTGAAGGTTATAAACTTCGGAAAAGCGAAGATGCCAGAGGCATAATGAGGACTCCTGAAGGTTACAAACTTCGGGAAACACCAAGGTTCACTGCCGTAGTCATGGTACCACCCCCTGTGGTGCACACTGTCCCGAAAGGACACATTCCACAAATACCTTCTGGTAGAAAGGAAAGTATGTTCGACATAATGGTTGAATTCCAGGAGCAGTTCCTGGAAATACATAAGGAATTGCAAGCTATTCGCGGTCAGGATCTATTTGGAAAGGACGCCACAGACCTCTGCTTGGTCCCCAATGTGAAAGTTCCGCACAAGTTCCAAGTGCCCGACTTTGAAAAATACAGGGTAACTCTTGCCCTCAGAGCCACCTGGTGATGTACGCTCGGCGAATGTCAGCTCAGACAGAGAATCAGGACCTACTGATTCACTACTCTCAGGATAGTTTAACCGGTGCCGCATTAAAATGGTACATGGGTTTAAACCGCGCTACGATCAGCACATTCAGAGATATTGGCACTGCATTTGTCCAACAATATAAATACAATTTGGACATGGCACCGGACAGAGATCAACTCAGATCAATGTCGCAAAAGGACAAGGAAACCATTAAGGAGTACGCTCAGAGATGGCGTGAGATCGCTGCCCAAATTTGTCCACCTCTTGAGGAAAAAGAGATGACAAAGATCTTCTTAAAGAACTTGAGCTCATTTTACTACGACAGAATGGTCGCCAGTGCACCCAGTGACTTCACCGAGATGGTGGGCATGGGAGTGCGTCTTGAGGAAGCCGTCCGAGAAGGACGTTTAGTAAAAGACGCTGGATCATCAAGTAGTACAAAATGATACAGTAGTGCTCTCCCTAATAAAAAAGAGCAAGATATTAGGAATATCTCTCTCAGAAAGCAAAGGAGACGATATCAACCAGTAGCAGCTGTGACTCCTGCTATCAACCCTGCGCCTGTTTCTACGTATCAACCTCAGGTTGCGCATAGCCAACCTAGTCAACAGCCTCTTCAGCAGGCTCATCCTCAATACAACAACAACCGTACAACATGGCCACAAGAATTTGATCCTATACTCGTATCGTACACAGAACTAATTTTGTTACTACTGGCCAAGGGGCACATCCAGACTAAGTCTCCTCTTACAGTACCGAAAAATCCTCCTTTTTGGTTTAAGATGGATCAGACTTCCCTTATCATCAAGGAGGACCAGGGCATAATGTTGCACCCCAAAATTTGCCCTCGCATCTTTGAGACAAATTGATTCAAGAAGCTTTCTCACACTCCTAGGAGTCTCAAAAGCTCAAGACTACTCAAGGATTGACCATATAAGCTCTCCTCCTAAACAATCAACCTACAACTAGGGTTTTATTTTTTCTCAAAAGGAATTGAGCTCTCAATACCTCAGATGGACTTCATGGTTCTCTATGTGCTCTAGGGTATCCTCATGTCAAGTCTCAAGCCTTGCTTCACAAGTTTGCTTAGTCAATTGCTCAAATGATCAACAGTCGATTGTATTGGACCAAAAATCAACTTTGACCAATTTACAGTCAAACGTCATCATTTCTTGCCAACATCAAGATTTTGAAGTCCCATTCATCATTTGATCAAGGGTTGATCATGATTCCTCAAGAAAATCAAGATTTACTCAAAAGTAAAAAATTGCCAAATTATTGTTTTCTTAAGGAAAAGTCAACTGAACTTTGACCACGCACAACTTTCACATACTTTATCATAAATTCCTCAAACAAACCTCATTTTGAAGGAAATTTAATTCTCTACAACTTTGTCTCTCTAAGCTCAAGGCCAAAAATGCCTCTTTTGAGAGATATGGACCAAAACTTTACAGGTCATTTTAAAAGTCAACAAAAAGACACTTTTTTTTGTCAAGGCAATTTACACAAAAATAAACACTTCAAATGAAAAAGTGATCAACACGAAAGTTGTAGGGGACACCTTGAGGGTTCCAAAAAGTCCAAGATCACCTTCATATGACAAAAATTGAGAGAGTTACGATTGGTGCAAGTTGAGCAAAATTTGAGAAACGCATTAAACCTACATTGAACATTTTTGAGCTTTTGGACCAATGGCCCTATATTTTAAGGTTGTATCATGTTTATGACATATTCAAGGACCTCAAAGTTCACTTTGGTATTATTTTGATTTTGATTTTATTTTATTTTGATTTTATTCAAAGAAATAAACAAAATTAAATAAAACAAAATAAATCAAATAATGTTGGGCACATGGATCCTTTTAATGGAGTTTCTAGAAGGTTAAAACATGTCATTCAAGGCCATCAAAACCCAAATAAAACAGTGGGAGAGAGTTAAGGAAACATGGTTTTCAAAAAATTAAAATGGTTGGAAACATGTTCCTTGATCCTAGCTCTTCAATGATTCTTTGTCTACCATGTTTCTCCTATAAATACAAGGCTCAAACACAAGAGAAAAGGGGGCAAGGGGCTTCACAAGGCTCTTCAATTGATTATTATTCAAGAGACACCAAGGTTCATGTGTTTATTTTCATGCCTTCTTTGACAAGCAAAAGAATCGAGCCGAAAACACAACAGTGCAACAAAATGCTCATTTTTCACAAATTTTGCACTGAGTAACCAGTTAACGTTTGGTGAGTAACCGGTTACCCTCGTGAGATTTTGAAAAATTCAGCAAAATTCAAAATTCGGCAATTTGTACCAATCTCAACCCTTGATCACATTTGGAATATTCTAGACCATCTCATTTTAATTCCCCTACATCATTTTGATCATTTCCTACCATACACCTTCACTAATCACCACTCTTTTATGAATTTCCCTCCAAATTCAAATTCCAAGCCTAATTTTCATTTCCAAACCAAATTCCAATCCACCAAATTTTCTAAGACTAAACTCTATAAATAGAGCCCTCATTTCATTCATTCTACAAGCTTTTGATAGCCAAATTCACCTTGTCAAAATTCTTCTTGACTCTCAATTTTCCTCAACTACCAAATTCACCAAAGCTCACATTTCTTCTTTTGAAAGTTAACAAGAATTCACATTGAATCTTGTTCAACTTTGAGCTAAACCTTCATCCGTTCACTTTTTCATCATCAATTTCAATAGATCAAGACTTTGGAGTTTGGATCTTGAAGCAATTTGAAGGAATTTTCAGTTTTGGAGTGGTAATCTAATTTTCCACCATTGTTGTTCTTGATTCATCTTCCACAATGTAGATCCTTGTTGATCTTGTTTGCTTGATCTTTGGATCTTGTAATTTGTGTTTAATTGTTGTTTTTCACTGTTGTTTTACTTTAAATTTCGTGCAATTTCAGTTCCACGATCATAAGGTGTTTGTAAAAAAGTTTGAAAGTGGATCATGCTGAATTTTGCACATTTTTCTGCATTCTGGTGCAGAGTAACCAGTTAACATCTAGTGAGTAATCGGTTACGCTGTGTTAATTTTGAAAAAAAACTGCGCTTATTTTGAACTAAGTAACCGGTTAACACCTGGTGAGTAACCGGTTACTTCAAAATAGAATGCACATTCTGTCTTGTTTTTGGGGCTGTTTTGGTTCCTTTTCCATTTCCTTCCCCTTCCTTTTGTTCTTAGCCTTAGATCACATAATTGTGTGGTTTAATTTTGCTTTCTCTTCATCTAATTCTCTTTTCTTTTGATATAAGAAAGTCTAAAAGATCTTGGAATTCCTTTGGTCGAATTTTGATCGAGGCGAGATCGCTACCACTTTTCTTTTCGTGCGGTATTGCTTTCGGATGACGATTTACATATCGTTTATCTAGCATGCATTAGCAGAAAGAGCTATTGACCGGCCTCATTGTAGGGTAATTACTTCGTAAATTACTCGGAGATTGCTTAACATAGCGCAATATTTGTCCCGCATCGGAAAAATATCAAGAATAGTTGAATATTTGTCTTTTGGTTCAAAACTTATCAAAACTTTTTGTTAATAGGCTTTGGTCTTATCAATCCTCTAATGAGTTCTCATTAATCTTGACCTAAGTGCAATTATTCAATTATTATTGATCACTAACTCTAACAATTAATCACTAACTTTCTAACATTACTATTGTACTAATCCTTTACAATTCTTACTCGCTCCTTATCTCTTTTACTTTTATGCTTCATTTTTATCATTTCATATCATGTTTATGCTTCCGCAATTTTTCCTTTGCCGTTGGACACATGTTTATGCTTATGCCTTTTTCTCTTTCTCCACTTGGACCTAAAACATTAATAAAGGCTAAAACCTCTAAAAATCTTGTACTTATAATCTTGGACTATGGTTACTATCCTTTGCAATGGACTTGGAGGTTTGCACCTAGACCTTGGACTTCAATGCTATTGTTGAATCCTTGAACTTAGACCTTGGACATCCAATGCAATTCTTGGAACCTTGGACTTAGAATTAGGACCTTTCTCCCTTTGCTTTGGAATTATGGTTCGAAGACTTTGGAGCTTACATGTGTGGTTAGGCTATTCTTATCCTTAGATTTTACTTTTTGCTTTAGGATAGTCACTTCTTCTCCTCCCATTCTTCAATTTTCAAAATTTTCTCTCATTTTCAAAACTTTCTTGATTTCAAACTATCACATCTTTCATAATCAAACCTTGACTTTGTCAAGTGATTTTACCCTTTTCTTTTCATTTCTTAACAAATGCTAAACTACATAAGCATATTGACGCCTTTTCCAAAAGACTTAAAAAACACCAAACTCACTTACTCTCTTTTGTGCACTCGTGCACTTTTCCTTTAACTTTTTTTCATAAGTTTAAACATGATTCATTTCTTTTAGCGGAATTATTCGTTTGGAAATGACGACTTGTCTTTACATTTAAAAACAATCAAAACAAACAATTTTCATTCTTTATACCACGAACTACGGGGTTTTGATTCTACATTGCACATCGTGGGTACGTAGGCATGAGATGACAGGTCTCTCCAAACACCAAAAATCTTAAAAACAATTTCTCTTCTCATCTCCTCAACCTCTTTTCAAGCAAACATTTTCAGACTAAAAGCGGTAGATATTTCAAAGGGCTCCTATAGAGTACTATAGACGTTTTGGGTGCTAACACCTTCCCATTGCGTAACCAACCCCCTTACCCGGACTCTCTTCACTTGTTCTTGTTGTAGAGCTTATGTAGGTTTTCTTTGCTCTTTTCCATTTCCTTTTTTTGGATAAAATAAAAGTGCGGTGGTGACTATTGCTTTTCGAGTTAAGTTAATCAATAGCTTACACTCACGATTTTGCCGCTACAGAAAAGTGACGACTCTGCCGGGGAGAGATTGACCTCTTGCTGGTCCATCCCTTAAGGGGTTTAGCCTACTTTGATTTATTTACTGCTTTTTGTCTGACTTGCTTGTTATCTGTTTGTTCTGGTTGGGATGTTCTGAGAGATAAGCCCAATACCCAGGCTTGAGCATACACCGATGATTAGCGTGGAAAGTAGTGTGACTTGTGTGGCATTTGGCCAGACTTAGTATACATGAAAACTCCACATCCAAATGAGGTTTCTTTGGTAATATTCTATCCTGCGCATTTGGGGCAGACGATGGAATATGACCTGGAAAACTGTCGATTCGGGCGACTGTCTCCCGATAACTCAGCAACCCACTCCTCCCGAGAACGACAATGGCAGACCAGAAATGGCAAACCCATTGTGATTCTCGATCCGAGGACCCAATGCTGGGAACTTGCTATAAGATATCCTCTTTGGGGGAATCAGTGGACGACCTCTTTGTTTGGCGATAGTATTGTTCCCCGAGGGATAAATGTACTATTGCTTCTCAAATCAAGAATCTGAAACTGAGGATCCCAGCGTTTTAGTACCCATATGTGAGAATGGGTGGGTGTTTACATGTTTGCAAGAAGCCCTGACTTCCAACATGTCCGGTACTTTGGATTTCTTATCAGTGAGGACTTATCAACCTGGTATTCCGGTGTTCTATTTAGAGCGAACCTTTGAACCTGTGTGCTTCGAGTGATCTTGTTTATGGTTGTTGCATTCATGCATTCTTGCATCCATGAGCATACATATACATTTCTTCCAAGTTGTCTCAGAAACACATTTCAACTGTCTCCTTCTTCTGTTACCTGTTCATCGTCAAGCTGTTTCCTCAACACAACTACGGAACTAGAGCTGCTGTCAGATTGAGAATGGAAAACCAAGAACAACACAACGCCGAAGTCAGAATGGAAATTGATGATTTGAAGGCCGGTATGACCAAACTCACAGAAATGCTACAAGTTCTGATTGCTAGAGGTGAACCACCTCTGAGGACTGTGATTGTTGAAACTTCACCTGCTGCTGTTGACCCTCCACTAACTCAAAAACTAGCTTCTACTTGGCCAGAATTTGGGTTACCTCTGAATTACTCGCCACCCTTTGCAACTACTCATGTGTTTGTCTCGCCAGTATCTTCAGCTCCATTGTTCACTGAACCTCAACCTATTGTGCATTCTGTTGCTCAAGCTATTCCTGAGAATCCATTCGTGTACCATACTACTGGTCCACAATCTGAAAGTCAGGGAGAACCTGGATACATTGAAGAAGTCAGAGAGCAATGGAAAACTCTAGACAAAAGGATAAGAGTCGTGGAAGGAAGCGATGTCTTTAGTGCTGCTGCAATGGACATGTGCTTAGTTTCTGACTTGGTTATTCCTACAAAATTCAAGACTCCTGATTTTTAGAAATACAAGGGGCACACCTGTCCCAGAACCCACTTGGTGATGTACTTCCGCAAGATGGCTGCCCATGCCAAAAATGACAAACTGCTCATTCACTGTTTCCAAGACAGCCTGAGTGGAGCTTCAATGAAATGGTATATGGGACTTGATAAGAACCGTATCCAAAGCTGGATGGACTTGTCTGATGCTTTCTTAAAGCAATACAAGTACAATTTGGACATGGCACCTGATCGCCGTCAATTGCAGAACATGTCTCAGAAAGAAAAAGAATCCTTTAAGGAGTACGCTCAGCGCTGGAGAGAGCTAGCTGCTCAAGTGGAGCCACCATTCGCTGAAAAAGAATTGACTGGGAAAAGATGATAGGCAGTGTATCATCTGGTTTTGCTGACCTAGTCACTATTGGAGAAAGACTAGAAGAGGGTATCAAGAAAGGAAGGATTACTAATGCTGAAGCCTTCAATGGTGCTAAAAAGTATGCTGGGAATTTTCAAAAGAAAAAGGATGGTAACACCCATGCTGTTTCAGTTGAAGGGAAACCTCGTCGCAGGCAACAACATTATGTAGCTGTAGTTGCTCCTGTTGTCAATGCTCAACCAGTTCAAGCTCCTCGTCAGCCTGTTAGACAGAATCAGAATCGCAATAGGGTTAACTTTGATCATATCCCGATGTCTTACACTGAGTTGTATCCTTGTCTTGTAAAGAAAGGTTTGATTACAACGAGGGATCTACCTCCTCCTCCGAATCCTCTTCCAGCCGACTAAAGGGCTGATATTCATTGTGAGTTCCATCGAGGTGGGGCAGGCCATAACTTGGAAGGTTGCTATGCATTGAAAGCTAGAGTACAAGAATTAGTGAACTTAAATATTCTATACTTTGTTGATAATAATCCCAATGTTGTCAACAATCCTTTGCCAGAGCATGCCAAGTGAAGTTTGAATCATTTCAGACGGTTCGTCTCCTAAAGCCAGTGTTTCAGACAGGACAGCTCATCCTTGTTGCTGATTAGTCATTATGCCTTGTTTCTTTCTGTTTGCATTTTTCTTTGATTGTATTGACTGCTCGCTTTTGAACTTTATTTGTACTTTCATGGTAATTTCAATGAAATAAGCATTGCAATGTTTTGATTCAATTCATTTATGTCCACCGTGTGCATCTTTATGCTTTCTTTTTCACAAAACAAAAATATATCTCCTGGTCACTTTCTTTATCACGCTGTTGTTTATGCAAAGATTGGAGGGAGGATGATGAAAACGAAATACCCGAAATTGCTAAACTGTATGCTTTCAATTAAAACTTGGCTGATGATGTACAAGCATTGTTTCAACTCCCAAACACTAGAGAAATAAGGAAGTTAATCCCTTGTCAACCCCTTCGAGCCTAGAAGTTGGAGTTTCTTTCTGCACGAAAAAAAAACCCACAATCTTAACCTGGGGATGGGTAGTTCTCAGTTAATTTGACTGTGCATGCAAAACGCCTTCCAATAAAGGTTGCAATCACAAGCTTTCCTTCGCACACATCAAAGAAGTGTCGAAATTGCCTTTCAAATCAAAAGCCAATGGTGGTTCACTATAATCATTAAGCCAGGCAGTCACTATCTTTCAACAAAAAAAAAATGAATGAAAGAAAATTAAAAGAAAGGCCCGCTAAGTCAAAACCTATGAAGGAGACTTAGGCAAAAATTGGGGCATCCCGCTGGCTGTAAACTCAAATGACACAGTTCAGGAAAAAGCTAGGGATAACAAAAAAAAATCAATCAAGAGGTTACCGAAATCCTCAAAGACAAAACGAGTTGACTGAGGTCCTCATCAAAAACAACAAAATGGTGTAAGAAAGGGTGACTGCCATGTTAGAAAATCTCTTGGTCTCTTGAACCATCATCATAACTATGTTGTAATTCCAAAATCACTTGGAACTTGAATGCATAGTTTGAATTAACTGAGCATAGGACTAGAGATTATCACGAAGAATGGGATGGGTACAAATAAACTTTGAGCCTATATCCTTTGTTTCAAAAATCGTGAACCAGACCACGTTACAACCTTCAAAAGACCTAACTGAAGCCAGGTTTCTTTTGAAAGAATACTACATCAAGGTTGCGTTAATTGACTCCTATGTTTGTTGCCAATCATTTGCTTTGATGTTATACCTTTGCTTTCTCTTTCATTTTGCATGTCTAAACCGCCGTGTTTTGACAAGTGTTTCATTTGCTTTACATCAATAATATCATTCCAAAAATGATTTTTGATTTCAAAATTGCATTCAGCTTTGCATTAAAATTTCCATGTTTGTTTGAATGATCTTGTTTGCAGGAAAACTTTGCTCATCAAGAAATTTTCAAACAGTTGAGAAACTTGGTTAGTGATCCTATCAGGGGCACATTACTTCCGGAGCCTGTTGTGAATCAATTCAAGATTTGTTGCTCAATGCAAGTTATTTTCATATTTGGTTAGCCAGAAGATCTCCTTCAAGACCCATACTGAGTTTAGCCTTCTTAAAATTCATTTTAAGAATTGAAGCCATGATCGGTTCATCCGCAACAATAGTCAAACTGAAGCCGTGATCATCTTATTTTCAACAATCATTTAAAGAATTAAAGCAATGATCAGTTCATTCTTCTCCTGCAATAGTCAAACTGAAGCTATGATCAGTTTATCCTCATCTGTCAATCAATCTGGGGCAGTCTTCTTCAAGAACCCTTAAGATGTCTTTCCTCAAAAGACCATCATCCTGATACAATTCACAAGTGTGACAGAGATGTGTTCAACATCTTCTCTCCAAGCAGAGCGGGGAGTGTTCCCTGTGTTGAGGAATCAGAGTTCCTTTCTTCCTTCACAAAAGAGTCTATCTCAGTTGTCCTTATCATCTGCATTTGCATACATAAATCATTCATATATCATTACATAGAAAGTTTTTCATAGCTCGGACTGTGTTTCGCGCTCATGTACATTTTTCCGAGGTCCTGTTGCTTTCAATATCTTACCTTGAGATCAAAGTCCAACTTACTTGGCACCTACCGAAACATTTACCTGTCTTTTCATTCAATGCCATTCCTGAATGTTATCGTTTACCTGTCTTCTTTCATTCTAGTGCTATTCCTGGATGTCTTGCCTGTTTTCTTTCTTTCCAATGCCATTCCTGGATAATGTCGTTTTCCTGTGCATTTTGTCCTGTTGTTAGATGTTTGTCTTGTTTCTTTCCAGTGTTATTCCTGGATCTTTATTTCACTCCAATGCCATTCCTGGATGTCTGTCTCTTTTGATTTCCAGTGCCATTCCTGGATATTTTGCTCCTCTTGTTTCTCCCAGTGCTATTCTTGGAATTCTTTTCTCTCTTCTGTAATCCCCATCAGATCTGCTTGGATATCTTTCAGTGCCATTCCTGAAAGTTTTATCTGTTCATTCAGTGCCATTCCTGGATGTCTTTCTCATTACCATTCAGTGTCATTCCTGAATATAGTGATTTATCTTTACCTTTCAGTTCCATTCCTGAAAGTCCCTGCTCACTTTATCCAATGCCATTCTTGGATATCGTGACCTTTTTTATCCAATTCCATTCTTGGATACTTCTGATATATTTTCCAAAACTTTTCTCACTTCATCCAATGCTATTCTTGGATGTTGAGATTTCTTATGTCCAATGTCATTCTTGGACACCTTTTCCCCAACCAAGTCCAATGCTATTCTTGGATGACTCTGATGCCTGTTATTGCCTCATTCAATGCCATTCTTGAATGTTGTAGTTCTTTTTATCCAATGCCATTCTTGGATCTCTTATCCCCAATAGAGTTTTTTTCACCTCCATCCAATGCTATTCTTGGATGACGCTGCTGTTTTTACCAGAAACTTTCTTATTGTTGTCCAATACTATTCTTGGACTTTTTTTGGCATACCTTTTGTCTCGTTTGTAGTTTCCATCCAACGCTATTCTTGGATGTCGCAACTCGTCTTCCCAGGGTCTTGTCCTTCTCTTTCCAACTATTGATGGATACTTCTTGTCACCTTGACAGATCTCCAGAAATAGGTTGTGTTCCCCGGGGTATCTTTTCGCGTCTTTTCTCTCAATTTACCGTAAATCCCTTGTTTCAAATTTCCACGCAGTCTGTTTTATCCTTTGTATTCATATCATTCTTGTGGCATCTTAGGGCTAAAAAACATAGATTTATGTATTTAAGTATCTTCATATCTCCCGATAGAATAGACTTAAACAGGGGCAGCTGTAAGACCCTAATTTTTTACCCCTAAGATTCCACATATCATTCTCATCTCATTTGCATTTTACCACAAACAAGATCATGCTTTGGTTCCCTCGTCTCTCTCATTCTTTGGGTTTATGCCTTGCAGGGTTTACTTAGCATCTGTGTGTTTCTTATTCACTTTATTGCTTATGTTTACTAACCTTTAATCAAAATCCAAAATATATTTTGTTTTTCTCTTTATTAACATTTTCAGGGGAAGAACAGGTTAAAAATGCCAAAATAACAGCCCCTCAGCTCGAATAAATTTTATTTGAACAATGTCAAAGTTGATCTGCAAATAATTCAAATTCATCTAATCAAGAGTTTCCAAGATTTAATTGATTATTATTCAAGAGACTCCAGGGTTCATTTGTTTATTTCCTTGCCTTCTTTGACAAGAAAAAGAATCGAGCCAAAACCACAACAGTGCAACAAAATGCTCATTTCTCACAAATTTTGCATTGAGTAACCGGTTAACGTTTGGTGAGTAACCGGTTACCCTCGCGAGATTTAGAAAAATTCAGCAAAATTCAAAATTCACCAATTTGCACCAATCTCAACCCTTGATCACATTTGGAATATTCTAGACTATCTCATTTTACTTCCCCTACATCATTTTGATCATTTCCTACCATACATCTTCACTAATCACCACTCTTTTATGAATTTCCCTCCAAATTCAAATTCCAAGCCTAATTTTCATATCCAAACCAAATTCCAATCCACCAATTTTTTCAAGCCTAAACTCTATAAATAGAGCCCTCATTTCATTCATTCTACAAGCTTTTGATAGCCAAATTCACCTTGTCAAAATTCTTCTTGACTCTCAATTTTCCCCAACTACCAAATTCACCAAAGCTCACATTTCTTCTTTTGAAAGTTAACAAGAATTCACATTGAATCTTGTTCAACTTTGAGCTAAACCTTCATCCATTCACTTTTCATCATCAATTTCAGTAGATCAAGACTTTGGAGTTTGGATCTTGAAGCAATTTGAAGGAATTTTTAGATTTGGAGTGGTAATCTAATTTTCCACCATTGTTGTTCTTGATTCATCTACCACAATGTAGATCCTTGTTGATCTTGTTTGCGTGATCTTTGGATCTTGCAATTTGTGTTTAATTGTGGTTTTTCACTGTAGTTTTAGTTTAAATTTCATGCAATTTCAGTTCCATGATCATAAGGTGTTTGTAAAAAAGTTTGAAAGTGGGTCATGCTGAATTTTGCATATTTTTCTGCACTCTGGTGCAGAGTAACCGGTTAACATCTGGTGAGTAACTGGTTGCTTTGTTGTAATTTTGAAAAAAACTGCGCTTATTTTGAACTAAGTAACTGGTTAACACCTGGTGAGTAACCGGTTACTTCAAAACAGAATGCACATTTTGGCTTGTTTTTGGGGCTGTTTTGGTTCCTTTTCCATTTCCTTTCCCTTCCTTTTGTTCTTAGCCTTAGATCACATAATTGTGTGGTTTAATTTGGCTTTCTCTTCATCTAATTCTCTTTTCTTTTGAATGATGAAAGTCTAAAAGATCTTGGAATTCCTTTTGTCGAATTTCGATCGAGACGAGATCGCTACCACTTTTCTTTTCGTGCGGTATTGCTTTCGGATGACGATTTACATATCGTTCATCTAGCATGCATTAGCACAAGGAGCTATTGACCGGCCTCATTGTAGGGTAATTACTCCATAAACTACTCGGCGATTGCTTAACATAGCGCAATATTTTTCCCACATCGGAAAAATATCAAGAATAGTTGATTATTTGTCTTTTGGTTCAAAACTTATGAAACTTGTTGTTAGGAGGCTTTGGTCTTATCAATCCTCTAATGAGTTCTCATTAATCTTGACCTAAGTGCAATTATTCAATTATTATTGATCACTAACTCTAACAATTAATCACTAACTTTCTAACACTACTATTGTACTAATCCTTTACAATTCCTTCTCGCTCCTTATCTCTTTTACTTTTATGCTTCATTTTTATCATTTCATATCATGTTTATGCTTCCTCAATTTTTCCTTTGTCCGTTGGACGCATGTTTATGCTTATGCCTTTTTCTCTTTGTCCACTTGGACCTAAAACATTAATCAAGGCTAAAACCTCTAAAAAACTTGTGCTTCTAATCTTGGACTATAGTTACTATCCTTTGCAATGGACTTGGAGTTTTGCACCTAGACCTTGGACTTCATTGCTATTCTTGAATCCTTGAACTTAGACCTTGGACATCCAATGCAATTCTTGGAACCTTGGACTTAGAATTAGGACCTTTCTCCCTTTGCTTTGGAATTATGGTTCGAAGACTTTGGAGCTTACATGTGTGGTTAGGCTATTCTTATCCTTAGCTTTTACTTTATGCTTTAGGATAGTCACTTCTTCTCCTCCCATTTTCAGACTAAAAGCGGTAGATATTTCAAAGGGCTCCTATAGAGTACTATAGACGTTTTGGGTGCTAACACCTTCCCATTGCGTAACCAACCCCCTTACCCGGACTCTCTTCAATTGTTCTTGTTGTAGAGTTTGTGTAGGTTTTGTTCGCACTTTTCCCTTTCCTATTTTTGGATAAAATAAAAGTGCGGTGGCGACTCTTGCTTTTCGAGTTAAGTTAATCAATAGCTTACACTCACGATTTTGCCGCTACACAAATGAGTTGAAATTGAGTTAATGAGTTGTTTAGAATTAAATTGGGAGTTATTTGATGTGTTATAGTTGAGCCTGAAATGTTTAGAATTGAGTTTAGAGCATTTGACTTTCTTAGAGTTGAGTTTGAGGTATTTGATATTTTTAAAGTCAAATTGAATAAAGGGGGTTGCGTTCTGAGTATCTTGATATGTTTAGAGTTATGAGTAAGTTATTAAGTTACATTGATATGTTTGTAGTGATGTATGTGTCAAAAGAGTTAAGTTTATGAGTTGTCTGACATGTTCAGAGTCAAGTTGATGAGTAGTTGAGTTAATGTTAGAATATGCCTTGTGACTCGTAATCCCTGAATAAAAAATGGAAGAGTTAGTTGTGAACTATGTTGAGTTATGAGTTGAACCTGTCGAATGTTTAAGGTTGTGTCGTGCTATTTTTACCGTGTTAGTGAGTATTGTCGAGTGATTAAATAATTGTATGTATTGTGTTGAGCTGTAAATATATATATCATTGTTGAGTTATGTTGAGATGTGTGGTTCAGAGGGGAACCACAATTGTGGCCTTATATTGGCGATGCTTATATATTATGTTGAATTATGTCGAGGTACTTGGTTCAGAGAGGAACCATTCGTTGTGGCCTTGTATTGGCGATGTACAAATTTCGGTCTAGTGATGAGTTACTGGTTCAGAAAGGGAAACAGTGGCGAGTTTGGGACTATGGTCTGATGACGAGTCTTATGTTCAGAGAGGAACCTGAGACGATTGTTGGAGTTGGAGGTTGTTATGAGTATTTCATTTGTATTTTTTATCGCATTCTTGCATCATGTATATCAAAGATAGGTGTACGGACTTCAGTCAAGAGACGAGTTACTGGTTCAGAAGAGGGGACTAGTGGCGAGTCTGATTGTCACAAGTGATTATTTTCTGGTTCAGAAGTGGGGATCAATGACGATTCTAGGATTTCAATCCAATGACGAGTTATATGTTGAAAAGTGGGGACCTAGGATGAGTTTTGGTTCAGAGAGGAACCATAGGTGTGTGGATAAATCTGTAACTTAACTCTGATATCCAAAACTTGCCACCACATGCATTAGAGTAGAGGTGTTGATTGCATTGCATATAATAACTGAACCGGTGAATTATGGTTGTTGTGAATGATATATGTGATTGATGATTGATATTGTTGGGCAATCCTTTCCATTTTATGTACCATTGATATGTTCAAATTTATTCTCACCCCCTATATGTCTCTTGTTTTGTCTTTACACATGCGATGCAGATACCATGGTAGAGGAGCCTTAGTTATTTCTTGTGTTGAAGGATGACATTGTTGGCCTTTTTTGAGGTTTATTGTTTTGTGTTTTTTAGTTTCCATGTGTTGCTAAGATAGTGTAACACTGGTTTGAGATTATTTGATTACAGTTTTCTACGAGTGGTTGAGTTTATTTGATTAACTATTTTATGATTAAATAAAGTGATTTTCTTTATATGAGACAAATTGAAAAATGTGTTGAAGTTTAATTACACTAATATAATATGATGTTTGCAAAAGTTGTTTTATGGTGAGAAAAGGTAACACCCTTTTATTGATTAATTATTTCCAATATTTTTATAAATTAAGTGCTTGGGGTTTAGGATTTTGCAGAAGTGTTGCTTGATGAATTGGGGCAGATATTGTTCAAAATCTTTCTTCTAGGGGTTAAATGTAAAGCTATGATGGGTAAGCATAGATAATTCTATATTTGCGGAATTAGGTGTAAGTCATCATTATACTCATGTATTAATTACACTTTTGACATTTTATGTAATTCTTTTTAAGCTTTAATATTGATAAATTCTTCATTCTTAACGCTTATTTAAGATTAACTACCTTAAAAATGTTCTCTTTCTATGACTTGAAATTCGAAGGTGATGGGCATTACTAGAATTTTAAAGAAGAAATATAAGCAGTAGAAGTACTCTACTAAGTTGATTCACTTTTGATCCCACGGTTCTGCCTCGCTTGGTTGAGCCATCCCTGCTAAACACAAATAACAAAAGTGAAATAAAAGAGATTTTTGTGAGCTTTTTAGAAAACCTGAGTGAATGTGGTGGGTGTGTGTGGGGGGGGGGGGGGGGGGGGGGGGGGGGGGGGGGGGGGGGGGGGGTGGGGGTGGGGGGGGGATTTCTAGTATGAATTTCTTTTTATAGCTTTTCAAAATCATACAAATTGCATCGCGATGTCTACAAATTACGTCATGATTTGTAGCGCCTATCCCCAACATTCTTATTCTAACTTATCTTTACCAACGATTTGATTCGTTCACATTGTGTCATGATATCATCCTATCGTGTCACGATTTAGTGCATCATGGCATGCTAGAGCCGCACCGGATATTTTTACTTCTAATAATAATGATATGAAACATATAACTCTCACTGAAGTTAATCAAGGAATTAACGTAATATAAACTTTCAATAGTATGAAGAGATGTAAGTATCTAAAGATGAAAAAATTAATTTATTGTATGAGAAAGATAACTTTGTTACAAATTGTATTACATGTATTGTGTTGTAACTAACTAACTCATGCTTAGTTTAAATACTATTCTACATGCTATATATTCAGAGGACAAAATTCCAACTTAATTATAAGCCATCAAAAATTATTTCTTTCCTATTATTACTCATTGGAGTAATTTGCTTTTCCATATTTATCTTTTTGCTAAATATTTCCACAATTCTCCACCTCGTTCATAATTTGAAATATTCAAATTTTGGATGAATTGGAAATAATGCTTAGAAAGGTCAAACAATGTTGGAATTTTCTACCTGATACGACTTTGGTTAACATGTCTGCAAGATTTTCATCAGTGTGTACTTTCATGAGAGAAATATGACCTTCCTCTACGACATCCAGTGCAAAATGATACCTTACACCGATATGCTTGGTGAGAGCATGATGAATCCAATTCTTAGCTAAATGAATTTCACTTTAACTATCACACATCAGTCTCACGCGTTCTTGCTTAACACCCAAATCACCTAGAAGACCCCTTAGCCACAACTCTTCCTTTACTCCTTCTACTACGGCCATATATTCGGCCTCCGTAGTAGATAATTCCACTGTAGATTGTAACATAGATCTCCAACTAACTGGGGCACCGTGTATTTTGAACACAAAACCTGTAGTAGATCATCATCTATCTAGACCACCAGCATAATCTGAATCAACAAACCCACTTATTTGACATGTATCTCCACCAAAACACAAACCAGTGTTAATGGTACCTTTTAAGTACCTCAAAATTTGTTTCACTGCTTCCCAATGCGCCTTTACCAGATTCGCCATGAATCTACTAACCACACTTATCGCTTGTGAAATATCTGGACGTGTACACACCGTAGCGTACATCAAACTGCCAACTACACTAGCATAAGGTACATTTTTCATGTTTGCATTATCTTCTGCTGTAGTGGGAGACTGATTACCAGAAAGCCTAAAATGTCGAGCTAATAGAGTAACCACCGACATAGCACCTTTTATTCTAAACCTTTCAACAATGCGCTTTAAATATCCTTTTTGAGTCAAGAACATTTTTTTGTTTGTCTGCGCTCTTATAATCTCCATACCCAATATTTTCTTTGCGGTGCCCAAATTCTTTGTCTCAAACTCTTTACCAAGTTTAAACTTCAGTTTATCTATCTCCACCTTACCTTTTGAAGCAATAAGCATGTCGTCGACATACAATAATAGATAGATATAATCACCTCCACGAAGCTTCTGAATATAGACACAACTGTCATAACTACTTCTAAATAAACCTTGTTTTATCATAAAAGAATCAAGTCGCTTGTACCACACTGTCTAAGAGATTGTTTCAACCCATAAAGTGATTTTCTCAAGAGACATACCTGACTCTCTTTACCCTCAACCTTGTAGCCCTGAGGTATACATATATATTTCCTCATCTAAGTCTCCATGCAAGAAGGTTATCTTCACGTCTAGTTGTTCCAGCTCAAGATCATCATGAGCTACTAAACTTAATAGCACCAAGATAGAAGTATGTTTCACCACCGGAGAAAATATCTCATTGTAATCAACTCCTTCCTTTTATGCAAACCCCTTGTCCACTAGTCTAGCCTTATATCTTGTACCACACGACTTAGTATGATCTTCTTTTCTTTTATACACCCAGTTACAACCAATAGCAGACTTTCCTATAGACAATTGGACCACCTCCCATGTCTTGTGCTTGTAAAAAGATTGCATCTCTTCCTCCATAGCAACCAACCAACTCTCTCTATCCTATTCTTTGATAGCTTGTTTGAAGGTGACTGGCTCATCATCTTCAGTCGAGAGTGCATATTCCACCAAGTTTACCTGCCCATAATGCTTCAGAGGTTTTTTTGACCTACACTTAGGAGCTATTTTATAATTCCTCTTTGAACTAGTGGTATCCAAATATTCTTGTTGTTATTGTTGTTGTAATATATATGTATTTTCCTGTTGAACCTCCTCATGATCAATTGCATCCTCTTCCTCATTATGAGTAACAACATAATGCTCCACCTGAACATGGCTAGAATCTGGTTGGTCTTTAGATTCTATCTCAATTACTTGATTTGATATTTTAACATCGCCATTATTAGGAACCATAGATTTTTCATCAAAGGTAACATCCTGGCTAATCACAAACTCTGAATCTTCTAAACTCCAAAGGCGATAGCCTCTGACCCCTTTTGCATATCCTAAAAAGATAACTTTCTTTGCTTTATTATCAAGTTTATTATCCTTGACGTGATAATAGGTTGTGCATCCAAATTTTTTTAATCTATCATAATCAGCATGTTCACCGGACCATACCTTATAAGGCGTGTCTCCATATAAACTAGAATGTGGGGATCGATTTACTATGTAACAAGATGTAGCCACTGATTCTGCCCACCATTCTCGACCTAACCCAGAATTAGAGCGCATACACATTGGTTTCTCCAGAAGTGTACGGTTCAGTCTCTCTACGACTCCATTCTGTTGGGGTGTTTCTCTAGTTTTCCAGTGTCTAACAATGCCTTCTTGATCGAAACACTTCTTGAAAACCCCCTCTGTATATTCTGTACCATTGTCAGACCTTATAGCTTTCCACTTTCTGCCTGTTCCATTCTCAGCCATTGCTTTCTAGCACTTGAAAATGTAAAATACCTCGTACTTATGCTTAATAAAGTAAATCCAAGCATACCTAGAATTATCGTAAAAAAATGTAACAAAGTACTTAGAACTACCCTTAGAAGTAACATTAGTCGGATCCTAAACATCAGTATGCACATAGTCTAACAATCCTCTGCTTTTGTGCTTGCTTTTAGAGAACTTCAAGCGATGTGCTTTTCCATACACATAGTATTCAGAAAATTCCATACATGGTTTCTTCATGTTCTTTAACAAACCTTTCCCACTAATCAGTGATAAACCCTTTTCTGACATATGCCCAAGGCGCATGTTCCATATCCTCGTGCATTCTGTTTGATCTTTACTTAAATTGATTTCAACTGCCAAATCCCCTGTGACAGTTTCACATATAAGAGGATTCAAATTCCTATGACGAACTCCCTTCATCACAACCAACGAACCACATATAACTTTTAAGACTCCACTTTCCAAGATTATTTTGCAACCATTTTCTTCTAATACACCAAGAGAAATAAGGTTTTTCCGCAAATTAGGGACATGTCTCACGTTCCTCAAATTCCTTACCACTTCATCATGCATCTTGATTCGTATTACATCATACCCCATAATTTTACAGGCATGGTTGTTCCCCATTAAAACGGTTCCACCATCTGTACTTTGGTAGGTAGTAAACCACTTCCTATTTGGGCACATATGGTGTGAGCCTCCTGAATCAAGCATCCACGTATCGAAAATGTCATGGTCTTTCTCTGAGACAGAAAAATAATCTTCCTCATCATTCGAGACATAACTCGCCTTTGATTTATCTTGTTGCTTACCTTTGGAGTTATTGCTGTTGTTGGTCTGCATCTTAAATAATACCCTCTTATTTGGGAAATTTGCTTTAAAGTGTCCAAGCTCACCACATTTAAAGCACATTCTTTCTGTAGGAGCATTAAATTTTGATTTATACTTCCTTCTCCCACATTGTCCTCTTTCATTTGTCCTCCCTCTAGTAGCAAACAATCCTTGAGCTTGTTCTTTATGTTCTCTTCCACTACTCGACATCCCTCTTGTAGCAACCATTCGAAGATCATCTGCTAAAAGTGATGTTCTTGTCTCATCCATGGTTAGAGTATCACTTACAAGCATTAATATTTAGGCTAAATTTTCATAGGACTCTAGTAATGAAAGTAGTAACATGAGTGCTTGGTCTTCTTCATTAATCTTTACTTATATATCCTTTAAGTCTGATATAATCCTATCAAACTTATTGGAATAGTCCCGAATTGAGGTGCCTTCCTCCATCTCGCATGTATACAATTTGGATTTCAAGTAGATCCGGTTTGTTAGAGTTTTCATCATAAAATTAATCTCTAACTTTGACCACACGACGACAACCGTTGCTTCTTTATTAACCAAGAAAGCAACATCTTTCTCAAGGCATAAGATTATCGTTGCGCGTGCTTCAAGATTTAGCTCTTCTCAATCCTCATCCTTCATACTCATAGGTTTATTTTCTTTTCCTGTTACTGCCTTGTTCAACTCTTGTAAAATAAGTAAAATTTTCATTTGCATCTTCCAGTAGGAAAAATCATTTTTTCTATTAAACTTTTCTATTTCATATTTTCCAACCTTGACGGTTCTGCTAGTAGAAGCCATTTTCTTCAAAAAAATAAAATTTTACCACTCTAAATTTTGACGTTTGCTCTGATGCCAATTCCTAGAGACGCAACAGCTATTTTGCTTCTAATAATAATGATATGAAACATATAACTCTCACAAAAGTTAATCAAGGAATTAACATAATATAAACTTTCTATAGTACGAAGAGACGTAAGTATCTAAAGATGAAAAAAATTAATTTATTGCAAGAGAAAGGTACCTTTGTTACACTTTGTATTGCATGTATTGTGTTGTAACTAAAAAACTCATGCTTAATTTAAATACTATTCTACATGCTATAAATTTAGAGGATAAAATTCCAACGTAATTATAAGCCATCAAATTTGTTTCTTTCCAATTATTGCTCATTGGAGTAATTTTCTCTTCCATATTTATCTTTTTGCTGAATATTTCAACATGGCACGCTCTTTGTCAATCATTCCATGAAAGTTTTAGTTACACCCACTTTTTCAGTGTGGCACAGTTTCTAGTTATCGTGTCACAATTTTGACTCTCTCTTTGTTGCTTTTTCTTTCCTATGTTCTCATTCTCTTGCTTTCTTGTTTTTTCCTTTTCAAGATTATCTCACAACTAATAAAAATTAATTAGCTTAAAAAATTGAAATGCAAAAATAAACGAATTTTTTTTTTTACTTTATGGGTTGCCTCCCCTTAATTGATTTTTTTTATCGTCAGTGACTTGACTTTTTGAGTTTTAAGGATCTTATAGTATAAGAGAGACCTTTTCAACTAGAATATCTCTTGTTGTATAATTCTGAACATTCTGACCATTTACTTTGAGGGTGTGTGTGTCTTCAAGATCTTGACTTTTTATTGCTCTATTAGGTGATTCTTCCTTGATAATGAATGGACCTAAACATTTTGATTTTAGATTTCTTGGGAAATAATCTTAACCTTAAGTTGTAGAGTAACCCTTGATGTCATGGGTAAAACTATCTTTGCATCAGATTCTTATCATAATGCCTCTTAGTTATTTCTTTGTAAACTACAACATTTTCACAAGCTTGCAACCTTATCTCTTCCAATTCATCCAATTTCAACCATCTCTTTCGCTCAGTCATCTTTTCGTCAAAATTCTAAAACTTCACTACCTAATATGCATTGTTTTAGAGCTACACTAGTAAATGACAAGATTTTCCATAAATTAGCTGGTATGAAGAAAATCCTATAATAGTCTTGAATGTTGTCTCATATACCTATAATGCTTCATCCAGCTTCTATGCATGCCAAGTCTTTTCTTGACGTTGCAACTGTCTTATTTAGAATTTGCTTCAACTGCATATTAGATACTTCCATCTAGCCACATAGTTGAGGTTGATATAGTGTTGATACTTTTTGTTTCACGTTGTATTTTATCCGCACACCTTCAAAGTACTTGTTAAAGGAATGATTTTTCCCACTGATCAAGAATCTAGGGACTCTGAACCTAACAAAACACTCTTTTTCAAGAAACTAATTGTTGGAACAAAAATGGTTAATACCATATCCGTTGGGTTTGATGATAACAAAGTATTTAAAGAACAACCGGGAATTCTAACATCTGTTCAAGTATGCAAGTTTATAAGACCGAGAACAGAGAAAGCGAAGCTTGAGGATTCTGCATCAGAAGATTAGACTCTGGCTTAGTAGATCACTTCTGAAGACTTTAGCTCTGATGGAAGATCCAGATTCTGAAGAAGTCAACTATGAAAAAAGTCATGCCTCTGGTGACCCAAACTCTAAAGCTTCAGAAGCCAAGAAGCAGATTCTAAAGTGATCAGCCTCTGGAGAGTGAAGTCTGAAGAAAGTCATCCTCAGATGTAGAGTCTCTTCAATCGAGAAAAATATGACAGACTCAGAGACTTTTTGATTACGTAAAGACTTAAGGAAAAATATCTTATTTGTTTTCTGAGCTTCAACGGATAATATCTCTTTCAGAAATGTGCTGCCTTTTGGTGAAAGTCTTCAATGTCTCTTTTCTTCCTCTCCGTATAAAGAGAATGAATCTTAAGGAAGGTAACTACTCTACTACAATACAACACTGCTATACAAGACTTTCAACCTTGATATTTCAAAGAGAAACTACTCTATCAAATTTGCTAGACTTAGAACATCTTAACCTTTGTATATTATAGAAGTTCTTAAGTCTTAGATGTTTTCTAAGTTGTATTCTGCCTACACCTCTAATTGTATATAAAGTCTAGTTGTTTCCCAAATCTTCTAATAAGTTGTTATAATTCATAAGTCTCTTACTTTAGTGCTTGAGCATCTGAAGTATCTTGCATTTGTGCTTGAGCATAGAAGTCTCTTACTTGAGGGTTTGAGCATTGAAATTATGTTGCTTGTGTTGAGCATGGAAAGTCTCTTACTCGTGGGTTTGAGCATTTGAAATCTCTTGCTTGGTGGTAGGGCATTTGTAATCATTTTGGTTATAGTGGAAATCCCTTGGAAGCGCAAGGGGACTGGACTACTCTTAGGTTGTGACAGGAACCAGAATAACTGCTTGTGTCTCTTGCTTTACTTTACTTGGTTCAAAACTATATTTCGCTTCTCTCATTTCTTTTACCTCTGACTCAGATTCTATTGTAAAATCTAATAAAGATATTCAAGAGTTCTGACTCTAAGTGATTCTGATTCAAACTCTAAACTGAGTGTTTAGAATTTGATTAAGATCAATCAGAAGTATAAGGAGAAAATGTCTGTAAAAGAGCGCACAATTCAATCCCCATTCTTGTGTTTTTCTCACCATTACTAATTGCTTTATGGGCATCATTAGTTACTCAAACAATTGCTTTAACTTTTTAGTATCATAATCAACACACATTAAAATATGTTGATTATAATAAGATGAAGGAAAAGGACCCATAAAATCAATTCTCCAATAATCAAAGGGTTTTACCTCTACTATCTCATTTAAAGAACATTTTATTCCTATTAGAGATGTTACATATCTTTTGGCACTGTGAACATTTGAACACATTACTTATAGTCCTTGAATAGTGTAGGCGCCCAAAAACCACATTGGAGGACGTTTCATGCAGTTCTCTCACCAATATAATGGTCTCCATAAGCTTAGTTATGGCAGTGCCATATGCTAATAATAGAATTTTGTAACACCCCATTACTTTGTATTATTGTATATATAGTATAGTATATTATATTTATTTATTTTCTTTATTTCTAATTATTTAAAAAAATTTATTTCTCGTAGAGAATTTTGTAACGCGTTGTTTTTAAATAAATAGTCATTACCCAAGGTTTATCTATATCATTTTTGGAATATCCTTTTTGAGTTGTTGATAAATCAATTAGAATTTCTTTATAGTGCTATATTTATTTATACATTTATTTATATTATTTCATCTTTTCAGTGTGACAGTGATGAAATAATTATCTTTTGCAAATTAGTTATTTGAAGAGTTACTCTTATATTTATAAACTAATGATACTTTTAATAGGTTTTTGAATGATTTCACTACTACGAAAAACTCACTTAATAATGGTTGGAAAAGATATATAATCACACGGACCCAGACGTTTTTTTGTAGAGTTTGGTTGTATATATGATACTTACATTCAAGGTCCAGTAACCGTTGTAATAAACTAGAAAGCACGCGCCCTATCACAACTGGTTTTCCAAAAGACCGTTGTGATAAAAATAATGATCCTATGTTCGATTCCCAACTGCGCGTGAGATATTATAACGGTTATGATATATAAGCGTTATTACATTTTGTGCAGAATTAACAAATATTATTCTGCTTTTATAATTAATCCCATTTTTTAACCTATATTATTGTTCACCATATCACAGCGGAAAATACAACTCACATTTGTGATAAAGTTATCATAATAATATTAATTGTATCATATTCATAATATCACATAATTGTATCATATTCTACGGTATCAGAACAAACATCTTACAATTTATCAGAACAAACAACCTACAATTTACACATTACATAACATCACATAATTGTAATTTGGTGTTTTGGTTTCTTGTCTCTTGGTGTCTTGACTCTAAAGACCTATGATTTCAAATAATTATACTTGTTAGTAAAAATACTTAGAAACTATAACATACAATTAATATATTATGAATAAAGAATAAATTATGTACTTGTTAATTTTCCCACATGCCTTCTTCATGATCTATTTGAATAACTTGCACAACATCTCCATCAAGTTCATTATATGAGGTAGGAACTTGTGTTGTGTAAGAAAGTATGGACGAAATATCAAGACTTTCATCACTAAGAGGAATATGTTTTCCTTGGAGAACGATTGACCATTTCCCCGATATGTCCGATGGGTTGGTAACATAGAAAACTCGTTTTGCTTGAGAAGCCATGATGAATGGTTCGGTCATAAAAGATGCCTTGCCAAGGTCGATCCGGGTGAATCTTAAGTCATAAATGTGTACACCATTACTATTATTGAGAACCCACTTGCTTTTAAATAAATCCACTTTGAAAATAACATAATCAATATCCCAAATCTCATGAATGACACCATAAAACGTGGTAGTTGCCAATACATGATTCTTGTGTTTCGAGCTAGAGATATACATTGATTCGACTTCAATCATAACCCCACTATTTTGCATTGCACAACAATCAATAATCAACAATAACAACATAGAACAACATTTATCTACAAGAAAAAAAACAATTATCAATATTTTCAGAACAAGATCAAAACATTGCTAAGTCACAAGAAGCTTCTTTCTTGTAACTTAGCAATGTTTTATTATTGTTCTAAAAATATTAATCAACAACAACAACATACAACAACATTTATCGACAACACAACAACAAACAACAAAATAAATAAAAAAGGTTCAAGAATGCAAGATATAATAAACAAAACCAACAACAAATTATGAAGTTCTGAGAACATTAATCAACAACAACATACAATAACACAATATATTATGTAATGTTTCAAGAGTGCACCTTTTTTAAAATTAATCGTGGATCTCGAACAAATTATGAAGATCATCAAGTTTATGAAGCTATGAAGAAATACAAAGTCAATAAAATTTACACAATAGCTTCACACTTCTTGTATTTTTCATCATAGATACACAAGCCGTATGTATCATAGCCAAAGTATGCGCTTTGTTAATGTGGTGAAGACGAATCTAAAAAAATGAGAACATTCACCAAATGAAAAATTGTGAACCCATTTTTAACAAAAAACGTAAACGAAATCGAATCATAAGTTTAATGACCGAACCTCAAGTTAGCGATTGGTGAAGACGTATCTGAGTGTCGAAGTATGTTTAAAGAGTGACATGGATGTTAGAGTTATGTTATGAGAGAGTAAAGTGAAATATGTTAGGATTTTTTTGAGAGAAATGATTGTTATGTACTGAACGATAGATACTTTTGCTTATGTACTAAAAATATCACGGTTAGAAAGAAAACCCATGATGCAATTTTCAAATTTTAAAGCGGTTGTATTGTAAAACCGTGGTTAAATAATTATATCAAATCAAAGTGGATTGAGAAATAATTATCTCATACTATAGACTTATTTAACTAAACAAATAAATTAAAATTAAAATTAAATAAAAGTACCCGTTTATATTTTGACACGTGTGCGTAGTAAAAAAAGCAGACAAACGGCCACGGAGTGCCCGTTTGAACGTTAGTATGAAAATAAAGAAAAGAGATAAAATACTTATCACAGATTATACAAATAATTTAAATTTATATAAAAAATATCTGTTTGTATGTTGACGCGTGTGCGAACAAACAAGAGCGGATAAACGGGCACGGGGTGCCCGTTCAAACGCTAGTAACCGTGCCCGTTCAAACGCTAGTGTTACTAAAGGAAATAATATTTTCTTGAGCAATATCCTAGATGAAATTCTGAGATGTTACACTTCTTCAGCTGCAACATATCTTTTAATTATACTGTCAGGATTACTTTAAACAATTAGGGATCATCCCACATATAAAACTTTACTTCTTTATAAAATATCTTCTTATATTGCCATGTGTGCTCTTGGTTTTTTTATATTTAGCCATATCCATAAATCAATGTCTCTCACTTATTGTCAAAAAAAATGTTCATCTAGAAACTCTAAATTCCTCGGATTATTGGCCTAACACCGCTCATATGGCATAATCACTTGCATCACATATCAATTTAATGAGAAGTTCTAAATTAGGAGCAATTATTATGTGAGTGGTAACCAACTTATTTTTAATCACAAAAAAGAATTTGAACACATTATCAAAAAAAAAAAATCATTTGAACACGTTATCAAAAAAAAAAAAAATCATTATATTTCACAAGAAGGTTGCATAAATGTTTTTCAATCTTAGAGAAGTCTTTTATGAAACATCGGTAAAAACTGACATGTCCATAGAGACTTCTCCCTCCTTTCACATTAGCAAGTGGTGGTAATTTTTATATCATTTCTATCTTTTCTTGATCAACCTAAATACCTTTTTAAGAGATTTTATGTCCCAAAACAATTCCTTAAGTCACCATAAAATGCCATTTTTTTCTAGTTTAAAACAAGGTTTGTTTTGATATATACTTCTCTTTAGAATGTCATTTAGGTTATCAAGAAAATTATCAAATGTATTATCAAAAATAAAAAATCATCCATAAATACCTCAGTTGAGCTATAAATCATATCAACAAAAATATAAAGCATGCACCATTGGGAATTGGCTGGAACATTACATAAAAACTGAAAGGCATCCTCCAATAAGCAAAAACTACAAATGGGCATGTGAAAGCAGTATTTTCCTTATCAGGAACATATTAAGCAATTTTATTATAACCTAAATAGCCATATAAGAAACATTAATATGATTTCCCTACTAATATATCCAACATCTCATCCATGAATGGTAGAGGGATGCCTAATATGTTGTGCATGAAATAAGTTGGACGTATCCCCTTCATATCATAATATTCCATCTAAGGGCTTCTTTATTATCTCTCAAAACTCACATAATATTTTCGTCTTCCAATTCATATAATGAGCCACTAATGAATGTTGGTTGTGTTGGTTGATCTTCCAAGAAAACATACTTCTAATTTCGGGGAGTTAGATTTCTTGATTTCATTGGGATCTATACTCTTTTTGTCATTTCCACCTAATTCTTCAATTTTACTTGATGTATTTTCTACTGGAGATGCATCTAATTTATGCAAACACTCTACCACTTCTTGATCTTGAACTTCTTTAATAATATTGATGGAATTTACAGTATCCCCATATGTTGGTGACAAGGAAGAGTTACTTTTAGATGCTACATCAACTATTTCTTCAACTATATATACCCTATAGCATTGAGGATTTTCTTTGTCATGTTTCATCGCTTCAAACAAATTGCAAACCACTTTCTCATTATAGAATCACAAGATGAGTTCTCCTATCTCAACATTTATCAAAGCACTATCTGATGTTAAAAGGGTCTTCCAAGCATTAGTGATGGATCTATCAGCTAAAGTAAGATTCATCTAAGTTAGCTACGGTTCACCACAATCATGTCGCTGCATCACTTAGAGAGACATCAAGTTGATACTAACACCTAAATCACAAAGTGAGTTCCCAATTTTTATCTTTCTAATGGAGCAAGGAATGGTAAATCTCCCTGGATCTTTGAGCTTCGGTGGATGTTTCCTTTGTATGATTGAACTACACTATTTTATCAAAGATTTATTCTCATTAAACTTTGGCTTACGCTTCCTAGTTAGTAGGTCTTTCATGAATTTATCATAATCTGACATTTGCTCTAAAAGCTACAAAAAATGGAATGTTGGCTTAGAGCTTTGTAAATATTTCCACGAACTTATTAAATTGCCCCACTTTAATCTATTTCTTTGGTTTCTTCTTAAGAATAGAATAAAGTGTCTTGACTTAATATGAGTGTCCGGGATTTGTTTCATTGAGAATTTTCTTTTTAATTCTTCCCAAAGCTGAGTTCCTATAAATAAGATTTTAAAGTGTATCTCCACTCACATAGTCTTCATCTATTTTCTTACTTCTTTTTTTATCCCATTGTTTTTTTCTCTTTTTCATCCACATCATCATCTACTACACAAAAGGATAATTTTCTCACTTCTCTCTAGGATTTTTTCACCAACTCTTCGTCTTCCTTTCATCTTCTCAGATTTGTTTAAGCGAAATGTATCAAGTTCATTAATCAATCGTTCTGTTACTTTGAGTATTGTCCAGAATGTCGTTTACCTTGGATTGGGAGCTAATCTGGTAAGTTCAAAGGGTTTGGTTTAAAGTCCTGGGACCTTCCTCCCTTTGGGTCTACATTCCCAATGCAGGTTTCTCAGTCCCTGGTGTTTGGGTAGTTCTGGGTGATAGGTGTTCTTTGAGGTTCAACAATGGCATTTCAGAAAAACACGGGCGTTAACAAAGGGACTTGGACGGAGGTGGGTAAGAAGAAGAAGCCCACAGGTCAGAATAACTCATTCAGTAGAATGTCGATATGGAAGAGCAACAAAGGTAAAGTTACTGATTTGGATCTACAAGAATCTTCCTCATTTTTCTTTACTCGGTTTCCAGATTCATATGAAGCGAAACAGATGTTCGAAGTCTTTAAGGAGTTTGGTACTATATTGGTAGTGTTCATCCCGGGTAGGCTCGACATTAGGGGCAAAAGATTTGGTTTCGTTAGGTTCAAAAGTGTCGAAGATGAACATCTTCTTGCCATTAATTTAGACAACATTGTTATTAATGGTACTAAGATTTTTGCCAATTTACCTAGATTTAGGAGAGAGTATAAGGCCGGCGGTGGTATGGGTCATAAAGATTGTAGGAATAATGATTTGAAGCGGGTTGAAGGTTACTCAATCAGGAACGATAAAATGAGTGGATTAGATGATAAGATAACCTTCGCTCAGGCTGCTAGAAGGCATCGAGATTGGAATGTAGATAACAAGAAAACAAATCAAGTTTTACTCGGAGAAAAACCCAACTTCGCTCACCTGAGTTTCAAAGTTTATGGGGAAGAACTTGAAAGGTTTGAGCAGGCTTTTACAGGGGTCCTGGAGATTCCTAGATCTGCGTTAGAAGTGTCGGAAGCATTTCAAATGGAAGGTTTTTTTAACATTAAGGTCACCCCAATGGGGGCTAACCTATGCCTTTTAGAGGAAGATAACCCAGGAGACATCAAAAAATTGATATCTGTAGATCATGAGAGACTTACCTGGGTCAAGATCTTTGGGTTACCGTGTCATGTTTGGGGGGAGAAATTTTTCAAATATCTAGCTGCAACTACGCGAACGTTCGTAAACATGGACGAGGATACAAGGAGACACGCGAGATTTGATGTCGCTAGAATCTTGATACAGACTAAGTGTGCAATGAACCTTAATGAAGCAGTTAATGTTGAAGTAAATGACATTGCATATAGAATAAAGATAGTCGAAGATTCCTTTGGACCTTACTTAAGAGATCAACGCTTGCGCAAAGATTCATGTTTCGAAGAGGATAGTTCTGAGGTTGTGGAGTCCGAGTCGGACCAAGAAGATGGAGGGGAATTTTGGGATAATTCATCCAAGGTGCTTAGTACTCAGTCGAAGTGTTTGGGTTCCTCTTCTCATAAGGTGGTGGCGAGTGATCCTGGGTACCCTGGGCTGGTATGCGACTTAGCAGATAGAGAAGCTTTAGTGGAGTCCTTTCATAGGGCGGCCTCTTACGATGTTAACCATATCATATTAGAGATTCATTTGTCTTCTAGTTCTCCATTACATAGTAGTTGATCTTTTGAAACTGTAGGTGAGGATGTTGGTTTTGGTCATGGGGCCAGTGAAGATAATAATGCAGTGTCAGGTTCTGCCCCTGATCATGTTACATATACTTTGGATAAGCAAAATAGAGCCGTTGAGGCGGTTATGGGTAAAATTACAAGTGAGAATAGTTCAGCATTGGGTGGTTTGGTCAGGTATTCGCTTAATTGCCTTGAACCTACGTCTAAAGCAGTTATAAGTGCCTTGAATTGTGATGATAGAGGAGGTCCTCCATTGAGGAAGAAGAAGAAAAAGAAAATCATTTATGATATATATCAGAGAATTAAGATACCGTTTACTCCCTCGTATTATGCTACTCTTCTACAAGCTGATGGCTCCCATCCTTCGTTTGCTAATAATCAGTCTTTGCATCTTCTTGGTAACAAGGAGAGTTGTTCCCCTGTACTTATCAGTAAGGAGGCTAATTCACTTGATAACTCTATTTATGATTCTGGTTTTCTTCAAAGTATCTAAGAATCAAGAAGAAAATGGAGAGTCTTTCTACTAGAGTGTGGGAGTCCATCAAAACGTTACGAATCGAATCGGAGGAGGATGATGAAGTGTTTGAAAATATATTGAGAAGCCTTGAAGAGGCTGATAGAAAATCAAGGAAAGGTAAGAAGGTGGCAGCTACTAGGTCTAAATGAACTTAGTGTCTTACAATATTAGAGGATGTGGGGGAGTTTTAAAGAGAAAGAAGATCAGAGAGACGCTTATTAAGGTTGGTGCTGAAATCTGCTTCATTCAGGAAACAAAATGTATTTGTGCTATTGATGATTTAGTGTATAGTTTATGGGGGGACAGGAATTGTCAGTGGACAGCAACTAATTCTACTGGGCAGTCACGAGGCATGGTTATTATTTGGAAGGCTGGAGTTTTGATTCCTATTTGTAGTTACAGGGGAAAAGGATATTTAGGAATGCAGGTTCCCTGGAAAGGCAAGAAGTGTTATATGTTTAATGTTTATTCCCCGTGTGCTATCTCAGAGAAAAGAGAGCTCTGGGCTTCTTTGATCAATCTTAAAAATAGATTAGACCTAGGAGAGTGGATATTAGGTGGCGACTTCAATCAATCAAGTGCCCAGAGGAACAGATAGGTTACTCAAGCCCTAATAGAAGGCATATGCTAGAATTTTCTGAGTTTATTAATGCAATTGGTTGTGTAGATTTGCCTTTGTGTGGTCTTAAATACTCTTGGTTTAAATCAAATGGAAAAATCTGCAGCCGCCTTGACAGGTTTATTATTACTCCTAGAGTATTTAACAATTGGAATATGGTGACTCAAAGGATTGGAAAACGTGACATTTCAGACCATAGACCGGTGTGGATATCTGTAAAAAACATCAACTAGGGGCCCAAACCGTTTAAGGTCATGTCGTGTTTATTTGAACACAATGGTTTCATCCCTTTCATCAAGAAGGAGTGGGAAGAATTTAAGATGGCTGGAAAAACTTCTTATATATTGGCAAGAAAGATGCAACACCTCAGAGATAGACTTCATTGGTGGAACATTAATATTTATGGCAGGGGTTGATCTCAAAATTCAGATGGAATCAGTGGCAGTTAATGAGCTTGAAGATCTGATAGTGCAGAAGAGAGGAGTTATTACATCTGAGGAGTTGATAAACAGAAATACAGCAGAAGACAATTTTTGGAAATCGATTAGGATAAAAGAAAGCATCCTAAAACAAAAATCAAGAACGAAATGGATTGCGGATGGTGATACTAATACTAAGTTTTTTCACGAAACTTTGAGGCATCGATTAAACTTGAATACAATTAGTGCGGTTAGTGTTAACGGCAAAGTCGTGGAGGATGTGAAGAGTCTTAAAGATGTTGTCAGAAATCATTTTGCTAAGAGGTTTAGTAAGGTTCATAGACCTTTTCCTTATATTGGAGAGGCTGGGTTTAAACGCCTTTCAAACCTAGATAGTGAGGAGCTCAAGGCTGCAGTTAATGGGCAGGAGATTAAAGATGTGGTGTTCGAATGTGCAGGGGACCGTAGTCCTGGTCCAGATGGTTTCAGTTTTAAGTTCCTAAAAAAATGCTGGGATATAGTAGGAGCAGATTTTTCAAATTGTGTGCTGGAATTTTTTTAAGGTGAGCGATTACACAAGTCTTTTGCATCCTCTTTTGTGGTTTTGATCCCGAAAATCAAAAGTCCTATGAATCTGGAAGACTACAGGCCTATTTCTCTTGTTACAACTGTCTACAAGGTCTTGACCAAAATCCTCTCTAACAGGCTTAAAAAGAAGATTAGAGGTATTTTTTCAAGCTCTCAAACAACATTCTTAGAAGGAAGGAACATGTTAGATGGAGTGCTTGTGTTGAACGAAATTATTGAGTTGGCTAAGTGATCCAAAAAAGGACTTCTGCTGTTAAAAGTTGATTTTGCTAAAGCCTATTACTGTGTCGACTGGAATTACTTACGAGACGTCATGAAACTTATGGGATTTGGCAAGAAATTAATGAGGTGGATGGAGTTAGGTGTATTCAATAGTTTTTCTTCTGTCTTGGTGAATGGGAGTCCAACCCTGGACTTTTGTGTATCTAGGGGTCTAAAGCAAGGGGACCCCCTTGCTCCTCTCTTATTTTCTATTGCAACTGAGGGGCTTGCTGTCCTAATGAATAGAGCTTCGAATGGTGGTATTTTTTCAGACTTCAAAGTTAATCCTGATATATCCTTCCACCTGTTGCAGTATGCTGATGATTCGATATTAATTGGTGATGGATCATGGAAGAACATCACGGCTGTAAAGTCCATTCTGAAAGGATTTCATCTAACATCAGGACTGGATATTAATTTTAATAAGAGTTCTTTATATAGTATTGGATTGGATGAGTACAAGATTAAGGCTGCAGAATTATACCTCGCTTATAAGGTTTCAACAACTCCATTTTTGTTCCTAGGTATTCCTATCGGTGGAAACCACAGATTGATATCCTTCTGGAAACCGATAATTGATAAAATACGTTCTAGGCTGAACTCATGGAGAAGTCGTTTCCTTTCGATGGGTGGGAGAGTTACCTTGATCAACTCTGTTCTTGCAAACTTATCGATACACTATATGGAATTTTACAAAGTTCCTGCTAAAGTGATCCAAACACTTATTTCTATTCAGAAGTCATTCTTGGGGTAACTTTGCAACAGAGGAACTTAGTCCTCACACCCACATCTCAATATTTAGAATAAAAGCGGAAAATCTAAACATTGAATAATATATAACATATATATACATCATCAAGTATTATCCACCAACATAATTCATGTTTACATAAACATTCATCAACAAGATACATGTACAATGTATCACAAAAGAATCATATACATCCTAGCTACCCGGTGCTACATATCAGAGCCGACCGACCAAAAGAATGAAGACACGCTTCACAAAAGACCACCAGCATACCTACTCTGCAATGCCTCATAGAGCATCATAAAACAGCAGAAGGGTGAGAAATATTATCCTAATAACAATGCATATAATTATATATCTTAGCATTAAAATACACATATTCCACATTCTCACCACAATTCATAAAAATTCGCCCATATACATTACAATGTATATATATACAAATCCAAGATGATAAATGCAAATCATAGAGACCGACTCACGACTCTATGCAAATGAAATGCGGGTACCGACTCAATCATCTCAAGTTCACTAAGGAACTTATTGGAACCATCGCTCGTTACCAATGTAACTCCCCGTCGGGCATACGATGTTCACCCATTGCTCACACCCCCACATGGGCACACAATGTTTATGGATCGCTCACACCCCACACGGGCACACGACCCGATCGCTCACACCCCCACATGGGCACACGATCGTCTATAATCATCGCTCACACCCCACACGGGCACACGACATTATAGCGGATTCCCTCTGGAACCAAATCGTCGCTCACACCCCACATAGGCACACGACGTTACAACGGATTCTCATTAGAATCACACAACACAAGAATGCACACCATTATGCTTCACATGCAAAATGACTCAAGACATTCTTAAAATGCATACATATTCACAATATATTCATGAATTCATCTCATACTATCACATACAATCTATATACATTCACATCAATGCACTATTGTATGATTCACATCCAAACACACATTCAAAACGGTAAAAGTCGCTAAATAACACTATTCCCGACTTTCCGACATAATTAAACCGGCTAACAATTTCCAAATCATCATAACAAGAAAGTACAGCTCAATAGCTTCACAACGATACCAAGAATGTAAAAATCGGATAAACGGAACAAAAGTTACGAAAGAAAACGAAAACACATTTTTGAAAAAGTCCCATTTTACCATTCTTCTGGCCATACGCGTATTGCCCAAGGCCATACGCGTATTACCCAAAATCCTCGCCATGCCATACGCGTATTGGCCAAGGCCATACGCGTATGGGTAGAACCATTTCTTCCTAAAATTCACATTTTAAACTCCATACGCGTAGTGCATCCCAACATACGCGTAGTGCCCTGAAGTGATACGCGTACCATACCCAAATGGGCAGATGGCCGAGAAAACAAGCAACCCATACGCGTATTGCCCCCATGGCTCGCCCACCATACGCGTATTTCCAAGGTTCATACGCGTATGAACATGCCCCGTACGCATATGACCTGGAAAAACCAGAAAAATTCTTCTGCATATTTTGTTCTACGGGTTCCAATCCAAAACACCCCAAATCTCATCTACACACCAGAAAATTACCAATACAATGTCCAATGACAAGTATCTATCATATACCAACAATTATGGGTACTAAAAACATGATTTCAACCACATTTAATCGATTTCCAAGCAATTTTACAAAATATGGGTTTATACAAACACTCATGAAAATCTACAACAACAACAATACAATCATACATAATGATACACATTGATAAGATAATAAGATTTCACACCCTTACCCGGATTAATCGATTCCTAGAAGTTGATTTCTTGATTTTCCTAGCTTTTCCTCTTTTCCTTCTCTTCCTCTTCCTTTCTCTCCTTTTTCTCTCTATTTTCTTTTCTATCTCTTTCTCTCTTATTTCCTCTTCTTAACTCTTTTTCTTTTCTATTTCTTATTTTCTATACAACTTAAATTAATTCATTTTCTCACACAATTCTATTTCCACTAAATTTCTAACTTAACATTAATTGAGGAATGTCTAAAATACCCTCCATTCTAATTTTCCCAGAAAACTCTCAAAAACGGTAAAATATCATAACATGTCAACATAGCATATTCACACACCAATTTCACAGATAAATAATTTATCACTCAATTTAAATAAAAGACTCAACAAAATGGGAAATAATCGAAATCGGGGCGTTACAACTCTCCCCCACTTTAGAAATTTTCGTCCTCGAAAATATTACCTGATTCAAACAACTCCGGATACGACTCTCGCATCCTACTCTCTAGTTCCCAAGTCATATTGCCTTCCGCAGCGCCTCCCCACGCTACTTTCACAAGCGCAATATCCATGCCTCTTAGCCTCTTAACTTCACGGTCCAAAATCCTAATCGGTAAAGCTTCAACCGTAAGGTTATCTCTCACTTCAACCTCGTCCATAGGAATAACATGTGACGGATCCGGAACATACTTCCGAAGTTGCGAAACATGGAATACATCATGCAAATTCGAAAGATTCGGAGGCAACGCCACACGGTAAGCCACAACACCAACTCGTGCAGAAATCTGATACGGACCAATAAAACGAGAAGTCAACTTCTTCGACTTCAAAGCACGACCCACACCCGTAACCGGCGTAACTCTCAAAAACACATGGTCGCCTTCTTGAAACTCAAGATCTTTCCTCCTCTTGTCATGATAGCTCTTTTGTCTACTTTGAGAAGCTTTCATCTTCTCCCGAATAAACTTCACCTTCTCCGTCGTTTGTTGTACCATCTCCGGTCCAACTAACGTCCTCTCACCGGTTTCATGCCAACACAAAGGTGTTCGACATCTCCGACCATACAAAGCCTCAAATGGTGCCATACCTATACTTGAATGAAAACTATTATTTTAGGTGAACTCAATCAACGCCAAATAACTATCCCAAGCACCACCTTGCTCGAGCACACAAGCACGCAATAAATCCTCCAACGATTGAATTGTCCTCTCGGTTTAACCATCCGTTTGCAGATGATAAGTTGAACTCAATCTTAGCTTAGAACCCAAAGCCTTTTGTAAACTCTCCCAAAACCTCGATGTGAATCTAGGATCTCTATCCGATACAATACTCTTAGTAACTCCATGTAACTTCACAACCACAAGAATATAAATCTCGGCTAACTTCTCCAAAGGATAACTAATATCAATTGGAATGAAGTGAGCAGATTTAGTAAGCCTATCAACGATTACCCAAATAGCATTATGACCTCTTTGCGTATTCGGAAATCCCGTAACAAAATCCATCGATATATTATCCCATTTCCACTCCGGAATTTCCAACGGTTGCATCAATCCACTAGGCTTTTGATGTTCCACCTTAGACTTTTGACAAGTTAAGCACGCATACACAAATTGAGCCACATCCCTCTTTAATCCGGACCACCAAAAGATTTTCTTCATATCTTGATACATTTTATTCGCTCCCGGACGAATACTTAAGTTACTTCGGTGTCCTTCTTCCAATATCATCTTTTTCAACTCCGCATCATCGGGAATGCAAATACGACCACGGAATCTCAAAACTCCAAAATTATCAACCTTGAAATCCTCATTCTCATTCATCATCAAATCAACGAACTTCAAATCCAACTTTTACGTTTCACATACGGTTGCAAGAAAATCATTCGTAACATGTAGCATACCAAGTCTCACACTTCTCGGTGTCATTTCATAAACCAAACTCAAGTCTCTAAAATTCTCCAAAAGTTCCCATTCTCTCATCATCAATGCGGACATATATAACGATTTCCGACTCAAAGCATCGGCCACCACGTTTGCCTTACCCGGATGGTAATTCAAACCAAAATCATAATCCTTCAAAAGCTCTAACCACCTTCTTTGTCTCATGTTCAACTCTTTTTGATCAAATAAATATTTCAAGCTCTTGTGATCACTAAAAACTTCAAATCTTGCACCATAAAGATATTGCCTCCAAATTTTCAAAATAAACACCACGGCCGCTAACTCCAAGTCATGTGTAGGATAATTCTTCTCATGCACTCTCAATTGTCTAGAAGCATAAGCCACAACTTTTCCATCTTGCATCAAAACACCACCTAAACCAACCAATGAAGCATCACAATACACAACAAATGGTTCCGTCGGATTTGGCAAAATCAAGATCGGAGCCGTTGTCAACCTCCTCTTTAGCTCATTGAAACTCTCTTCACAATGAATATCCCAAATGAAAGCCTTTTCTTTACAAGTCAATTGCGTTAACGGAAGTGCCAACTTCGAAAATCCCTCAATAAACCTCCTATAATAACCCGCCAAGCCTAAAAAGCTTCGAATCTCCGTAACCGATCTAGGAGCCTCCCATTGCATCACCGCATCAATCTTGGATGGATCAACACTAATACCACTACCGGAAATAACATGTCCAAGAAAACTTACTTCCGACAACCAAAATTCACATTTCGACAACTTAGCATACAATTGTTTCTCTTTCAAAATTTGTAACACAATCCTTAAATGCCCTTCATGCTCCTCTTGAGACTTAGAGTAAATCAAAATATCGTCGATGAACACAACCACAAAACGATCTAACTGTTCATGAAAAATATGATTCATGTATTCCATAAACACACCCGGCGCATTAGAAACCCCGAATGGCATCACGGAATATTCGTAATGACCATACCGTGTCCTAAAGGCCGTCTTTTGAATATCCTCTTCTTTCACACGAATATGGTGATATCTCGATGTCAAATCAATCTTGCTAAAAACACGCGCACCAACCAATTGGTCCATCAAATCGTATATCCTTGGAAGCGGATACTTGTTCTTAATTGTCACCTTGTTCAATTGTCGATAATCAATGCATAACCGCATACTCCCATCCTTCTTCTTTATCAACAATACTGGAGCACCCCAAGGAGAAACACTTGGTCTTACAAATCTCTTGTCCAACAAGTTATTCAATTGGTTCTTCAATTCTACCAACTCCGATGCCGACATAGGATACGGTGCCATCGAAACCGGTCTAGTACCCGGAACTAGATCAATAGAAAACTCAACTTCTCTTTCCGGCGGTACATCTGTAATATCCTCCAGAAACACTTCTGGAAAATCACACACCACTAGGAACACATCGAGCTCAACTTTACTCTCCACCGACAATGATGCAAACAAACTGAACAATTGAGCTTCGGCCGCTAAAAGTTTCTTCAACTTTTTAGTGGATATGAAACTCTCATCTTCATCATCTTCAAAAGAAGGAAACCTTACCAACTTGTGATAGCAATCTATATGAACTCGATTAAATTGCAACCAGTTCATACCCAAGATTACGTCCAATCCCTCCAACGGCAAACACACTAAATCCATAATGAAGTCTTTACCATACATGGTCAAAGGACAGCTTACACACACCAAAGACGTAGTTACCGACCCTAAAGCAGGAGTCTCAATAACCATCTCACCACCCCAAGAAGTCATAAACAAATTCAAACGCTTAGCACACTCATGAGAAATGATCGAATGAGTCGCTCCGTATCAATTATAGCAACTAAAGGCGTACTATTAATAAAGCATGTACCTTTAATCAAACGGTCTGCACTAGTAGTGTCCGTCCCCGCTAATGAAAACACCTTTCCGCCCGCTTGAGCTTGTTTCGGCTTAGTACACTTAGTACTAATGTGACCCACTTCTCCACAATTATAGCACTTCACTATATTCCTTCTACAATCCGTAGTAGCATGCCCAAGGCCTCCACAGTTGGAACATTTCACCATAGTCTTCCCACACTCAAATGATTTATGACCCATTCCACCACACTTGTAACACTTAACGGAATTGGAACCTCCTCCTCCAGATCTCCTCTCAAAGTTTCCCCTATGCTTGCCCTTATCAACGGGTGTCACATAAGGTCCACCTCTAGCTTGTTGCTTTCCCTTCCTCTCATTCAAACTTTTATAATGTGTACAACGAGCCTTGCTATCTTCCTCGAAGATTCTACAACATTTCGTCAAATCCGTAAACCTTCTTATCCTTTGATATCCCACAACTTTCTTAATCTCGGGACGCAAACCATTCTCATACTTAATACACCTTGAGAACTCAGCAGTAATTGCAGCATAGTGAGGATGGAATTGAACCAACTCCACAAACTTAGAAGTATAGTCCACCATGGACATACTACCTTGTTTCAGTTCAAGGAATTCCATCTCCTTCTTCCCTTTTACACTTTCAGGGTAATACTTCCTCAAGAACTCGGTACGAAATAAGTTCCAAGTTATCTCTTCATTATCCACCTCAAGAACTTGACGCATACCGACCCACCAATCGTCGGCTTCTTCCTTCAGCATGTGAGACCCAAGCCTCACCTTATTCTCCTCCACACAGCCCATGACTCTGAAGATCCTTTCAATCTCTTTCAACCACATTTGAGCTCCATCGGGATCAAATCTTCCTTTGAAGACCAGTGGTAGATTCTTCCTGAACTCGTCATTAGCATTCACGTTCGGCGCACCTTGCACCGCCCTAGCCATTGCTTCCAAAGCAGCAGCCATCGCATTGTCATTCCTACCAGCCATATTCTGATCATTCCCAAAAATAACAACAAGGTTAAACAACAGTTCAACCATCACAACAACAAGACAGACACAACTGACTCAACACTGGCTCTGATACCACTTAATGTAACACCCCCTTTCTATACCCCCAAATAATCACATAATCATTTAGGCACATATTAAAAATTTCGTCAGAGTATAATTATAAACATAGTATAAAAGAGGTATGTCACATTATACATGAAATTAAAACATTCAACACCTGCTCAACAATTGATATGCAACAGTGGGGTAACTTTGCAACAGAGGAACTTAGTCCTTACACCCACATCTCAATATTTAGAATAAAAGCGGAAAATCTAAACATTGAATAATATGTAACATATATATACATCATCAAGTATTATCCACCAACATAATTCATGTTTACATAAACATTCATCAACAAGATACATGTACAATGTATCACAAAAGAATCATATACATCCCAGCTACCCGGTGCTACATATCAGAGCCGGCCGACCAAAAGAATGAAGACACGCTTCACAAAAGACCACCAGCATACCTACTTTGCAATGCCTCATAGAGCATCATAAAACAGCAGAAGGGTGAAAAATATTATCATAATAACAATGCATATAATTATATATCTTAGCATAAAAATACACATATTCCACATTCTCACCACAATTCATCACAATTTGCCCATATACATTACAATGTATATATATACAAATCCAAGCATTTCCTCATGCATACCTTCACAATTCTTACCATTCCACATAAACATACATATTCATGTTTATTCATTAATGCACCATATAAAGATGATAAATGCAAATCATAGAGACCGACTCACGACTCTATGCAAATGCAATGCGGTACCGACTCAATCATCTCAAGTTCACTCAGGAACCTATTGGAACCATCGCTCGTTACCAATGTAACTCCCCGTCGGGCATACGATGTTCACCCATTGCTCACACCCCGCACGGGCACACAATGTTTATGGATCGGTCACACCCAACACGGGCACACGACCCGATCGCTCACACCCCACATGGGCACACGATCGTCTATAATCATCGCTCACACCCCACATGGGCACATGACATTATAACGGATTCCCTCTGGAACCAAACCGTCGCTCACACCCCACATGGGCACACGACGTTACAATGGATTCTCATTAGAATCACACAACACAAGAATGCACACCATTATGCTTCACATGCAAAATGACTCAAGACATTGTTAAACTGCATACATATTCACAATATATTCATGCATTCATCTCATACTATCACATACAATCTATATACATTCACATCAATGCATTATTGTATGATTCACATCCAAACACACATTCAAAACGGTAAAAGTCGCTAAATAACACTATTCCCGACTTTACGACATAATTAAACCAGCTAACAATTTCCAAATCATCATAACAAGAAAGTACATCTCAATAGCTTCACAATGATACCAAGAATGTAAAAGTCGGATAAACGGAACAAAAGTTACGAAAGAAAACGAAAACACATTTTTGAAAAAGTCCCATTTTACCATTCTTCTGGCCATACGCGTATTGCCCAAGGCCATACGCGTATTGCCCAAAATCCTCGCCATGCCATACGCGTATTGCCCAAGGCCATACGTGTATATGCAGAACCATTTTCTTCCCAAAATTTCCATTTTAAACTCCATACGCGTAGTGCATCCAAACATACGAGTAGTGCCCTGAAGTGATATGCGTACCATACGTAAATGGGCAGATGGCAGAGAAAACAAGCAACCCATACGCGTATTTCCCCCATGGCTCACCCACCATACGCGTATTACCAAGGTTCATACGCGTATGAACATGCCCCGTACGCGTATGACCTGGAAAAACCAGAAAAATTCTTCAGCATAATTTGTTCTACGGGTTCCAATCCAAAACACCCCAAATCTCATCTACACACCAGAAAATTACCAATACAATGTCCAATATCAAGTATCTATCATATACCAACAATTATGGATACTAAAAACATGATTTCAACCACATCTAATCGAATTCCAAGCAATTTTACAAAATATGTGTTTATACAAAAACTCATGAAAATCCATAACAACAACAATACAATCATACATAATGATACACATTGATAAGATAATAAGATTTCACACCCTTACCCGGATTAATCGATTCCTAGAAGTTGATTTCTTGATTTTCCTAGCTTTTGCTCTTTTCCTTCTCTTCCTCTTCCTTTCTCTCCTTTTTCTCTCTATTTTCTTTTCTATCTCTTTCTCTCCTATTTCCTCTTCTTAACTCTTTTTCTTTTCTATTTCTTATTTTCTATACAACTTAAATTAATTCATTTTCTCACACAATTCTATTTCCACTAAATTTCTAACTTAACATTAATTGAGAAATGTCTAAAATACCCTCCATTCTAATTTTCCCCGAAAACTCTCAAAAACGGTAAAATATCATAACATGTCAACATAGCATATTAACACACCAATTTCACAGATAAATAATTTATCACTCAATTTAAATAAAAGACTCAACAAAATGGGAAATAATCGAAATCGGGGCGTTACAGAAGACGGTTTGCAAAAGAAGAGAAGATGGCGGCTTAGGCATGAAGGATTTAAAAATCTTTAACAGAGCACTGTTGTTTAAATAGATATGGAAAATCTTGGAGAATAAGGAGACATTGTGGAGGGGGCTTATCAATTTTCGGTACCCTAACAGTTTGCTAGGATTCTTTAATGGAGAATGTCAGAAATCTCAGGTTCCTCCTTCCAGCTAGTATCTTGATTTGCTTCAGGTCTCAATTTCTTGTGGTATAGGTACTGTTTCTGATTTAATTTCCTATAACTTAGGAAATGGAGCTAAGGCTGTATTTTGGTATTCAAGATGGGTTGGTGATTTGATTTTGGCTAACGTATTTCCAGAGTTAAATAAATATGCAGAATATTTGGGAAGTACTGTGATGGACAACGGCTCTTGGGTGGGAGGAAGGTGGATGTGGAATATCAAACTTCAGCGTCCTAGTTTATCAGAGCAGGCCCAAATGCAGGTTATAGAGTTACAATCTGTGTTGGCTGAGATTTCTCCGTCTAAAGGTGTTCTGGATACGGTTTACTGGCTGCCTCAGGATGCAGAAACTTTTTCTGTTTCTTCTATGTATTCTTTCTTGCAGGAAAAAGCTGAGATGCATGATATTCATTTAGGAGTAGAAGGCAGGGCTGCTTTTAATTTAATCTGGTTAGCTCATGTACCTTTCAAAGTTAAAGTGCTTGGTTGGAGAGTTTTACATAAGAGAATCCCGACGAGAGAAAACATAACACATAGAGGTATCATTACTAACAAACATGAAATGTCTTGTCCATTTTGCTTTTTAGAAGTTGAATCTGTTGAGAACATTTTGTTTCTTTGTCATAAGTCTAGGGCTGTTTGGAATTTTGCTTGTAATTGGCTAGGTATTCCTAATATTCTAGTTGGTAATATGTTGAACCATTTGTCTTGTTGGGTAAAGCGGTGTGTTGATAGGAGGGTTATAGTTTGTATTGCGGTTGGTTTGTGGTTGTCAATTTGTTGGGTTATTTTGTCATCCCGCAACAATATTATATTTAGGGATGAATTTTGGGACCTCGATACGATTTCGAATCGTATCCTAATTTATACGTGGTGGTGGATAGGAAAGAATCATATTGGTTCTTATTTTTGTAATTATTTCACTTGGGTAAATTCCCCTAGTGATTTTTGTGGCCGTTGATGTTTGAACCGGCTATAGATATATACGGGTTAGGATACCCCTCTGTATCCCTGATATATATAATTTTTAGCTTATAAAAAAAATTCATCTACTACACCCCTTACATCATCCACGATTTTCTTATTTGTATTTTTCTCCTCACTGTCACTCGCCTTGTTTTTCTCCCCATTGGTCTTAAGAATTTAAAGTATTACTCTATTTCTCAACTCAATTTCCTTACAAATCTCCTTTTTTCAGATTATCTAAAGTGTTCCCTTTGAAACCCTCATTTGCTTTAGATGTTACCTGTTTGAAAAATTTCCCAATTTTCATTTCCCTGTTTTTGATGAGTGCTTCATGGTTCTTTGTCATAATTTTCTTATTTTTTCTCATTGACTTGAAATTTCTTTTGGTCATTTTCATAAACCGAGCAATAGTTTCTTTTAAAGAAGAAAGCTTCCTTTGTTTTTGAATTTGAGGAACTTGAGGGACTCCTTGGCTCGGATTCAAAATCTGGTTGTTGTTCTACTTGAAATTTAGGTGATCCTTCCAACTTTGATAATGAGTATTAGAATAATGGCTACATCTTAAAAAATTGTTCGCATATTGGGCTTCTTTGGTATGTCTTTCTGGCACACAATTGCCATTAGCATTCTCTTCTCTCTACAAAAATCACACTGTAAGACTTGAATATGATTAATGTTTGCATGAATGATAGTAATTCTTTCTAATGATTTAGTAATCACCTCCAGTTGAGTTAAGCCTGCAATATTTGTATGCAACTGTAGCACATTTTTTCTTTATACCTTGTTCACGTTGTGAGTGATACTTGTAACACCTTAATCTAACCATTCGTATCATAATTAAAAATACGGAAAAGTATTGTAGAAAATAATGAAAGTTACACACGTGGGATGTCACATTCAACAAAAATAATCCTGGAGTATCAATTCACTCCAAATCTTATTCATTAATAAAAACAAATACTTTTATTCAACAGCGGAATTAATTCAAATGGCTTAACATTAAAACTCCAAGTAGATGAAAACATATAACATGAAAACAATTAAATGATTCATAATACGTAACAAATAACCAAGAACAAATAACATGAAAACATAACAAAATCCCTATCCTTCCCGTGTTACGTATCAGAGCGACTCCTAAGACTCTATCAAACAGCAACACATGCTCCAAGCACTGCTCAGGTACCTGATCATCTGTACTCCCCAAGGAGCACAGATGCAACAAACAGAAAAAGGGTGAGAACTACATTCAATAATACACTGTGAAAATCACATGATAGAGAGTAGTTAACAAACAAATCACACCAATCATACAAGCACAACCACATACAAGTGCCACATCATCATTAGGCATAATCAGTCCACATTCAGTCATGTACGTATGCAATGCGACTCAACTGACACGATAAAATGCATGTGGTACCATCACAATCACATACGGTTCATCCTAGAACCTGATTCCCGTCAGAATCCAGATAAGTTGGATATGCTCCTTTGAACTATAACTTATCTCCACTCTAATCCCACATAGAGTCCGGACAAGACTAGGCACCCATCATGGATTCCCACCAAGCTCATCTGCATATCATATGACATGAAATCATGACACAAAATTACGCACAATATAATAATTATTCAAGCATAATTCGCGATCCTTAATGATCCCACGTGAGCCACATATTCACCATAATTCTTTTCGGAATTACCACCACAGCCCAAGACCGTCCACATACGGCAATCTTGGCTCACAACTATCCAACTCGTCTCGACCAGACAATCTCATTTAATTCTCTGTTTTGTCCTATTCACCATCGTTATTAGTTCTCATATTTCCAATTATACCATCTTATTCTTATGGGTCAAGAGAAATTGCATTACACACGAAATCGTGACAAAAATTGCGAAAATGGGAATTTTCACCATAGCCTGCCCATACGCGTATGGCCATGCCCATACGTGTATGGACTAATTTCCCTCGCCCCAGTCCTGCGTATCATAGGCGTTTGGCTCATCTGCCCTGGCCTCATATGCGTATTGCCATGAGTCGTACACGTATCACTAGAGAGTTGTTTCTCTCTCAAAATTCTTCCAACTACCCCATACACGTATGGCCAGTCACTCATACGCGTCCCATATGTGTTTCATCAGAGGGTCATGCTGGCTCTAGGTACGTGGTGCATATGCTACAGGTATGCCCCCTAGGAGTATCCCCCATACGCGTATGGTCCCCTGTCATACACGTATGGCTAGTTAGTCACCAAAAATCCCAGATTTTGCATCAGTGCGAATTTTCCCCCATTAGAGCAATTCCAAGCTCCTAATTCATACCCAAAACCACCTAAACCCAAAATAAATTTCTAATTTCTAATTCTACCTCATTATTTTATCATATTGTCAACATTTTCTGGCATTAAACCTATTTTTGTTAACCCTATAAACCCCCAATTTTTAGATCCGTTCTATACCAGAACTCAGCAACAATAGTACCAAATTGTACGTATTTACTATTCGAAATCATCATACAACACAGATTCACACATACATTCATTACACAATTATGATTTAACAACTACAATCACACAACATAGCAATCAGACATGGAAAAGGTAGAATGTACAGAAAATCCTAATAATGACAGAAACCGTTATAGAATTACGATTCTCATGTTTTGATCACCCTTATAGAATCTCATTCTCCCCCCTTACCTAAAATTCAAGCTTTTTCTCTTAAACAATGGTGGAAAACGTCTTGCCATAGCTCTCTTCTTTCTCCCATTTCTTTCTGTTTTACGTGAAAACGGTTCTTCTGCAACTTCTCTACCACCCTCTCCTAATTTTTGGTTTTTTTCCTTAATTACCTTTATTTTCTTAATTTTAGCAATAATAATATCAATCCTAATAATAAGCCTAATATTAAAAATACTAATAATGATAACAATATTAATAATCATAATAATAATAATATTAATAATATTACTAATAGTATCAGTATTAATAAAATGTCTCCTTATACATATTATCATAATTACCATGTTGTCCTAAGGCTTGATTTTACTTAATTCATTCCATCAATTCTCACACCCACCCTAACACATATACCGTCAACAAGGTCAACGTCAAGAACAATCACACAATATAATTACCACATGACTAAATAATTAAATGGGGTGTTAGAACTCTCCCTTACTTAACATATTTTCATCCTCGAAAATGTACCTGATGAGAATAATTCAGGATACGAATCTTGCATCTTGCTCTACAATTCCTAGGTCACGTTTCCTCCAGCAGCAACTCCTCAAGCTATTCTCACTAAAGGAATGTCTTTGCCTCTTAACTGCTTCATCTTGTGATCCTCGATCCTTATCGGTATCGCCTCCACGATAAGATTATCACGAATCTATACTTCATCCCTCTGAAGCACATGGGATGGGTCAGCAATATACTTCCGAAGTTGTGACACATGAAACATGTCATGCAAATTCGAAAGTTCAGGTGGCATCACCACTCTATAAGCAACAATATCAAATCTCTGCAAAATCTGATACGGTCCAATGAACTTAGGATCCAACTACTTCGATTTCATCGCACGACCAACACTGATCACAGGACTGACTCTTAGAAACACATGGTCGCCTTTTCTGAATTCTAAGTCTTTTCTCCTATTATCATGATATCTTTTCTTCCTACTATGGAATGCCTTCATCTTCTGTCTAATCATCTGAATTATCTCAGTAGTCACTTGTACAATCTCAGATTCGTGTACACTACTCTCGCCCGACTCATACCGGCATAGAGGTGTCCTGCACCTCCTACCATACAGTGCTTCAAAAGGCGTCATTCCAATGCTAGAATGGTAACTGCTATTGTAAGTAAATTGAATCAACGACAAATGAGTATCCCAAGCACCTCCCTGCTCGTATATACAAGCTCTTAACAAGTCATCCAGTGACTGAATAGTCCTCTCAGACTATCCATCTGTCTGCGGACGATGTAACGCCCCATTTTGTCTTATTTATTTAATCGAGTCGATTTAATTATTTTCATTTTATAATATTTTATTCTTGACTTTTTTTTGGAAACATATTATTTTTCATCGTTGTTTATGTTTTATCGCATTTTGAGAGCGTTTGCGAGATATTTGAGCTGAGGGGTAAAATAGTCTTTTAAGGGTTTAGATATTTTATATAAATAGAGATTAGAGAGAAATAGAGAGAAAAGAAAAAGAAGAGAAAGAAAAGAGAAGATAGAAAGGAAGAGGAAAGAAAAGAGGAGAAGGAGGAAAATCGCGGGGACTCCGTTTCGAGCGCGAATAATCGGGTAAGGGTGAGAAGTTTCTATTATATCTTGCTTGTGTATGTATATGTGTTGTTTGTTGTAATTGTTTTGGTTGTTTCACAACTTTCCGTATCGATTGGAATTAGGAGCGATTGATAGAAATCGATGTTTTCACGGATGAAATTCGATATAAACTGAGTAGAATACTTGTTGTTAGGTTTGGATCATGTTTTGGTTGTTATAGTATGTTCTGGAAGTGTTTGGGTGGAAGAAATGAAGGATTTTGGCCCCAAATGACCTATGTTATCGCTGCTGGAATTTCTGGGTTTCGCAGGTTCGCATTGCGAACCACAGCGAAGGAAACAGCGAACGTTCGCTAGCCGTTCGCATTGCGAACTTTGGGTCTTTTTACTTCTGCCACGGTTCGCTGGGAGCTTCGGATTGAGAACGTGACAGGTTTTCAGTTTTTGTTTTCTTCATAACTTTTGATCCGTAAATCGGATTGAGGCACAGTCGGATGCGCTGGAAAGCTATTTCAATGCTCTTTATGATAGTTGAATAGAAAAATATGTTTATTCCATGGATTGATAAGAAAATATGGAAAAGTAATGTATATGTGAAAAGAGTGGTTTATGTTTCCACCATAACTCCCGAATCGCGAGTCCGATTGATGTGGGGCTTGAGGCATTAGATAGATAACCTAAGATGCTATTAAATGGTTATGTGATACCATGTGTTAACCAAGAATATTTGGTAGAGGATGATTAGTGGTTTGTAGATTTTGTTGTGTTTGTTTGTGTTTAAGGCGATATGTTATCGTCCTATAAATGTGGGGCTTTTGTGCTATTTATATGATGCTGATGCATGTGATAATGATGTTGTTGTGTGGTGAAATACATTGTATGATTGCTGTAGTTGATGGTGAGTAATTCTTGATGTGAATTGATATGAATGTATATGATAAAATGCTAATTGTTGTGGTTTGTGGTTTATGATGAAATGCATTGTGTATGTGAAATTCAATTTGTGTTATTTGGTGGCCTTATGGCAAGTAAGTGCATTGTTTGAATTGATTTCCAATGCATGAATAATGATGATGAGATAATTCATATGTTTGAATTGTGAATGTATGGAATTGATAAGTTGAAATATATGCATGATTATGTGTGCATTTGAATGTCATGAGTCATTGTATGCCAAGCATCATGATATGCATTCTTGTGATGTCGTGTGCCCTAGTGGGTGTAAGCAACGAAACGATTCCAGAGGGAATCCACCATAACATCGTGTGCCTTATACAAAGAGGTGTGAGCAGTGATTATGGACGATCGTGAGCCTTATACAAAGAGGTGTGTGCGATCGGGTCGTGTGCCTTATACAAAAAGGTGTGACGACGGGGAACATCGTTTGCCCGACGGGGAGTTACACTAAGTAACAAGCGATGGTTCCAATAGTTCCTGAGTGGACTAGTGATGAGATTGATGGATGGATGGTACCGCATATGCATTGCATAGAGTTGTTGTGTCGGTCTCTGTGCATTTGCATAAATCATGAATGGATTGATTATGTGTGAGAATTTTGAATGGATGCATTATGTGTGAGAATTGTGAATTGATTGAGCATGTGTTGAGATTTATGTTTGAATTGGTGAATTGATGTGCATATGTGATAAATACATTGGTTGTGGATAATATATTTTATGCATAAACATATGATATGTGATGTGGTGGGGTGTTTCCATATGTTATAACTTTGGTGTGGCTTATATGTGAATATGTGATTATGTTGGTGTAATTGATATATGCTATGTGTATTAGTATATGATGCTTGTGGTGAGAACAACTATGCATGTGAATTTATATGTGTTTGCATATTATTATGCAATCTTGGTTTAGTTGTTATTTCTCACCCTTCTGCTGTGGTTTGTTGCTCTATGAGGCAATTGCAGATTAGTAGTCTTGGAGGCTATTGTGGAGACTAGTCCTCCGTCCTTTGTTGGTCTGTCTGCTTTGATACGTAGCATGGGAGTCGGGGAACGCTTTTGTTATGTGTATACATTGGATGAATATATTTTGTATTGCTTTTGTATGTATGTTTTGACATTATAAAACGATTTATTTTGTAAAACAAGGCAATTATGGATTTTTCCACTTTATTCCATAATTGAACCTTTCCTGTTATATGGAAAAAGCTTCCCTGACAGGTTTATTCCATTTTGTGTTATGTATCAAAATTAATGAGCAGGGATTGTGTTTTATATCTTTAAATGTGGCATCCTTGATTCAGTCGGAAAAATAAATTTTTAGTTACTCTAATTTATTTATGTATTATTTATTCGTGATGGGAATTGGGGTGTTACATTAGTGGTATCAGAGCAGGTCGGTCCGTCCGGCCAAGTTGTTGAGTCAGTTGGCATGACAGTTGAATACTGTCAATGTTGTTTGTCCCCTAGTAAGTGATATGTGTGTGAAACACTATCAGTGCATTCTGGTTTTCTAATCCTTTGTCTTTAGGATTGAGAATGAGATAAGTGGGGGAGAAGCTTGTGCTTCTCCAAGTTACTTCAGTTGTGGAGTGTTGGCTCAGTGTGCCGTTGGTTGCAAGAGTGTAAGTATTGTTTGGACAGTGTTGTTCCCGATTCCGGAGGGAATGCGGAGGTAAGATTTATGTCAACTAAGGATTGGTGCCTTAGGTAGTTTTGTGCACAAGATGAAAGAAATGCTATTATGGTCTGGTAAAGATGGTTTATGCCCCATCAGGATTGTCGACTGCCTACTGACAAATTGAGGAACTGATCACCCTTAATCTCTTGTTGATAGCAGACGAGAATTGTGTTGGATGGAATAGACGTGTCTTTCCAGCTTTGGTATTGTGTACAATGGATTGTTTGGATTTAAGAAAATGATTACAAAATTGTTTTGATGAGTCGATGAAGATTTTTTATATTTGAAGGTGATGCGGATTTGAGGTTTTTGTATGTTGGTTAAGTTGGAATGTCTCTGTGGGAGAATGATTGGGTATTATTAATGGCTGCTTCTCAGAGAGTAGAGAGTGAACTTAAATTGGACGAAGGTGAATAGTCGAGGTTATATCTGCTAAGTGAGTAGGACACTCTTTAGAGTTGAGACTAAGGTGTTTGTTATGTTTGTGAGGCTAGTGTTCTGGAAATTGGCAGGAAAACCACAGTGATGGGCCGTCAGTTGTGCATGGTTTTCAGATGTGTCTTTGGGTGAAACTTTAGTGTGTCGACTTGATGAGGTCCAGCATGGTTGGTAAGGAAAAGGATGATAGCATGAGGTTGCGTGTTAATCAGTGAGTAGTACGGAAACTTGCAGTTGTGGATAACTTGAGTTTTGAATTGTGACGAATCGAGAACGATTTGAAGTTCCTGGATGGTATTACTTTTGTTATGGGTTGAGATCTCGTGTCAGTAGAAACCTTGAGTGAGTTAGAACCCTGTAAGAAGAATTGATATGAAATATTGGATGTTAGCATTAGAAGTACCCGGACTGATAGAGTAGTTGGAAGATTTACTGGAAAGGAGAATTGTGAGGCCAAGTGTGTCGTCTTGGAGAGCTCCAGTATGGTTGGTATAAAAAAGAATGAACGGTTGAATGGAAATTTTGAAAAACCTTTGTGTGTGGAGGTAATATTGATATTGAGGGTTCTTTTTGGTTGATTGTTGATACATGTTGGAATTTGTGGAATTTGGATTGTACAGAGAATGAATTTGTGTATGGATTATGATAGTTGAGTAAGGTAACGATTAAGAATAAGTGAACCCAACGCGAATGGGAATGCGAAGATTCGTCGGAGCTTCGCAGTGCGAAGGTCAAGGCAAAGGCTCGCTAGCAGTTCGCAATGCGAACTTTGTGCCCTTTTTCTTCTGCCTTGGTTCGCTGGGAGTTCGCATTGCGAAGGAGGAAAGCGAATGCTCGCTGGGAGATTCGCATTGCGAACATGGCAGATCTTTCCAAATTGTTTCTTTCTTAACTTTGGCTTCGTTTATCCGATTTAAACGTTCTTTATATCGTTGTGGAGCTATGAAAGGGTTCTATGTTTTGGAAAGCAGAAATATTATTTATGGAATAGATTTTTGGTCGATTATTGGGATTAGTCAAAACTACGTGAATTACGTAAAACGAAACTGTTACCACGTTAAAAGCTTCAAGTGATGCGTTTGGAATGTTTGTGGAGTATATGAATTGTGTCTTCCATATTTAATTGGATAAGTTCGAAGTGGTTTTGATTGAGGATATTCAGATCTGTTATAAACTCAGAGGAAGAACAGGTAGAGTGTTTGAGAATCGGATTGTAAGTGTTGAAAAGGAAGGAATTTTTATGCTAAGTTATTCGAGTGAGAATTTTGGTTGAAAAGGGTTAGTTTTCTTGAATATGTTATTTCAGATGAGAGTATTGTTATGGATCCATCAGAAGTAGATGTAGTACTACGATGAGAGGCTCCGAAGTTGGTTAAGGGGATTAGAGATTGTTGGGCTTAGTTGGTTGTTACTGCAGGCTATGAAAGGCTTTGTTAGGTTCGTACTTCTGGTATCTCAATTGACTGCAAAGGGTAAGTCGTTTGTTTTGGGTGTTCATTGTGAGGAAAGTTTCAGAGAGGGCTAAAGTAGAATTTGTCTATTGCTTCAGTTTTGATTCTGCCTGATCCTAATAAACCGTTTGTGAGGCATTCTGATGCGTCTTTGATGAGTTTGGTCAGTGTGTTAATGCAAGAGGGTAAAGTCGTGGCTTATGCTTTACGACAATTGAGGATTCATAAAAGGATCTGTACTATTATGGATTTAGAATTGGTTGCGGTCATATTGTGTTGGGATATTTGGAGGTATTATTGTTATGGTTCTAGGTTCGAAGTGTTTGGTAATCACAAGAATATTGAGTACTTGTTTGGTATGAAGGAATAGAGTATGAGACAACGAGGAGGGTTGGAATTCGTGACGAGTTATGAATTTGGCTTGGATTATCCTTCAGGGAAAACCTATCGTGGTGCCGGATGAGTTAAGTCGAAAGTTTTTATGCATGTCTATTTTGATGACCAGAGGATTAATATTATTTGAGCAGTTCAGAGACTTATGCCTGGTGTGTAAGATAACACAGTAGAGTGTGAGGTTGGGTATATTAGAAGTGAACTATGATTTTTCTGGTGAGGGTAACGATCTTGTGGTGTTTCGGTTCAAGAGTGAACCTGTGTGTTCGTAACTTGGGTATTCCTTTAGTAGTGAGTTGGTTGTCAATTGTATTGTATGGGCTTTGCATCTTGTCGTTGTAGTTGTCATCGTGTCGTGTTGTTGTAGTAGTTGTTGTTAGCAGAGTGGTTTGTCAGTTTGTATTATTCGTGGGGTGCCTTTTGTTGGCATGTTAGTTTGTTGGTCGGTGGCGAGAGTCGTGTCCGGAGTTGTTCGTCTCAGTATATTTTCGAGGACGAAAATGTCTAAGTGAGGGAGATTGTAACGCGCCGTTTTGTCTTATTTATTTATTCGTGGGGTTCATTTTATATTATTTTATTCTTGACTTTTATTTGGCAACATATTATTTTTCATCGCTGTTTATGTTTTATCGCATTTTGAGAGCGTTTGCGAGATATTTGAGCCGAGGGGTAAAATAGTCTTTTAGGGGTTTAGATATTTTATATAAATAGAGATTAGAGAGAAATAGAGAGAAAAGAAAAAGAAGAGAAAGAAAAGAGAAGATAGAAAAGAAGAGGAATGAAAAGAGGAGAAAGAGGAAAATCGTGGGACCTCCGTTTCGAGCGCGAATAATCGGGTAAGGGTGAGAAGTTTCAATTATATCTAGCTTGTGTATGAATATGTGTTGTTTGTTCTAATTGTTTTGGTTGTTTCGCAACTTTTCGTATCGATTGGAATTAGGAGCGATTGATAGAAATTGATGTTTTCACGGATGAAATTCGATATAAACTGAGTAGAATACTCGTTGTTAGGTTTGAATCATGTTTTGGTTGTTATAGTATGTTCTGGAAGTGTTTGGGTGGAAGAAATGAAGGATTTTGGCCCCAAATGACCTATGTTATCGCTGCTGGAATTTCTGGGTTTCGCAGGTTCGCATTGAGAACCATAACGAAGGAAACAGCGAACGTTCGCTAGCTGTTCACATTACGAACTTTGGATCTTTTTGCTTCTGCCACGGTTCGCTGGGAGCTTCGCATTGCGAACGTGACAGATTTTCAGTTTTTGTTTTCTTCATAACTTTTGATCCGTAAATCGGATCGAGGCACATTCGGATGCGTTGGAAAGCTATTTCAATGCTCTTTATGATTGTGGAATAGAAACATATGTTTATGCCATGGATTGATAAGAAAATATGGAAAAATAATGTATATGTGAAAAGTGTGGTTTATGTTTCCACCATAACTCCCGAATCGCGAGTCCGATTGATGTGGGACTTGAAACATTAGATAAATAACATAAGATGCTATTAAATGGTTATGTGATACCATGTGTTAACCAAGAATATTTGGTAGAGGATGATTAGTGGTTTGTAGGTTTTATTGTGTTAGTTTGTGTTTAAGGCGATATGCTATTGTCCTATAAATGTGGGGCTTTTGTGCTATTTATATGATGCTGATGCATGTGATAATGATGTTGTTGTGTGGTGAAATACATTGTATGATTGTTGTGGTTAATGGTGAGTAATTCTTGATGTGAATTGATATGAATGTATATGATAAAATGCTAATTGTTGTGGTTTGTGGTTTATGATGAAATGCATTGTGTTTGTGAAATTCAATGTGTGTTATTTGGTGGCCTTATGGCAAGTAAATGCATTATTTGAATGGATTTCCAATGCATGAATAATGATGATGAGATAATTCATATGGTTGAATTGTGAATGTATGGAATGGATGAGTTGAAATATATGCATGATTATCTGTGCATTTGAATGTCATGAGTCATTGTATGCCAACCATCATGATATGCATTCTTGTGATGTCGTGTGCCCTAGTGGGTGTGAGCGACGAAACGATTCCAGAGGGAATCCGCCATAACATCGTGTGCCTTATACAAAGAGGTGTGAGCGGTGATTATGGACGATCGTGTGCCTTATACAAAGAGGTGTGAGCGATCGGGTCGTGTGCCTTATACAAAGAGGTGTGAGCGATCGGGTCGTGTGCCTTATACAAAGAGGTGTGAGCAATCCATAAACGTCGGGTGCCTTATACAAAGAGGCGTGAGCGATCCATAAATGTCGTGTGCTTTATACAAAGAGGTGTGAGCGACGGGGAACATCGTTTGCCCGACGGGGAGTTACACTAAGTAACAAGCGATGGTTCCAATAGTTCCTGAGTGGACTAGTGATGAGATTGATGGATGGATGGTAACACATATGCATTGCATAGAGTCGTTGTGTCGGTCTCTGTGCATTTTCATAAATCATGAATAGATTGATTATGTGTGAGAATTGTGAATGGATGCATTATGTGTGAGAATTGTGAATTGATTGAGCATGTGTTGAGATTTATGTTTGAATTGGTGAATTGATTTGCATATGTGATAAATGCGTTGGTTGTGGATAATATATTTTATGCATAAACATATGATATGTGATGTGGTGGGGTGTTTCCATATGTTATAACTTTGGTGTGCCTTATGTGTGAATATGTGATTATGTTGGTGTAATTGATATATGCTATGTGTATTAGTATGTGATGCTTGTGGTGAGAATAACTATGCATGTGAATTTATATGTGTTTGCATATTATTATGCAATATTGGTTTAGTTGTTATTTCTCACCCTTCTGCTGTGGTTTGTTGCTCTATGAGGCAATTGCAGATTAGTATTCTTGGAGGCTTTTGTGGAGACTAGTCCTCCGTCCTTTGTTGGTCTGTCTGCTCTGATACGTAGCATGGGAGTCGGGGAACGCTTTTGTTATGTGTATACATTTGATGAATATATTTTGTATTACTTTTGTATGTATGTTTTGACGTTATAAAACAATTTATTGTGTAAAACAAGGCAGTTATGAATTTTTCCGCTTTATTTCATAATGGAACCTTTCCTTTTATATGGAAAAAGTTTCCCTTACAGGTTTATTCCATTTTGTGTTATGTATCAAAATTAATGAGCAGAGATTGTGTTTTCTTTCTTTAAATGTGGCATCCTTGATTCTGTCGAAAAAATAAATTTTTTGTTACTCTGATTTATTTATGTATTATTTATTCGTGATGGGAATTGGGGTGTTACAGATGATAAGCAGAACTCAACTTTAAACTAGAACCCAAGTTTCCTCCAAGCCCTTCCAAATTCCGGAAGTGAACATCGAGTCTTTGTCAGAAATAATGCTCAATGGAACCCCGTGCAACTTCAATATTATCTTGATATAAAACTCTGCTAACTTTGCCAACGAAAAACTGATGCTAATCGGTATAAAATGTGCCGATTTCGTCAGTCTATCTACAATCACCCAAATAGCATCAAAGCCTCTCGCCGTATTAGGCAAGCCTGTCACAAAATCCATCGCGATACTATCCCACTTCCACTCTGGTATTTCCATTGGTTGCATCAAACTAGAAGGTATCTGATGTTCCACTTTTAACTTTTGGCAAGTCAAACAAGCATACACAAACCGAGCTATGTCTTTCTTCATACCTGACCACCAAAACAATTTCTTAAGATCCTGATACATTTTTGTAGCTCCTCGATCAATACTCAGCTACTCCCGTGGCTTTCGTCTAAGATCATTTTTCTCAATTCAGAATTATCGACACACAAATTCTGCCTATAAATCTCAACACACCAAAGTCATCTACTTTAAAGTCACCTTCTGCATCCGACCCTCCTGCGGTCATCAAATCCACCAGTTTCAAATCAAGTTTCTGACTCTCCCTAATCTCACTAAGGAACTAATTATTAACTTTCATCATTCCCAACACCACCCTCTCAGGAGTCAGTTCACAAACCATGCTCAAGTCTCTAAATTGCTCAATTAAATCAAACTCCTTAATCATCAATGCCAACATATGAATTGTGTTCCAACTCAAAGCATCTGCTACGACGTTAGCTTTATCGGGATGATAACTCAAGCTAAAATCATAGTCCTTCAAGAATTCCAACCATCTTCTCTGTCTCATATTCAACTCTTTCTGGTCAAATAAATATTTCAAACTTTTATGATCACTGAACACTTCAAACCTCAATCCGTACAAGTAATGCCTCAAAATCTTCAACACGAAAACCATTATAGCTAACTCAAGATCATGAGTAGGATAATTCATTTCGTGTACTCTGAATTGTCGTGAGGCATAAGCCACGACCTTACCATCCTACATCAATACTCCACATAATCCCATTTTAGACACATCACAATATACCACAAAAAGTTCATCTGGCTTTGGTAGAATCAACACTGGTGTTGTAGTCAACCTCTTCTTCAATTTCCAGAAACTCTCTTCACATAAAATATCCCACACAAAGGCCTGACCTTTTCTAGTCAACTGAGTCAGAGGAAGGGCCAAATTAATCCATCAATAAACCTGTGGTAATAACCTTCCAAACCCAAGAAACTCATAATCTCCGTCACTGATATCGGAGGTTCCCACTGAAGTACAACAGTCACTTTGAATGGATCCACTGTTATGCCGTCACCAGACATAACATGTCCTAGAAAACTCACTTTGTGCAGCCAGAACTCACATTTTGAAAGCTTTGCAAACAACTTATTATCTTTCAACACTTGCAATGCAATCCTGACATGCTCTACATGATCTCTTTCTGACTTGGAATAAATCAAAATGTCATCAATAAAAACTAACACAAACTAATCCAAATAAGCATAAAAGATACGATTCATGTACTCCATGAATACGCCCGACGCATTTGATACTCCTAACGGCACCACAACATATTCGTAATGTCCATACCGAGTCCTGAAAGCCGTCTTTTGAATATCATCATCTTTCACCCGAATCTAATGGTAATCTGATCTCAAATCAATTTTACTGAAAACAAGAGCTCCCACGAGTTTATCTATTAGATCATCAATTCTTGGAAGCGGGTATTTGTTCTTGATGTTCACTTTATTTAGTTGACGATAATTAATACACAATCTCATACTATCCTCCTTCTTCTTAACCAACAACACTAGAGCTCCCCCTGGCGACACACTGGGCCTAATAAACTTCTTATCAAGCAATTCTCAGAGTTGAAATTTCAACTCCACTAATTTTGATGCTGACATTCTATATGGTGCCATAGATACAGGCCTGGTACCAGAAACAAAATCAATTTCAAATTCCGCCTCTCGCTGGGGAGGCAACTCTGAAATATCATCCGAAAACACTTATGGGGACTCTTTCACTACAGGTAATTCATTAATCAACGTTATGCCTTCGATAGACAATGAGGAAAACACTGCTAACATTTTAGTTTCATCTTCCAACAAGGTTCTCAATTCCTTAGTAGACATAAAACTAACAGACTTTTCTTCCTCTGGGGTGAGAAATAGCAACCTCTTCCTATAACAATCAATGAAGACATAATTTCTCTCTAGCCAGTCCATCCCTAAAATAACATCCAGATCATTGAGTGGTAAGCAAATAAAATCCACTACGAAATATTTTCCAAAGATCGACACGGGACAGTTCAAGCACACTAATGATGTAGTTATCGACCCAATAAATGGAGTATCAATCACCATCACTTTACTCATAGTACACGACACAAGTACTAGTTTCATCACACAATCAACAGAAAAATTAGTGGGTCGCACCCGTATCAATGATAGAAATCAAAGGAGTTTTACAAATATAACAATTACTTTTCACCAAACGATCCTCAAAGGTAGGCTTAGCCCCCACCAATGCAAATACCTTCCCACCGGTCTGCGATTTCTTCGGCTTCTGACAATGGGTGGTGATGTGACCCTGTTCCCCATAGTTGTAACAGGTAGGTATATTGGTCCTAAATCTGCCACAACATGACCTGACTTCCCGCATTTGAATGAGATCTTCACCTTATTCTGACTTTCATTAGCACGGTTACCCGCGCCACCACATCTGAAACACTTGATAGGGTTGGAAGAATTTCCTCCCCCACTTGGCTTCTTGTCAACAAAAACTTTATACTTCCCTTTATCGTCCGGAGCACTGTAAGGTGTACTCCCATGTCTTTGCTTACCCCTTTTGTCACTCAGGGCCTTGTAGTGGGCAACCCGAGCCCTATTGTCTTCATCATAAATTCGACACCTATTCAGCAACTTAGGAAAGTATCTGATCTTCTAATAACCGATACCTTGTTTGATCTCGGGACATAACCCGTTCTTAAACTTGATACACTTCAAACCGATAGCAACATTAGTATTCTAATGAGGACGATACTTTACAAGTTCCTCGAATTGGGCCGCATATTCTGCAACCGTCAAATTCCCTTGCTTCAATTCTAGCACTTCAACCTCTTTCTTGCCACGAACATCTTCTGGAAAATACCGCTCCAGAAACTCATATTTGAACAACGTCTAAGTAATATGGCCACCTGCAGCTTCTAACCTTTGAGGGGTGTTATCAAACCAGTCTTCAGCTTCCCTATTCAGCATGTGCATGCCAAATTGCACCTTCTAAGCTTCACTGCATCCAATGACTCTGAAGATCTTTTCAATATTCTTCAGCCGCTTCGGTGCCACAATTGTTTTGTGTCTACGCTCGAACTTAGGTGGCTTATTGTTATGGAACTTCTCCAAATTGCGGAACTCGACATCCTCAGCATTCTGATTGGTACTCTGCACCGCCTGCGCAACAGCTTGTAACGTAGCAGCAATCGCAACATCATCCCTACCATCCATACTGCTCAACACCAACGAAAAACAGGTTAGAAGAAACACACGACTATATGCACTCTATAGTCAAACTCTACTACGACATTGGCCAGACGAACCAACCAGGCTCTAAAACCAATTGTAACACCTTACTCTATCCATTCGTATAATAATTGAAAATACGGAAAAGTATTGTGGAAATTAATCAGAGTTACACATGTAGTATGTCACATTCAACAAAACATCATCCTAGAGTATCAAATCACTCCACATCTTATTCATTAATAAAAACAAATACTTTAATTCAACAGCGGAATTAATTCAAATGGTTTAACATTAAAAATCTATTTACATCAAATCTCCACGTAATATGGGGTTCAACAACAATTAAATAATTCACAATACATAACAAGTAACCAAGAACAAATATCATGAAAACATAACAAAATCCACATCCTTCATGTGTTATGCATCAGAGCAACTCCTAAGACTCAATCAAACAGTAACACATGCTCCAAGCATTACTCAGGCACCTGATCATCTGTACTACCCAAGGAGCACAGACGCAACAAACAAAAAAGGGGTGAGAACTACATTCAATAAAACATGGTGAAAATCACATGCTAAGGAGTATTTAACACAAAAATCACACCAATCATACAGTCACAATGCACATACAAGTGCCACATCATCATTCGGCATAATTAGCCAACGTTCAATCATGTACATATGCAATGTGACTCAACTGACATGACACAATGCATGTGGTATAATCACAATCACGTACGGTTCATCCTAGAACCCGATTCCCGTCAGAATTCGGATAAGTCGTATAGGTTCATTTGAATTACAACTTATGTCCACTCGACTCCCACATAGAATCCGTACAAGACTAGGCACCCATCATGGATTTCCACCTAGTTCACCTCTACATCATATGACATGAATGCATGACACAAAATTTTGCTTAATATAATAATTATTCAAGCATAATTGACGATCCTAAATGATCCCACGTGGGCCATATACTCACCGTAATTCTTTCTGGAATTACCACCACAGCCCAAGACCTTCCACAAACGGCAATCTTGGCTCACAACCATCCAACACGTCTCGACTAGACAATCTTATCAAATTCCATGTTTTAACTTATTCATCATAATTACTAGTTTCTCCTATGTCCAACTATACCGTCTTATTCTTACGGGTCAAAAGAAATTTCTTACATGCAAAATCGTGACAGAAATCGCGAAAACGGGAAACTTTCATTACAACTCAGCCCATACGCGTATGTCTATACCCATACGCGTATGGACTCATTTCCCTTGCTCTAGTCCTGCGTATCATTAGCGTAGGGCTCATCTTCCTAGGCCTCATACACGTATTGCGTTGGGTCGCACACGTATCACCAGAGAGTGATTTCTCTCTCAAAACTCCTACAACTTCCCCTACGCGTATGATCATGCACATACACGTATGGTCACTCACCCATACGCGTCCCATACGCGTTTCAGCACAAGGACTATCTGGCTCTGGGGACGGGGTGCGTATACTAGGCGTATGCCCCCTAGGAGTGTCCCCCATACACGTATGGCGCCCCGTCATAAGCGTATGAACAATCGGTCACCAAAAATCCCAAATTTCGCATCAGTGCGAATTTTCCCCCATTTAAGCACTTCTAAACTCCTAATTCAGATCCAAAACCACCTTTAACCTAATACAATTTCAAAGTCCTAATTCTACCTTATTATTTCATTATTTTGTCAACATTTTCTGTCATTAAACCTATTTTCGTTAACCCCATAAAATCCCAATTATCAGACCCGTTCTATACCAGAATTCAGCAGCAACAATACCAAATTACACAAATTTACTATTCGAAATCAGCATACAACACAAATTAACACATACATTCATTACATAACTACGATTTAACAACAACCATCACACAACATAACAGTCAAACAAGGAAAAGGAAGAATGTACAGAAAATCCTAAGAGGGAAAGAAACCCTCACTACCCTCTTATGTTTAGATCACCCTTATTGAATCTCATTCTCTCCCCTTACCTGAAATTCAAGCTTACTCTCTTCAACAATGGTGGAAAACTTCTTGCCCTAACTCTCTTCTTTCTCCCTTTTCTTTTTCTTTTACGTGAAAAGTGTTCTTCTGCAACTTCTCTATCAGTCTCTCCTAATTTTTGTTTTTTTTCCTTAATTACCTTTATTTTCTTAATTTTAACAATAATAATATGAATCTTAATAATAAGCCTAATATTAATAATACTAATAATGATAAGAATATTAATAATCATAATAATAATAATATTAATAATATTACTAATAGTATGAGTAATAATAAAATGTCTCATTATACATATTATCATTATTTCCATGTTTTCCTAAGGCTTGATTTAACTAAATTCATTCCACCAATTATCACACCCACCCTAACACATATATCCTCAATAAGGACAATGTTAAGAACAATCACACAAAATAATTACCACACGACTAAATAATTAAATGGGTTGCTATAATACTCATTCTGACGCATCCTTTCGATCAACTCTGTCACTTCATCTTTATTTTTCATTCTCATAGTACCCTCTGCGAAGACATCGAGAAGCATTGTTGTGTTTTTTTTTTATAATCTAACACACACACACACACACACACACACACACACACACACACACACATATATATATATATATCAGGGATACAATAGGGGTATCCCAACCCGTATACAACAAAAAGTCAACCTAAAATCAAGGCCTACAAAAATCACTAGGGGAATTAACCCAAGTGTAATAGTTACAAATATATGAACTTTTGTGAATCTTACCTATCCACCACCAAGAAAAAATGAGGATACGACAAAACTCATCCTTAAAAATAAAGTTGTTTCGAGATGTCCAAATGATCCAACATATTATCAACCAAAAACCAGCGGCGTTGGTAACTAAAAACTTCATACTGACACATCCCGCCACCCAACACGGTAGATGATTCAACATAGATCCAACTAAAATATCCGGAATACCTAACCAGTTACATACAAAATTCCAAACCAGACCGGATTTGTGACATTGCAAGAAAACATGATCCACTGTTTCGCTTTTTAGAAAACAGAAAAGACATGACATTTCGTGTCTATTAATAATAATACCTCTATGGATTAAGTTGTCTCGCGACAGAATTCTCTTGTGCAACAACCGCCAACCAAACACTTTCACTTTAAGCTAACCGTGTGATTTTAAAAGCTGCTCTGAGTTCTTCATGGATACCTATATCAGAATTTGCAGAAATTTCCTGCATAAAGTTATAAAGAGAAGAAACAGAGAAAATTGATTCATTATTAAGTAACCATAAAACTGAATCTCTAGCTCCATCATTCGGGTGAAAGTCGGACAGTGTATTATGTAACCGCGATAGCTGCAAGTGATTATAATCAAGAAAGTTGGAATATGAAACTTTAATATCCCAAAACCAACTCCCATTAATCCAGGACCCATTGTCAGCAACAGAACTTGCCTTGTTTTTTGCAAATAGAAATAACTCTGGATACTCCACAGCTAAAATCTGATGACCAGCCCACCTAGACGACCAAAAGGAAACTTTATCTCCATTGCCTAAGATATGAGACATAAACTCCTTATTGTTGTATGAACTTTCAAAGCTCTAATAAAATGTTGCATCTGCTCCATTTTGTCCATATTATGATTTGGGCATCTTTTGATTAACAGTTTGAACCTTTTCCTGGAGTCAAATAGTGATTCCGAGTCACCTATCTCAAAATTGGACATTTCTTCTCTTCTTTCCACAAATTGAGAGTTGGTAAAAAATATATTTCTAAGCACTTGTCTTCTAAGTCAATCCATGTTTGAAAAGCTCCACTAGGTAGACATTGTAGTCAATATTTTGGGAATTGTTTGCGTTATCTCTTGATAATGGCATCGATGTTCTTTGGGTAGATTGGTGTAGTTTCCTGAATCTTTATTTGACAAGTCGTCCGTTATGTTCAGTTTGTTCTAATTAGGTTGGGTATCCCTAATATCTCTCATTTCAAATTTGTTTATAAAAAAGTATTAAGTATAGAAATTTTATATGCAATAAATCATCGAATCAACAATAGTTGCAGTAAGCATGAAAGCTAATTTGATAATTGTATTCTTGTTCATCAATTCCATTATTTTCCTATGAAAAAACTTGCACTTTTTGGGAATTGGTAAAAAAAATATTTCTAAACACTTGTCTTCTAAGTCAATCCATGTTTGAAAAGCTCCACTAGGTAGACATTGTAGTCAATATTTTGGGAATTGTTTGCGTTATCTCTTGATAATGGCATCGATGTTCTTTGGGTAGATTGGTGTAGTTTCCTGAATCTTTATTTGACAAGTGGTCCCTTATGTTCAGTTTGTTCTAATTAGGTTGGGTATCCCTAATATCTCTCATTTCAAATTTGTTTATAAAAAAGTATTAAGTATAGAAATTTTATATGCAATAAATCATCGAATCAACAATAGTTGCAGTAAGCATGAAAGCTAATTTGATAATTGTATTCTTGTTCATAAATTCCATTATTTTCCTATGAAAAAACTTGCACTTTTTCTATTATGATTTGTGCATCTTTCTTTGCTGCTAAATATGTACAATTATAAAAATTGATATTTTTTTTTTCTATTTTTATTATGTGCATCTTTCTTTGCTGCTAAATATGTACAATTATATAAATTGATTTTTTTTTCTATTTTTATTAGGGTTAATAGCTAATTTGAAAACATGGCCCTTAGATGTGTTGAACCCATAACTTATTGTTTGGATGTTAAATGTCAAAATTTAAAAATATGTCCCTTAAAAGTGTTGAACACATAACATTTGGGATCTATCAACCACAGCTTACCACAAGGGCATGCACTTCTTTTAGTTAGAAGTTTGCATCAAAAGTATATATCGTTAATTGCGCTATATTGTTAATGGCAGCGGGGACAAATTAGCTAAAAAAAATTTAATCTATTTTTTGTTTTCAGAAATGTATTTGTTGTGTTATCCTCGTGTTCCATATATAGGGCCACTCTAATTCTCGTAATGTTTTGCGTATAAAAATAATCTTAGACTATTAAGATGTTGTTAGAATGTATTTAATACTGAAGTTTAACGTCTCATATTTTTATTTTAAAAATATAATTTAAAGTGTTATAATTAAAAAACAAGATGATTAGCTCAGTCTTTGTTGTTTTTGACGTATCTATAATGCCGCAGAAGAGTTTAATAGCCATTGGCCACCAAAACTTACAATTATAAGAAGGATAAACTTGTACTAGTATAATGTTGCAAAGACGAAATATTAATATATATTTTGATTAAAAAGATAAGAAAAATGATATCTTTATATCAAAATTTGACATCTACATCGTATTTTAGTATTCATCAATACGAAAAACAATGAAATATTATAATACTATTTTTTTAAATATAAAGTTTTTTATTATTTTTTTTAGAATTAAGGATATAAACATGAAATTATGTGATTAAACAACTTTATAACCTTAGTAACCAACATTTTATATTTTATTAACCAATTTAGTTTAATGCTAAAAGTTATTTTTAATATCTGAATGTTAATTAATCAGTTTTATAATTTTATTAACCAATTTTTTATTTTTCAGTAACTAACTTTGATTTACTACTTAAAATCATTTTTAATATCTGTTTTTGATAAGCAGAAGAATATATTTCAAATTAGGGTATTAGGGGTACCCAATCCGATTACAAAAATTTGAATCCATCTACAATGCTAAGACTCAATCTAACATTTACAAGTAAACCCAAGGGTATTTTACCCAATCGTAATAACTACAATGGTCCAATTTTTTAGGCAACCACCACCAAGACTTTAGTATAATTTTATGTTGCATTAGAGCCGAATCGTCGATTTCATCATTAAACAGAATTTGGTTTCTAGAAAACCAAATATTCTAGCACACAATACTCCATACTCCCATTGCATTTGGAATTGAGATCTTATATTTCACCTTGTCAATCCAATATCTCATGTGTTCAACAATTTGCGTTTCAACAATATTATCCACACCAAACCATTCACAGATTTTGTTCCAAACAACTTTGATTTTAGTGCAATTAAAGAACAAATGCTCAGTATATTCGTCGGCGGGAAAGCAGAAAACACATACCCGAACGTGAGGGATGTTGATTATCCCACAATTCATCAGGTTTATGCGTGTAGGTAGTCTATCAAGGATCAGTCGTCACACAAAAATCTTGATCTTCAGCAGTGAATTTGAGTTCCACATCAGTTGTAATGCCAACTTCGTATTAGCTTTTATCAGCTTATAATAAAATCTTGCCGTGTATCTTTTCATGCTCGAGAATGACCAAGAAATGTCATATGTTCTGTCTGCAACCGATTGAATATCTCTGAGAATCAACAACAACTCCTCCCGCTGTGGTTTCAACCGTAAATCCACACCAGCATCGCCTGTGTCAAGTTGTCATTGCCTAGAATTATGTCTCCAAACGCCCATTTAAAGAATGTTGCCATCTTTCAAGTTTGGCATGTTGAATAAATCAGGATATAGGGTTTGAAAGTTTGCTTCACCCAACCATTTTGATTTCTAGAATAAAACACGGTTTTCGGCACCAAGTTTATGAGATAACAATGAACATTTATTAATCAACTTCATTAATACATTAACAAACCTTTTACTTTTCACTAATTTCATACAAAAAATCATTGTTCATACACTATACACGAACAATGCTCACAATACTATTCACGTACGTGTGTATTGTTCATCTGATACTGTTCATCATTGTTCATGAAAATATATTATTTATTTTACAAAAATATTGTTTACCGTATAAATACAGTGAACAGTGTATTCAATATCAAATTTTAGTGTAATGTTGGTGTCAACATAGCAAAAAGATAAAGAACTATAAAAAAATTAGATAAAATGTCATTTTCTTAACGTATATATACTAACCAGATGTTCAATACTATTATATCAACTTTCGTTTTACCATTAATTTGACAATGAAAAAGGACATCACAAACCTGCACCACAATGTGAGTGATTATCCACAGTTATTAGTTTAATTTATTATTATTATTATTATTATTATTATTATTATTATTATTATTATTAGCTTGTTTGAGTATATAAATAGATCTATGTAGGCTCATGCTTCTTCACAAAGCAAAGAAAGAGAGAAAGGGCAAGTGAGAAAAAGAATAAGAATGGAGTTGATGAATAAGAAGGCATTGATGAAGTTAGCTTTTGTTGGAACAACGTTCCAAGAAAGATGAATGTTGAGATAAAGAAGAATAAGAAGAAGGAGAGAGAAAATAGGAGATTATGGTTTGGAGAAACTTTGTAAACTTGTATTATTATGAAGTTGTTTAAAATTGCTATATAAAATACTAAGTACAATGCCCTATATATAAGCTATCAAAGCCTAGGCCCAAAACAATCAATTCGAAACAAACTAGCAATTCGACTGAACTCCTTATCAGATATATTCGACTCTGTCGAATACAGTTGACCTACACAACACTACAACTATTCGACAGACTATATACAACTTCGACCAAAACCTATAAAACCCTTCAACTTCGACAAACTAACATGAATTACTTCTAACAAACCACCTAATTCATGTTTTCGAGATCCGGCTTTGGTAAGTATGTCAGCTAGTTGAACTCCAGTCTTGCAATATTCAAGATCCAGCTTCCCTCTGTTTACTTGATCCCTGAGAAAATGATACCTTCTTTCTATGTGTTTACTTTGACCATGACACATAGGATGATTGGCAAGATCAATAGCTGACTTGTTGTTTACAAACAGCTTCATCTTCCCAGGTTCTTTGATCTTGAGCTCTTCGAGCAACATATCTATCCATGCTGCCTGACATGCTGCATACAATGCAGCTACATACTCAGCTCCACATGATGACAAAGCCACAATGCTTTGTTTTTTCGAACTCCAAGAGATTGGAGCTCCTTCGATCACGAAAATATAGCTTGCAGTACTCTTTTTCTCATCTTGGTCTCCACTGAAATCTGAATCAGTGTAACCATATACCTCCATATCTTTCGACATGAACTTATTTCGACATGGCATCAGCACACCATGATCAATCGTCCCCTTTATGTATCTCAGTACTCTCTTTACTGCAATGAGATGACATTCTTGGGGTTTCTCCATGAATCTACTTAACAATCCGACACTTTGACAAATGTCGGGCCTTGTATTGCAAAGATATCTCAAGGATCCAATGATTTGTTTGTACAGTGTCGAACTTACAAACTCATCATCAGTTACCTTTTTCAACTTAGCTCCTATTTCCAATGGAGTTGTTGCAGCTTTACAGTCAGTCATCTTGAGCCTCTTCAATATATCTTGAGCATACTTCTTCTGATGCAGAAACACACCTTCAGCTGTGTCTTTGAATTCCATCCCTAAGAAATATGACAAATTCCCTAGGTCAGACATTTCGAACTCTTGCATTAGCTTCAACTTAACTTTTCTAATCTCAGCTTCATTTGCACCTGTAATTAGCAAATCATCAACGTACAGACATAAAATGATTCGACTATCATTGTCGACATCACTTATGTAAACTCCATGCTCAGACACACACTTTGTGAAACCTGCTTCGATTAGGAAACTATCTATTCTTTTGTTCCAAGCCCTTGGGGCTTGTTTCAATCCATAGAGAGCCTTCCTCAATCTGTACACCTCCGACTCATGCCCTTTGATCTCAAATCCGGGTGGCTGACTGACATAAACTTCTTCCTCCAACGGTCCATTCAAAAATGCTGATTTTACATCCAACTGATGTATCTTCCATCCTCTATATGCTGCTGTCGAAACAACAATCCTTATTGTTTCCATCCTAGCCACTGGCTCATATACTTCATTGAAATCAATAGCAGGTTTCTGCAGAAATCCTCTTGCCACTAGTCTTGCCTTATGGTTGGCAATTTCACCATTTGGCCTTCGTTTCAGCTTGTAAACCCATTTCACATCAATAGGCTTCTTGCTAGCTTTTTCGACAAGTTCCCAGGTACTGTTCTTCTCAATTGCCCTGAGTTCTTCCTTCATGGCTTCACACCAATTCGAATCATTCATGGCTTCATCCAAGTTAATTGGTTCTGCTTCAGCCATCATCATTGCTTCTTCTATTAAGTCACCATCTGCATCATATCCAGCTAACCTTGTCGACTCAGCTCTTGTTCTAGTTGATCTTCTAACATTCTGCTCAGGAGGTTCTTCATTTCGACTTGTCGTGGCCTTTGTTTGTTGATCTTCTTCAAACACTGTCGGAACTGTCTCTTTCATCTGTCGACCATTTTCCTGTCGAACTGACCCATGACTCCACTCCCATGTTTGATTTTCATCTACCAGAACATCTCGACTGATCACAAATTTATCATCTTCTGGTGAATATAGTCTATATGCACCAGTCGAATGATAACCTATGAGCACCATGGTTTGACTTCGATCATATAGTTTTGTTCTCAATTGCTCTGGAACATGCCTGAAACATATTGATCCAAAAAATCTAAAATGACTGATGTTGCGGTGAAAATCGGATAACAAGCTATTACTTAACTTACATCATTTTCTTTTACAACCGACTTTGATTTATCCAAAGGAAAGGTTAAAGATTGTAAGAAAAACCTAAAGGGAAGAGATCTAAGGTTCGGGGGTTGGTTATACAAAGGGAAGGTATTAGCACCCTAAGTATCTGTAGTACTCTACAGGAACCTCTTGTTCTAATGTTATCTTATGTTTGCTAAAGGTTCTATGCTAAAGGCTTGAAACCCTAGGGGTTAGTATCTAAGTATACTCGACAAAGCGTCGCACTTTGCGCCTACGTATCCTCGGGAATAGAATCAGAGTATGCGTAGTTCTACTTCTACTGAATGGTTGACTATGACCAATATTCAGAAGGGAAATGAGTATGAGCTCATTGTAGAGTATAAGAACTCTCTAAGTCTAATTGAAATGGACCTATGATTATGTTTTAGTTAGTAGGGGAGGTGATGATTCATATGATGAATATCACGTGGAGTTCACGATAACTCCAACCTACTGCTAGTTGTGATTTCATGGCTCTCGATTAAGCCAAGAAATGAAATTTTCTCCTAAGAGGTTACTTAGGTTAAGATGGGGCTATGACTTTAAGAGTCAACATTAGTCACCTTCCTTTGGAATGGGAGGAAAAATAGTTCTAAAATAATAAGAGAGTAGATAAAGACATGATAAAAGATAAAACACTTATACAATATGATGGATGAAAGCAACACAAGCATGAGGATGGCAAGATGCTTTATGATAAAGTATGGATAAGATGAACATGATCATTATATAGACATATCAATATGTTTCAATCTTAAGGAAGACAAACATACAAAATACTCACAAGATAAAGAGAATGATATTAATTAAGGTTGATAGTTAAAGAAGAATAAAATTCACATCAAAGTTAAATGCAAGATAAATCAAGCATGGATGGATTAGTTCAAGACTTAAACAAACCATTAGTGAAATAACACTCATAAGGTCAACAAAAGATGCTCATAAATAAATGTTAATAATTAGTCCAAGGTGATAAGCAAATAACAATTAACAACACCATTAAAATTAACAATACAATTAAGATACAATTGATAATTAAAAATAAAGATTAACAATTAAAATACAAATTGATTAACAATTACCAATTAAAATGCAAATTGACAATTAAAAGCTAACACAACAATTACAATTAAAACAATTAATACCTCACATATTAATTAATGATACTCTAACAAACAAATAAGAAACAACTATAAAATTAAATAAATATTTTTGGAGTTTTTGAATAAAGAAAATAAAATAAAAGGTTTTTCTAAAAAAACGATTAAAAACAGAAAATAAAATAAATAATAAAAGGAGAGGCGCAGGGGGGGTGTATGAGTAGTTGAGAAATAACTGAGGTTATGTTATGTTCAGCTTGGGCTTGAAACGGAGGGTGTGGATAACGAAACGGCACAAAGCCCAGGCGAAGTCCAAGGAGAAGAAAAGAAATTCAGGCGAAATAAAAAAAAATTACCAAAAGGGTTGATCTGCAGGATCGAACCCAGGTCATGAGAGTGAAAGGGTAATGGCAAGGCAAGTTAAACCGTTGGGACGGCGTGTACATCCGGTAACTACACGCTTCAATTAATACATAAATCAAAACAAGCCATAAAATATTTTTAAATGGAAAAAGAAACGCGCACATGTGGAAACGGAGTGGTAGTAACATTATCAATTGGTCACTATTTATTTAAATGCACTACAGGACAAAACAAACACAACAACCAATCAAATTCAAGCATGGATTAGTGAGACATGAAAAAACTAAATGTTATCGTGTCTTCAACTCGAAACATCAAAACAAACGCTCACCTTTAATCCAACATAAATCATTCAAATTACAACCAAACATTATGAAGTAAAGTGCTAAACTGAAGTACTCCAAACGTAGAACACAATGAAGCCCTAAGTTGAACAAGTTAGTGATTATATCAAGAAGAAAGAACAGAGGAAACCCAAGGTACAAAACTGAAACTCAAATTAAGCAAGAGTGAGAAACCATCTTATGCTTCAATCTAAACCAACCTATTTGTTTTAAAACGGAACCACAAACATGTAATGTGACAAACCATAGCTCCTGAACTTCATCATGAACAAAACTTTAATAGTTAAAACTCAAACATTTTGAACATAGCATTTAGCAGGTTGGTTTACATCCAAATGCAAACTTCAGTCATACACACATCTAATGAACCTCATCCAGCACTAACAAAAATACCTCTCCATACTTCAACCACAATCAACAAAACAAACCCTAGCAGTATTATCATAAAAGTTAACACACACCACATTCATTAAAAAAAGTTTGGTGTTCAAGTGATTGGCAGGAAATATATTCTTTAAGTAACATTTCAATTCAACCATGTCACTACTACTATCCTTATCAATTAGTTTATATTAAACCAACGAGGAAAGGAGCACGCAGCTCTAAACAAAATCAACAGCCAAGTGATTCATCAAGGGTGTAGAACAAACTTTAACAGCTTATGCATACCATAATTTATATACGATAAATGTTAGAGCTACCATGTCCAGTACGCATATATTCAAAGCAAAATCCATCTTCAAGTGGTTAGTCATGTCAACATGTGTTCTTATCATAGAAAAACAACCTCATACATTCATTATGGCAGCCATGAGAGAAGTGAATATATATATATTCAAGTAGTTAACAAGTTTTTATTAAAGACAAATTTGACATGGGTAAATAACAATATGCATATCATGAACATTCAAGTATTAAAACAGAAAAAGAAATGATCTAACATAGTATGATAAGCATGATAAATGGAAGTTTTGAGGAACTTACCTAGTTCCTAAGCAAGTGGCAAGAAATCCTCTCCTTTCTCAGCTAACTCGTGAGCTTCTTCAAAGAACAAGTTTCAGGGTTGTTTTTGTATTGTTTTTGTTTTTGAAAAAATCAATGAGGGGAGGGTCCTTTTATAGAGGGTTGCTGGACAATGAGAGTAAATAACCAATGTACCAAGGGTTTGTTTTGAAGAGAAAAATCGTGGGAGGATTTTTGGAATATGGTTGTTCTGAACATAATCTTATGGAGCCAATTGAAGCTCCCTCTTTAATGCAACTAGGTCAGAAAAGTATAGCACGTTTGGCTTGCATCCTGTGGTCCAACGATATGCACAAGGTATTCTTGGTGTAGCTTGTAAATGTCAACTTAAAAGTACAAAAGAGAGTGTACTTTGGAGGCTTGTCACACGGTTTTGTGGGAAAGGAAAATGTTGGTAGCTGTTGGAATGGATAAGAACATTGTACTTGGAGAGAGGGGATGAAATTCAAATTCAAAACTGAGGTATAACTTGGTGCAAAGTCATTTTCGAGTAGCCTTGTTCCACACATGATATCTCTTAATTGAGTGATCCAAATTTCATGCTCTTGGGTGCTATGGAAAGCCCTTGCATCATACTACAATGTTGGTGTTGAAAGGTAGTTGAAATGAAGCCTTGAATTGGTAGAAAAATGGCCTACAAATCGTGTCCACCAAACTGCCAAAAGTGAACTTAGAAAAATTCTAAGTTATAGAAATTTGACAACTTGAAGTACCTACCTTTGACAGTCCATAACTTGAGAATGGCTTATCCTATTGAGATGTTCCACATATGGTTGTAAAGCTCTCATCATGCTCTACAACTTTCATTTAGGGCCCAAGTCTTGAATCCCAATGGAAATGGGTGAAAAAAAGGGTTAAAGTTGAGAAAAAGAGTGATGAAAAGTGCTGAAAAATTTCTAAGTGTTTGGTCAAAATATCTTGCAAGCCTCATAACTCAAAAACCAAGCATTTTTGGACAAAAAGTCATATGGAACAAATTGAAGATCTTGGAAAGAGCTTTCCAATGAGCTTTGAGTCACTTCAATTGGGTGTGTGGTTTTGGAGTTATGGTCATTTCAAATTATGCTATTAGGGGAAAAATCTCACAAATGACACCTTTCTTGGTCAAAACCCTACTTCTCTTGCAAAAAACCTCATGAAACTTGATATGGATGCTTTGTACACCTCATAAGACATTATATGATGATTAGAACCATTAACACTTCATTTGAACCAAAATTCCAAAAGATTAGGGTTTCAGTCAAACCCTAATTTTGACTGTCAATGTACTGAGGTTAGGTCTTGTAGGCTTGCTCCTTCCTTCTCATCTAAAGGTCTTAGGAGGCTCTTGAGGATGTTTATAAACCAATAGAACCAAGAATTAGGGTTTGGGAGTTCATCTTGATGGAAATCAAAGCCATTGACTGATAAGTGTCACATAAACCCTAATTTGGAGGCACAGCGAGGCTGAGGCTCAAACTCTCTTGTTGAGGACCCATAGACCTTGGATTCTTGTTGAATAATGTCCCTTGGATGTAGAGGACCTTTAATGGTAAGTGAAACACACAAATCTTGACTTGATAGAGACAAATTCTCAGTGATTTCTTCAGAGCAAAACCCTAATTCCAAAGTCTTAGCACTAGAGGTCTTTTGTTGACTTGACTTGCTTCAAAACAACTTGTGGAGCTTCATGGTGATATGTAAACCTAATTTGAACACAAAGAAACAAACTACAAGATATGGGTTAGCTCAAACAATGCAAAGATGCTTGACCTAAGATGCACAAAAGCTGGATGACATCTAAGGGTAAAAATTTAGGGTACAACAATTGCCGCTATTTAAATAGCTTCACCAGATGGCACAAGGAACGGAGATTCCCAGGGACATCTAGGTGAAAGATATTTAAATATAGCAAACCAAAAATTTTGCCCTTAGATGGAATGCAAATGCTAAGGACAAGCGACAGACATGCAAATGCTGACATGCCATGAACTTCTAAAATGATGATATGATGCGAGGAAGGATGCAAAAGATGCAGACAGACCGGACACCAAGGACAACAGGAAGCAAACACACAAGAAAAGCTTCGTCGGGGAAAGACGAAAGCTAGTATCCACAAGAAAAAAAACTCACTGGGAATACAGGCTAACCAACGAAAGAGACTCACTGGGGAGACTCCAAAGAAATACTGGGGAAAAACCAAAAGACAATCTTCACTGGGGAAAGATCCAGGGAGGTAGACTACTGGGAACAAAACAAACCCACACCCTTCCTGGGCACGAAACCAGAAAGAAAGACCTGATCACTAGGGATCAGTCCAAAGGAGACAAACAACCAAACAAAGACTTCATGGGGATCTCAAACTGAAGAGTTCAAAATGGGATCTTCAAGAAAAGCCAGGAAGACAGAGTCAAACCTGCGCACCAGATAGGAGTCCTATGAGGTTAAAGAAATTTGTTCCAAGAAGCTTAGCTTAAAGCCAGTTTCAGAAAACCAAGGTAAGGGTTCAATGTCCGACACGATTCGAACAAGAACACTTTTAAAACAAGAGACAGTGCTTGACATGATTCAAACAAAGTCCCAATTCAAGTTCGACACGATTCGAACAAGAGCAGTTTTAAAACAAGAGTCAGTGTCCGACACAATTCGAACAAAGACTCTGTTCAGGTTTGACACGATTCAAACAAGAACAGAAAAGACAGTGCTTGACGCGATTCAAACAAAGTCCAAGTTCAAGTTTGACACGATTCAAACGAGAACACACAAGACGATGCTTGACACGATTCAAACAAAGTCCAAGTTCAAGTTTGACATGATTCAAACAAGAACAAACAAGACGATGCTTGACACGATTCAAACAAAGTCCAAGTTCAAGTTTGACATGATTCAAACAAGAACAAACAAGACGATGCTTGACACAATTCAAACAAAGTCCAAGTTCAAGTTTGACATGATTCAAACGAGAACACACAAGACAATGCTTGACATGATTCAAACAAAGTCCAAGTTCAAGTTTGACACGATTCAAATGAGAACAAACAAGACGATGCTTGACACGATTCAAACAAAGTCCAAGTTCAAGTTTGACACGATTCAAACGAGAACACATAAGACAATGCTTGACACGATTCAAACAAAGTCCAAGTTCAAGTTTGACACGATTCAAACGAGAACAGTTTTACAAAATCTTTAAAGTTAAACTTCTTGGGGAACAGCAAAAGGTTTTAAAGATTCAAATCTAGCGCGCAGAGGTTAAAACCGAACAAGCACAACACAAAGCAAACCGGGAATGTCTTTACTTCACTGTGGAAATAAAGACAAACACCAACAAAAGACCACAAGCAAAACAACGCACAAAGAAAGCAAAGATGCCAGGGTATGATGGATATGCTTAGCTATATGCTAGGAACAACGCGAACGACGCAAAATAAGAAAGAAGAAAGGATAACACAAGCCAACACCCTGAAACCCAAACATCAAGGATAACCAGGACAATCTTCTTTTCACTGGGGATGGAAGATCCATGCCAACAATACAGTACTGTCTAATTCTTCTTGCACAAATTTGATTCCATAAAACATCTTAATTCCAGAGTAAGACTTAGTTTATCTTTGTGTTTTCTTAAAACTTTTCCGCTTCCAAGAATCAAATGAAAATGACGAAGTTATTGTCCTCAAAGGCCAATAAAAACTCTAGTGACTAAGAATTCTGTCGTTTAACAATTGACTTCTCTGGGGCCTCCTGCATAAGGAGCTGGGGTCTGGTACTCAAAAGTGAAAACGAAAGCATAAGCCTAGCTTAGACAAATGTTGGGCAAATTGGGACAGTTCTTATTCTTTGTTGGGGAAATAAATCCATTGGGAATTTGTCAAAATCAGCTGATGTAGCAACTTGATGGGGGAGCTAACAAGGTAATTATGCATTCCACTGGCATAACTATCATCTTCAAATCTTATATGCCCCAGGCTAGACGGTCTATACGATATCAAGAGGATTTTATAGAAGAATTGGCATACAGGGTGTTTCAATATCTTCAAACTCTTGGAGAGATCTTGGCATAACTGCCCCAGAATAGGGGATGAATAATCAAAAGAATTTTACGGAAGGATTGAAATACCCGATACTTCAATATCTTCCAACTTGAATAATCAAAAGAATTTTACAGAAGAAATGAAATACCAGATGATTCAATATCTTCCAACTTGAACGATCAAAAGAATTTTACGGATGGATTGAAATACCAGATGCTTCAATATCTTCCAACTTGAATAATCAAAAGAATTTGATGGAAGGATTGAAATACCAGATGCTTCAATATCTTCCAACTTTTGAATCTTGACGTAGCTGCTTCTGTTCAGTTATACTCGAGATACTCAAACTGTAGTAGAAATTACTAGGGAACGGGTTTGCCCCTGCTGATGGGTTACTGAAGACAAAACTAGTCATAAGATGATCTCAAGAATATTTACCCCAATATTCTGAATTTACAGAATTCTGCCTCTGATTTGTCAACTCTTGGGATAATAGATTGGTAAACCCCACACTTGGTTGCCCCTGACTGAGTCAAATTTCCTTTATTAAGTTCAATTCCTTGACTGGCCGCGTTTGTTGGGATTCCTGGATATCGAATAGCATTGCAAACAAGTGTTGTTCGTTAAAATTGGCAAAATTTAATGCAAAGTTTAATGCAAACTTTTGAAAACAAAACCTTTGATGGAAACACACGCTGATTGATTAAATCAAGAACAAAGCTGGATCTGATTATTTATGAAATGACAGAAGAAGTGATCAACACACGCAAATAACAAAGATTATTAGGAGTCAGGTTACTCAACCTTGCTGTAGTATGCTTTCAAACAACCTTACCTCAATTAGGTCTTTAAGAGATTGTAGTGTGGTATGGTTCATGGTTTATGAAACAAAAGATAAAGGCTCAAATCCTACGCTCCATTAACTCAAGATATACGTTCAAATCTCCAAAAATAGGAAGTCACTTGATTTGAAAGTTGACTGGCGCCTTATGTGGAACGCTCGTGTTTGAATGCATAACCGAGTTAAACTGAGAACTACCCTGCCCCAAGTTGAGATTTAAGGTTTTTTATCGTGTAAGGAAAGAAAACGAGGGATGAATTGAAACAATGCCTTACATCCTCGGCGAGGTTAATTTTGAAAGTATACCACATCAATTATGAACACGGGGTTTTCATCATCCTCCCTAATCTTTGCTTAAACAAACAGTCGAAAAAAAAGGGTGAAAGAGATATATTCGAACACAAGAATAAATGAGTGAAACGAATGGACTTAACCAAAAGGTGCATAAATATTTCATTAATGTTGCCAATTTAACGGTACAACAAAGCTCATAAGCAAATATCAATACAATTAAAGGAAATAAAACTGAAATATAAAACACAGCCAACTTTGGCGAATAATTTCAAAGATCTTAGTTTCCGGGTCCAAACGGGGAAACGTCTTCACCACCGATCACTTGCTCTTTGTGGTATAGAACTTTGAGAGGCCTTGCAGGTCCTTTACCTTTTGCTTCAAGAGTTGAGCCTTTAGTATCTGACGTACCTTCCTGAGGTTGCAACATCCTTAGTAGACTTAGCAATTTTGCTTCAAACTCTTTGCATTCTTCAATGGGGTGCCCGATGGTCCCGGTGCGGAATTTGCATTCTATCTCTGGGCAATCTTCTTCGAAGATTAAATCTTTGTTGTGGATCAGATTTTGCACAGTATGTTCTAAAGCTCGGCAACCATCCAAGTCATGCCCTTCGGCTCCCTTATGGAATTCACAAGTTAGGTTTGGATTGTACCAAGGTCCTGGTACAGGGTTGTGAAGTCGAGGAGTCACCAACTTGTTCTTCATCAGCAGTGGGAAGAGTTTGCTCAATGGTACAGGGATAGGCTGGAGGTTAAATTTTCCTCTTTTGGCAGCACACTTCTTCTTATCTCAGCCTTGAGGACCTCGAGGAGAATTATCTGTTGGAGTCTGAAACGCCCTTTTGGTAGACACCTGACGGCGATTACATTCTAGCCCAGGAACAAGACCACAAGCCGGCTGGTATGGGAGATCCTCAGGAGATGGCAAAGGATTGTTCTTGGACTGGGAGTCAATGAAAGATAAAATATTTCTTTCCACTAGATCCCTCACAATATGTTTCAAAGAAAAACAACCTTCTAAGTCATGGCCTGGTGCACCTTCATGGAATGCACAATGAGCATTGGGATTGTAGGAAGATGGAAGCGGATCAGGAGGTGGGCCTGATGACCTCGTAGTTATTAATCCCTGTTGCACCAAAGAAGGATACAACACTGTATACGTCATAGGAATGGAAGGAATCAGAGGCCTACCACCCTGTCTCTTATCTGGAACGTTTTGATGAGAAACTTGAGTTTATTGTGGATAAGCAGAAGCGTTGGGCGCTCGTTGATAGATTGGTGATTGAGAAACTGTCTGATAAATGGAAGCCTGATCGTTGAATGTTGGCATGACAGGGTGAATGTGATTCCCCTTTTCCATTAGAGCTTGCAATGTTTCTAGAACCCAATTCATCTGGCATTTGAGGATTCTGACTTCTTCTTTCATCTTTTCCTGGTTCTTCAAAATTTCCTTCATTGTTGCCATTGTCCAGAATAAGGCTAAGTATCCTTGTCGATCTAGAAAATCAGGGTGACGGGTGCTGAGAACAAGATGACAATAAGACGCGGAAGAATGCACATGCACATGCAAAAATGCAAATGAGATGCTAATGCAAGCTAAATGCAAGATAAATGATAGGTGTAATTCAAAGGACTCAACATTGTATTTTGCAAATTTTAAGGAACACTTTTCTTAGAAAATCTCATCTCATTTCATTAATAATAAAGTTTGAATAACAAAAAGAGATAGTTACACCTTCAAAAGCCAAAATACAGAGTACGAAATAAAGAAAGCTAAGTTCTAAACCATCCAATCAGTCTTCTCCCATCAATCTCATGGCGAGCTTCTGGTTTTCCTTCTGCAACCTCTCATTCTCAATAGCGAGCTTGGCCAACTGCGACTTCCAAGGTTCTGGTGGAGATGATGTGCTAGGAGAAAATAAATCTCCTTGCGCCTTCCTCTTTCTGACAGACTCTTCTTCCTTCTTCCTGAGACTCTTCTGAAGTTCATTCACCTCAAAATCAAGAATCTGATACTTATTCATCTATGCATTCTTTTCTCGTTCTGCTTGAGCCATCCGGATCTTCAATTCGTCTTCATTGCTTGTGAAGTAAAGAACCGGATCTCTGGGAGCTAATGGGATAGGATCATGACGATCATATCGCATCTTCAACTCAACAGCCCTCTTTTGCACCCACTGAGTGTAAGATTCTGAAGCCAAACACTCAGGTTCCCCCAAAGTAGAGATTCCTCTTGTGTGAACATGACGCCAAGCGTGAGCCATCTTTTCCCTAAGCACAGGGTCCTTATCTTCTTTAAAGAACAAACCTTCCAAGTAGATGTTGTTGGGCTTAGCTTCCATAGAATAACCATTTTGACGGCAAGCCAAAGCTGGATTGTAGCTTATGCCTCCTTTCGTGCCAAGAAGCGGTACATTAGCAAATCCTCTACAGTTAACAATCATATATTTGCCTTTGAGCAATGGGTGGTACCACTCTAGATTGGTGTTGGTGAGAGACATGATCTTTTCTGACCAAAGAAGTCCATCTTGGAGATCCCAAAAAGTCTTAGAGCGGGGTAAGTGGGAAATAAACCACCTATACAATAGTGTGGCACAGTATGTGACCATCACTCCCTTATGAGCAGTCCTCAAATGCACTGAATGGTAGGCGTCTGCAAGTAAGGTTGGAACTGGATTTCCAATGATAAAGATCTTGATTGCCTTCATATCAACAAAGTTCTCAATGTTGGGAAACAGAAATAACCCATAGATGAGAAGGGCCATAACAGCTTCATAATCCTCCATATTCTTCATACTAGCATAATAACTGGCTTTCTCCATTAGGAACTTGGCAGGCAACCCAAAAAGTCCTCCCTTGACAACCAAGTTAGCCTTGACCTCTGACAGCTTGAGATGAGCCGCTTTTGCAATTTCTTTCTCCTTAGGCGTCCTTTCCAAACCAGAATAAGGAGGTTTGGGGTTGTAAGTGTTTTTAATTGGCAGCAATTTTTGGTAAAACATACCTGTCAAGGCTGATGTCACGACATGCTTGGGTAGCCTCTCTGCAGGTATGAAGTACTGCCTGTAAGCAGCTTTCATCAGGATGTCAAAATTGATGTCGTGACATGTTTGTTTCTGATCAGCTCGTTGGGCCTTGGATTGTGTACGCGCGCTTTGGGTTTTGCAGTGTGTTTCTGTTGAGATTTTTTAGGCGTTTTATTTTGGAAGATTCTCCTAATCGTGTGATTTGCTATTTCCAGAAAGTATTCATTTGTTTCTATTTTCTCTCCTTGATTGTTGGTAATTAACCTAATTAGGTTAAAAGCTTCTGGGGAGCTGCTGCTGCTGTGGGATCTATAAATAAACAGCTGCTATCATTTGTTTGGGTCACGGTTTTTAAGAGTTTGAAGTGTGGTCATAGTTTTCTTGTGAACCAAAGCAATTATTGTTTTGATGATTGTTTTGGAATAGGTTTATTGAGTTGTAAGTTTTTACTCTTAAGCTTTTAAGCAAAGAGTATCATTGTGCTTGATTGAAGCTTTTAAGCAAAATCAAGATTGTGTCCTTGAAGAGTGTTCTTCTGTCTCGTTTATTTGTGTCTGTTATTATCACTGCTGTGATTGAGGGGGAGTTTGTAATTGCATTGGGTAGGGATTAAGTGAAGGTTGTAAACTGTGTGGTTTGATCCTGAATTGATACTACTAATAGTGGAGTTCCTCCCTGGCTTGGTAGCCCCCAGACGTAGGTGTGTTTTGCACCGAACTGGGTTAACAATTACTTGTGTCTTTTATAATTGTTTGCGTTATTTATTTTGTTCGTTCTCAAAACCAAAACAGATATTAGTGTCGTAACATTGTATTCGACATCTCGTATCTGACACCAGAATTTTCAATTGGCATCAGAGCAGGCACCCTGCCTGTTACTCTGGGTGAGATCTAGGGACATTATATTCTGGTATTATGGAAGGAGGAGGGTTTGTGAACAGACCACCTGTTCTGGATGGTTCTAATTATGACTACTGGAAACCTCGTATGATAGCCTTCTTGAAATCCTTGGATAGCAAGGCATGGAGAGCAGCAAACAAAGGATGGGAACATCCTGTCACTGTTGGAAAGGATGGAAAGACAATTCCTAAACCTGAGGAAGAATGGAGCAAAGAGGAGGATGAGTTGGCTCTTGGCAACTCTAAAGCTTTAAACGCCTTGTTTAATGGGATTGATAGAAATATATTCAGACTGGTGCATCACTGTGAATTAGCCAAAGATGTTTGGGATACTCTCAGAACCACCCATGAAGGTACATCCAAGGTGAAGATGTCAAGGCTCCAGCTGCTTACTACCAAGTTTGAGAATCTGAGGATGAAAGAGGATGAGAGTATTCATGACTTTCACATGAATATTCTTGAGATTGCCAACACGTCAGGAGCATTAGGAGAAAAAATGTCTGATGAAAAACTGGTGAGGAAAATTCTCAGATCCTTGCCCAAGAGGTTTGCCATGAAAGTCACTGCTATAGAAGAGGCTCAGGATATCAGCAATATGAAAGTTGAAGAACTCATTGGCTCTCTTCAAACCTTTGAGATGGGAATAAATGACAACTCTGAAAAGAAGAACAAAGGTATAGCTCTTGTGTCTAATACTGAAGAAGAGGCAGAAGAAAATGATATTAGTAATGAAGAGAACTTATCAGATGCCTTGGCTATGCTTGGAAGACAATTCAACAAAATTATGAAAAGAATGGATCAGAAGTCAAGGTCAAATGTCAGGAACAATTCTTCTGACATTAGCAGGTCCTATGATTCCAATAGGAAAACAAAACCTGAAGAAAAGTCTAACCAAGGCAAAGGGATTCAGTGTCATGGATGCGAAGGGTATGGGCATATTAGGGCTGAGTGTCCTACTTATCTCAAGAAGCAAAAGAAAGGGTTAACTGTTACATGGTCTGATGAAGATTCTGAGAGTGACTTTGATGATGAATCTGCCAAACTTGTCACTGCACTAACTGGTGTTTGTACTTCAGATGGAGACTCAAGTGAAGATGAGTTAACTTTTGAAGAGCTTGCAGCATCCTACAAAAAGCTATGTATCAGAAGTGCAGAAGTTTGTCAACAAGGGGAAAAGCAGAAGAAACTTATAATCAAGCTGGAAGCTGAGAATAAAGAACATCTTGGAACAATATCTCAGTTAAACAATAAAGTCACCTTGCTGAATTCAAAACTTGATCAGATGACCAAGTCTATCAGAATGTTGAACAGTGGAACTGACACACTAGATGAGATTCTTCAGACTGGACAGAGTGCAGGAGATATGTCTGGTATAGGATTTGCAGGAACAAAGAAATCGTCTTCAGGAAACAGTCAACCAGAACCTGAATCTAGTATGATGAATCAGATGTCAAAACCTATGTTTCAACATCATGATAAGGGTAAAATGAATCACACAAGAAAGAAATTCCAAAGATGGAGATGTCATTATTGTGGTAGATATGGGCACATAAAGCCATTCTGCTTTAGACTGTATGGATACCCTGATCAAACTCCATATTTCAGACCTAAACAGAATCAGCTCATTAAGAAGCAGCAATGGAGTCCCAAAGTTGTTGCCTTAATAGCTCATACGTCCCTCAGAGTATCAGCCAAAGAAGATTGGTACTTTGACAGTGGGTGTTCAAAGCATATGACTGGAATCAAAAATCTGTTAGTTGATGTCAAACCTCATGCTACCAGGTATGTGACTTTTGGTGATGGAGCCAAAGGTGAAATCAAAGGTGTTGGAAAACTGGAGTGTTCAGGAGTTCCAAATCTGGATGGTGTTCTACTGGTAAAAGGATTGACTGCCAATCTCATCAGCATCAGTCAACTATGTGATCAAGGTTATCATGTCAACTTTACAAAATCTGAATGTATGGTCACAAATGAAGAAAAAGAAGTGATTATGAGGGGTGTCAGGTCTAAGGATAACTGTTATTTGTGGATATCTCATGAACCTAGTTACTCATCATTTTGTTCTGAAACCAAAGAAAATGAAGTAAAGCTATGGCATCAAAAACTTGGTCATCTTCATTTAAGGGGTATGAAAAGGATTATCTCTATGGAAGCTGTAAGAGGGATTCCAAAACTACAGATTAATGAAGAAAGAGTGTGTGGTGAATGTCAGGTTGGCAAACAAACCAAGATGTCACATCCAAAGATTAAACATCTTACCACATCTAAAGTTTTGGAATTGTTACACATGGATTTAATGGGACCTATGCAAGTGGAAAGTCTTGGTGGGAAGAAATATGCCTATGTGGTTGTTGATGATTATTCTAGATATACCTGGATAAATTTCATCAGAGAGAAATCAGATGTTTTTGATGTCTTCAAAGACCTCTGTCAAAAGGTTCAAAGAGAGAAGGAAGGCTGTGTTGTTAGAATTAGAAGTGATCATGGAAAAGAGTTTGAAAATCAAAGATTTGCAGAGTTCTGTTCATCTGAAGGAATCAGTCATGAATTTTCATCTCCCATTACTCCTCAACAAAATGGGGTTGTGGAAAGAAAAAACAGGACACTTCAAGAATCAGCCAGAGCTATGATTCATGCCAAGAAACTCCCTATCCACTTCTGGGCTGAAGCTATGAATACCGCTTGCTATGTTCATAATAGAGTGACCTTGAGAAAGGGAACCTCCACTACCTTGTATGAAATCTGGAAAGGAAGAAAACCAACTGTCAAATATTTTCATGTGTTTGGTAGTAAGTGTTACATACTAACAGATCGTGAACAAAGAAGGAAGATGGACCCCAAAAGTGATGAAGGAATCTTTTTAGGTTACTCTACAAACAGCAGAGCCTGTAGGGTTTTCAACTCTAGAACAAGAACGATGATGGAATCAATAAATGTGGTGGTTGATGATTTGCATGAGGAAGCAAATGTCACAGATGATGTCAGAACATTCTTGGATATTCCTGCTGGTACATCAAATAAAGAAGTTGACTCCAATCCTACTACCACAGAATCTGAGGGTGAACCTATCAACAAGGGACCCTCCACCAGAGTGCAGAAAGATCATCCTAAAGAACTTATCATAGGAGATCTCAACAGTGGAGTGACTACAAGATCAAGAGAACTCATCTCAAGCTCTTGCTTTGTGTCAAGAATTGAACCTAAAAATATCAAAGAAGCTCTGATTGATGAGTTTTGGATTAATGCAATGCAAGAGGAATTAAGTCAGTTTAAAAGGAATGAGGTGTGGGAGCTTGTTCCAAGACCTGAAGGGACAAATGTTATTGGTACAAAGTGGGTGTACAAGAACAAGTCAGATGAGCAGGGAGTTGTAACCAGGAATAAAGCAAGGCTTGTAGCTCAAGGATACACTCAAGTTGAAGGGGTTGATTTTGATGAGACATTTGCCCCTGTTGCTAGACTTGAATCCATCAGATTGCTATTAGGAGTGGCTTGCATTCTAAAATTCAAGCTGTTCCAGATGGATGTGAAAAGTGCCTTTTTGAATGGCTATTTGCATGAGGAAGTTTATGTAGAGCAGCCTAAAGGCTTCATTGACCCAACCTTCCCAGACCATGTGTACAAATTAAAAAGGGCTCTTTATGGACTGAAACAAGCTCCTAGAGCTTGGTATGAGAGATTGACAGAGTTCCTCATTAATAATGGATACAGAAAAGGAGGGTTAGATAAGACTCTTTTTGTTAAAGATGAAGGAGGAAAAATCATGATTGCTCAGATTTATGTGGATGATATAGTGTTTGGTGGAATGTCAGATAGGATGGTGAAACACTTTGTTCAACAAATGCAGTCTGAATTTGAAATGAGTCTTGTTGGAGAACTGACTTATTTTCTTGGGTTACAAGTAAAACAGATGGAAGATTCAATCTTCCTCAGTCAAAGTAAGTACGCAAGAAACATAGTCAAAAAATTTGGAATGGAGAATGCAAGCCATAAAAGAACACCTGCACCTACTCATTTGAAATTATCTAAAGATGAAAAGGGGATTAATGTTGATCAAAGTCTATATAGAAGTATGATAGGTAGCTTACTGTATCTCACAGCTAGCAGGCCTGATATTGCTTTTGCAGTTGGAGTGTGTGCCAGATATCAAGCAGATCCCAAAGTTAGTCACATAAATCAAGTCAAGAGGATTCTCAAATATGTGAATGGAACTTGTGACTTTGGTATGCTGTACTCTCATGGGTGTAATCCTATTTTATCTGGATATTGTGATGCTGATTGGGCTGGAAGTGCTGATGATAGAAAGAGCACATCAGGAGGATGCTTCTTCTTAGGAAACAATCTCATTTCATGGTTCAGCAAAAAGCAAAATTGTGTCTCCTTATCCACGGCAGAGGCTGAATACATTGCAGCTGGAAGTAGTTGTTCACAGCTAGTATGGATGAAACAAATGCTAACAGAGTATAATGTCACACAAGATGTCATGACACTATATTGTGACAACCTAAGTGCTATCAATATCTCCAAGAATCCTATCCAGCACAGCCGTACCAAGCATATAGACATTAGGCATCATTTCATTAGGGATCTTGTGGAAGACAAAGTAATTACCTTGGAGCATGTTGCCACTGAGATGCAGCTGGCTGACATTTTTACAAAGGCTTTGGATGCAAGTCAATTTGAGAACCTAAGGGGTAAGTTAGGAATTTGTCTTTATGAAGGCTTATAGCAATTAATCACATGTGGAAACATTGTCCGGCACATCTTAGTTTTCCAAGAATTTGTACCATCAAAATATATAAATCCTTTCCCCCCTCTTTTGCATCATTATCAAACGCTCTCCATTCCCACTCATACATGCCATACTGTTTATCTTCTTCTTTCCAAACATTCTGTCACTGCCAACCCTCATTTCAGATTTTCGTCTATCACTTTGCCTGTGAATAACATGTCTCACCAACAAGCTTCGTCCCCCTCTAAGCCGGTGTCTCCTAAGACTGTTTCGTCTTCTGATTCTAGGGCACAAGATATGGATCATTCTCCCAAGGATGTGGTTGATGTTGTCCCGTTAAATATGGTGCTTGCTGATGTGCCTCATGTTCAAAGGCATAGAACTCAACATGCAAGAAGACCTAAAGAAAGTCCTTCAGGTAACATTCCCACATCGTCTTCTGTTGATCTTTCTGCTATGGCAAGGGAAGGATCTGAGTATGTTCATAAGACTGTTGATAGCATCGTTACTCGTATCATTAATGAAGATCATGCTGTGGCTGGGATTTCTATCCCTTTGAGGCAACTTTCAGCCCCTCAAACTAGTCAGAAGCATCAAAAAGATGGTGATATAAATCTAGAAGATATTCAAGATGTTGCATGTGATGTTAAGACCTCTGTTGCTGAAGATACCTTTGAAAGTGTGAAGGATGCTGGGAGTAAACCCTCTAAAACCAAAGATGTCATGGCTGATGATGTTGTGGATCTTGATGAGATTGATGACAACGCTCTCCTTGCCAGCATAGCTAATAGACTTGTTACTAGGAAAGGAAACAAGGGTGCTAAGCAAAGTTCTCCCAAGCACAAGAATGTAGCTAGTCCAAGTCCTTCCAAGCGCAACATCAAGAAGGTTGGTTCTGGTCCCCCCAAGGGTTGGAGCAAAGTGGTTGTCAAGAAGAGAAAGATTAGAGTCTCTTCTGATTCTGAAGATGATGTTGAAAGTGATGTTCCTGACATCCGTCTCAAAAAGAAATCCTCTGCTAGCAAACTGGCTACCAGAATACCTGATGCTCCTCTAGATAATATCTCTTTTCATTCTGCTGAGAGTGTTAACAAATGGAAATATGTGTATCAGCGGAGGTTGGCGTTAGAAAGAGAGCTGGGTGAAAATGCTATGGAGTGTAAGGAAGTAATGGATTTAATCTACTTTGCTGGCCTGTTAAAGACTGTGACTCGCTTCTCAAAGTGCTACGAGACACTGGTTAAAGAGTTTATTGTTAATCTTTCTGAAAATTGTGCTGATGGTAAATCTAAGGAGTTCAGAAAAGTGTTTGTTAGAGGAAGATGTGTCAATTTCTCCCCTGATGTGATAAATTTTTACCTAGGAAGGACTGGTGAGCCTCAACCTGAGTTGGAGGTGTCTGATAATCAAGTCTGCACGACCATTACAACGAATCAAGTCAAGAAATGGCCTCTAAAGGGAAAATTATCTGCTAGCTTACTAAGTGTCAAGTATGCGATGCTGCACAGAATTGGAGCTGCTAATTGGGTTCCCACTAACCACACATCTACCATTGCTACTGGTCTGGGCAGATTCATTTTTGCTGTTGGAACCAAGGCAAAATTTGATTATGGGACGTACATCTTTGAACAGACATTGAAGCATGCAGGTACGATGGCTGTGAAGCTTCCCATAGCTTTTCCCTCTGTCATTTGTGGCATTATCCTTAAACAATATCCTGGAATTTTAACTGAGTCAGACACTGCCTGCAAAAGAGAAAGTGTCTTGTCTTTTCATTACAAGCTGTTTCAGGGGACCCATGTCCCTGATATTGTTGTAACATCTGCTGAGACATCCTCTAGCAGTAGACCTGTGAATAAGTCTACCATCATTTCTGAGCTCAAGGAGACTTGCAAAGAGCTAGAAAGCAGAAAGTTGAAGCTTGAAACTCTTATCAGAATACTTGAGAAGGAGGAACGTGAGGATGGTGATAATGCAAAGACTGAAGCTGACAATGAGGGTGAAGACTCTGGTGGGAGTGACAATGAGACTGATGCTGGTGGAGAGGCTGAAGATGAATCTGGGTCTGGTGAAGAAGCTGAAGATGTTTCTGGTTCTGATGAAGATTAAGTTTTTTTTGCCATATGTTTCCATATTGGTTCTTGTGGAAGTTCTTTTGGTTTGATGTGCTTCTGCACCTTGTGTTAGTTTCTTTTTGGTTATTTGGCTTTTTGGTTGTAAAGACTATGTGTTTTTTTTGGTTTGGCTCTCTTTATGGCTAAAAAGGGGGAGCACTGGATATTTCTGTTTCTCTTAACTTTGGAAGTTGCTATTTCTGATGCTATGCTGCTTACTTCCTTGGATCTGCTGTTTCTTTTTCTGCTGCTGCTATTTCTGATTGTTGTTCGATTATTATGTTTTAGCCAAAAAATTTCGCCAAAGGGGGAGTTTGTAAGTGTTTTTAATTGGCAGCAATTTTTGGTAAAACATACCTGTCAAGGCTGATGTCACGACATGCTTGGGTAGCCTCTCTGCAGGTATGAAGTACTGCCTGTAAGCAGCTTTCATCAGGATGTCAAAATTGATGTCGTGACATGTTTGTTTCTGATCAGCTCGTTGGGCCTTGGATTGTGTACGCGCGCTTTGGGTTTTGCAGTGTGTTTCTGTTGAGATTTTTTAGGCGTTTTATTTTGGAAGATTCTCCTAATCGTGTGATTTGCTATTTCCAGAAAGTATTCATTTGTTTCTATTTTCTCTCCTTGATTGTTGGTAATTAACCTAATTAGGTTAAAAGCTTCTGGGGAGCTGCTGCTGCTGTGGGATCTATAAATAAACAGCTGCTATCATTTGTTTGGGTCACGGTTTTTAAGAGTTTGAAGTGTGGTCATAGTTTTCTTGTGAACCAAAGCAATTATTGTTTTGATGATTGTTTTGGAATAGGTTTATTGAGTTGTAAGTTTTTACTCTTAAGCTTTTAAGCAAAGAGTATCATTGTGCTTGATTGAAGCTTTTAAGCAAAATCAAGATTGTGTCCTTGAAGAGTGTTCTTCTGTCTCGTTTATTTGTGTCTGTTATTATCACTGCTGTGATTGAGGGGGAGTTTGTAATTGCATTGGGTAGGGATTAAGTGAAGGTTGTAAACTGTGTGGTTTGATCCTGAATTGATACTACTAATAGTGGAGTTCCTCCCTGGCTTGGTAGCCCCCAGACGTAGGTGTGTTTTGCACCGAACTGGGTTAACAATTACTTGTGTCTTTTATAATTGTTTGCGTTATTTATTTTGTTCGTTCTCAAAACCAAAACAGATATTAGTGTCGTAACATTGTATTCGACATCTCGTATCTGACACCAGAATTTTCAGGGGTGATGGGAATACCAACTAGAATAGCATACTCCTCGAGTGTAGGCATTAACTGGTAATCCGAAAAAGTGAAACAATGATACACAGGATCATAAAATTGTATGAGAGTAGGGAGCAACCCATCTACCATCCTTGTCTTCATCAGAGAGAAAATCTTCCCATACTTGTCTTGAAATGTTGATGATTCATTTATTGGCTTACCCAGATTCTTTAAATCTTCCAATTTTGGACTAATGAAGGTGTACTTCTTCGTTTTCCTTTTTTCGAAATCCATCCTATAAAGTTTGCAAAACAAAGTCGAATTCCTTGAATATACACAATGCATATGGTGCAAGGATGAATGCAACAAACACACATAAACAAATAAGCACAAAACACACAGAGGAACTTAAGTTAAGAGTCACGAGCATGGAGTCCAAGGTCTACCCATCCCAAAGGTAGCATGGAGTCCAAGGTCTACCCATCCCAAAGGTATGTACTATGGTTTTCACCAGCAAGACAAGGTTCTAAAAGTTCCCAGAGTCAACAACCCATCTTTCGGATTTTATCGACTTTCCAATTGCTTGGTGATTGATAAAATTCTCAAGAGAGTCTCATCTGAGCGTAGTACCGCATAGCAACCATTTGGGATTGCTCCCTCACAGTCCTCACACTACGTCCTAAATAGGCCAGGTGGGGTAAAGGGGTAACTAAAGGTCATCAGTATCTCTGGCTCCTAGGTCGAAAGTAGTAACGCATTCACGATTGCTCGTTCATCATATACCAACTCCGAGAGGGCCTCAACTGAGTGTGGACTTCAAGTTCCCTCTTTTGGGATTTCTCCCTCGAAGTTCCCTTGACTATGCCCACGGTTCCTAAACATATGTGTGCTCTCAAGTCCGGGTTAGGACTTATCTCACTCATAGATACCATGTCAACCCAAATTAAACAGAAAAAGTCAGGCAAGAACAGATATACAGATATATAAGCAAATATGACATACATAAGCATATACAAGTAAATAAGCAAACATGAATAACATAAAAACAAGATAGGCTTAACCCTCTTAGGAAAGGACAAGCAATAGGTCTAACCATCCCCAGTGAAGTCGCCATTTCTGTTGTGGTGAAAATCGGATAACAAGCTATTACTTAACTTGCATCATTTTCTTTTACAACCGACTTTGATTTATCCAAAGGAAAGGTTCAAGATCGTTAGAAAAACCTAAAGGGAAGAGATCTAAGGTTCGGGGGTTGGTTATACAAAGCGAAGGTATTAGCACCCTAAGTATCTGTAGTACTCTATAGGAACCTCTTGTTCTAATGTTATCTTATGTTTACTAAAGGTTCTATGCTAAAGGCTTGAAACCCTAGGGGTTAGTATCTAAGTATACTCGACAAAGCGTCGCACTTTGCGCCTACGTATCCTCGGGAATATAATTAGAGTATGCGCAGTTCTACTTCTACTGAATGATTGACTATGGCCAATATTCAGAAGGGAAATGAGTGTGAGCTCATTGTAGAGTATAAGAACTCTCTAAGTCTAATTGAAATGGACCTATAATTATGTTTTAGTTAGTAGGGGAGGTGATGATTCATATGATGAATATCACGTGGAGTTCACGATAACTCCAACCTACTGCTAGTTGTGATTTCATGGCTCTCGATTAAGCCAAGAAATGAAATTTTCTCCTAAGAGGTTACTTAGGTTAAGATGGGGGCTATGACTTTAAGAGTCAACATTAATCATCTTCCTTTGGAATGGGAGGAAAAATAGTTCTAAAATAATAAGAGAGTAGATAAAGATATGATAAAAGATTAAACACTTATACAATATGATGGGATGAAAGCAACACAAGCATGAGGATGGCAAGATGCTTCATGATAAAGTATGGATAAGATGAACATGATCATTATAAAGACATATCAATATGTTTCAATCTTAAGGAAGACAAACATACAAAATACTCACAAGATAAAGAGACACTACGCCAAAAATAGGAATAGACAGCGCTTTTATAAAAAAGCGCTGATAAAAAGAATAAAAAAATTTCGCTAAAAAAAAGCGCCGTAAAAAACAGGCTTTAGAAAGGGCTTTTAAAAAGCGCTGTTAAATGCCATAAATGCATGCGACCTTAGAAAGCGCTTTTTGGAAAGCGCTGCTATAGGTATTACTTTAGACAGCGCTTTTAAAAAGCGCTGTCTAAAGGTAACCTTAGAAAGCGCTTTCAGAAAAGCGCTCTTATAGGTCTTAAATTCTTTTCACTTTAGAAAGCGCTTTCTAAGGAAATCGCTCTTATAGGTAGCACATAAGAAAGCGCTTTCTGAAAAGCGCCCTCTAAGGTCATTTACGAATTAAAATATAAAACAAACACAAATATTTTTTTTAAAACTAATTTTTTACACAAATTTGAATCAGTAGAATTAGACATTATATAATATATTTGTTGAAGATAATTATTTTATAATTTAATTTTAAAATAGCATCAACAATTCCCAATGCTAATGTATTTTTAATTTTTAATTTTATAGTTAGTGTTTATTAGTTCTGAGGCTAAAAGAAAATATACTGAAAAGTTTTCCCACATTTTTTTTACATTTCCCTCATTTTTATTTTAGAAAATTTTTCCCTCTTTTTTATTTTTTATTTTATTTTAGAAAAAATATTTCTAAAACCTAATATCTATCCACCTTTCATTTCTACATATCTCACGTTCTTCCCTCACGACCGCCGCTCACCAAAATTTTCCGACGATCTCCGTTCACCGATCTACACGTCCTCCATTCAGTATTCTTCGACGAAGAGGTAAGGAATCAAACTCTTAATCCTTTTTCCTCTTTTTTTAATTTATTTCTTCTTTCGTTCACCACCGTTATCTACTCTTTTACATTGAACTAGTAGCTTTCTATTTTTCTCTAAACTCTATTGTCTTTCTCCTCTTCTATAATTTCTTGTATTTATATTTTGGGTTTTCTATTTCTTGTATTTTAGGGTTTGTGATTTGTGAAAATCTTTGATTATTTTGGTCATTTGGGCTGTGTGGTTTCTTCTGATTGATTATTCCTACTTAATGTTGTCAAAATAATTTGGTGTAGAACCTAACTATCCCAACTCTCCCTTGTAATGTGTATTATGTAACTCTGTTTCAGTATAACATGAATTCTTTTTCATTATTAATCAATGTATCTTCAGTATGATATGTTTTCTTTTTCATCAATAATCAATGTATTTTCATTTGTATAAGTTAAAATTGTAAGGAAACAAATTCTATATGGAAGATTTTCTTATGTATGTTATATTCTCTCTGTAACAATAAGTAAAAGTGAGGAATGATAACATCGAAAAGTTATCTTGTAAATTAGTGACTGAAACAGTATTTAGTGATATATCAATTTGTTCTTAATACTAATACGATTCATAATTTGTTCTTTAATATAAAACGGTGAATAACGGTATCGGTACCAACACCTTTCGATACTGTTTTGACATATTCAGCTTTGATTTGGTTATTTATCATTTCTTGAAGTATGGGTTTAGTGGTGTCTAAACTGAATAAATTGATGCAGAGGTTGTAACGTGAGTTACTCGGGCCGGCTACATAAAGTAATACTCAACCTGAATACTTCTTGTGAGGTACAATTACAAACTCCTAAAATTCATCTTTGTCATGTGTTTTTGAATTATTGCATGTTTTCTACTTAAAATTATCCATGCTTTTGTCTTTTTATTGCACAGTAATATTTAAAGATGATTTCTTTTAACTTTTATTCAAGACTATGTCATTCTTTATTAAGTAATGTATGTTAAGCCTGAGATGCGTGGTTAATTCATGATATATGCTCATTGGTGGTAACTTTGTTATAAATCATTTGCTGCTGCAATATATTTTAAAGAACTGTCTTGATGACTTTTTGCTGGGACTGTATTTTTGTTTATGGGTGGTTTTTGTAAATTATACCTTTGTTGGCACTATATTTGTGTACTGATGCAATATATTTAAAAGAACTATCTTGATGAATTTTTGTTGGTGATGTGTCTTGCTCTTTTAAAAGAGAAAATGCATTCTTGTGATAACCTAAACTAAAACTTATTGAGATCTTAGCTAGGTAATGTAGCTTAAGTAGTTGTAATCTAAACACGTTAATGGGTAGAAGTTTCACACTCAAGTGTGGAGTAAGGGAAAAAGACCACAAATTATGGGATACACATAAAAGGTCTAACATAATGATAGGCCATGTTTTGAATTAGATATTTTCCTATCTATTTGTATAATCCTTTACTTTTTCAATTATGTAATGATTTTCTATCTATTTGTAGAATGATTTACTATTTCTATAATGTTTTACTTTTTCATTTATATAGTATGTAGTTTTTATTATGTATTTGTATAATGATTTACTTTTTAAATTATACAATGCTTTATTGGCAATTTGTGTTGTATCTATGTTGTATCTTTTCTTGATATATCTTAACTTGCTATTGTGCAGCAAGACTTATACATTGAGAAAAATGACTGGACAATGCCATGGAACTAAGAGGAAGAATTCAGGTAATAATTACTGTGTAATAATTACTGTGGTTTACTAAATAATGCGTATTTTGTTTTGTTATGTAGTATTTATCGGATATGTCATATAATTTATTATTTTTAACTAAATAATGCGTATTTTGTTTTGTTATGTAGTATTTCGATGATATGGCGTGTCCTTATTACACGAGGAAACAATTGCAAGATACTAAGGAGGAATTGTGCGAATTTTTTATTGCAAGAAGAATTCTTTCTTGAATGTATAGTTTTGTGAATGTAAATTCTAGTTTATTGAAATGTAAATTCTATACAGGTTTGAAACCATACAATAGAATTTGTGCGAATTCTGCATGTAAATTCTAGTTTATTGAAATGTACAAATTCTATACAGGTTTGAAACCATACAATATAAGGAATTGTGGGAATTCTGCATTAATGTAAATTCTAGTACTTTTGAAATAGAATTTGTTAATGGAAATGCGTATCCATACTGGTTTATTGAAATGTGAATTATACAGGTTTATGGAAATGTGAATTATACAGGTTTCTGCATAAAAAAAATGGTTAAAATGGGATTTTTTAAAAAAATCTTCAAAATTATACGTAGACAAAAGACAGCGCTTTTGAGAAAAAAGCGCTGTCTAAAGGTATACATTAGACAGCGCTTTGAAAAGCGCTGTCTAAAGTTTCCCTTTAGAGAGCGCTTTTAAGGAAAAAGCGCTCTCTAAAGGTATAAAAAAAATCATTATACGTATACATTAGACAGCGCTTTCAAAAGCGCTGTCTAAAGTCCCCCTTTATAGAGCGCTTTTGAAGAAAAAAGCGGCTTTCTAAAGTATATAAAAAAAATTTTAAAAATTTTAAACGTATACAATAGACAGCGCTTTTGAAAGCGCTGTCTAAAGTACCCCTTTTAGAGAGCGCTTTTTCATAAATAAAAATGCGCTTTCTTTACCTACGACAGCGCAGGCTTAGACAGCGCTTTTAAGTGCTGTCATAGGCCAAAAAAAGCGCCCTCTTTTCCCTTGTTTGGCGTAGTGAGAATGATATTAATTAAGGTTGATAATTAAAGAAGAATAAAATTCACATCAAAGTTAAGTGCAAGATAAATCAAGCATGGATGGATTAGTTCAAGACTTAAACAAACCATTAGTGAAATAACACTCATAAGGTCAACAAAAAATGATCATAAATAAATGTTAATAATTAGTCCATGGTGATAAGCAAATAACAATTAACAACACCATTAAAATTAACAATACAATTGATAATTAAAAATAAAGATTAACAATTAAAATACAAATTGATTAACAATTTCCAATTAAAATGCAAATTGACAATTAAAAGCTAACACAACAATTACAATTAAAACAATTAATACCTCACATATTAATTAATGATACTCTAACAAACAAATAAGAAACAACTATAAAATTAAATAAATATTTTTGGAGTTTTTGAATAAAGAAAATAAAATAAAAGGTTTTTCTAAAAAAAGGATTAAAAACATAAAATAAAATAAATAATAAAAGGCGAGGCGCAGGGGGGGTGTATGAGTTGTTGAGAAATAACTGAGGTTATGTTATGTTCAGCTTGGGCTTGAAACGGAGGGTGTGGATAACGAAATGGCACAAGGCCCAGGCGAAGTCCAAGGAGAAGAAAAGAAATTCAAGCGAAATAAAAAAAATGACCAAAAGGGTTGATCCGCAGGATCGAACCCAGGTCATGAGAGTGAAAGGGTAATGGCAAGGCAAGTTAAACCGTTGGGACGGCGTGTACATCCGGTAAGTACACGCATCAATTAATACATAAATCAAAACAAGCCATAAAATATTAAAATGGAAAAAGAAACGCGCACATGTGGAAACAGAGTGGTAGTAACACTATCAATTGGTCACTATTTATTTAAATGCACTACAGGACAAAACAAACACAACAACCAATCAAATTCAAGCATGGATTAGTGAGACATGCAGAAACTAAATGTTATCGTGTCTTCAAACTCGAAACATCAAAACAAACGCTCACCTTCAATCCAACATAAATCATTCAAATTACAACCAAACATTATGAAGTAAAGTGCTAAACTGAAGTACTCCAAACGTAGAACACAATGAAGCCCTAATTTGAACAAGTTAGTGATTATATCATGAAGAAAGAACAGAGGAAACCCAAGGTACAAAACTGAAACTCAAATTAAGCAAGAGTGAGAAACCAGCTTATGCTTCAATCTAAACCAACCTATTTGTTTTAAAATGGAACCACAAACATGTAATGTGACAAACCATAGCTCCTGAACTTCATCATGAACAAAACTTTAATAGTTAAAACTCAAACATTTTGAACATAGCATTTAGCAGGTTGGTTTACATCCAAATGCAAACTACAGTCATACACACATCTAATGAACCTCATCCAGCACCAACAAAAATACCTCTCCATACTTCAACCACAATCAACAAAACAAACCCTAGCAGTATTATCATAAAAGTTAACACACACCACATACATTAAAAAAAGTTTGGTGTTCAAGTGATTGGCAGGAAATATATTCTTTAAACATTTCAATTCAACCATGTCACTACTACTGTCCTTATCAATTAGTTTATATTAAACCAACGAGGAAAGGAGCACACAACTCTAAACAAAATCAACCGCCAAGTGATTCATGCAAGGGTGTAGAACAAACTTTAACAGCTTATGCATACCATAATTTATATACGATAAATGTTAGAGCTACCATGTTCAGTACGCATATATTCAAAGCAAAATCAATCTTCAAGTGGTTACTAATGTCAACATGTGTTCTTCTCATAGAAAAACAACCTCATACATTCATTATGGCCGCCATGAGAGAAGTGAATATATATACTCAAGTAGTTAACATGTTTTTATTAAAGACAAATTTGACATGGGTAAATAACAATATGCATATCATGAACATTCAAGTATTAAAACAGAAAAAGAAATGATCTAACATAGTATGATAAGCATGATAAATGGAAGTTTTGAGGAACTTACCTAGTTCCTAAGCAAGTGGCAAGAAATCCTTTCCTTTCTCAGCTAACTTGTGAGCTTCTTCAAAGAACAAGTTTCAGGGTTGTTTTTGTATTGTTTTTGTTTTTGAAAAAATGAATGAGGGGAGGGTCCTTTTGTTTTTGGAATTAGGGTTGCTGGACAATGAGATTAAATAACCAATGTACCAAGGGTTTGTTTTGAAGAGAAAAATCGTGGGAGGATTTTTGGAATATGGCTGTTCTGAACATAATCTTATGGAGCCAGGTGAAGCTCCCTCTTTGATGCAACTAGGTCAGAAAAGTATAGCACGTTTGGCTTGCATCCTGTGGTCCAAGGATATGCACAAGGTATTCTTGGTGTAGCTTGTAAATGTCAACTTAAAAGTACAAAAGAGAGTGTACTTTGGAGGCTTGTCACACGGGTTTCTGGGAATGGAAAATGTTGGTAGCTGTTGGAATGGATCAGAACATTGTACTTGGAGAGAGGGGATGAAATTCAAATTCAAAACTGAGGCATAACTTGGTGCAAAGTCATTTTCGAGTAGCCTTGTTCCACACATGATATCTCTTAATTGTGTGATCCAAATTTCATGCTCTTGGGTGCTATGGAAAGCCCTTGCATCATACTACAATGTTGGTGTTGAAAGGTAGTTGAAATGAAGCCTTGAATTGGTAGAAAAATGGCCTACAAATCGTGTCCACCAAACTGCCAAAAGTGAACTTAGAAAAATTCTAAGTTATAGAAATTTGACAACTTGAAGTACCTATCTCTGATAGTCCATAACTTGAGAATGGCTTATCCTATTAAGATGATCCACATATGGTTGGAAAGCTCTCATCATGCTCTACAACTTTCATTTGGGGCCCAAGTCTTGAATCCCAATGGAAATGGGTGAAAAAAAAGGTTAAAGTTGAGAAAAAGAGTGATGAAAAGTGCTGAAAAATTTCTAAGTGTTTGGTCAAAATATCTTGCAAGCCTCATAACTCAAAAACCAAGCATTTTTGGACAAAAAGTCATATGGAACAAATTGAAGATCATGGAAAGATATTTCCAATGAGCTTTGAGTCACTTCAATTGGGTGTGTGGTTTAGGAGTTATGGTCTTTTCAAATTATGCTATTAGGGGAAAAATCTCACAAATGACACCTTTCTTGGTCAAAACCCTACTTCTCTTGCAAGAAACCTCGTGAAACTTGATATGGATGCTTTGTACACCTCATAAGACATTATATGATGATTAGAACCATTAACACTTCATTTGAACCAAAATTCCAAAAGATTAGGGTTTCAGTCAAACCCTAATTTTGACTGTCAATGTACTGAGGTTAGGTCTTGTAGGCTTGCTCCTTACTTCTCATCTAAAGGTCTTAGGAGGCTCTTGAGGATGTTGATAAACCAATAGAACCAAGAATTAGGGTTTGGTAGTTCATCTTGATGGAAATCAAAGCCATTGACTGAGAAGTGTCACAGAAACCCTAATTTGGAGGCACAGCGAGGCTGAGGCTCAAACTCTCTTGTTGAGGACCCATAGACCTTGGATTCTTGTTGAATGATGTCCCTTGGATGTAGAGGACCTTAAATGGTAAGTGAAACACACAAATCTTGACTTGATAGAGCCAAATTCTCAGTGATTTCTTCAGAGCAAAACCTTACTTCCAAAGTCCTTGCACTGGAGGTCTTTTGTTGACTTGACTTGCTTCAAAACAACTTGTGGAGCTTCATGGTGATATGTAAACCTAATTTGAACACAAAGAAACAAACTACAAGATATGGGTTAGCTCAAACAGTTCAAAGATGCTTGACCTAAGATGCACAAAAGTTGGATGACATCTAAGGGTAAAAATTTAGGGTACAACAACTGACATTTGGCTTCTCACCTGTCCAAGCTTCATAAGGAGTCTTCTCGACTAACTTCTTCGTTGGACATCTATTCAGAATGTATACTGCTGTCGAAGCTGCTTCAGCCCAAAATCTCTTTGGCACCTCATTAGCCTTCAACATACTTCTCGTCATATTCAGTATACTTCTATTCTTCCTCTCAGCTATGCCATTATGTTGAGGTGTATAGGGTGCACTCTATTCTTCAACATACTTCTCGTAATTTTGGCGAGCACTGCTTGTTCACTCATCATCATGGTCGAACTCATTCCCTCATCCTGTTGGTGCTACGTTGGTAGTCCCCCACATGTAGTTGGAGTCACCAATGACTTCCTTATCCCACTGAAAACCATGTGTAGGATGGAGATACATGGAACAGTACGCGTTGTCCGTTTCCTTCAAGTCGAATTTCGCCGGACTGCAAGGAGGTATGTGGGCTAAGTTTTTTTCGAAACTTCGATCACTTACATTGTTTACTTCGGACATGAAGTAACTTTGGTCTGCTTCTATGTTCTCGACGATTCCATCTGGCCTCCAAATAACTATTCTCTGGTGCATCGACGACGGAACATCACCTATACCATGGATCCATTCTCTTCCCAACAGCAAGTTGTAGTTCGCCCTAGAAGCAATGACTATAAACATTGTTGGCCTCGTTATAGTACCAACTGTTAGATCCACTTGAACAACTCCCATGGTTGTTCCTACCTTTCCTTCGTAATTCGACAGAACCATGTTGTGGGGCTTTGCATCCGAGTCATCTTTGCCAATCTTTTTCAGCATGAAATGGGGCATTAAATTCACAGCGGCACCACCATCCACTAGGATTTTGTTCACACCCACACTCTCAATCTTTCCTTTGATAAACAAAGGCTTCAAGTGCGCCTTCATGGAATCATCTGGTCTTTCGAAGAAAGCATTTTGCTCTTCGACACAGCCATTATTCATTACGTAGTAGCACACGGGCTTGTGCACCATTGTTTCCTCTTCCATCCCATCCTCTTCGTCTTCGACTTCCATGATCCTATCATAGTCTCTGGGAAGGACCGAGACCACGTTACAGACAACGTCGAAGGATGCCTCCAAATCCGACTTGAAATCATCTGTCATCTCGTCATCCTCCAACTTCTTCTCTTTGGGCACATTTTGCGCTGCCATGCTGTTTGGTTTGATTTGCTGGAGAGGCTTCTTATTGTTTGCCATCTGAGTGTTGCTGCTACATTCTGCTTCGTCCTTGTCTCCAGCCATTTTTCTCATCATACCTTTTTCAGCAACTTCTTTCTCAAACCTCTTTTGCCTTTGGAACCTCCTCCACTGGGATCTCGACATGGGGTTCTTCCCTTTATAATTCTCTGAAGGATATGGCCTAGGTTTATATTTTTCCAACTCCTTCTTATTTTCCATTGAAGTGTGGAACTTTTGGTGTTTCAGCAAAACATAATACACAATTTCTTATTTGTTGATTGGAAGCTTTTCTATAGAAAAATAATTGAAATAGGATTTTAAAATTTAATGGAGACAAACACTAAAATAAATAATCAAATAAAATAAAAGATAACATTTTCATTAATTTTCTTTTCTTTAATGTTTTAAAGATGATTACATATATAATATTCATAATGTACAAACTAAAAAGCCCAAAACTAACAAATGTTTAACTAAATATCCATTAAAATAAAAAACTTCTAAAATCTAATTTTTTAAAATAATTATAATTTTTTACTTTAATATAACTATTGAGTTCAATTGATGTAATTTGGTTGAAGTTTTGTTAGAAAAAAAAAACTGAGGGAAAAAAATGAAATAAAGATTGGACAATTAGTTGGTTTAAATTGATATCGAGTCTAAAATATAGATCTATTGCGAGCCTCGCTTTCATTCTAAAAATTTAATTTCGATCGATGAAATTTTGAATATCGATAGATTCAATTAAATTGGATTGTCGGATAAATCAGGTAGGTTTGATCGATTTAATATTTATTAGGCTAAATCCATAAAAATGGCCAATTTTTTTATAAAAATTCACAACGATCCATTTTTTTATTTAAATAATAAACTATCAATTTCAAAAAATGACTCAAATAAGAACTAATTTTTTTATTGGAAAAAATTATTATTAAGTGATAACATTATCAATATCTTTTGATATTAATTTAGTCATTATCATACTTTAAATCACAAATTAAATAACACTAAAAATTTTATCATGCATGTCATTGTATTATTGTGAGTACACAATTCTACCATTAGATTATAAATTTTTTTTTTGATAAGCAATTTGTATTAAAGGGAGAAACAGGGATTCTCCAACCCGATACAAAAAACCAATCAAAGGAGAGGAAAACCGAAAACCAACAATTACAAGAAATCAGTGGGATGTTTCAACCAATCATAAAAACTACATCTCCTACGACCAAGTTCCAACCATCTCCAAGATAGAGTAACAACACTATTGAACAAGGCCTCGACATCAAAGAAACCATCATCGAAAAGAATATTGTTTCTTATACTCCAAATGCACCAAACGGCAATAATCCACACAAAACAGCTCATATCCTCCTTACCTTTATTGTACAAGGCCAAGAACCAACGCAAGGCGTGATTGCTAATAGAATTAGACGAAATCAGCGGATATCCTAACCAATCGGCAATTTTACTCCACAATTGGTGAGTCTTAGGACAGTTAAGAAATAAGTGTGTAACATTCTCATCCTAGAGAAAACACAACACGCAAACCTTATCGTGAGGAGAGGCAACGATACCCTTTAAAACGAGGTTGTCACGAGTAGGAAGCATGTTGAAAATCATCCTCCAGCAAAAAATCTTAATCTTCGCCGGTGTGTTAGACTTCCAAACGACTCTAAGCAACAGCGCATCAGAATTTTGAAGAGTAATGCCCTGATAAACATCAATCAAATTAACGTAGCAAGAACGCACCGAAAAAACCTTGGAAGAGTCCAAGTTCCAGACCCAAGCATCCTCCACGTTACGATGCACCTGAAATTGATTCACGAAATCGTGCAGGAGGGGGACAGAAGACAGATCTGTTTCTGTCACAGGCAGCCAGCAATCAACAAAGGACCAATGCCAAGAATCATGCTCCCAAAAACCATAATCAGCTACAACACTGGTTTGATTGTTCGCGGCAAGATACAGACTCGGAAAAATATCTTTTAACATGCGGTTCCCACACCAGTAGGACAGCCAAAAAAGAGCATTATTTCCGCGGCCCAAAACAGGAACAGAAACTGACTTAAAACAGAAGGTGGAACCGATCCTTCTTAGGCTAAGGATGTCTCGAATCCAGAGCGAAGCAGTAGCTGAGAGGGAAGCAGAGTCTAAATTCTATGCCCAAAAGGAGAGATTCCCATAACGACAGTTCAAGAAGTCACGCCAAATTTCGTTTCCTCCAACAAGAAATTTCCACAGCCATTTGCACAGAAGCGCTTTGTTGAACATCCCTATGTGCTTAATACCAAGCCCACCCTTGTTAATAGGTTTACACAGCTTGTTCTAACTTATCCAAGCAATACTACTTTTAACCGCGGATCCGTACCAAAGGAATCTACGTTGAATCGCAATCATTTCTTTGACTACTATCGAGGGGGCCTTGTAAAATGACAAGTAGTGAACCGGCATGTTAACGAGCACAGAATTAAGAAGCACAACTCTGCCTCCAATAGATAAGTTCCTACCAGCCCAAGAGTTAAGACGAGCTTTTAACGAATCTAAAACCGGGTTCCAAAACGACAAACACTTATGGTTGCCTCCTATGTGTTCGCTGTTGATCTTGGCGAACAACCTCTGGTTTACCAGAATGGTGAAATCTGGGTTACTTGCAGGATTAACCAAACAAATCCTAGGACGTCGTGCGAAAACTTAGATCAACGTGATAAATTTTAAATTAAGGGTGATATCTTGGTTTTATGTATTTAAGTCTTTTGGAACAAAAGATTTCAACTAACTAAATGAAAGTCTGAGATAAAAGAAAATGAGTTCGAAAAGAACTTTTAAAGTAAAATGGCGAAGAAAGAACTTTAAAGTAAAATGACGAAGAAAACATAAAGATGCTGGTAAATGTAAAGGAATTGGTAAAAAAGACTTTAATTGATAAAGAAATTAAAAGATGGTGTTTACGCGTACATTTTTCCAAATAACTCTTTTCTCTCACACGGGTACTTTGAGTAATTTCAGGAAGTTTTGTACAAGTTTTTTTTTTTCACCGAATTCTAATAACAACTATCCTATTTATAGATAAACAAAATAACTGCTATTAACGACTAAATCCTAAAACTTCGACATCTGGCATTCTGCATGTCTTCCTTTCGCCAGGTGCTTCCACACGTCTTCTGCCAAACGTTATAATTCTCCTGAATTTGAATCTTCAAGTTATGTCGAACAAACGCGTCCTTTCAGACTTGTCGAATTGTCGAACTATTGCAACCTTCTTCATACTTATCCAAACTTTTTTCATTTTGCAGAAATCTTTTCTTGACGAAATGTCGAAACGTTGTCTTGTCGAAATGTCGAAGGGTGTTGAAGAATATCTCCCAAGCAGATATACTCTTTCAGTTGTACTTCTTCTGGCATGTTCCTCTATTTGTCGAAAAACAACTTTTTACGTGTTGAACTCATGGCGTCGAAAATACGCGTATACAAATTTCCCCCCAGCAAAGGTATTTCGACTATCCTGGAGAAATAACCCTTTGGTGTTCAACCAATATTTTGACGCCATGTCATCCTAATTTTAAATTACACAATTTCAAATTCCAACATAATTCATCCTGTGATAGAGCTGACAACTGTGATTGACTTATCCAGTGCAGATCTTCACCGTCGAAGAGACTTATGTCAACAAATCTCTAAAAAAATGGACCAACAAGCTGCTGAATGGAACTCTGTTTCTGTCTCGACAGATAAGGTTTCAAAACTACAAGAGCTTTCTGAAGTCTCTGTCAAGAAGATTGCTACTTGCCATAACCACATTCAAACATGGAAGAAACAAATAGGAGTTCTTCAAGAGAAAATTTCCAAAGAGGAGGAACTCATAGCTTCTATCCAGCAGCCTAGGCAAAGCGAGATTGATGAAGAGTTGAAGGTTGGTATTCAACACGCAGAGGCCGCTCAAAAGATCAACCAAGAGATTGAAGTTGCCCATATTCACAGGAACCTCTGTGATCGTCGACTTCAATTTCAGAAAGACAAATTTACCGCTTTGAAGGCACAGTTTGCAAACCTTCAGCTTTAGTCGAATTTTTCTGTCAATTTCTAGCCCTTTGAGGCTTTATTTGTAATGATTTTAACGCCATCTATTTGGCAGCACAATATTTACTTTCAATTTCCATTTTATTCGACTGCTATCTTTATTTCCTGTAATATTGGTTTATACCTTTTCAAATATTTGCCATTTATTTTTAATATCCTTTCGTCTTTCCCTATTTCTTCGACCTCATATGCGCCATTAGAAAATATTTTCAAAACTTTGAAAGGTCCTTCCCATTTGGGAGACCATTTTCCCATAACTCTGTCTTTTCGATCCATAGGAAGAATTACCTTCCACACATAATCACCAATTGAAAAAGTCTTAAATTTTACTTTTCTATTGTAGAACTTTTCGACTCTCTCTTTTTGTCTCTTTATGAGATCTAAGGCACGAAGCCTTTCTTCGTCTAAATCAACCAATTCATCCATCATCATACTCTAGTATGTCTCTGATGGGATCTGATGATGCCTTTGAACCCTAACCGATTGCAAATACAATTCGACTGGCAAAACTGCATCATGCCCATAAGTTAATTTAAATGGAGTCGAATTGGTTGCTTCTTTAGGAGATGTTCGACAAGCCCATAAAATTTGATCTAAGGCATTATGCCAATTTTTTGGCTTTCCACCTACATGCTTTTTGATCAAATTTATCACTACCTTGTTAGCTGCTTCGACTTGTCCATTAGCCTGAGCATAATAAGGTGTCGAAGTAAGGAGCTTAAAACCTGTATCTTGTGCAAACCTCTGCATCTTTCGACCAGTAAATACAGATCCTTGATCCGTAGTTATTGTTTCCGGTATCCCAAATCTGTAGATTATATGCTTTTGGATAAAATCCATAACTGCTTCTTGATCTACATTCACCAATGGTATGGCTTCAATCCACTTAGTGAAATAATCTACTCCAACTAAAATGTACCTTTGCCCTTTTGAAGAAGCTGGTCGAATTTCACCAATTAAATCTAACGCCCAACCTCTGAACGGCCAAGGTTTTACAATCGAATGTAACTCACTTGCAGGAACATGTGGTATACCTGCATGTACTTGGCATTCTTGACACCCTTTTGCAAACTCGACACAATCCTTTAGCATTGTTGGCCAATACATTCCTTGTCGAAACAATAACCACTTCATTTTGTGGCCTGCTTGGTGTGCGCCACACGCTCCACTATGCACATTTGACAATGCTATGTATGCTTCGTTTTCGCCTAAGCATTTCAACAAGACTCCTTCCGCAGTCTTCTTGAACAATTCATTGCCAAAAAGTACATAACTCAAAGCTCTATATTTTACCTTTCGTTCGACTTTTTGATTTGGATCTTGCAAATATTCTTTGATGGGTTTCCTCCAGTCTTCGACTCCTGCATCATCTATGTTGCAGATCTCATAATTCTCCTCGTCACCATATCCCAATTTTATTGTTTCTAAATCTGACGGGGACAAACCTACAGATATGATTCTTCCTCTGACTTCAATGGCTTTTTCTAACTTCTCCTTCGACACTTTGTATCCTGATGCCAGTTGAGCAAGATCATTCGCCTCTTGATTCTCCATCCTGGGAATGTGCCTAAAAACCACATTGTCGAACTTCTTGAGAAGTCTATTTGCTATCACGAAGTACATTATTAGATTCTCTTTCACACATTTGTACTCCTTAGTCAACTGCTTTATTACCAACTCAGAGTCACCCATTATTTCGACTCTTGTTGCCCCCAATTCCAACAAGATTTCAAGTCCAGCAATCAAAGCTTCATATTCGACTTCATTGTTCGAACATAGCCCTTCGACTTTGTACTTGAACTTTGTTGGAATTTTGTCAGGAGAAATAATCACCATCCCAATACCAAGTCCATTCTTATGCCTGGAACCGTCGAAATACAGTTTCCATGGTACTAATTCGACGTACATCGTAGTTTCGACTATAGAGTGGTCAGCTATAAAATCAGCCACCACCTGTCCTTTCATAGCCTTTAAAGGCAAATATTTTAAGGAGTATTCTGTTAGAGCCAAAGCCCACTTTCCAATTCGACTATGCAATATAGACTTAGACAACATATGTTTTATTACGTCGAAATGAGAAGATACATATACATCAACAGGCTTTATATAATGCTTCAATTTCATACAAGAGAAATATACACATAAACATAGTTTTTCTATAGCACTATATCTAGTTTCAGCATCATTTAAGACTCTGCTGAGATAATAGATGGCCCTTTCGACGCCATTCTCATCCTCTTGACACAACATACTTCCTAATGTCTTGTCTGATGCAGAGATATACAACCTCATGCTTCTTTTCCTACAAGGGGACATCAAGATTGGAGGACTAGCCAAGTACTCTTTGATTTTGTCGAAAGCCACTTATTGCTCTTGCCCCCATGTGAATTCTTCTTTCTTTAGTCGAAGTAGAGGAGAAAAGGGTTGTGTCTTTCCACTGAGGTTGGAGATGAATCTTCTTAGAAAATTGATCTTCCATAGTAGAGATTGCAATCCCTTTTTCGTTGATGGCGCTTTCGCTTCCATTATAGCTTTGGCTTTGTTTTCATTTATTTCGATCCCTTTCTTGTGGACCATAAAACCTAAAAAATCACCCGCCTGCACACCAAAAGCACATTTAAGGGGATTCATCTTTAGACCAAACTTTCTCATCCTCTCAAAGGATTGTCGAAGATGGTCAATATGATCTTTTCCTGAAATAGACTTGATTACAATATCATCAATGTAAATCTGCATAAATGTCTCAATAAAATCATGGAAAATTGAATTCATAGCCCTTTGGTAAGTGGCTCCAGCATTCTTTAAGCCAAAAGGCATCACCACCCATTCATAAGTTCCAATTGCTCCAGGACAACGAAAAGTTGTCTTAGAAACATCCTCTTCAGCAATAAAAATTTGGTTATAGCCAGAGTATCCATCCAACATACTTAGATACTCGTGACCTGCTGCAGAATCTATAAGCATTTCTGCTACTGGCATAGGATATTCATCCTTTGGGGTAGCAGAATTTAAATCTCTAAAATCAATGCATACCCTAAGTTTGCCATTTTTCTTAATAACCGGAACTATATTTGCAATCCAATCAACATACCTGGTAGTGCGGATGAAGTTGCATTTTAGAAGTCTTTCGACCTCTTCTTTTATTTTCGACAGAACTTCTGGTGCAAAGCGCCTTGGAGTTTGCTTGACTGGCTTCTTCCCTTCTATGATTGGCAGCTTCAATTCGACCAAACTTCTGTCCAAACCAGGCATTTCGTCATAATCCCATGCAAAGCAGTCTTTGAACTCCTTCAACAACTGGATTATTTCGACTCTGAACTGAGGATCCATCCTTGCACTTATGTAGGTTGGTCTTTTTTCTGCCCCCAGTCCCAAGTTGATTTCTTCTAAAGGATCCTGCACCACCATCTTCAAATTGTTCGACACTGGATCTTTTTCGAACCCCAAAGGTTCGTCGTCATAAATGGCGTCAAGTTTCTGGTGTTGCCATTCGTCTATTTAGTTGTTATCACTATTTTTCTCAACGTCTTTTTTGAGACATTGTTCATTCGAATCTTCATGATTGGCTTCAACAGCCATGTATTTTACTTCGGCCTCAAGAGCCGCTTTGAATTTGTTTTCGGCTATGTAAGCCGTAATTTTGGCGAGCACTGCTTGTTCACTCATCATCATGGTCGAACTCATTCCCCCATCCTGTTGGTGCTACGTTGGTAGTCCCCCACATGTAGTTGGAGTCACCAATGACTTCCTTATCCCACTGAAAACCATGTGTAGGATGGAGATACATGGAACAGTACGCGTTGTCCGTTTCCTTCAAGTCGAATTTCGTCGGACTGCAAGGAGGTATGTGGGCTAAGTTTTTGTCGAAACTTCGATCACTTACATTGTTTACTTCGGACATGAAGTAACTTTGGTCTGCTTCTATGTTCTCGACGATTCCATCTGGCCTCCAAATAACTATTCTCTGGTGCATCGACGACGGAACATCACCTATACCATGGATCCATTCTCTTCCCAACAGCAAGTTGTAGTTCGCCCTAGAAGCAATGACTATAAACATTGTTGGCCTCGTTATAGTACCAACTGTTAGATCCACTTGAACAACTCCCATGGTTGTTCCTACCTTTCCTTCGTAATTCGACAGAACCATGTTGTGGGGCTTTGCAATCGAGTCATCTTTGCCAATCTTTTTCAGCATGAAATGGGGCATTAAATTCACAGCGGCACCACCATCCACTAGGATTTTGTTCACACCCACACTCTCAATCTTTCCTTTGATAAACAAAGGCTTCAAGTGCGCCTTCATGGAATCGTCTGGTCTTTCGAAGAAAGCATTTTGCTCTTCGACACAGCCATTATTCATTACGTAGTAGCACACGGGCTTGTGCACCATTGTTTCCTCTTCCATCCCATCCTCTTCGTCTTCGACTTCCATGATCCTATCATAGTCTCTGGGAAGGACCGAGACCACGTTACAGACAACGTCGAAGGATGCCTCCGAATCCGACTTGAAATCATCTGTCATCTCGTCATCCTCCAACTTCTTCTCTTTGGGCACATTTTGCTCTGCCATGCTGTTTGGTTTGATTTGCTGGAGAGGCTTCTTATTATTTGCCATCTGAGTGTTGCTGCTACATTCTGCTTCGTCCTTGTCTCCAGCCATTTTTCTCATCATACCTTTTTCAGCAACTTCTTTCTCAAACCTCTTTTGCCTTTGGAACCTCCTCCACTGGGATCTCGACATGGGGTTCTTCCCTTTATAATTCTCTGAAGGATATGGCCTAGGTTTATATTTTTCCAACTCCTTCTTATTTTCCATTGAAGTACCTCTCTGCACATCGAAATTCTTCCACTTCTTCTGGCCTTGGGCATCTCTAATGGGTTGAACCCATTTGTCATCTATCACTTTGTTTGACGGCTTGTAAGTGCCATAGTGTCTATTTCCGCGCCTCCATTGGTGGTGCTCACTCCTTCTTGGGTCATATCTTGTCACTCCCCCATTTGCCTTCCTTCTTGCTTGATCTGTTGCCTCCAAGTTGGTGGCAGCCTTTCTGTCGAAAATGGAACTGCAACGAGGGCATAACATCACGTCACTCTTCCTTCTCTGGCACCTTTTGATGAATTCGACCAAACTCTCATCTTCTTTGGGGTACGCCAGCTTTTGGTACTCCTCTCGACGTTGATCTTCATCTACTGCTGCCTGAGTTTTCTGCGAAACTTCTACCATATTGATCCCCACATTTTGCTTGTCAGCAATGGTTAGTTTGTTCATCTTTTCAATGAGCCTTTCCTCTTCGACTTTGTCCTTCTTTTTCGTCAGGTCGAACTTCCCTTCTGGGCAGCAACACCAGGATATGTTCCTGGGAGCATGCTTGCAGCAACAATTGTTTGACCTTTCTTTAGGGTCCTCCCCTATTCTTCGTAGGATCCCATAAGTCCCAGATTTCCCACGGCCATGTACAGCTTTTTCTTTCATTTCTGTGACTTCCTTGTCGAAAGGTCCCATGATGTTGACGCAGTAATTTGCAACATCGGCCTCCTTCGTGTTGTCAAGATCAAGGCCTTCAGTAACCTTGTTTTCAGCCACGAAGTCCTCAGTAACTTCTTCCTTGGCGATAGGGGAATCACCATCGTCATCAAAATCACTTCCCCAACCAGTTGGTTGGATTTCACTGATGTCGGTGTGATATGTTGCCGGAATAGTGTACTTCACCAGGTAGTCAAATTTTCCACTTGGCTGTCCCAAGCAATCCCAGATTTCTCCTGGTCGAACCACCACGTGTTCAGCAACACTGTCATCGTTCTTTTCGTCGGAACCCTCTGTAGTTTTCTTCAATTTCTGATTGTCAAAGCTTTTAGTAACTTTGACCTTACCTTCATCGTCGAAGTCCTCAGCGACTTCAACTGTGTTTTTGTTGTCAAGATCTTCAGTGACTTTGACCACATTATTGTTGTTGAACGCTTCAGTACCTTCGACTTCGTTCTGGCCTGCAAGATCTTCAGTAATCTCGACCATGTTGACACTGGTGTCGAAACCTTCCATAGCCTCCACCATCTCGAAACTGCCATCAGAAGCAACTTCAATCTCCACCATATTCACAGTGGATGGTTCAGCATAGTGTGCTTCGACAACCTGCATAGGATTCAAATCGATCCCCATTTGTTGTTTTGGCTTCTCGCCAAACTTCAGCCTTCCATCACGGATAACATTCTGAACTAGATCCCTGAAAAGAAAACATTGAGATGTTTTATGACCCAAAAAGTTATGGTACTTACAAAAACCCCTCTTTTTCTGCTGTTCGACGGGCGGTTCTTTAGCGCCTGGTGGCTTTATTAACTGGCCATCTTTGACCAATAAATCAAAAATTTCGTCACACTTGGTGACGTCGAACGTATAAGTTCGTTTAGGAAACTTATCATTCTTTTCATGTTCGACTGGATTTTTTCCATTCGACGGAGCTAGTACTTTACAGGCGTATGGTGGGCCTGACTTTAGTTCTGCCAGATCAATTTCTTGTTCCTCGAACAAAATTAGTTCATTTTCGTCACCATCATCATCCTGGCAAACTCCTACATAGGCCACTCTTTCCTTTTTATTTTTATTTGATCTGAATTTCTCAGCTTTTAGCCTTTCAATCTGTCTTACCCTATCTGCTAATTGTGCCATATCTCTTAAATATTGAGTGTCTAATTTCTTCCTTATAGAATAATCTAGACCCCCTGCAGCCATTTCGACTAACTCTCGTTCTGGCACTTGTGTGAAACATCTTGCCTTAAGCAACCTGAACCTATTTAGGTAATCATCTATAGGCTCTGAAAATTTCCTCTTAACACTGGCTAATTCCTTCAAACTTATCTTAGTCTGACCCATATAGAATTGTTCATAGAACAATCTTTCTAATTGGGTCCATGTTAATATAGAGTTCGCAAGCAAGGATGTAAACCAGGTGAATGCATTTTTTGTCAAGGAACTTGGGAAGTACTTCATTTTCAAATTTTCATTATTGACTATTTCTCCTGCTTCTATTAGATAATGCGCTACATGCTCTATAGTAGATTCACTAGTATCTCCTGAAAACTTAGTAAACTTAGGAACTTTCCATCTTGGGGGTAGTTCCTCTTGCAGAATGTGTTCTGACAATGGGGAAGTATAAGTAGGCCTTTGCAAACCTATATTTACACCATTTTGGGCCATTATCCTTTCGACCATGGCTGTTATGTTATTTTCGACAGGAAAGTTATTATATCGTATTCGCTGTTGCAACACATCATCAGCATCTTGGCCTCTCTGGACTATTACCCTCCTAGGTTCTTGTTGAACGGGGATTTCGACATGAGGCTGTTCGACCACCGCCTCTTGGTTTCTAGGGTTTGCCTGAGGATTCTCTAAAGGCCTTTGATTTATCGTGGGTTCCTCTTCGACATTTACTACTTGGTTTTGAATCACTTGTTCTCTTTGTCGTGCTTGAGGAACACCAAAAAAATCAGCAATGCGCGTCATTTGCGCAGCCAACAATTGGTTGGTTTGGGTAGTGTTTTGTATTAAAGGGTTAAACACTGCTCCCATTTGTTGAGTCAACATTTGACCCATATCATGATTACTTTCGTCCATTTGTTGTCGAATTACTTGCGCAGAATTATTGGTAATTGCTGGCATTTGGAAATTTGGTAGGGATTGGTTCAATCTACTCATATTTCCACCATATCCTGATCCTTGCAATGGTGAAGACATGTGGACCATGGCGTCAGAGTACAAGGGTGGTGCACTTTGCAAGTTTGCCATTACTGACGTTGGCATTCCATATGGTTGCTCTCTTCCGAACATAGGCATGGAAAAATTTGTCTGGAATGGCCTAAAATTTTGTCCTCCCAGAGGAGGCGTCCCCAAGGGCCTTGAATGTCCCATTGTGGAGGAACTAGGCATACTTTGGGAGAGCGAAACCGCTGGTATAGATCCTGTTGACGAAGGCATAACCTCCTCCAGAACAGGGTTTGAATCTACATTTCCCCCTGTCGAAGGTATAGGGTTGGAAACTGGAATATTTTCATTTGAATTTGGATTGAGATTAGGATTATTTGACTGATTCGCCATTTTCCTTACTCTAGTTCTTTTGGGTCTCTCTACGTCAGATACGGCTAATTTACCGCTTCTTAGTCTCATACAACGAAGACAAAACCTTAATAATTTTTTTTTTTTTTTAAGTTTTATATTGCACCCGTCCCACTGGGCGTGCCAATTTGTTCGCTGTTGATCTTGGCGAACAACCTCTGGTTTACCAGAATGGTGAAATCTGGGTTACTTGCAGGATTAACCAAACAAATCCTAGGACGTCGTGCGAAAACTTAGATCAACGTGATAAATTTTAAATTAAGGGTGATATATTGGTTTTATGTATTTAAGTCTTTTGGAACAAAAGATTTCAACTAACTAAATGAAAGTCTGAGATAAAAGAAAATGAGTTCGAAAAGAACTTTTAAAGTAAAATGGCGAAGAAAGAACTTTAAAGTAAAATGATGAAGAAAACATAAAGATGCTGGTAAATGTAAAGGAATTGGTAAAAAATACTTTAATTGATAAAGAAATTAAAAGATGGTGTTTACACGTACATTTTTCCAAATAACTCTTTTCTCTCACACGGGTACTTTGAGTAATTTCAGGAAGTTTTGTACAAGTTTTTTTTTTCACCGAATTCTAATAACAACTATCCTATTTATAGATAAACAAAATAACTGCTATTAACGACTAAATCCTAAAACTTCGACATCTGGCATTCTGCATGTCTTCCTTTCGCCAGGTGCTTCCACGCGTCTTCTGCCAAACGTTATAATTCTCCTGAATTTGAATCTTCAAGTTATGTCGAACAAACGCATCCTTTCAGACTTGTCGAATTGTCGAACTATTGCAACCTTCTTCATACTTATCCAAACTTTTTTCATTTTGCAGAAATCTTTTCTTGACGAAATGTCGAAACGTTGTCTTGTCGAAATGTCGAAGGGTGTTGAAGAATATCTCCCAAGCAGATATACTCTTTCAATTGTACTTCTTCTGGCATGTTCCTCTATTTGTCGAAAAACAACTTTTTACGTGTTAAACTCATGGCGTCGAAAATACGCGTATACACTATGGTAACTCCAAGGAACATGAAGGGGAATGAGCCGGAACCACAAAATAGAAAGCTTTTAGCAGCTGTAATGAACTCAGGCAGCAGACCTGTGCTAAAAATGAAGCTTTTTGAAATATTAATCTTGAGCCCCAAAACAGCTTCGAAGCCTCTAAGAATAAACTTCAACGCCCAAAGATTATTAAAACCTCCGTCGCAAATCAGCAAGGTGTCGTCGGCAAACTGCAAAATCTCAACAGACACAGCATCCTTGTATCCATGTCCAGAAAACGCGTTAAGGATAGACGCGCGTCTAACCAAAATAGCCAGAGTTTCAGCAATAAGGACGAAAAGGAAGGGGGCTAGCGGGTCGCCTTGCTTAAGACCTCTGTACACTTTGAAATCACCCGAAGGGCTACCATTAACCAAGACGGAAACAAAGCTGGAACAAATCGAACCTTGAATCCACTTAATCCAATTTGGCCCGAAATTCATAGATCTAAGAACGTGAAGCAAGAAATCCCAATCTACACAATCGTAGGATTTGGCGAAATCAACCTTAAGGAGAAGGCAACTTTTCTTATCCCTTCTGGCCGAATCAATTATATCGTTCGCTAGAAGCACACCATCCAATAAACTTATTCTAGGAATAAATGTCGTCTGAACCGGAGAAACAAGCCTAGAAATAATAGGAGACAATCTAGTCACAAGGATCTTCGATATAACTTTAGAAATACACCCGACAAGACTGATAGGCCTATAGACACCAAAATCGTAGGGGCTTTCTACTTTAGGGATCAAGGTAATAAACGACAATAAGAAGGCTTTTGGTAATGAACCGTTGGAAGAAAAATGCACCAGACATTTAGTGAAATCCCTGCCAACAATATCCCAACAGTCCTTGAGAAATTTAAACGAGAAACCATCAGGGCCAGGGGACTTACCTCCCTCACACGCAAAGACAGCACTGCGAATTTCTTCGAGAGAGAAAGGAGCATCCAGAGTGAGCTTGTCTTCCAAACTGAGTTTATTGATATCGTTAAGACGAAGGGTAGGCCTGTTGAAATCTGCCTTGGAAAATTTGGTCATAAAGTAATCACGAGCCGCCCTTTTAATAAGCACAGGATCATGGATCAAAGAATCATCCAGGCCTATAGCAGGAATAAAGTTCGCCCTTTCCCTAGCCTTTAAAGAAGCGTGGAAGAACCTACTGTTGGAATCGCCTTCTTTCAACCACTTGACCCTTGATTTTTGAAATAGCATACTTTCTTTAAATCTAAGATTGCTCCACAATGAATCTTGGGCCTCTCCTTTATTGTTTAAGTCCGCATCCGATAAGCCTCCCAAGTTGCTTTCCACCTACTCCTCTACATCATTAATAGCCTCAATACAATTGTTAATCTTGAGGCGAGCCAACCGAAGATTTGAACGTTCCACAATTTCATACGAGCTTTAAGAGCACATAATTTTTCTTTAAGAACATAAGAGGGAGAACCTTGCACATCAATAGATTCCCACACTTCCCGAATAAAAGGGATACAGTCCTTATGGTCACTACAAGAAAAGTGTGATTTAGCTTCAATAAATTTAGCATCAACCAATTTTGGATGCTAATAGCGTCTATTTAGCATCCAAATATTCAAACGCAAATGCTTTTTTTTAACTAATTTTTTTTACATAAATTTGAGTCAATAGAATTAGACATTATCCAATATATTGGTTGACACTAATTATTTTATAATTTAATTTTAAAATAGCATTAACAATTTCTGATGCTAATGTATTATTAAATTTTAATTTTATAATTAGTGTTTACTAGGTTTGAAGCTAAAACAAAATAGATTAAAAAATTTCCCACTAAGTGGTTGGATATCAATATTTCCAAAAAAAATTAAAAAAAATTAAAAAATTAAAAAATTTCCCACATTTTTTTTCAGTTCCCTCTCTTTTTGTTTTAGTGAAATATTTCCCTCTTTTTTATTTTTTTCTGTAACCTAATTTCTATTCAACTTCATCCAATATTTCTGATGGTTTAGTACGAAAACGAAAAAGATTTCTCATGTTGTTCATTCCGATTCCGACCACAGTTCAAGACCAATATCCGACCTCCGTTCACCAATAATTTCCGACGAACTCCATTCATCGATCCATCGACCTCCGTTCATCAGTATTTTCGACAAAGAGGGTAAGTAATCCTTCTCATATTGTCTTTCTTCTCATATTTCTGTAACCTAAGATGACGAAGAGGGTAAGTATTTCTGACGAACTCTATTGTCTTTCTTCTCATATTTCTTGTATTTATATTTTGGGTTTTCTATTTCTTCTTCATATTTTAGGGCTTGTTGTTTTTAATTTGCTTTTTGAGTTGAATTTTGTTGTTTGTTGTGATGTGTTAACTCAATGTATTTGGTTTGCTCTTGTATTTTTGGGTGGGTTTATGTCTGTTTTTAATTTCTGTCTTGTACTGATGCACTAGCCGAAGATATCTATGGAATACCACATATTGTAACTTCGTTTCTAATTTTTTTCCTAGTGCAGTAGTCAGCTTTTAGTTACTTAGAAAACATATACTTTTGGTTAAATAATTCAGTAGGCACATTAGAATCGTAACTCGAAGTCGAAACTAGAACCAAACACATTCTGAACCATAACTTAGACCAATGCTGAACCGAAAGAAACTCCGAATCAAATCCACAAACATCAAATCTATAACATGAAATGAACCACTTCCCCCTCACATGTTCATGTTCCATCCTAGCATGATACGACGATGAGCTGGAACTATGTACTTACCTTTGAACCAGAATGACAAACATTGGCTGCTATCTTGGATTTTATCTGCCCTCTCTTGGGAAATGGTCTTGATCCTCCTGAGCTTCTGAACTTGTTCATGTTTGCAATTTCTGAAGTTTGAAAATAATGGACAGTAGTGGTAGTACTCATTTTGCTAAATTAATGGATAGTTAGTAGTTTATGGTTTTTAATTGGAAGAATTAATGTGTTTGGAAAATGAGAAGAATTTGAGTTCTATATACTGATCATTAAATTATCATACTATTGGAATTTGAGTTCTATATATTTGCAAATTGATATGATTTGTATTTCGACTGTATGAATGATCTTATGTCTTTATGAGGGAACCTCCAATTTTACATTGACATAACTAATACTTGAGAAAATCTGATAGTATAATGAGCTATACATATTTCTGTTATACTATTATGTTATTATTGAAATAACTAAATTTGTGTTATAGGGAATCAATGTATTTTAGGTCCATGAAGAAAGTGTTTGAGACACCTTTCTTATAAGTGGTTCTGCTTTAGATACAATGTCCTCTTGCTTTATTTCTCTACTCCTTATAGAATGTGTGCCATGCTTGGAAATGGCTAAAGTGAAAGGATTCACCAATATCTGTGCCTTTAGATAATTGGTTATTTCTGGCCTCTTGTGGCTTGATAGTTAGTTTGTTAGTATTAAAATTGATGCAGAATCTATGTTATAATATTTAGGTAACAGTTTTGGCAGAGCTGTCTTTTTACTGTCATTTATAAATTCTTTTTGGCAATTAGAAGTGGGATGTTTTTCAGCATTTCGATGAGTCTTCGTCGTTGTCTGGGTTAGGATATGTGCAGTTTCTTTTAGGTAATTCGGTATAGCAGTGTTTTTCTCTATAGTGGCAGGGGAGTGCATATGTGTTGGAGTTGGCACTGGACTGTCTCTGGTTGTCTATGTTCATGCTGACTTGCTGTGTGTATGGTCAGAACTGGCTTATTCTTTGGTTTGTCTTTTATGCTAGTGCAATGGCTCTTCATTTATTTTCTGCTCTTTATTGGGTACGTCTTGTGCTTGAATTTTGAGTTGTGTAGTGTTTTTCAGTTGTTTAAAAAATAAAATCATTTGTCGGGCGCAAGTTGGTAGAGAAAGTGAGTATGTTGGCACCAAACTGTCCTCTAAAGCTGGTCTGCGATGTCGGTGTTGGTGTTTGTTAGATTTTCATTTTGAAACTATTAGCAGTTCAAATGATGCTAAATTGAGTAATTGTTCAGCAGTTTAGATGGATATGAAATCGGTTGTTCAAAACAGGGAAATTGACAAACAAAATTAAAACTTTATATTTACATTTCAAAAGAAATCACTATTATATTTTCCATGTTTTCTTTTGGAAAATGGTTTTTATATTTTAATTTCATGTTAGGGTCCCAAATCCAGATTCAGTAGTGTTTGTGTATCCACCCCCAAGGGCAATCTCTCCAAGAACTTCGCTTCAAAATCACAAGGGACGCATTGGAGGATCAAATATTATTTCATCAATAAGGTACAAATTTTATAAATATAAATTTAACACATATTATTCTGACCATAATTTTATATTAAGTTATCAACTTCTCTAGGCTTCTGCTTTGAAATCATGCACAGACACTTGGGGTTTTTTGCTGCATCAAAAACTATGTAATAGATTATTTTCTAATCCCTTAAATTTGGTCTTGTTCAATTACAATTTCTCCTATATGCCAGAAGGATGGTGCACCAATAATTCACTTGCTTGGGGGGCCAAACATTCATTCAAGTGCAATAACTCAATTGAACCGCATCACAGTAATCTTCTTGTTTTGGTGCTCTGAGCTATGAATGTACCACTTCAAATTTTTTGTTTTTTGATCGAAAACTCTCTTAGATCTAATCTTGTTCTATGTTAGGATGTTGCTGAAGTATTTTCTACAGCAGTATTTAAAAACACTAAACTTGTCTGCATATTAAGTTCTCAATTTTTCTACAGCAGTAAGTTCTCAATTTTTCTACAGCAGTATTTTTTTCTATAGTGGCAGGGGAGTGCATATGTGTTGGAGTTTGCATGTCTGCATATTAAAATAACCGTTAGACATATCTATATAAACATAAAGTATAAACAGATGGCAGTTGGACTCTTATCTGTTCTGGTGTACAGTAATATGCAGCTAGAAATAGAAAGTAGAAACAGAAAGTAGAAACAGGTTTTGTTGGTAATTTAAAAACACTAAACTTGTTTGGTTTGGCGTTGGCAATCAGATTCACATTATAATATCATTCAGCTAAGTCAACATGGTCATTTGGTAGAGAAACAATGTGCTAACAAGTGTCTATATTCAACAAGCATCAAGTAAAGAAGATGAGGTTTTATTGTTATTGAATTGCTATTGTTATTGAATTGCTATTGTTATCAATTAATACCAGAATTCTCATCAATCTTTTTAATTTAGATTATAAGATGTAACAACATCATATAATAGTAATAATTCTTTTATATCACTCTTTTCATTTTCTAATAATTCTTTTTACCTTGACTTGGTTGTAGGACTTCTATAGTTTCACCCTACTTTATAAAGCTTGGTCCATCATTCCGTTCTACATTTCTTGGTATGTTTTCTCAACTATAAAACATTTAAAATTTTATTGATTTTGTTGAGATTGGTTATTATTTCAGGGCCTTGCCAATATGCATATTACTTTTACTATTACATATTGACTATAGCGATATAGCTTCATTTTTTCCATGTAGAAAATGGACCGTACATGGATGTATGATGCAGTTAATCCTGATAGGTATGGTTTGAAAGACAATTTCATTAGTGGAGTTGCCGAGTTTGTAGAAATGGCTATGGCACGTCCTAATTTTTTAACGGAAGGGGGCATAAGATGTCCCTGTGCAAATTGCAAGTGTATAAACTTAATGACTCCTAGAGAAGTCAAGTATCACTTATATAGGAATGGCTTTCAGCCAAACTATTATGTTTGGACTGAGCATGGAGAAGTTAACCCTAATTCAAACCTCGGTGGACATTCTAGAAGTGGAGGGAATGTGGGTTACAAAGATCAATTTGCTGTAATGAATCATATGGTACATGATGTTATTAGGCCGTTTACCGAAGATCTGCATATGAATGCTAATATAGGAAATGAGACATACAGGGAGGATGAAGAGCCCAATCCAGAAGCTAAAGCTTTTTATGATTCTTTGATCTCTGCAAATCAACCCATCTATGAGGGAGCTACTGAATCCAAATTATCGATTTCCGTTAAGCTTTTGGCTGCAAGATCTAATTGGAAAGTTCCTCAAAAGTGTATTGATTTTTTTGCACAAATGCTTGCTGATGTTTGTCCAACAAAACAATGTTTACCAGAAAATAATTACCAAGCAACGAAGTTGGTGTCCAAGTTAGGGTTGAAAGCTATAAAAATTGATTGTTGTGTGAACGGCTGTATGTTATACTACAAAGATGATATCACTTTAACCGTGTGTAGAATTTGTCAAGCTGCTAGGTATCTTCCTCGTAAGAGTGGTATGGGAAATTTCAAAGATGTTCCTGTGAAGAGAATGTTTTATTTGCCAATAATTCCAAGATTACAAAGGTTGTACGCGTCAATAGAATCTGCAGCTCAAATGAGATGGCATCATGAGAATGTAAAGCCTCCGAATATTTTACTCCATCCATCCGATGGAAAAGCATGGAAACACTTCGATAATGTTTATCCTGATTTTGCTATAGATCCAAGAAACGTGCGATTAGGTCTATGTTCTGATGGATTTACACCTTACATTCAAGCTTCTAGTTCTCCATACTCATGTTGGCCAATAATAGTTACACCATACAATCTTCCACCAGAAATGTGCATGACAAGACCTTATATGTTTTTGACTTGTCTAGTGCTTGGACCATATAACCCTAAATCAAAGATAGATGTTTATTTGCAACCATTGATTGATGATTTACAACACTTGTGGAATGATGGTGTTTGGACATTCAATGTATCTATGAAACAAAACTTTTTAATGAGGGCATGTTTAATGTGGACAATAAATGATTTTCCAGCCTATGGTATGCTATCTGGATGGGGAACACAGGGTAAATTAGCATGCCCTTATTGTATGGATGAAACAAAAGCTTTCACCTTAAGATTTGGTGGAAAAAGCTCATGGTTTGATTGTCATCGTTGTTTTCTACCGACTGATCATTCTTTCAGAAGAAGTAAAAGAAGCTTTAGAAAAAATAAGGACAAGAAAGATGGTCCACCTTACATGTTCACAGGGGAAGATGTGTGGGAAGCTGTTCGTAATTTTCCAAAAGTGACAGATATTGGTTGGGGGGCCAAATTTACAGGGTATGGAAAAACTCATCATTGGGCAAAAAAAAGTATATTTTGGAATCTTCCATATTGGAAGGACAATTTGTTAAGGCATAATCTTGATGTGATGCATATTGAGAAGAATGTTTTTGATAATGTGTTCAACACTATCATGAATGTTGCTGGAAAAACAAAGGACAATGAAAAGGCAAGAATGGATTTACAGATGCTCTGTTTGCGTGGAGACTTAGAGATGAGAGATCTTCCTAATGGAAAAATGGCGAAACCAAAGGCAAGATATACTTTGACACCAGAGGAGGAAAAATCAGTGTGTAAGTGGATTAAGGAACTAAAAATGCCTGATGGCTATGCTTCAAACCTTGCTAGGTGAGCTGATGTCACCAAGGGTAGGATGAATGGTATGAAAAGTCATGATTGTCATGTTTTTATGGAGTGTTTAATCCCAATTGCTTTTGGTTCTTTGCCAATAGAGATATGGAAGCCGTTAACAGAATTAAGTAAATTCTTTAAAGACTTATGTTGCAATACATTGATGATGGAAGACTTGGTTAAGTTGGAAAAAAACATTCCAATTATCATATGTAAAGTTGAAAAGATTTTTCCACCAGGCTTCTTTGACTCGATGGAGCATCTTCCAATTCACCTTCCAAGTGAAGCAATCCTTGGTGGTCCAGTACAATATCGGTGGATGTATCCATTCGAAAGGTAATTTAGATATATTTTTTTGTTTAAATGTTAGTATTTTTGATAAAAAATTATACGAAAACATCTTACATGTAGGTTGATGGGAGATTCAAAGCGTTCAGTTACAAATAAGGCTAGAGTTGAAGGTTCCATATGTGCTAGCTACTTACACCGAGAGACAACCTATTTTTGTTCTCACTATTTCAAGACCTTTAGTCTCCTACCAACTTCAAGTGTTAGAAATGATCCTCGGATTGGAAATGAGGGAGTTCTACAAACATTATCAATATTTGACAAGTATGGACGTCCTAGTGGAAAGTCTAAAAATCATTGGATGACAGATAAAGAATGGACATCTGCTCATGTGCATGTCCTTATCAATTGTGATGAGATTAAACCATATCTTGAGTAGGTTACATTCATATCACATTAATTATGCTCTCAAAATAATCATTATACTTATTAAATTTGTGATTGATGTCAGCATATTCTTGGAATGCAATTCTATCGACAACCAAGATTCTTCAAGTCTAATATATGCAAAATTTCCTTTGTGGCTGAAGGCATATGTAAGTTTAATCCAATCAATTTATTAAGTTAGCTAATAAACTCTCTCTAAGTTTACTCGTGTCATATGTATAGGTGCATAATGAGCGAAATGGTGTGACTAACCCATACATCAGAGGCCTATCTAGGGGTCCTACATCAAAGGCAATATCATGGAATATATACTTTGTTAATGGGTATAAGTTTCATACTCAAGCGTGGAGTAAGGGAAAAAAGACCACAAATTGTGGGGTACACGTAAAATGTCTTACAGAGGGAGGAGAAGACAATTATTATGGCATTATCCAACATATCTTTCAATTGGAATACCAAGAATTAAAAAATAAGATAACACTATTTTTTTGTGAATGCCAACAAAAAATAGAGGGACACGGGTTCATCCGCAATATAATATTGTTGACATTAAAATGAATAGACATTATTCTTTGTATGATTCGTTCATCCTTGCGCAAAAAGTAAGACAAGTGTATTATGTTCCTTATCCAGAAATGTGTAAAGATATGCGTGGTTGGTGTGCAGCAATTAGTACAAATCCAAGAGGACATGTGGAGATTAAAATAATAGAGGATGAAATGCCTTATCAATCAGATAATACGGCACCTGTTGTATCCATCACAGAATTAGAACTACTACATGGTTTAGCTGATCAATCACTCTTTGATGAGGTTGATCGGGTAATTGTTCCTAACAATGACCCGATGGTTCAAGATGGTCATTCGGAAGATGAGGAAGAGGAGGAGGAGGAAATAGATGAGGATGAAAATGATGAAGAAAACATGGACGAGCAAGATGATGATGATAATGATGATGATGTTGATGATGAGGATGATGACGACAACAATGAAGACCAAGAAGATGATACAGATTAGTTTGTTTTTGTATTAAAGTAGTTGTAAGTTCCATGGAAAGGAGAAAGTTGTAGTTGATGTTCTAGTTTATTTTAAAAATATATGGACACCTAAATGTATGTGAAGCATGTTGTGTATGTTGGTGATGTGAGAACTGATAAAAACTTATTTTTCTGGTGTGCCTCTTGCTCTGTAATAGTATTGTGAATTTTTTCTGCTACTGATTTTTCTGATCTGATATGCTCTCTCACTGATGCGTGTTAATTTGTTTTGGAAACAAACTTATGACTTGTGATTCATGTTTTAATGCTGCTCTGAATGTGTATGGCCCTTGTTTTAATGTTCATATTTTAATGCTGCTCTGAATGTTGCTCTGAATGTTTTATTATACAGTATGTACTTTTTAAATTATACAATTTGTAGAATGATTTACTATTTCTTTAATGTTTTACTTTTTTTGACATATCTTAACTACTATTGTGCAGGAAGACTTATACATTGAGAAAAATGACTGAACAATGCCATGGAACTAAGAGGAAGAAGTCTTCCACCATTGTTTATCATAGGTTGTTACGACCTGGTGATCTTGATAAAGCTACCAAGAAGCTTGTTGAAGCCAACAAGAAGCGCCTTAAGAAATTGGGTTTACCATCATCAGCCCATCCCTCCTCACCAACAGTCCAAAAGACACAACCTGTGGTCTAACCAGCCCCTAAAGTACTCCATCCTACCCCATCATTAGCCCAAGAAGCAACAAAAGAGGTCCAACCATCCCATGTGACTGCACCAACAATAGTCCAAGAAACAATGAGAGTGGTCCAACCACCCCAAGTGACAGCACCAACAATAGTCCAAGAAACAACACCAATGGTCCAACCTTCACTAATGACCGCACCGACAAGAGTCCAAGCGACACCACAACCTTCCCTAGAGGAGGCGAATCTTATGGACAATGTTGAGGGGGATCACCTGCAGAATGAACAAGAGGTCCATCAAGAGGATAATGTTACGAAGATAATGATACGACCTCTTGGTGAAGGGTATTTCATTTTTGTGTTTTTTAATAATTTGTCATGAATTTACTTTTATTTAAATCTATTTCTTTTACAATTTACATTTTGGTGTGTGTAGATTTGCTCCTGGAAAAGCTGCTGCTAATGCAATTAGCATGGCTATTAGGAAACAGTTTCGAGACATCTATACGTGTTGGAAAAATGTTCCCCAGGATGAATGGTTTGGAATATTTTCGGTACGCCTTATAAATTGGTTGTAGTTGCTTTGTGACAATTGAATTATACCACCTCTGATATGAATATATTTTTTGGAATTAAATTTTATTCTACTTACATTGTCGACCAGAAATATGTTTCATGGGAGCCTCATCATGCGAAGAAAATCAGAGAGGTATTTGATAAAAAATGTCCTAAACGCCTTACTGACATGCTTACAAAAGTGAGAGATAAGGAGGAAAGACCAAGGTGGATGGGAGAGGATGCATATAAAGGTCTTCTTAAACATTGGGAGAGTGATGGTTTCAAAAAGATGTCTTCACAAAATAAGATTAATCATAGTTCAAGTAAGGGAGGAGCTGTCCACACCACAGGACGCAAGGCTCATCACGACATTGCACTTGATATGGTATGTATGAATTTGCATATTGAATAAAACTTACATGTTTATATTTAAGGAAGTAATGCAATATAGTATTTTGACATTGATTGAGTTAGAGAAGGTTTGTTATAGTTAGTTAAAATTCTGTTAATTGTGTAACTGGCAGTGAAATAAAAAATTCTGTTATAGTTAGGCTATATAGTTCTTGAAAAATGAAAAATATTAAGTTCGTATACTAATTATTGTGGTTACATAGAATTCATGAAAGATTGTTACTGATTGACTTTATTGGTAGAGCAAAATACTTGGACGAGCTGTCTATCCTGATGAGCTTTTTTTGGCTACCCATAAAAAGAAGTCAGACGATTGGATTGATAGTCGTGCTGAAAAAACTTATGTAAGTTGTTTGCGTGAATTGAGTTAATATTTGATAGTCTGTCACATACCTACACTTTCATGGATCTTTCATGAAAGACTGTCACATGTCACATAACTAATGTCAAGGATCTGTCACATGCCTACACTTTCATGGATCTGCCGGAATCTGAAGTTTCTAACACATAAATTGTTTTTTTAAGCAGGGAGAGTAGCAAGCTTAAGCTTGCTCCCATCATATGACTGTGTATGCTTTAGGATTCTTGTTAGATACTATTCTAAATTAAGGACCATCAATTTGAATTCAAATTGGAAAAGTTATTATTGTTACTAATTTATTATAATGCAGCGATGTCGGTAAATGGTGGTTCTGATCTTTTATAAATTAGGCACATATATGTTGGATGCTTATAGACTAGAGTGTAGAAATTTATAACGATTAAGAATAAAGCCAACTATATCCTTTAGTTTTATCCGTGACAGAGTGATGCACCTGCCATCAAAACTGTGATGGATCTAATCTAAGTTGATTTGATCCGTGACAGAGTGATGCACCTGCCATCAAACTTATGAATGTTTAAAACTGTAAACCATCAAACTTATGTTACTTATTTTTTTCTAGGATAACTATCAGGAACGTCTTACTCAACTAATTAGGAATGATGAGCATACTACAAGTGATACACTAGAGGTTGATGGTGAGAAAAGACTTGAATTGTGGGTAGATGTTGCCGGGGGTATTTCTCGAGGTCATTGTTACGGAACTGGAGCTTTGTCTGTTAACCTTAGACCAGGTGTATCTCATCTTACTCAAGAGTCATGTCCTCCTGAACATGAGGTCATTGAGATGCTTCGTCGGGAGGCAGCTGCAGCAAACGAAAGAGCGGATGAAGCAAACCAAAGAGTGGTTGAGGCCGATCAACGTACGAAGGAGTTGCAAAACCAATTCCTAATTAATATGGAAGAGTTTAGGAAAAGGATGACGGCTTTGGAGCATCATCCAGGAGGTGGATCTTGCAGTACTTGTCGACCTCATCCGCATTATAACAGTGCTCTTGATGATCTATCGGAGGATGATGATCTTAATGATCAATCAGAGGATGACCTGGGCTAGTCTTTTAACTAGTGAATATTCTTCCAACTTTCATATTTTTTTTTATGACCCTACTTAGTTTTTTTGAACTAGTGACATATTTTGGGTTTGCCTTAGGATTATTTAGTTTCTACTAGTGACATATTATGGGTTCACTTTTTTAGTTCTATTGTGACCCTTTTGTAGCAGGTTGAACCACTTTTGAAATATATGGTTGGTAATTAATGCTATGAATCTTTTCAAATCTGCTTTTGAAACATATGTATAGAATTATTCTTTAATATTGTGTGGGAGGTTGGATGAGAATTTTATGCAGTTGGTAGAGGAAAATTGGAAGAAAAGAGTGTATGGCAGGGCAATGAAAAAACTCTGGCCACAAATCTCTGTTATGTGTATGGCAGGGCAATGAAAACCCTCAGCACCCCTCAGGCCACAAATCTCTGTTATGTTAAAAAGAGTTTCTGTCACGAATTGGATTTGAATTGAGGTTAGTGGAATTTTGTTAAAGTTGGTTTTGATTCTTCTATGATATTAATTAGATGCATTTGTAACTTGCTCTCTGTTTGGTGGCTTGGCTTCCTTGTGTTGCAGCCTGTAGTTTCTCTTTGCTGCTTGTGTTTCTTTGCCTTGTTTAGCAACTTGTAGTAGCAGAGGATGCTTTGCATTGCGGCTTGTAGGTGAGGTTAGCTTAGTCGTTCGCAAGTTAGTTGCAGGTTTATTATGACTTTAGTTAGTTTTGAATTGGAATGTTGACTATTTGTGTGAAAGTTCTGTTATGAATTTTTGTTGAAATGGTCAGTTAGCAATAGAAATTTGTTAAGGTCCATGACAGCTAATGTGAGCTTTGCTATTTCAATAAGTTGTTAAACTTTTGGTGAGAAATTCTAGTGTGAGATTGTCTTGATGATATGGATCATGTAAATTCGAAACTGTGATGCCAACTTGTTATAACATATTCCTGTTGGTCTCCAATTGATTCAAGATTGATTAGGAAGTTTGGCATTGCTTTGGTATGTTGAAAAACTGTCATGAGTGTCTGAGATGTTGAGTTAGTCTTTGTTGAGCTCTTGCGATACTTCTGTCATGGGATATAATGGTGATTCCGTTAGTAGCAGTTATATGAACTCTGTTAATTAAATTTATGATTGTTATAACTGTGTTGATCTTGTGTATGCCTATTATCAGAAGACCATTGCCTTATTATGTTAACTTGGTCTGTTTTGTTGCAGTATTGTCTGCAAGGTCAGCTTGGTGCAGTGTTGGTATGTATGTATAGATGCTTTAGGAAATGAATCAAGATGATGCTATGTATTGATGATATGAACATGAACTGCTAGGTGGTGAGAGTCCTTGCAAGTTTTGTCTGGTGTTCACGGTGCAAAGTTTTTTTTTTCCTTTCTTTGGCCTTGCGTGAATTCGCAGCGTGGGGGCTGGTAGTTGATTTTTATTTGATTTGGTTGCCCATGATTTCTTAAGGCTTGGTGCAGTGTTGTCTTTGGGCTGGTGTGTAGCGGCTGTTGATTGTTTCTATGCCTTATTTTGTTTCTGTTATCTGGTGTGAGGAACCTGCTTTTTTCTAGCAGCCTGATTTGTATTTTAAGGCATTTCTTGTGCCTTGGTTTTGCTCTAATAATATTCATTTGCCATTTCAAAAAAACATGAACTGCTAGTTTAAAGTGAATTAGGATTGTCACGTCACTAAATTAAGCCTAATATAAATTTCTTATGTTTGGTATTTATTAATATTATAAATTTGATTTATTATTTTTTATTTTGGATGCTAAATTTAGAATCAACAATAAATAAACGCTATTTAGCCTTTTAAATATTTTGATGCTAAATTTAGCTTCCCTAAAAATTAATGCTAGTTAGAGTTTAAAATATGTTGATGCTAAATTTAGCATCGGTAGATTACAAACACTAATTAGCGTCTACAATTAGATCATTATTTAGCTTCCGTTTTAGAGTCCATTTATGTAAATTCTAATTAGCTTCAGCAGGATGCTAATGTTTAGCTTCAAGGTTTTTATTGTCGTCAATGAATTGGACGCTAAATTGCTGTTAGCGTCCAGATTTCAACGTTTAGCATCCATTTTACGTTGAGGCTAAAACAGTTTTTTCTAGTAATGGGTCTAGCCAGCAATTGAAGAAGCGGAAAGGTTTAGGGCCTGAATTATAGTTGTTGGATTTGATCCACACAGGACAGTGATCAGAAATATCACGTATACCGACCATTTGAGACTTAAACTCCCAACAATCAATGAGAAAATCGTCGATCAAAAACCTGTCAAGCTTGCTACAACTCAAACTGTTAGGTTTGAACCAAGTAAACCGGTTGCCTACGAAAGAAAGGTCAATAAGATTGAGGTCATCGATGAATGATCGAAATTCCCGGCAGTCTCTAAGAACAACAGGGAAACTACCCTTCTTGTCCTCTCTACTCTTATTCGAGTTGAAATCGCCCCCTATAGGCCATCTACCTCCAGGATTTCTAGCTTTGAAATCAATAAGGTCAGCCCAGAATTTACGTTTTTCTCTAAGGCCACAAAGGGAGTAGACATTAACCACAAACAAAGTTGTTTCCTTCCAATCGAAGATAGAATAAATGAAACCATAACCTTTAACAGAAGAAACAGGGATAAATAAACCTTTTCTCCAGACGGTCAAGAGACCACCTGAGGCACCCTCAGATCCGCTCGCAGACCACTCAAAACCTCTTTTACCCCATAAGCTTTTGACTAACAAATCGTTCATACTAGTGACCTTAGTTTCTTGAAGTAAACACAAATCAACGTTACCTTTCAACAAAGTACCTTGAATACACCTTCTCTTGAGGGGTGTGTTGCACCCACGAACATTGAAAGAAGCAAAGATCATTTCACACCATTTCCTATAACCTTCCTACGAGAGAATTCAGCTTTATCACGCGTTTCATAGTCTTTGATAACCCTCTCAAAAGCTTCTTCGTCTTCATCAGCGTCAATACCCAAGAGTTTAACTAATTCCATCACCTTTCGAGGAACACTATCCAACTCCACCTTACATCTGAGATTACTCCTGCAGATATTAGAATCATCAATCGAAAAAGCACTCTCAGGAATAACGGAAAGCTCGTCATCTTCAACAATGACGGGAAGCTCTGGGAGAGAATTATCAGCAGGAGAAATAGGGATCCTAGACTTGGTAGGGACACGCTTCAACAAAACCGAAGGAGATGCACTAATAAGGGAAGAATAAAACGAAGGAGAGAAGGGCAGTTGGGACTTGTAAAAATCAATTAAAGGTTTTTTCTTTTTGGGTTTGGGACCAATAAAACGCCTCGAAGGCCCACCAGGGGAGAGAGAAATTGGGTCAATCCTATCAGGGCCCACATCTTCAGGAAACGGCAGACCCACACTAACCTTAGTAACTAGATCATTAACCTGATTCAAGAAACCATCAGCGAGAATAGTTGAGAGGACAGGGGGCACAACAATCGAAGCATCCTCTAAAGCAGGATTGACTATATCCTGAGGGTCAGCCACCCTACAACTGTCACCCTTAACACCGGCAGACTCTACTCCCAACATATCACGAACAAAGGAAGAAAAGGATCCTGAGCAGCTGCCTGCCACAGCAGATAAGTTCTCATAATCCTTTTTGCTGGTAACCTCCTTAGGACTAGATTGACAAGTCTCAGTAGCCTCAGCTACATCCCTAGGAGACCATGAACAATCATTATCACTATCAACAGAATCTAGGTAATCGGAAAGTTGGTCGTCCACGCCACTGGCGTCCTGATTCCCGGCATAAGACTTAAAGGTGCATTCGAATAATGAGACAGTGAAAAAGGATTCGTTGATCTCGAGAACCAGTTCCTTGTTATAGATGAACCTTTAACTAGTTTTGATAAGCATCTTAGCCTCGTCAAACCTAGTGTTCTTCAACGTAGCATCATCGACCTTAATGAAAGATCCAAACTTCTTGGCCATGTTACAGAACATAACATTATTCCAGGCAAAACAAGGAAGCCCCAGGCATCTAACCCACACGTATCTCTCATGATCAACGTCCTCGATTGACCAAGGGTTAAATGCAGAAAACCAAGAGTCACACCAAGATTTAGATTACACCAAAAACTGTTAGATACCATCAACATTTTTAGACTCTAATAAAGATTTACTAGCTCCAAGAGGAGTAGCCAAAATGTCGAAGAATCCTTCTTCATACAAATAATGTTGAACCAAGAAAGAGTTACGAACCTCTAGCACCACTCCCACGAAAGCCTCGGTAAATCTCTTAGGAACATGAACATCAAGCTTGATACAATTCGAAGGAGATAAAGGTTCCTGCAACACGTCGCTCCGGCGAGGATATCCTTTGTTAACCACTTGGGCAAAGGAAATCTTAGGAACAACTCTCAAACTATCTCTCCCACTATCCCTACGAGCAGCATTGACTTTACTCTCAAGGGCATCACGCTTAGGCACAAGGGTGTCCAAAAGGAAGTGCGGAACGTTCGCGTGTAACTTGTTGCCTTCAATAAAGATACTATCTAGTTTCACCGCCATAATCCTCTGCTCATGAACTTTCCAAAAACGGGCGAAACCAAATCTCATACCTCTTTTGTCTCTCTTACCAGGGATGAATACCTCAGAGATAACACCATCCACCTTGAAAATCTCTAATAAATCCTTAGCAAAAAAGTTATCCGGGAAATCTGAAATGAAGAAAGAGGTCAAAGGCTCTCCAGCAACAACACCTTTACCACCATTCTCCCTCCAGACTGAAAATCTAGGGACACCCTTCAACTGTTTTTTACGATTAACCATCTTCCAGTCCATAAGAACAGCCAAGCCTCTCTTTCCAATAGCTTATGTGTGTGTAATCTTAACTGGAAGCAGCTAGAATAATGCCAACGCCCCTAGCCCTAAGGCTAGGAGTTTAAGCCAAAAACACTAACCCAGAATATTCCCAGCAAGATTGAGATGAGAAGATGAAAATATTAAACTGAACTTGATTGAGTTGATAATGGTGAACTCATACATATTGTTACCTGTTTCTTTTTGTTTGGCTTCCTCATAACATAGACTTATAATAATAATCTCACAACATTATGCACCCTTTTTTTTATAATAGATCAACCATATAGTAATAAAAACAAATAAAATAAATATTAGTTGGGTTCGATTGAGTTCGGTTTCCTGGGTCTAAAATAATCATCAGAGTTCGACCAAAAAACCCAATATTACCCAAATTAAGCAAGAAAATAAACCCAATACCTGACTTGACTCGATTGGTTTCCACAATAATAATAACGGATCAGTCACTTTTAATCGGGTTGTTCAAATTTGTTCACTTCTAGATGAAAGTGTGTGATGAAAGTTTTGGTTCAAATTTAATAAAGAAGGAATCATGTAGTAGTTGGAATGACGTGAAAAAATGGTTTATAAAGTGATTTAAAAATTCAAGTTGGCATGCGAATGCGGAAAGTTTTAAATATGTGCACTACAACATTTTGACTCTACTGCTACGCCTAAATTTTAAGAGGTAAAATAATAGTTCTCGTACAATATAATCGACAACAAATTTTATATTTTGTTCTAATAGAGTATATTTTTTTTTATAAATATTGTGGAACGCCTAAAAACTGTTATGATAAATAACATTGAGAACGACTTCCTTATCATCTTATTTAATAACAAATAAAAGTTGTTCTTATATAATTTTTTATTATTTTAATAAATTATTTATAATTAAAGTCATTCTTGTATGGCTTCCTAATAGAACAATAAATATGCTGTTCTTAAACAAAATATCATCCAAGCGCGATAAAGAAACTTTTTTTGCTAAAAATATTTCACTTTTCCCTCCATGCTCAAAATTAAGCGCCTTAATAAAAAAGTTCAGAAATCTTTTCTCCAATATCCAAAATCCTAAACACAATCCCTTCAATTTCTTCATCTCAAACTCTCAAACTTAAAAATTACAGAAAAATTTACCCTAAACTATGAACCCTAAAATAAAAAATGCAGCTTCTACGACCTTGATTGTTTCTTGTTTCAAGCTCTTCGGCGTTCACGTACTAGATGTGTTAAAGAAACAAGTACATAAGGTTGGTTTTTGTATTTTGATTCCATCTCTCTAGGTTATTTTAGTCTTTGTATTCACGATTATTCGAATTTATGAGTTTTCAAATACTCCATGTGTTCATGTTGTTCTTGGAATGACAGTGATTACTCTGTTTTATGTGAGTCAAGTTATTGTATACCTATATGTTCCTCTACCCTGTGATAGGTTACTTACAACTTCAATTCGATATAATGGGTATTTGCATAGGTTCTGATATGGAGTTTGGTTCACTACCTTGATATGGATCACTACCTAAATAAAGGATAAATGGCATATGACATAAATTATATACTAGATTAATACTTTTCGTATAGGGATCTTAACCATAAGGCTCGTTTGAATCTAGTGAACATATTTGGTGGCTTCAATATTCAAAAGTGCTCCATAAGGTGAAAACAAAATTTGTTAGATCTTTTTGATGTTTTGAAACTTGGTAATTGAGGATAAGAATTCAATGTTTAAAGTGTTTGTATCTAAGAGGAATAATAGTGTCACACTCTCAAACTCACTCTTATAACAATAAGCCATGGCACTCCCATTTTTTATTCTTTTTTACTGGGTAACGGTACTCCAAGTTGAAACCCAACAACACTTCTAACAAGAAGGTTGTCTTCCTATGCCAAATCCATGTTATTATGACAAACCTGTTATGTGCATTCTGCATTATTTTTGTATTTTCCTATACTTTATAGTTTTATGTATGATGCAATTTCCGTATGACATATTTTGTTATGTACTTCCTAATAATATATCACGAGGATCATAATTTCGGAGAAGAAAGTTATGTAGCTAGAGGTGAAGTGACCCAATTGTTTGCAAGAAATTTACTTGAGGTGTCCAATCATAAAAAGAAAGGTAAATATTGTTCTTACATTGATTTATTTTCTTACCTTTTCACCATCTTGTATAACACTTATATGCTTGCTTATTCCAGTGAATATTTTTCCACTTATTAATTTTGTATCAAATGCTCATATCTATTGTCTTAGAATTACTATTAGGTATGATAATCTTAGGTGTAATAATAAAGGATACGAATAATACCAGGCACTTTGTTCAAGTATAACTCTGTTCTTTTTATGTGGGGTTCTCTCCTCCAATTGAATTCTTCACGATTAGTTTTCTCAATTCTTTCATGAGCTTTATGTGGGTGTCTGATAGAGAGTATCATTAGTTATAATTTAATAATTTTGTTTAATTAGAATATCAATTTAATTAGTCTTTGATGTTTAGTGTTATTAGTTATTAGTGTTATTAGGCTATTGTGTAATTGGGCTTTTATTTCATTACCCATTATGAACACTATATATGTAAGTGTCTTGGACACATTTTTGGTATCAATCAAGAAAAAAATGTTATCTTTAATTTTTACTTTTCTTTAGATAGTTTTAATTCTCTCTCTTTTATCATTGAAACCCTAGTCTCAAATCTTTGATAGGAAAACTTCCTATCAATTTGGTGCTTTCATCATGTACTCAAATCCTCCTATGGATCATCCTTATCATACACCTTCATATCATCCATGGAGCATTCCTCCTACCTATCCTACAAACCCCTCTTTTCCAACTCCTACCACACCTTCATTTCCATCCTTTCCATGGGAACTCTTTTCCCCTTATTACACATATCCATATGTTACAAGTCCATCACCATGTTTATATTTTAATCATAGGTATACACCAACTCCACCTAACTCATATTCATCCTATTCATCATCTCATTATTCATACTCCTACAATAATTATCATCAACAACTAGAACCAACAACTACCTCTTCAACAATTAGTCCTAAATATAAAAATCATTCTAGTATTAAAAAAATTTTAAAAAATATTTGCAAGCATCTCATCTCAATTTTAAAATAAGAAAAACTCAATAAAATCTTACCCTAGTTTTCCCCTTTCTCATTCTCGTTTCAATCCCACCGTCGCTTCGACCAAATCAACCCCAAAAATGAGCGTCGTTTCGAGAGGTTCAAGAATCAGAATGTCTTCAAGGTTACATCCACTGATGACCCTGTTATCAGGAGGCTCGCTAATGAGGATAAAGCAATAATTTTTGCAACTGATACTATTCTGTCGACTCTCATGTGTGCTCCCAGGTCTGTTTACTCTTGGGATATTGTTGTTCAGCGTGATGGGAATAAGGTCGTGGAGAATTTAGATAGCCTAATTGTGCTGACTTTTTTTCATCTTGAATCCTGTCAAAATTGTGGCCGATTGTCTGAGGTATTTGATATATTACTGATGTCATTTATAAGAACTGTGTTGAATACATACAAGTCAAAATTTACCCATTTTGTGATGTTCTATGCATGTGCATTGGATCCTGAACTATGTGGTGTGAAATTTCCTATTGCTCTCAAAGATATGTTTGAATCACCTATTAATTCCCCTATTACTAGGATGAGTGTTGTTGCTTATATTGCTAGCTATTTATCTCGTGCAAAGTTTCTTTCATCTGCGTTGGTTGCTGACATCATACAAAGATTGGTAGATTGGTGTTTTGCATATTGCAAGATACATGATTTAGATATGAACCCACAAGCTCACCAAGTGTTTTATTCTGGGTGCCAGGCTATCATGTACATTTTATGCTTTCGCATGAAATCATTGGTGGACGTACCTAGGCTTAGAATGCAGCTTATCAAAATGCCAATGTTGTTACTCTGGAAACATAAATTGAATCCCTTGAAGGTGTGTTTGCCTAGTGTAGTAGAAGAATTTCTTAAACAGGCAAAGGCTGCTCGTATTTTCATGTCAACAGAGTTATTGGTTTCTGAGGATTTGCTTGAGGCTGATCTTTCCAACATTGAGGTGAATCCACGGCCTGATGAGAAGAAGATGAAATTTGAATGGGATGTTGATAGTATATCGTTTCAGCTCAAGGATGGTTTTTCTGAAAAAGTTGAGGTTGATTAATCTGAACAAGATGAAGTTGCTCAGGTTTTGTTTGAGAAGTTTCGTTGTGTTCCGACATTTTTAACTTCGGAGATTCATAATAAATTCTACCATGGTTTTTGTAAGCATTATCTATGGCCTTTGTTTCACTATATGCTTCCTGTGTCGAAGAGTTAAGGTGCTCGGTTTGATCGTTCTCAATGGCTTGCTTATGTGTCTGCGAACAGGATTTTTGCTGATAAGGTTACTGAGGTTATTAACCCTGATGAGGATTATGTTTGGGTTAATGATTATCATCTTATGATTTTGCAGACTTTCTTAAGGAAGAGGTGTCCTAGAGTGAAATTGGCTTTTTTTCTTCATAATACCTTTCCTACTTCGGAGATTTATAGAACATTACCTGTTCGTGAGGAGATTCTGAGGGGCTTTTTGAACTGTGATTTGATTGGGTTTCATACTTTTGATTATGCTAGACATTTTTTGTCTTGTTGTAGTAGGATGTTGGGTTTGGATTATGAGTCTAAAAAGGGCTACATTGGACTTGATTACTTTGGTGGAAATGTTACCCTATATCAAGATGCTCATGTTCCAGATGGTATCCTTACTAACGTGTTACTTGATAGTGGGATGTTTTATGTGCATGGTGTAACGCCCCGGTTTTCTTAGATTTATTTAATAGAGTAGATTTAATTGGTTTTGGTTTTATATTATTTTATTATTGACTTTTATTTGACAAAATGTTATTTTTCACCGTTATTTTGTTTTATCACGTTTTGAGAGCGTTTACGAGATAATTGAGTGTAGGGGTATTTTGGTCTTTTCCGGGGTTAGATATTTTTATAAATAGAAGTTGAGAGAAAAAGAGAGAAAAGAAAAAGAAGAGAAAGAAAAGAGAGAAAGAAGGAAAAGGAGAAGAAAGAAAGGGAGAAGAGGAAAAAGAGGAAAATCGAGAATTCATCCGTTTCAAGCGCGAATAATCGGGTAAGGGTGAGAAGTTTCGATTATATCTTGCTTGTATATGTATATGTGTATGTTTTCCTAATTGTTTTGGTTATTTTCTCTAGTTTCCAATTCTAGGTCGAAATGAGAAAAATGAATAGAAAGCGATGTTTTCACGGACGAAAGTCGGAATAAATCGCGTAGCAGAGTCGTGTGATGTTGGGTCGTGATTTAGAGTGATCGTTTGATTGAATCGAGTCGAATTCGTAACTGTTGAGTTTTCGATATATATTGATGTTTTTGTGCATTTGTTGTTGTGATCGAGTAAAAGTGTTTGGATATGTCTGGTAATGTGGGTATAGGTTTGGGTTTAATCGGGAATGGGGGTTTGCGTGTTTTCTCGTGGTTTCGATCGAGTTCGGATTTAGAATTCAATGATAAAACTATGTTTCAAAATATTTCAACGACGGAAAATGTGTTGGATGGCCTTTAAATGATGAAAATATTGTAGTACGTTGAATTCTGAGTTCGCAGCTTTTTACGGAATCGAAAACGGATGTCCGGAAGTCTAAAAACGATGTTTTTAAGGATGGACTTACAGCAGATTTCGCGCTCAGCGCGCAGGTCTGGGCGCTCAGCGCGCAGGTCTGGACAGATGAAAAATTTAAGAAACTTCGAAAATTCGTAACTTTTGAACCGTAAGTCCGTTTTGGTCCCCGTTCGAAGCGTTAGAAAGCTTATGAAAGGTTCTTGCTTTTAAAAATGGGTTGGAGGTCAGTAGAAGATTTATTTAGGTCGTGGTTTTGGAAAAGTGTTGGGTTGTCGGATTTTTACCGTCATATTGATGTGCGATCGATGTATTATTATGCTATATGCTTTTAATATGTATCGTATGGCTTGTGTGCTGGTATATGATGTGAATTTATATGATAAGTGTTGGTGATGATGGTTTGTGGTGTTATGGAGGAATAAATGTGTGTTTTGGGTTTTGATTTCAACGTGCGATAATGAGGTGTTGTGAGTAGCATTTGATATGTGAATCCCTTGTGTGAGGAACTATGATGTGTATTATGCTATGTGCTGTTGTGTGATGAAAATGCTTGCGATGATATGTGTGGTGATGAATTGTGGCCGAAAGGCAAATAAATGCAATGTGTTGTATTTTGTTATATATGCATGTTTGTGACTGCATATATGTGGGAAGATGCATTAATTGTCATGAGTTCTTGTTTGTCAAGCATCATGATATGCATTGTTATGACGTCCTGAGAGACGGTTCGATTCCAGAGGGAATCTTCTATAACGTCGTGTGCCCCGGTGGGGACCTAAAGCGATGGTTATAGACGATCGTGTGCCCAGGCGGGGACTTAAAGCGATCGGGTTGTGTGCCCAGGCGGGGACCTAAAGCAATCCATAAACGTCGTGTGCTCATGAGGAGACCTAAAGCGACGGGTGAACATCGTAGGCCCGACGGGGAGTTACAGTGATGTAACGAGCGATGGTTCCAGCAGAGTTCCTGAGTGAACTAGTGATGGGATATGAAATCCAGGAGTCGGCACCGCATGGCATTTGTATAGAGTCGTTGTGTCGGTCTCTGTGCATTTGCATAAATCATGAATTAATTGGCATGGAAATGTGATTGTGATTGATGAGATGAAATATGTGCAATTGTATTGAATGGTATATGTTTGATTGGAATATGTGATTATGTGTGAGAATTGTGAATGGATGCATTACGTGTGGAAAATCATGATTTGATTGATTATGTGTGGAAATTGTGCATTGATTTGTTATGTGTTGAGATTGTGATAGCATTGGTAATTTGATGTGCATATGTGATAAATGCTATGACTTGGTATGCCTTACGTGCAAATACGTGATTATGTTGGATAATTGATATAGGTTATGTAATTGTGACATGCTATATGTATGGGTGTGTGATAAATGTGGTGAGAATAACTATGCGCATGAATTGTTATGTTTTTGCATATTATTATGCAGTCTTGGTTTAGTTGTTATTTCTCACCCTTCTGCTGGAATATGCTTTTTATGGCATAGTGCAGATTGTCAGCTTTAGAGGCGTGGAGGCAAGTGGAAGAGTTAGATCTTCGTTTGCTTAGGTCTTGGTGTCTGCTCTGATACGTAGCACGGGAGTCGGGGAACGATTATGTTATATATGTATATAATTGTTGAATATATTTTGTATTTATATTTTGATGTTCTAAAACCATTTATTTGTAAAACAAGTCGGTTATGGATCTTTCCGCTTTATTCCATAATTGACATTTCCTTTATTGTGGAAAAAGTTTCCCCTTTGAGGGTATTCTATTTTATGCTATGTATCAAATTTATGAGCAGGGATTGTGTTCTATTTCTTAAAATGTGGCATCCCTGTTTCTGTCGGAAAAATAAATTTTTATTTACTCTGATTTTATTTATGTACGATGTATTCGCGATGGGAATTGGGGTGTTACATTAGTGGTATCAGAGCAGATCGGTCCGTCCGGCCAAGTTGTTGAGTCTGTTGGTGTGACAGTTGAATACTGTCGGTGTTGTTTGTTTTTTTAGTACGTGATATGTGTGTGAAACACTGTCAGTGCTTTCTGGTTTCTCTAATCTTTTGTTTTCAGGTGTGAGATTGAGATAAGTGGGGGAGAAGCTGGTACTTCTCCAAGTTGCTTCAGGTGTGGAGCGTTGGCTCAGTGTATTGTGAATTACAAGATTGTAAGTGCTCTTTGGACAGTGTTGTTCCCGGTTCCAGAAGGGAATGCGGAGGTAAGGTTTATGTCAACTAAGGATTTGTGCCTTAGGTAGTTTTGTGTACAGGATGTAAGGAATGCTATTATAGTTTGGTAAAGACGGTTTATGCCCCTTCATGATTGTCGGCTGTCTATTGACAAATTGAGGAACTGATCACCCTTAATCTCTTGTTGATAGCAGACGGGAATTATGTTGGATGGAATAGGCGTGTCTTTCCGGCTTTGATAGTGGGTGAAATGAATTGTTTGGAATTAAGGAATTGGTTACAGATTGTTTTGTTGAGTCGATGAAGATTCTTATACTGGAAGATGAGACGGATTAGAGGTTTTGGTATGTTGCTCCAGTTGGGAAGTCATTGAGAGAGAACGATTGGGTATCGTTAATGGTTGTTCTCAGGGAGTAAAGTGTGAACTCAAATCTGACGAAGGTGAGGAATTGAGGCTTGGATCTGCTAAGTAAGTAGAAGAACTTTTAAGAAGTGAAACTCAGATGTTTGTCAGGTTTGTGATGATAGTGTTCTAGAAATTGGCAGAATGGCTACAGTGATGGGCTGCAAGTTGTGTGTGATTTTCAGATGTATTTCCGGATGGAATATTGGATGTCAGCATTAGAAGTACCCGGACTGATAGAGCAGTTGGAAGATTTACTGGAAAGGAGAATTGTGAGGCCAAGTGTGTCGTCTTGGAGAGCTCCAGCATTGTAAGTAACAAAAAGGAAGAATGATTGGGCGGAATAACAAGCATGAGGTGTATAATGGTATTGAGACTATGGAAAGCAAAACTTAGAGTTCCGGAGAGGTTTGGAGTTTTTGGAATTTTAGAGCATTAATGAAAATTTTGAGAAAACCTTAAGTGTGGATGTACTATTTGAGAGTTCTTTTGGATTGGTTGTTGCTACACGTGGGGATTTATGGAATTTGGATGATCCAGAGAATGAAATTGTGTATGGATTACGGATAGTTTTATAAGGTAATGATTGAGAATGAGTGTCCACTTTCATGGTTAGATAACTGGAATGGTTTGGTTGAGTTGGAGTGAAATTACAATTGTTTGGGACGTTTGATAAGGATAGTGAATTATGTGAGTTGAGGCTTTGATCGATTTAATGTGACTGGTTATGGTTGTTATCATCGGAATAGGTTGTTATTTGCTCGGTTAAGCTTGTGTGTGAGTCTGGACAAGTTTGGATGAGGTTTGGTTTGTTTGGACATTACAACGTGCAGTGATGTTGTTCGGTGTTAGTGAGCTGTCTGGAATGTTTGTGGAGTAGAGGAATCGTATCTTCTATATTTATTTGGTTAAGTTCGTAGTGGCTTTGATTGAAGATATTCAGATGTGTTATAAACTCGGAGGAAGAACAGGAAGAGTGTTTGGGATTTGAATTACAAGTGTTGAAAAGAGACGAAGTGTTATGCTAAGTTTTTTTCAAGTGATAATTTTGGTTGAAAAGGTTAGTTTTCTTGGATATGTTATTTTTTATGATGGTATTTTTATGGATCCACCGGAAGTAGATGTAGTTCTTCATGAGAGGCTCCGAAGTCGGTTAAGGTGATTAGAAACTTTTTGGACTTGAGTTGATTATTACCGGAGGTTATAGAAGGTTTTTCCAAGTTAGCATTTTCGTTACTTCGGTTGACTTGCAAAGGGTGAGTCGTTTGTTTTGGATATTGTTGTGAGTAAGTTTTGGTGAGCTGAAGTAGGATTTGTCTACGACTTCAGTTTTGATTATGTGTGATCCTAATAAACCATTTGTGAGGTATTGTGATGTGTCTTTGATGAGTTTAGTCAGTGGGTTAATGCAAGAGGGTAAAGTCGTAGCTTATGCTTTATGACGATTGAGGATTCATAAGAGGATTTATACTATTCAGGATTTGGAGTTGGTTGCGGTGGTATTGTGTTGGAAAATTTGGAGGTATTATCTTTATGGTTCTAAGGTTCGAAGTGTTTAGTAATCACAAGAATATTAAGTACTTGTTTGGTCTGAAGGAATAGAGTATGAGACAGAGAGGATGGTTGGAATTTGTGACGAGTTATGAATGTGGTTTGGACTATCCTTCGGGAAAAGCTAATGTTGTGCCCGAAGAGTTAAGTTGGAAGTTTTTACACATGGTTGTTTTGATGGTCAGATGATTAGAATTATTTGAGCAGTTCAGAGACTTGTGTCTGGTGTGTGAGATAACACAATAGGGTGTGAAGTTGGGTATATTAAAAGTGAACAGTGATTTTTGGCAAATATGAGAAAGAGTTAGACTTTGGACGTGAGATTGGTAGTTTTGATGGTTATGAGTAATCAGAGTGCGCAGCGGAAGCGTGATGTGGCACATTTCATATATGTGTGTGTGACTTGTAAGAGTTCATAGGTTGAACATTGGGAACAGGTAGGAGTGAAGAGACCATTGGATGTTCCGGAATGGAAGTGTTAGGTGAAAGGTTTAAATATTATTCATGGGCTACTATGTAGATGGATGTTTTGGTTATATGTTTGATTGGTGAATCGTAGCATTGTTAGTGTGTTGTTGTGTGACAAGGAGGTTGGTGTTTTGGTTTTGTTGATGTTGTTGAGATGATATGGTGTCGTGGAACTTGTGTTCTTGTTTGTGTGGAACTTATGTTCTTGTTTGTGTTGTTGCCTCGTTTCTATTGTGTTGGCTCTAAGGAGAGTAGCTAATTCCTTGTGGTGAATTAGAGGAGTGTTACCTATGGTAGGGTAACGATCTTGTTGTGTTTCGGTTCTAGAGTGAACCTGTGTGTTGGTATCGTGGTTTTCCTTGAATTGTGAGTTGGTCGTCAAGTGCATTGTATGGGCTTTGCATCTTGTCGTTGTTGTTGTCGTCGTTGTCGTGTCGTTGTTGTATCTGATGTTAGCAAGGTGGTTGGTCAGTTGTGTTATTCGTGGTGTGCCTTTTGTTGGCATGTTGGTTTGTTAGTCGGATGCGAGAGTCGTATCCGGAGTTGTTCGTCTCATTATATTTTCGAGGACGAAAATGTCTAAGTGGGGGAGAATTGTAACGCCCCGGTTTTCTTAGATTTATTTAATAGAGTAGATTTAATTGGTTTTGGTTTTATATTATTTTATTATTGACTTTTATTTGACAAAATGTTATTTTTCACCGTTATTTTGTTTTATCGCGTTTTGAGAGCGTTTACGAGATAATTGAGTGTAGGGGTATTTTGGTCTTTTTCGGGGTTAGATATTTTTATAAATAGAAGTTGAGAGAAAAAGAGAGAAAAGAAAAAGAAGAGAAAGAAAAGAGAGAAAGAAGGAAAAGGAGAAGAAAGAAAGGGAGAAGAGGAAAAAGAGGAAAATCGAGAATTCATCCGTTTCAAGCGCGAATAATCGGGTAAGGGTGAGAAGTTTCGATTATATCTTGCTTGTATATGTATATGTGTATGTTTTCCTAATTGTTTTGGTTATTTTCTCTAGTTTCCAATTCTAGGTCGAAATGAGAAAAATGAATAGAAAGCGATGTTTTCACGGACGAAAGTCGGAATAAATCGCGTAGCAGAGTCGTGTGATGTTGGGTCGTGATTTAGAGTGATCGTTTGATTGAATCGAGTCGAATTCGTAACTGTTGAGTTTTCGATATATATTGATGTTTTTGTGCATTTGTTGTTGTGATCTAGTAAAAGTGTTTGGATATGTCTGGTAATGTGGGTATAGGTTTGGGTTTAATCGGGAATGGGGGTTTGCGTGTTTTCTCGTGGTTTCGATCGAGTTCGGATTTAGAATTCAATGATAAAACTGTTTCAAAATATTTCAACGACGGAAAATGTGTTGGATGGCCTTTAAATGATGAAAATATTGTAGTACGTTGAATTCTGAGTTCGCAGCTTTTTACGGAATCGAAAACGGATGTCCGGAAGTCTAAAAACGATGTTTTTAAGAAACTTCGAAAATTCGTATCTTTTGAACCGTAAGTCCGTTTTGGTCCCCGTTCGAAGCGTTAGAAATCTTATGAAAGATTCTTGCTTTTAAAAATGGGTTAGAGGTCAGTAGATGATTTATTTAGGTCGTGGTTTTGGAAAAGTGTTGGGTTGTCGGATTTTTACCGTCGTATTGATGTGTGATCGATGTATTATTATGCTATATGCTTTTAATATGTATCGTATAGCTTGTGTGCTGGTATATGATGTGAATATATATGATAAGTGTTGGTGATGATGGTTTTTGGTGTTGTGGAGGAATAAATGTGTGTTTTGGGTTTTGATTTCAACGTGCGATAATGAGGTGTTGTGAGTAGCATTTGATATGTGAATCCCTTGTGTGAGGAACTATGATGTGTATTATGCTATGTGCTGTTGTGTGATGAAAATGCTTGCGATGATATGTGTGGTGATGAATTGTGGCCGAAAGGCAAATAAATGCAATGTGTTGTATTTTGTTATATATGCATGTTTGTGACTGCATATATGTGGGAAGATGCATTAATTGTCATGAGTTCTTGTTTGTCAAGCATCATGATATGCATTGTTATGACGTCCTGAGAGACGGTTCGATTCCAGAGGGAATCTTCTATAACGTCGTGTGCCCCGGTGGGGACCTAAAGCGATGGTTATAGACGATCGTGTGCCCAGGCGGGGACTTAAAGCGATCGGGTTGTGTGCCCAGGCGGGGACCTAAAGCAATCCATAAACGTCGTGTGCTCATGAGGAGACCTAAAGCGACGGGTGAACATCGTAGGCCCGACGGGGAGTTACAGTGATGTAACGAGCGATGGTTCCAGCAGAGTTCCTGAGTGAACTAGTGATGGGATATGAATTCCAGGAGTCGGTACCGCATGGCATTTGTATAGAGTCGTTGTGTCGGTCTCTGTGCATTTGCATAAATCATGAATTAATTGGCATGGAAATGTGATTGTGATTGATGAGATGAAATATGTGCAATTGTATTGAATGGTATATGTTTGATTGGAATATGTGATTATGTGTGAGAATTGTGAATGGATGCATTACGTGTGGAAAATCATGATTTGATTGATTATGTGTGGAAATTGTGCATTGATTTGTTATGTGTTGAGATTGTGATATCATTGGTAATTTGATGTGCATATGTGATAAATGCTATGACTTGGTATGCCTTACGTGCAAATACGTGATTATGTTGGATAATTGATACAGGTTATGTAATTGTGACATGCTATATGTATGGGTGTGTGATAAATGTGGTGAGAATAACTATGCGCATGAATTGTTATGTTTTTGCATATTATTATGCAGTCTTGGTTTAGTTGTTATTTCTCACCCTTCTGCTGGAATATGCTTTTTATGGCATAGTGCAGATTGTCAGCTTTAGAGGCGTGTAGGCAAGTGGAAGAGTTAGATCTTCGTTTGCTTAGGTCTTGGTGTCTGCTCTGATACGTAGCACGGGAGTCGGGGAACGATTATGTTATATATGTATATAATTGTTGAATATATTTTGTATTTATATTTTGATGTTCTAAAACCATTTATTTGTAAAACAAGTCGGTTATGGATCTTTCCGCTTTATTCCATAATTGACATTTCCTTTATTGTGGAAAAAGTTTCCCCTTTGAGGGTATTCTATTTTATGCTATGTATCAAATTTATGAGCAGGGATTGTGTTCTATTTCTTAAAATGTGGCATCCCTGTTTCTGTCGGAAAAATAAATTTTTATTTACTATGATTTTATTTATGTACGATGTATTCGCGATGGGAATTGGGGTGTTACACATGGAAAGTGTTGGCATGACATATTTGACGCCATAAGGTAAGCTCGCCGCTTGATTTATATTACAGGCTGGTCAGTGTGGCACAAAGTTAGGTTGGTATGAGATGCCGATTATCCATCAGATTATACATTGGGTGATCTTCTGCGGACAAAGTCACAGGAAGGAGTAAGAGTGCTTCTCCTTATTTGGGATGATCATACATCAAGAAGTATTTTGGGTTATAAAATAGATGGTGTCATGGCAACTCATGATGAGGAAACTAGACAATTTTTCAAGCACTCATTAGTGAATGTGTTGCTTTGTCCTCGCAGGAATCAGATTCCCTGCAGTCATCTCTCTCTCACCTATGTCTATCTCTCTCTACAAGTTTTATTTTATTATTTTTGAGAAAAAAGCTATCCAAGGGTGAACAAGGGATGCAAAATAGATCTAATGGTGGTTGAAATATGACTGCAGTGACTGCACCAAGTTTTTGACTGCAGAGGATCATGGTTCGTCCTCGCAGTGCTGGAAAACGCCATAGCTGGGTCAAGAAAAAGGAAGTTGGAACTATATATACACATCATCAGAAAACTGTAATTGTGGATGTTGATGCTGGAAATAATAGAAGAAAAATTATAGCTTTTGTTGGTGGACTTGATTTATGTGATGGTCGATATGATACTCCTCAGCATCCTCTCTTTAAGACATTAGAAACAATACATAAGGATGACTATCACAATCCAACTTACACAGGTAACACGGGTGGTTGTCCAAGGGAGCCTTGGCATGATTTGCATTCTAAAATTGATGGTCCGGCAGCTTATGATGTCTTAACTAACTTTGAGGAACGCTGGTTAAAAGCTTCGAAACCACAAGGGATAAAGAAGTGGTTGGATGTTGGTTTGGGACTTAATTTTAGAATCATTGCTTGGATCCTAGTTTTAAGAAGCTTTCTGTTGATTACATTGTCTCTGCTTATAGAGATACAAAGAGTAGGTTAAGAACCTTGAGGAAAAGGTTCAAGTGAACCCCGCGGCAATGATAGAGAGTATCATTAGTTATAATTTAATAATTTAGTTTAATTAGAATATCAATTTAATTAGTCTTTGATGTTTAGTGTTATTAGTTATTAGTGTTATTGGGCTATTGTGTAATTGGACTTTTAATTCATTACCCATTATGAACACTATATATGTAAGTGTCTTGGACACATTTTAAGTATCAATTAAGAAAAAAATGTTATCTTTAATTTTTTCTTTTCTTTAGATAGTTTTAATTCTCTCTCTTTTATCATTGAAACCCTAGTCTCAAATCTTTGATAGGAAAACTTCCTATCAGTGTCTCAAAGGTTTAGCTTCTCTCAATAAGGCATGGCAAGATAACAGAGCTTTTAGTTTTAATTTGGTGATCTATAGTAAATTTCTGTTTGAGTTTTTTGGTTATCAATTCTGAGAGCATATATTTCTCGATTTGTTATTTTCCTCTGGTGTTACAGGAACCTGATCCATTTTACAATGATATAATAAAACCAAACTTTATTTTCTGATAATGTGCACTGGATATGCCCGCCATGTAACCGTCTTTTCATATTTCTTGATGTAAATTGCATTTATATTCGCTGAGTCTTACAAAACATATGATATCACCAATGTTTTTTTATTCTATGAAAGACATAACTTCTCTGTTAATTTTCCTAAATTGATTCCGTGGAGAGAGTGTATGAGTTTACATGATAATTTATTGCATATCTCTATGGCGATTATATCTAACGTAATGTGATATTAAATTCCCAAGCTCTATATGACTCACTCTTTTTTCTAGGTTGACATGCCCTCTGGGTTATTGTATAATACAAAACTAGAAGAGCCATCTATGTAGGCATTGCATGAGAATTATTGTTTACTTTATTTCCTGGGAGAAACAATTGGTTTCATAATGAATGATGTTGTCTATGTGTTCTCTTTTACTGCAATTATAGATTTGGAAATGGTTTGTATACAGTCCATATGTGTGTTTCTTTGTTATTATTATGAGCCAATGGACACATGTCCTCAATCTTCACACCTTTCACAGGTATAGCCTAAGAGGAAAAATTAAAGAGGGAAAGAAAAGTCTTCTAACTATACTAGGTTAATTTGGTGCTATGCTAGTTGCTACCCTCTCACTGAAGCTTACATTAAAATTGCTTGCTTATTACAGTTTATGATGTTTAACTAAGCGCATAAATGCTTAAAACTGTTTTGTAACAGTTTTTGAAAATAAGAAAAATAAGTAACATTTTTCATCAAGTATTCTCAAGGGTTTAATATACACTTAAAATCATAAGACACAATTCTTGTTTTATCTTTTAAAAGTATGAGCATCAAAGACAACACTATAATTTATTGTGATGTGAGAGTAGGGAAGAGCTTGCTTTTTCACATTAGGGACTACTTGTAGAAGTTAGGTGTCACAAAAGCTATATACTTAATGCATGTATAACTTTTGGAAATTTAACACGACTGGAGTGTTTTATATGCATGTTGTTGTTAATTTAATTTGTGTTTGAAGGTTTTTTAGGTTAATCTCCATTAGCTTATTCATATTTGATTTTTATGAAATTTGTTAACAGGCTAATAATTTGTAGTAGAATGTTATCTTTTATGGGAATCTCAAGTTTAGTAAAAAACAGGAGTTTATTTCATGGTCTTAAAGTTATTCCATTTCAAAAGGCCCAATGTTATTTTGGTGGGTCATTGAGTTAGACATAGTTAATTAACACAAATTGCTATATACTGACTTCTGTGTAAAATTTTCTGATCTCTTTTTTGTCTTCATTTTCTTCATGTGAGAGTATTTTGGAAATTTCTGTTACAGTACAAATAGAGTTCATTGTTCAATCTAAAATAATTGGAGATCCGAAGTTTCAGTAGAAGTTCGAACTCTACAAACTGAAGCTCTAACTCTATCAGCCTAACTGAAATTATACCAGGTTTGTATTGACATCCATCCATAAAATTTGTTGGATTGATTGCCTGATCTTCCTAAATCTGATGTGAATTCCTAGTTTTTGTTACTTGTTGCATTAGATAAGCATGTTGTGTGTTAATAAAGTAGTAAAATAGTAGTGTAGTAGTAGTTATTGGCAGGAGGAACGCTTGGAGAGTAATAAGCTTGCATTTATCTTTAATGATGAGGAGTGACCATCATTGGTAACATATCGGCATTGACGTAACACTACAAATGAAAAATTAAAATTTTAACCATTTATATTGCTGCAACATGAATCCATACAACAGAACCAAAAAAGCATGAGAAAAAATTTTGTCGAAAAATACACATAATAGTTGTTATAGTAATGATTCAGAAGCTTCTCATTTGTTGTGTTTTTTGGTTAAGCCACCTTTATTTAAATGTTTGTTCCATTGCTTGGAAAGTAGAGACTTGTATCATATAATTATGCACTAGTGGATCTTGATTTTTTTATTAGCAAATTCTAAATAGTTAATTTGTTTAGAAAATGAGAATTTGAAGTAGCAGAGATCAAGATCTAGATAACTTATACTATACTCTTTGATGTTCCAACTCATATAAGTGAACTACTCTTCTAGGAATATAGTGGATCATAAGTCAATTGTCTTAATATTTATTTAAGAGTCAAAATTATTTTATTGTGAGTGTGCTTTTTCAATGAGAAATTTGGTCTTGCAAATAATCCACACCAACTTTTACTTTCAATGACAAGCAACAAAGTAATTTTTGGTGATTGTTTGAGTTATTTTTATTTTGGAACCTATGATTATGATTAACCGAATTCCAAAGTACATGGTACTGGTAGAACCATAATGCTACCGACTTATGCGAAAACACTAGATGTACATGCGTTTTGATTTTTATTAAAAGTAGCATTTTATTGGTTCAGAAAATAAAAACTTATTTTCAATAGATAATCTTGTATGTATTTTATATTTGAGAGTTGCTATGTTTACACCAAAAAATTTACACCACAGCTTTTTACACCGTATCAAATGCAGCATGGCCATGTGATATTTTCTGACAGAACAAAGTAAAATATAATAAATAAATATTTTAGAAAGGCAAAACCGTATAATGATAAGGTGTAGCTGTTACAATAAGTGTAAAAATAACATTTCCCTTTATATTTATGGTTTAATATTGATTCTGCTATACACTGAACGCTATATATAACATATTTTATTCATGGTCATTGGTCAACATGTGTTTTAGAATAAATGTATCACTTTGGTTTACTCTACTACTTTTCAGAAGTTATCAGCTAATGACTAAAAATCTTCTAATCTTCAAACACATGTCATCAAATATATATAGACAATTTCTATAGAATTCTGAGGCAGAAAAAAAATTGAATCCTTAGATAAAGCAAATATGGAAAGAAAGAGAAATGAGAGCTATGGTAGAAATAAATATCACACTTTCATCGGGGTGAAGAGTAGTCGTAATTCAAAGCTGAGCAAAATGGCAATGAGTGAAAGCAAGTGACATTGAGAGGAAGTGTTCATCATAACATTAACAAAGAAAGCTTATATATATATATATATATATATATATATATATATATATATATATATATATATATATATATATATATATATATATTTGTTCTGGACCGGGCAAGGCTACTTGCCCTTAAGGACCAGGCCCAATCCATCATGTTTGGCGAACAGGCCCAATAGACACATTATAGCCGTTGGGCACAATATAGCCGTTGGGCACGTCCTCTTCACGCGCAGGGTGGTCCACGCGACCAACTATCTCCCCGGGTATAGCGGAAACGGCTAGGAAGGTCACGCGCTTGACCTTCCATCTGACTACACCACATTGGTCGATCAGGCCCCTTTGTTCGCCATCAATCTCCCTATAAAAACCCCTCACTTGAGAGGGGCAGGGATCCCAACTCATATACTTGATTCCTCTTACTTACTTTCCCCTTTCTTTTGACCAAATACTTACTTTGGCATCGGAGTACCTTGCAGGTACCTCCACCCTTTTTTCTCTCGTCCTACGAGCATCAGCATTTGCCCTACACGAAGACCGCGACGATCTCCTTCTGGTCATCTCCGATCAGTGGCACCGTCTGTGGGAAACGAGCTTCCCCGTCTTTCGAATCAAGATCCCTCATCTTTTCACCCAAAAGACCAAAGCTTTCATCTCTTCAAAATCCAGATCATCATGGCTTTCGTTAAGAGTGATACCCACCAAGAACCAGTGGCCACCGCCACCAATGTCGACAAGAATGCTTTCGTCGGGAACATCCCATCCGAAAACGCCCAGCGCAACGACGGACCAGCCTCCCCGAAGCCCGACGAACAAAGGCCACGAGCGCAAGCCGTGGAACTTTCATTCGAACCCATTGTGGTTCCTCAAGGCGCTGATCCGACCACCGCAGCAATCATCACCTCTTTGAACAATTCCAACCGTTTCATCATCCAGCAAGGAGAAAAGATCAGCGCCCTCGAGCACGCTCTTCAAGAGCACCGTACTTCGGAGACACTGGATCTCTCCCCGCCTCCGCGAAGTCACTCAAAGCGGGGACGTGATAGCCCCTCCCCGGTCAAAGAGCGCTCGAGATCATGGAGCCCAACTCCCGACCGCGCCCGCCGACATCGTCGTTCTCCTAGGAAAACTAGGCACTCCCCCGTTTCCAAAAAACCTCGACGCTCGGACAAATACGAGCACAGGCGCACCCGCGGACATTCTCCTCGCCGCAGTCAGAGCCGCGACCACACTTCTTCTCCGTCCTTCTCTCACAGCTCCAGCAGTGACGACGAAACTCAAGGACCGTTCACAAGGAACATCGTGGACGCCCGGATTCCCCGTGGGTTGGAAAAACCCCCCACACTAGCAACGTACGATGGCACGTCGGATCCTCACGAGCACCTGGAGAACATCGAAGCCATGCTCCAATACCACGGTGTCTCCGGAGCCATTCGGTGTAAAATATTCCCCATCACGCTGAGGAAAGGTGCGATGACATGGTTCAAAAGGCTACCCCGAGGATCCATCTCCTCCTGGCGCGACCTCAAAGACCAATTCACCCGCCATTTCACAGCCTCCCGACGACATCCGAAGACGGAAGCAACCTTAGAAGCCATCATACAGGGCAGGGAGGAGCCCCTGCGAGAGTACATCGAGAGATTTAATAAGGAGGCAATGGAAGTCAGAACTTCCGATCACATGAAGAAATACCTCCTCGAGAAAGGGCTCCGACCGAAAAGCGACTTCCGTAAAGCTGTCGGGATCAAACCTCCTCGAACACTGACGGAGCTTCTTCACATGGCAAAAGATTACATTCGCTACGAGGAGAAAGAAGCTGCGTATCGCGCCCGAGACGCAAGAGATCGGGAAACACCCCGGGCATCCAAAAAGGAGGAGCCAGAGCCATCTCGTAAAGGCAAGGAGAAGCGACGGGAGAAACGTCCTCGTGAAGGCAAAGGGCCAGCTGGCCGGTTCAATGAATACACGGTGCTCACTACGTCACGTGAGCGTATTCTCACCGACTGTATCAATACCGAATTCAAACAGGGAGGTGTCCGGTTCCCTAAACCAACCACGTCCAAAGGAAATGTAGACAAAAGTAAATACTGTCGCTTCCACCGTAGCCATGGGCACGTAACGGAAGATTGCGTGCACCTCAAGGACGCCATAGAAATCCTCATCAAAGAGGGCCATCTGAAGCAATACGTTAAGAAGGGAGAGTCTTCCCGACGAGACACGTCTGATCCTAAGAAGGAAGCAGAATCAACCCCCTCAAGTCCTCCCCCGCAGGTCGCAATGTCCATCAGTCGACCAGAGGACTTCCTCGTACCTGATCACTTCTGCCCGACCTCCCAGGCATCCATACACAGCACCTGGGAGGCCTTTCCTACGACCATGGTTATCTCATGTGGGGGATACCATGAACTCACGATAGGATCCATCAAACGTAAGTTTGAACAGCAAATCGACAGAAGCCCCGACCAGCTGTACACGGTCGGCAAGGGTAAAGGTCGGTCACAGCCGATCGCGTTCTACAAAGAAGAACTCCCCGGAGGATCGCCGAACTCCCACATTTCTCTGCTGATCCGGGCCAAACTATCATCAACCGACGTGCGGAGAATCCTGATCGACCAGGGCAGCTCCGTAGACATCATGTACTCCAGTCTGTTCCGCGCACTGAAGCTAAACAAGTCTAATCTCTCCCCATATGTAGGGTCGGACCTCCAAGGATTCAACGGACCAACGGCCAGACCATGGGGTTACGTGGAGATCCCTGTCACGTTCGGCGAAGAGGAGGCGTCACGGACAATTAAAACACAATTCTTAGTCATTGATTGTCCATCGCTCTATCAATGCATCCTCGGCAGACCAGCCCTTGCCGAACTCATCGCTGTACCATCAACAATGCACCTCAAACTCAAGTACTACACTGAGAAGGGACACGTCGTCACTCTACACGGTGACATCGAGGCCGCTCGCAGATGCTTCGAGGCCGCTACGAAGGGGCTAAGCCAGATCACGACAACAGCAAAATCGGCTAAGCGCACCAGAGAAGACGAGGATCCGACCGAAAACGGTCAGCCAGGGAAAAAACCCACGCTACCCGTGCACGCCATTGATCTCGACTGCAGGATAACGGAAGATGTAAACGAAGATCGGGGCGGGGACAAAAAAATCAGGAGCAACAAGCTCCAAGTCCCCCACACTTCTGCGACCAATCCCGGACGGAGAGTTTGAGATCATCACCTTCGGCAACAATCCCAACAGGGGGGTGAAGATAGGCGCCGGTCTACCCGAGGAGGTAAAGAAGGAATTGAAGACATGCCTCGACGACAACGCGGACCTCTTCGCCTGGAGTGCAACAGACATGCCCGGCCTCGATCCAGAAACTGCCTGCCACCACTTGACCATCAATCCAGCTGCCCGCGCCATTGCCCAACGACGAAGGAAACAGTCCGAGGAAAAGGCACAGGCTGCCGAAAAACTTGTACAAGACCTCTTAGAGGCAAAGTTTATTTTCGAGGCCAGATATACGACCTGGCTCTCAAATATTGTACTTGTAAAGAAAAATAATGGAAAGTGGCGCATGTGCATTGACTACACTGATCTCAATCGGGCATGCCCGAAAGATGCTTACCCACTACCGAGCATAGATAAGCTCGTAGACAATTCCGCAGGATTCAAGCTCTTGTCCTTCATGGACGCCTATTCGGGATACAACCAAATCCCGATGGCCGACGAGGACAAGAGATACACGACGTTCATGACCTCCTCGGGAAATTACTACTATAACGTAATGCCCTTTGGACTGAAGAATGCTGGGGCCACATACCAACGCATGATGAACAAAGTATTCTGATCAGAAATCGGCGATATGCTCGAAGTGTACATGGACGATATGATCGTGAAATCCCAAGAGGAATCTGATCATACCACCCACTTGCGCAAAGTGTTCGACCAAGCTCGAAAATGTAAAATGCGTTTCAATCCAGAAAAATGTACCTTCGGCGTGCGAGCAGGGAAGTTCCTCGGATTTTATCTCACCGAAAGAGGAATAGAGGCAAACCCTAACAAATGTCGGGCGCTCGTCGAATTCCCCACGCCTCAATCGAAGAAGGCAATACAATCCCTCAACGGGATGCTCGTGTCCCTTGCTCACTTCGTGAGCAAGTCCGCCCAGCACGCCCTGCCCTTTTTCAAACTACTTAGGAAGGAAGCGGATTTCGAATGGACGGACGAGTGCGAGCAGGCCCTCGCCCATTTCAAGCAAGCTCTTTCCAAACCACCCGTATTATCCCGACCAAACCGCGAGGAAACAATATACCTATATCTCTCAGTGGCCAACGAAGCAGTAAGTGCAGCACTTATTCGAGAGACGACCAACGGGCAGAAACCCATCTATTTTACCAGTAAAGCCCTACAAGGACCCGAAGTCAGGTACACGCAAATAGAACGAGTGGCCCTTGCTCTCATAATTTCCGCGGGGAGACTCAGATACTACTTCTTGGCACACACCATCATCGTCAGGACCGACCAGCCAATTAGGCAGCTGTTAAGTCGACCAGATATGGCGGCAGGATGCTAAGGTGGTCCCTTGAACTAGCTGAATTCGACATTCACTACGAAGGAAGAAAAGCCCTCAAAGCACAAGCTCTGGCCGACTTTGTGGCAGAAATGACTCCGGAGTCGCCCTCCCCGGGACAACCACAGGAATGGGTCATTTACGTGGACGGCGCGTCAAGCCCCTCGGGCAGCGGAGCGGGAATTATACTCGAAAACGAGGAAGGGACCCTGATCGAAGTATCCTTGATCCTTTCTTTCAAAACGTCCAACAATCAAGCCAAGTATGAGGCCTTCCTCGCAGGTCTACGACTAACCAAAGACGTCGGTGCGAAGAAAGTAAAAATCCGCACTGATTCCCAACTCGTGGCATCACAGGTACGAGGAGAATTCCAGGCAAAAAACGACCAACTTGCCGAATACTTGACCATGGTAAAAGACAAAATGACGGAGTTCGAAGCATGGGAGGTTCAGCACGTCCCCCGCGAACAGAATACCCGGGCAGACATCCTCTCTAAACTAGCCAGCACCAGGAAAAAAGGTGGAAACAAATCCATCATTCAAGAGATATTGGCTTGCCCGAGCATCACAAAGCCCGACCTACCTGATGTTAATGTCATCGGAGAACCCCATTATTGGATGACCCCAGTATACAATTACCTCGCCAAAGGGGAACTTCCCTAAGACCGTAAGGAGGCCGGTGTGACTAAGCGACGAGCCTGCTCATACGTGCTGGTCGAGAATAAGTTATATCGGCGAGGATTCTCTATCCCCCTGTTAAAATGTGTCGACGAAGCCCAGGTCCCCGAAATCTTACAAGAAATCCATGAGGGCGTCAACGCACAGCACCTAGGGGGAAATCACTAGCTCGAAAAGCCCTGCGCGCGGGATACTACTGGCCGACCATGCAGCAGGACGCCAAGAAACATGTACAGAAGTGTGACCACTGCCAGCGCCACGGGGGCATGCATTTGGCACCACCCAACGAGTTGAAGACCCTCTCCTCGCCGTGGCCCTTCGCCTGGTGGGGGATGGACATCCTCGCCCCCTTCACAATGGGATCATATCAAAATAAGTTCCTAATCGTGGCCGTCGATTATTTCACAAAATGGATTGAAGCCGAAGCGCTCGCCAAGATCACAGCCTTCAACATACTGCGCTTCTACAAAAGAAACGTCCTCGCCAGATTCGGAGTTCCCCAGGCCCTCGTAACCGACAACGGAACCCAATTCACTGACAGAAAATTCCAAGACTTCGTCGCCAAATTAGGAACAAAACAACACTTTACTTCGGTTGAGCATCCCCAAACCAACGGCCAAGCAGAGGCTGCGAACAGAGTAATCCTGCGCGGATTGAAACGAAGGTTGGGCGAGGCCAAGAAAAGGTGGGTCGAGGAGCTCCACAGCGTTCTCTGGGCATACAGGACAACACCTCACTCCACCACCGGGGAGACCCCTTTTCGACTAGCATACGGGACAGAGGCGGTAATACCAGTGGAGATAAGGGAGCCCTCCAGAAGGACTGAAGCTCCCGTCGACAAGGAAATTAACGATGAGGTCCTACGCGAGGAACTGGATATGGTCGAAGAAATAAGATCAGGGGCTGCCCTCCGCGGAGCCACATTGAAGCAACAAATAACAATGCGACATAACGCCAGGGTCATAAAACGCGACTTCCCCGTAGGCAGTCTGGTCCTACGTAGAAACCAGAAAGATTCTCGCGAAGGGAAACTGGCGGCGAACTGGGAAGGACCCTATAGGGTAAAATCCAAAACGGGCACGGGAGCGTACTACTTGGAAACACTGGACGCAAAACAACTTGCTCGACCATGGAATGCTGAAAAGCTCAAGCAATACTATAGCTAAGTCCGTAACCACGAGGACATACAAGTCACCAACACAGTCACCCCAAAAGGGGGAGATCTGCGCGACCATCGTATCGTGCCCTGGTGAAGCACGACACGCACTACAACGCCGGCCAGTTTCTGCTCATTGGACGAGCAGATCCTGTGCACAACGGGGATACCTCAACCGAGCTCCGCCGTTGCCACACCATCCAGGCAGGACACCCAGCTCGTGATGGGAACAGTCCAAGCCTATGAGATTAGTACCTCAAACGAAGTCCTAACCTCATCGTGGGCGGAACCACTTCGCCCTCCTCGTTAGGTCTTGCACCTAGCCGGGGACACACGCACACACAAAACGAGCAAAAAACCATGACAACATTCACAATCCAAGTATATTAAAAGTACCGACCATGTTCTGGCAATGTTACAAATACAAGAAAAAGGGGGCAGCGTCCATACACTGAAATACAAATCAATAAGAGCACGCAGGCCCACAAAACATGATAAAAACAAGTCCTATCCTACGACTTCGTTTTCCTCTTCGGCAAGGACCACGTGGCCATCCACCACTCTGTTAAACAAACCCATACCGTCCATCTGGAGCTGCACGTCAGGATTAAGAGCCACCATTTGTTCCTTGGCCGCGTTGAAACCGAACTCAGCCGCCTTCAGGTTGTCTTCGCCAAGAATCCTGATCCTTCCGATCAAGTCAGTCCGAGATTTCAGAGATTGCTCGTCATCATTTTCATCCGCGGCAGCTGAAGTCAAGCCGTCCAACTCAACAATCCTCTCCTGCAGTGTTTTCTTCTCCTCGTCAGCCTTGAGCGCAGCTAACTTCAGCTGAGTCACCTCCGTTTGGAGCAGCACCTTGGCCTCCTCGTGACCTTCGAACTGTTTTAAGTTGTTGAACAGCTTGTTGTTCTCTGCCTCCAGCTCGGCTATCCTACTCTGGTAAGCCACGAGACTCGCCCGAGTAGTGGCTTCATCGTCAGCGAGGACAAGTGCAGCTTCAAGGATCCTGAACATGCCCGTCGCGTCTTGACACAACTGTCTCCTCCTCACTTGGGACTTGGCATTCAAAATAGCCGTGGCTTCAGAATCTGAGACTCCTATCGAATTTCCTTCAACGAACAGGTCTCGGTTCTTGTAGCAGGCGGGCAGGATGAAAGGACCAGCCCCGGTCCCCCCAGTACCAGCGGCCACAGGAGTCCCCGCAGCATCTCTCTTCCTCTTGAGAGAACCCTCCGGGGTCAGCGGGGTCGAAGCTCTCTCCGGCAAGGGGGTAGGCCCAGCAGTAAAACTCTCTATCACCGTCTGTTTTGGCGCCCCGGCCTTGGTTCCGGTGGTCGCCTTCCTGTTAACCTTCGCGGCCTGCGACTTCATCAGACGCTCTCGCATGTCAGCCATCATACCTGCGAACACACGCATCAAGTCAGAATCAAAAGTATTTAAAGAGAGAAAACCAAACAGTGAAGCATACCAAGCAAAGTCATAGCGTCATCGTCAGTATCACACTCAAGGAGAGCTTTGACATTTATGTATCTAGCTGCTCGGACAGCCCCATCCTCCCCGGTCAACTGATTTCTGTCTCGGTCAATGACGTAGGCCGGAGAAAAACTCTCCACGTAAGCGTGGAGGATCCTGTACGATTCCTTATCCGCCGGGCAAAGCTGCTCATGCTTCACCAAGAACTGATCTGTTCGGCGTCTAAAATGGGTATAGACCCATTCTAAAGGAAAAATGGAGACCACGCTATCCCTTTCCCGACCATCCACCATAACCCTCTCAACAGTCGAGATGCTCCTCTTCGCCTTTTCGGTCATAGGCCTCACGACCAGAAATCTATCCTTAAAATTACGTATCGAATCAGAATACGGCCAGAACAACCTATTCTGTTGCTTAAACGATACCCAGCTCTGTTTCGACCCCGCCGTGCTCCGCTGAATCTGAAAGAGGCAGAAGAAGAGATCCGTGGTCGCCCCGATGTTAAGGTAACGACACACCAACTCAAAAGCTCTTATAAAGGCCAAGGCGTTCGGGTGAAGCTGGGACGGGCACAGCGCCAGGTGAGTGAACAGGGAGCTCTGGAAGTCAGTGAAGGGGAGACGCATTTTGGCCTCCGTAAACGCAAATTCATACAGAGGAAAGCGAAGTCCCGGGTACAAGGAACAGATCCTATCATTCTCCCCGGGACGGAAAGCTTTCCACGCCCGTGGAGCACCCTCATCGCGTCTCTCCAGCAAATCGAAGTCCTGTATCTCCTCCTCGGAGAAGGTTGATCGAAAGTACAAAGGCTCATGCCCAAGCCACTCAAGGTCCCCTCCCGCGACCTTGATGTTCGAATAATCGGCGGACACACCGGGCCCCTCAGGTACTTCCTGCGTGTCGGGCATAACTTCATCGTGGGGTTCAGCCATTTTCACCTGAAAAGCAGAGGAAGAGAAGTGAATTCGACGGCCATGATCAAATCCACCCTTCCACCACTAATCAAGTGAAAGGGCGTCAACGAATCCGAGGACAACCACGTGCTCGCAGCAAGTATCTATAACAGTTAAGGTCCCCACGACCAGGACTCATAGATGCGCATACGAAGACGCCTGTCCGTCCCGCACTCACACCAAGATCCCGAACAGGCCTAGTGCCCGACTACAAACTAAGTTCTACACCTAACCAGATTCTACAAAGATCTACGCTAACAATTTCTACAAACTTATAGAACTTCATAAAGTTCATCATGTTCTTCATAAAACATCATGGAATTCATGTGTTCATAAAAGAACGCATGAAGTTCAACCGGAAAACATGAACACCTACCGGAAAATTCATAAAAATATACAGAAAGGAGGAGAGAACTTACAAGTAGAAGAAGAAGTTGACGGTAGCGAAGAAGAGCTCCGGCGAAGACTAAATGCAGAGCAAACGAGAGCGGAGAGGGAAAAACTTGTGAAATTATGAAAATGAAACCTTCCCCCCACCCTTTTATAACCATTTGATCGTGGGGAATCGTGAAGGTCATCATAGCCTAGACGCCCCTAGGACTGACATAGGCCATAAATGCACACCACGTGTCACAAAGACTCTTCGCCTGGTTCAGCGCAGAAAATACACTAACACTTGGCACATGCGAGCAAGCCTATTCGTCAAAGTGAACACATCCGGGCAGAAATGCTCGCCAAAAAACTCTCGTTTCTCCGAAGACGCTGCAAATCCTGGTCGACGTTTTGCGCTAATGGCCGACGACCATGTTTGATCGGGTACAAAAGGAACATTCCAAGCGAGCATTCCCCTCCCCGACAGTACGGTCGAAATCGCAGCTACCTAAGTCATTACTCTCCAACAGAGCAACAACTTGGGGGGCTCCTGTTCTGGACCGGGCAAGGCTACTTGCCCTTAAGGACCGGGCCCAATCCATCATGTTTGGCGAACAGACCCAATAGGCACATTATAGCCGTTGGGCACAATATAGTCGTTGGGCACGTCCTCTTCACGCGCAGGGTGGTCCACGCGACCAAATATCTCCCCGGGTATAGCAGAAACGGTTAGGAAGGTCACGCGCTTGACCTTCCATCTGGCAACACCACATTGGTCGATCAGGCCCCTTTGTTCGCCATCAATCTCCCTATAAAAACCCCTCACTTGAGAGGGGCAGGGATCCCAACTCATATACTTGATTCCTCTTACTTACTCTCCCCTTTCTTTTGACCAAATACTTACTTTGGCATCGGAGTACCTTGCAGGTACCTCCACCCCTTTTTCTCCCATCCTACGAGCATCAGCATTTGCCCTACACGAAGGCCGCGACGATCTCCTTCTGGTCATCTCCGATCAATATTATATTTGGAAATTAATTAAGAGGCTAGTAATTTATTCCCTTAAATTATTAATATGCCACAAAATACAAAATCGTTCAACCATATTAAAAGGGTTAATCCAATTCCTTAACCTATCTATGTTAAAACTAATGCGATTGAGAAAAGGTTAGTCTAATGCCTTTAAAATAATCTAATGCCTTCAATCATATTATAGAAGAGTTAATCTAATGCCTTTCAAATAATAAGAAAGTTAATCTTTCATTTTTACACATCAAAAAATTTCCTAAGCCATACACTCTTATTTTGACAAAAATAAATAAATGAAACAAAAATAAATTGGACACTTTGGTTTACTCTACTGCTCTTCTTTTGTGCTTGTGTTGTTTAATCTAGTCGAAGAAGCCAAACAAGAATTGTATCCTAGTTGCAAAAACTTCTCTAAATTGTCATTCACCATTCATCTTTATTTATTTAAATGTCTTTATGGTTGGGGCAACACATCATTTAATGTTCTATTAGAGTTATTGAGAGAAGTTGTGCCTTCATTGAACATCCCTGATACATTCAACAAAACTAAAGGCATGATAAGGGACTTAGGGTTGGATTATAAAAAGATCGATGCTTGCCCTAATGATTGCATGATATTGGAAAGATCACAAGAATGATTCTACATGCCATGTTTGCGGTGGTCCACAATGGAATGAAGATGTAAAAGGAAATGATCAAGTTGAAAAAAATAGTAAGTCTCACAAAGTTCGTTTGAAAGTTTTGAGGCAGTTTCCCTTGATTCCTAGACTTCAAAGACTATTTATGTGTTCAAAGACAGCTAGCTCATTAAGGTGGCATGATGAAGAGCATTCGAATGATAGGAAGTTGAGGCATCCGGCAGACTGAGAAGCATGGAAAAAATTTAATAAAAGTCATTTTGAATTTGCTGATGAACCACGTAATATAAGATTTGGATTGGCCGGTGACAGATTTAATCCATTTAGAACCATGTGTTGAACCCTAATTTTTACCCCTAAGATTTCTCACATTTCATTTGCATCTCATACCACAAACAAGATCACAATATTTGTTTCTCCTGAGCATATGTATATTATTCTTACCTGCTTTATATTTGATTGTGTTTACTAACCTCTAACCAAAATACAAAAAAAAAATTCGCTTGTTTCTCTCTCTGTGTGTTTTGCAGTTTTATCAAAGACAATGAAGTGATTTTAAATCACATGTGGCTGCTCGTTCATGATTCAGTTCAGATGGATGTTTGACCTGATCTTGGTTAAACTATCAAGCAATTTGTTTCAAGTGCAAGTTATATGTTTCATTGGGCTATTTCTCAAGAAGTGATTGTCAAGTGGTTGTGTGGTTATATTCAGAAAGTCAAGTTCGCCATGATTAGAGTTCAAGGCTTAACTGTGTTCATCTGTTGATTTATTTTCCCAGATAACTGATTCAGACAAGTTCAAACAGATTCAAATGGCTGTTGTTCAGTTGTGGTTTGTTCAATGGTAGCTGTGTGCACTTTATCAGAGACTTGTGAAAAAAGTCAAGATTGGTTTTGGGCTAAAAATAAAGATTTGTTACCCATGATCATTTTTCATATCTAGCTTGATTATCCACCATATCAAACCATTTCTATCCATTCAATATCCAATTTAATTTTTTAAGCCCACATTTTCAAATATCCACTTCATATCCATATCTTTCAATTAATCAATTTTCTTTCCTAAAATCAATATCCATTTCTTAATCATTATCCCTTTATGCCTTATCCAATTTCCATCCATTTTCCTTTTAATCCATTTTTTTAAATTCTATTCAATCTTATTGACCCATATTAATCTCCAAATTTAATTCAAAATTTCTATTCTTGTTGTCAAAAGTCAAAGAAAAAATACAAATCATATTCATAGTTAAATCCACATTACAAAGTCCATTATGTTTTGGAAGCCCATTACCATAATTTACAAAAAAAAAATCAATGAACAAGCAACATCCCAAGCCTGCTTCACACATTTACCATGGCCCACCTTCTTTTTCTCATTCCAGCTACAAACTTCGCAAACCGCTGATGCACACAAGCTAGCATACTTCACTTCCAAGCCACTTGAACCCACGTGAAACTTCACATTCCAAGCTACAAATCTCATCCAAGTCGTGACCCCACACAAGCCTCACGCTGCTAATTCTTGTTCCAAGCCACTTCATGATAATCTCAATTACAATCAAGCGAGCCCAACTCATTTACAAGCTGCAAAGAGAAAAAAACTCACGCTGCAACAAAAGCAAAATTTCCAAAAAAAGATGCTACAAAGTCCAAAACGCAGCTATTCAAGCGACAAAATGCCTCAAACGCAGCAAAAAGTCATACGAGCTACCTACATCCCAAAGCTACTACACAAATACACTCCATCAAGCCGTGCAAGCCATCACGTAAGCTCCTTCCAGCCTGCACATGAGCCGTGTAAATCACAAGCTATTCGCTGCAAGTGAAGCTTCAATACAGTGTAAAAACGCAGCCACCACATCGGCAAAACGCGTGAGCATCGAAACGCAAGGAAAAGTATCAAATGGCAGCACAATTCATACTGATACAAAACGTGTTAACCAAAAGCCAAACGACTTGCAAGAATCAAAACGATGCACTTCAAGAGCATTAAAAAAACGCAGCAACAAATTGAAACGCAGAAAAGCAGTCCAAAACGACTCAAATAATTCCAATTCAAACCTCATGACTCACCTCCAATTTGTTCTATAAATAAGACTTGCCTCTCAGTCAATTATTCAAGCTTGGATAGCCATAAACACTCTGCCAAAATTTCAACCTTCAATTCCCAAATCAAGCTTCAGCAACCTTCCATAAACCTTCATCGCTTTCCTTAATTCTACCATAATTTAATTAAAGCTTCATTCAAAATTAAAAAAAAAACAAATCTCATCAACACTTCACAACAACATCTCATGAATTCAAGCTTCAACAACAACATCAATTTCGTGTGAATTTCAAAGAGGAGAAGAAGAATAGAAGAGAAAGTTTCAGATCACGACTCACCATTTTTTGAGGTATTGAAGCTTTTTTTCGTCGAAATTACGTGGTTCCGATCCGTTTGATAAAGATTTTGTTACGCGAAATTGGGTATATATTCAGAATCTACACTTGATTCCGATCACAAACGCACAAATTCCAACCTTAGTCGATCCGTCGTGGCTGAACCGCAAACTCCCCCTTCGCCGTGAATAGTGCCCTGCGCGTTTCACTTTTGGAGAAGATGAATCTGATTTTTCTTTTTTATTCTTTTTTAATGTATCATTTTTTTTATATATTTCTTTTATTATTATTTTTTAATATTTGGGCCTTGGCCCGTGTGGCTTCATTACTACACCACCACCACCATTTCTTTTCAACCTCTCTCTTTTTTTAGATTTATTTTTTTTTCTTTTAGTTAAAAAAATATTTTCACTATTTCTTGTGTTTTTCTTTTAATGTTTCTTTTTATAGATTTTATTTTTTATAAAGATCTTGGTATTTTGTTTTTTTTTTTTTGAAAATATTTTCTTGAAAAAGTCATAAAAAAATGTATCATGCGTTTTCATTTTATTCTTGATTTTATTTTGAATTCTCATTTTGGATTCTCATTGTTGGTTGTTGATGGATCATAAATGTTAGATCCGTCTTTCTCTTCATCTTATTCTTTTTCTTTTTGATCGATGAAAGTCTAATGGATCTTGAAATTCCTTTGTTGAATTTTGATCAAGACTAAATCGTTACCATTTTTCTTTTCGCACGGTATTGCTTTCGGATGACGATTTACATATCGTTCATCTAGCATGCATTAGCACAAATATCTATTGACCGACCTCATTATAGGGTAATTACTCCGTAAATTACTCGGCGATTGCTTAACATAGCGCAACATTATGCCCCGTATCGAAAAACGTTCAAAAACTATTAATTATTTGTCTTTTGGTTCAACACTTATGAGACTTGTTGTTAGGAGGCTTTGGTCTTATCAATCCTCTAATGAATTCTTATTAACCTTGACCTAAGAGCAATTATTCAATTATTATTGATCACTTACTCTAACAACTAACAACTAATCACTATCTTCTAACTTTTACTTTTATAATTCCTTCTCGCTCCCTATCTCTCTTTTACTTTTATGCTTCATTATTATCAATTCATATCATGTTTATGCTTCCGCAATTTTTCCGTTGTCCGTTGGACACATGTTTATGCTTATGCATTTTTTCTCTTTGTCCACATGGACCAAAAACATTAATAAAGGCCAAAACCTCTAAACAACTTGTGCTTCTAATCTTGGACTATGGTTACTATTCTTTGCAATGGACATGGAGTTTTGCACCTAGACCTTGGACATCCAATGCAATTCTTGGAACCTTGGACTTAGACTTATGACCTTTCTCCCTTTTCTTTGGAATTATGGTTCGAAGACTATGGAGCTTGCTTGTGTAGTTAGGCTATTCTTATCCTTAGCTTTTACTTTATGCTCTAGGATAGTCATTTCTTCTCCACCCATTCTTCAATTTTCAAAACTCTCTCTCTTTTTCAAAACCTTCTTGATTTCAAACTATCACCTCTTTCATAATCAAACCTTGACTTTGTCAAGTGATTTTTACTCTTTTCTTTTCATTTCTTAACAAATGCTAAACTACATAAGCATATAGACACCTTTTTCAAAAGACTTAAAAAACATCAAACTCGTCACTCTCTTTTTGTGCCCTCGTGCACTTTTTCCTTTAACTTTTTCATAAGTTTAGACATGATTCATTTCTTTAAGCGAAATTATTCGCTTGGAAATGACGACTTGTTTTTACATTTAAAAACAACCACAACAAACAAATTTTCATTCTTTGTACCACTAACTACGAGGTTTTTATCCTACATTACACTCCGTGGGTACGTAGGCATGAGACGACAAGTCTCTCTAAACACAAAAATCTTAAAAACAATTTCTCTTCTCATCTCCTCAATCACTTTTCAAGCAAACTTTTTTAGACCAAAAGCATAAATATTTCAAAGGGTTCCTATAAAGTACTATAGACGTTTTGGGTGCTAACACCTTCCCATTGCGTAACCAACCCCCTTACCCAGTCTCTGTTCACTTGTTCTTGTTTTAGAGCTTGTGTAGGTTTTGTTCGCTCTTTTTCCTTTCCTTTTTGGATAAAATCAAAGTGTGGTGGCGACTCTTGCTTTTCAAGTTAAGTTAACCAATAGCTTACACTCACGATTTTTCCGCTACACCATGAATTTGTCTCATAGTACTTGGCCTGTGGTATTAATACCATATAACTTTCCACCTTGGTGGTGCATGAAGGTTGAGTATTCTATGTTGTCTTTATTAATCCCTGGACCATGTTCACCCAGAAATAACATTGATGTGTACCTTCAACCATTGATATAAGAGTTGAAAGTGTTACGGGATTTGGGTGTAGAAACATATGATGCATCACTAAATCAAACTTTCCAAATGCGGGCAGCTCTCTTGTGGACTATTAGTGACTTTCCTGGGTATGCTATGTTGAGTAGGTGGAGTACAAAAGGGAAACTAGCATGTCCTTGTTGCAATTATAACACTAACACTACTACGAAAAACCCATTTAACAACAGTTGGGAATGACATATAATGACGTGGGCGAGGACGTTGTTATGTAGATTGTCATTGTATATATGATACTTACAACGACGACCTTGTAGGAGTTGTAATAAACTGGAAAGCGCGCTATCTATCACAAGGTTTTACAATACACCGTTGTAATAAATATAATTGTCCTCGAATCGATTCCCAGTTGCACAATTTTGATATTTATTTTTTCCAGGACAGCACGCCAGATATTATAACGGTTATGAAATATAACCGTCGTTAAAGTTTCTGCAAAATTAACAAATATGATCTTGCTTTTATAATTAATCCCATTTTTTACCTGTATTATTGTTCTCCATATCTCAGCACAGCAGAAAAATACAATTCACATTTTATGATAATGTTTTCATAATAATATTAATCGTATCATATTCATAATATCACATATACCAGATTATAGTTTATAAGAACAAACAACCTTCATAAATAAAATATCACATATACCATATTACAGTTTACACACATTACATAACTTCACATAATTGTAACTTGGTGTATTAGTATCTTGTCTCTTGGTGTATTGGTATCTTGTCTCTTGGTGTCTTGTCTCTTGGCCTGGTGTCTGGACTCAAAATACCTATGATTTCAAATAATTATACTTGTTAGTAAAAATACTTCTAAACTATAACATACAATTAATATATTGTGAATAAATAATAAATTACCTACTTGTTAATTCCAAACCGGCAACCACCGAGTGGATAGATTCTCAAGTTCTTCTTTTTCGGGATTCGACTCCCTCAAAGCTCCCTTGACTATACTATCCTCCTATCTCAAAGTGCACTCTGGTCGGGGTATAGGACATATCTCACACACAGAGGGACTTCCAAATAGAACAAACAAGTAACAAGCAAATCAAACAAAAACCAGTAAATAAATCAAAGTAGGGTAAACCCCTCAAGGGAGAGATTTTATCTTGTGTCCCCAGCAGAGTCGCCACTTTTCTATAGCGTGGAAATTTGTGAGCGTAAGTTATTGGTTAACTTAACTCATAAAAACAAGAGTCGCCACCGCAATTTTATTTTATCCAAAAAAAAGGAAAGGAAAAAGAGCGAACAAAACCTAAGGAGTTCTTAAAAAACAAGAACAAACAGAGAATGGGTAAGTAGGTTGGTTACGCAATGGGAAGGTGTTAACACCCAAAACGTCCATAGTACTCTATAGGACCCCTTTGAAATATCTACTGCTTTTTGGTCTGAAAATGGTTTGCTTGAAAAAGAGATTGGGGAGATGAGAAGAGAAATGTTTTTTTTAAGATTTTTATGTCTGGAGAGACTTATCGCCTCATGCCTACGTACCCACGATGTGCAATGTAGGATCAAAACCTCGTATTTCGTGGTACAAATAATAAAATTTGTTTGTTTTGATTGATTTTAAGTGTAAATACAAGTCGTCATTTCCAAGCGAATAATTCCGCTTAAAGAAATGAATCATGTCTAAACTTATGAAAATGTTTTAAAGGAAAAAGTGCATAAAGCACAAAAAGAGATTGATGAGTTTGGGTGTTTTTTAGGTTTTTTTATGAAATGGTCAAAATATGATTAACATGGATTGACATTTATTAAAGAAAACAAAGTTTAAAAATCGCTTGACCAAAGTCAAGGTTTTATTATGAAAGCGGTTTTAAGTTTAAAAACAAGAAGGTTTCGAAAAAGGAAGAAGATTTTGAAAATTGAAGAAGGGGTGGAGAAGAAGAGACTATCCTAGTGCATAAAATAAAAGCTAAGGATAAGAAAGATCTAACCACTTAGAGACACTCTTCAAAGCATAATAAGAAAAGAATTCCATCTTCTCGAGCCAATAAGCAAGTCAACTAAAGGCTAGAATATCAAACTCCATAATGGTTCAAAGTACAAGGGCGAGAATCCTAAGTCTAAGTCCATAAGTCCATAATCAAGAGCGTAGGTCCTCCAATGTAAAGGATAGTGGCCATAGCCTAACAATTGAGAGCACAAGTCTTTTAGTGGTTTAATCCTTTATTAATGTTTTTGAGTCCTAATGGACAAAAGAAAAACCAAAGCACAAGATAATATGGTCCAAGTGGAAAAAAGAAAAATGACATAAACATAAACATGATATGATAAAATGGGATAAAACATAAAAATAAGGAGAGATAGGGAGCGAGAAAGAAATGTAAAGAAGTTAGGAGTTAGTGGTGAAATTCTGGTACATGTGCAGAATTCAGATGTCCTAGAACATGCAGTTCGACATCTGGTCTGACATGATCACAAAGGGCAAGGTATATTACACAAATCATGGTACTGAAAAGATAAGAGCAAGACACACAGAATTGTTAACCCAGTTCAGTCGAACACACCTACTCTGGGGGCTACCAAGCCAGGGATGAAGTCCACTATCAGTAGTATCAATTCAAAGCTAAACTACCCGTTTACAACTTATCACTTAATCACTACCCAATGACCCTTCTACCTAGATCCTCTCTAGATATGAGAAACCCTTCTCACTCCCAATCATCGCAATGATGTCTAGCAGATGACATCTCAGCCACTGCATCAACGGCTCTTTACCTATACACTAGTTCAACAAGAACGACACCTTTCCAAGACACAACTTAGAGTTGCTTAAAAGCTTCCTCCAAGAACAATACTTCTCTTACTTAATAGTTTCGAGGATCACACTAACAAACTGTCCAACTCACAGGTCGAGTGGTACAGGAACCAACCCTAATAATAGAACTTTACATCTTTGGTTGCGTTAAAATTCTAGGTTACAAAACATCTATATATATAACCTATTCCCAACTGGATTTTGGGCCTACAAAAACACAGCAAATGAGCTGCTACAAATCAGCAGAGACTTCTGCTACATAATAGGACTTCAATCTTTAACTTCCTAAAATATCTCCATATTTAGAAAGTGCATATTTTCCCATATTCTTCTCAAATTCAGACTTGAATCTTCAAACCTTTTAATTCAGCGCCACCTGGAATTTGCATCTTATTTCCAGAAACTTCTGCATCTGTTAGGATATAACAGAATTCTACATTCTCTTCAGTTCTGGCGCGATGTTGAATGAACCTGCATGGGACATCTTGATACGACATGTTGTTCCAGATGTTAACACTACTTCAGCTCAACATGTTCCACTGCACACTAGGACTTCTTGCTCAACCTGTTCCTCTTTAGCAAGATAAACAGAACTATCTAACATATTGCTGCTATTATTTGTTTTACAAAATTAATGTCAACCCTTAAAATTAAAGAACTAACAAGTGGTTAGTAGCACAAGGCTCTAATGCCATAAGCCTTCATCGAGTATGTCGTTTCGCGTTTTGAACTAGAGTGATTAAACAATGCACTTAGGCCAAGATTGATGAACTTGACAGAAGATTGGTAGAACGAAAGCCTCTACAACGCCAAGTTTCAAAGGTTATGGACCTAATGCAAAAAATTAATCAACATTGGGTTGACGCGACCAATCAAGGTCTAGACCACGAAAGTTCAGATTCCAAATTAGATAAAAAGGGACAAATGTTGCGCTATGTTAAGCAATCGCCGAGTAATTTACTGAGTAATTATCCTACAATGAGGCCGGTCAATAGATCTTTGTGCTAATGCATGCTAGATGAACGATATGCAGATCGTCATCCAAAAGCAATACCGCACAAAAAGAAAATAGGTAACGATCTAGTCTTGATCAAGAATTCAACAAAGAAATTGTAAGATCCGTAAGACTTTCATCGATCAAAATGAAAAAAAAAAAGAAAAAAGAGGTCAAGATTAAAAGAACCACCAATTTGAATCTTAAATCGATTAAATCATCATCGATATCAATCACCTCTCTTGGTGGATAAAATCGTCACTCAAAGTCCGTTGATATTGATGAGATCTTATCAAAATTCAAGATCCAAAACAAATTGTAATTCAAAAAAAGATTAAGAAGAAAATTAGAAAAGAAAAACAATGAATTATAAAATTATAAAAAAAAGGAGGTTAATAGAAAGAAATGGTGGTCGAGAAAGAAAAATCACAGTCCGAGCCCACTTACAAAACCAAATAAATAATAAAAAAAGAGAGGATTCAGAATGCAGTATTCATCATCTTCCTCTAAAAACAAAGTCGTGCGGTCATTGTTACTCCATAGCTTGCATTTTTGAAATTCATCCGAATCAAAGCGACGGGATCCGAAACGTACGAAATTGTGATCGAAATCAAAATCTCTACTCAACAGTATCAACAATTCAAAGAATCGCAACGAAAAATGTCGAATCGAAAACGACGGCAACTCTCAAACTACCTTCAAATTCAGGTGAGTGATGAACTTGAAACTCTCTTCTTCTTCTTGATTCTGGATGGTTTTTGTGTTTCAACTGAAATGAAATTGACGAAAGGAGTAGGAGAAGAGAAATGTGAGGAATCAGTTTCGCAGTGAGAAGCGAGAGAAAAATTAGCAGTTTTAGTGGCTTGAAAAGCTTGAGGAAAAGAGTGAAAGGTGGGTTGTATTTATAGATGGAGAGTGAGGGAGAATGAGTTGCCGTTTTTGAATTTTCTCTGCGTTTTGAAATTGAATATGCGTTGTGACTTGCCTGATATCTTGTTGCCATTTTACGTTGTGAATCATTAACTTTACGTCGTTTTGATTTTCAATTGTAGCCTCTAGCGTGAAGTGGATTGGTGACTTTGTTGTTGTTTTTGGCATTTCTCTTTTGCAGCTCACGTGATGACGTGTGTTGCATTGTTTGTAATTTGCTCATGGCTTGGAAACGGCTTGGTTTCAGTTCGGACGCGATACTTTGGTCATGTGGGCTCCGTGAGGCCTTATTATTTGATTTCATCACAATCTGGTAGTTGGGAATACTACGGATCACAAATGGAAGAGCCATAAGGCAATATAATAAAGGTGGTTTTCCTTCAAAAGTGAACTGTAGTAATCCGTTTCGAACACCGCCAGCATTCACTAAAGATTCCAACTCAGCCTTCAGAATAGGAAACACACTTTTAAACCGTGTAGAAAAGCCATCGCATTTTGGTTTTATCAGCAGAAGAGACTGCAATAGAACAAAAAGGTAAAGTGACTTTTATAATTCTGAATCACTGCAGCTTTCAACAAACCAGGTAATATTATCTTCAGGGTGGACCATGAAATTGCTAGCCAAGTTATTGATAACCTTCAAGTTAATAGAAGATAAACTTCGAAGTATCGGAGTCGTTTCTTCAGAGCTAGACGCAGCAACATTCTAATAGAGTGGCCAGTTAATTTTGTTGACTAATACAAGAGCTTTTAAGTTCAAGTCTTGTGGCTATGGCATAGCAAGGAGTAATGGAAAATCATGGCAGCGGTATCGATCTTCTAAACGAATTTTCGAGACTTTGAGAAGCCGCTGATCATCTTCAATGCAGTAACCAATAAATTTCAAGTTTAGGATGGTGGAGTATGTCAAAGAAAATCAACTTTAGCCACTCATTCAAACATTCTTGAATATTCCACAGGAAGTTGATATATGTAAAGCAGGGAAATATTAAAACTTGCATACAGCTGAAGAAGCTTCCACCACTAAATCAATAAGAGATATCAAACTCCAATTGATCAAAGAAACTGTTAGAAGCAACGAAGGAAGTGCGAAACCAAGTAGAAATCTCCCCATCGGATTCGGTGGCAAGACGAAACAATCACATTAAGAAGGTCATTTACTACTTCAGGATGTACTGGCAGGTAGAAGTGAACAGCTTTATAGTGGAGTTCTACACTGACAACTTTAACTACAATATCTTTGAATTGCATGTGGTCCCATGCTTCAGGAGAGTAATTCATTACAGTAGTTGCAGCATTAACAAACTCATCATATTGGATGTACAAGTATGTAAGTTCTTTCCAGTGCTGCTTTTCATCGCATGCTCGAATAACCTTTGGAATATTAAGTCAGCTTCAGAATTACTTAATGTGTTCCATCAGCTTCTCTGTTTTCTCAAGAAGAGATCCAATCAACACAACAACACAGGTAGTACCATCACCGATTGTTTAGCATCAGCTTCAATAACTCAATCAGCCACCACCGCTAAGTCTTTGAACACACAAATATGAATCTCCGGTAACGAATCGCCACCGCTCCCGCCATAAGTGTTACAAAACCCATTTGTTTAAAATGTAATGGTTTGCATCCTCGTAATTTTCTGTCCATGATGATCATTCCAATTATAAGAAAACCTTTTCCAAGAAATATGGCCTTCGAGATGACAATCATAGCTGATCAAAGTCTCTCTTGAAATGGTCCGCAACAAGCCACAATTCAAATGCTGAAAAATAAAAGTGAAGTAGCAATGCCTCCCAAGATAAGGCCCACCATCAAAATTCAGTACTGAGGAGAATATTTGGTAATGCAACTTGCAATGTATGTTAAACAAGAGGTCACATAAGCCGAAATGAATACTCCACTTATTGCTCACACAGAATGGCATAAGCATGCATACTCAAAGTCTCCATGTTCATTCATTGGATTGACATAAGTGAGGAAAAAATCCTTTAATCTCCTGGCTTTGAAACAACACACTTTATCTCTTGTAACCATTCTCCAAGAGTTGCTTAAATACGGTACATCTCTTACTCTGCTTCATCATCAAAATCATCCTAATACTGATCATCCTCATAGTGTTCAAGTTACTTACTGTCTGAACATGGCTTTGGGAAAGCGAGCTTTCAGCACTAGGATAAGAATTCCCTAACATTGAAAGCGCCTGCGGAGATCTTTGCGGAAGCAGGCTACTAATCAATCGATTCTGTCCTTGCACGTCAGCATGATGAATAGCAAAAACGTACGGAAGAAGATCTTTAAGTTCATTGCTTTTCACATGATCACTGCGAATATGGAGAATTTTACGACTTGCACTGTTTTCTTTAAGGAAACTAACAAGAGTATCATTTGCGAGTGCGACATCTCTAATGGCTTCGACAGTTTTTAGCAGTTTCTTCCCTTGAATGTACAAAGATAAGAACCTGATAACTTCCAGCAGTAGTCATAACTTTCTCATAACAGATATAACTCATCAACTGGAACCTCTGAAAAGAGTTCTTTAGTGTGATCCCAACAAATTGTTTAGAAAGAGGAAAAGGTCTATAACTGTAATCAAAGTAAAACAACATCTTGTTAAGATCAACACGCAAGAACAACGCCACATCTTAAGAATCTCATCTTGTCAAAACAAATTGCTCATTTGCGTGATAAGGAGATGTGGATTGTTGACATTTAGTTGCACTGAGTGGAAAAGGTTTTGGAATTAACTAGGCAGTGCAAGTTTCATCGTGTGGTTTCATGAAGCATATTGTTGCAAGTAGGCATGTTGGATTTTGTATTGGCTAGGACAAAGCTTTGGTCAAGGCTTGAAAACTTTGGATTTTTGTTCTTGGTTTTTTTTGTATCATTGCAATTGTATCATGTACAAAAAAGATTGGAAAGTGTAATAAGGACTTTGTGTGAATTTTGTAAAAAAAAAGTGGATTTTTGGAATATGGAAATAGGATTTGGAAATTTGAATTAGATTTGATTAATTGTATATGGTTAATAAATGGATTTTGGATAATGAAAAGAAATTTGGCATATGGACATAAATGGATAAGAAATGGTTTAGAATGATGGATAATCAAGCTAGATATGAAAATGGATCATGGATAACAAACCCCGATTTTAGCCTAAAATCAATCTTAAACGTGTTTCCACAAGCCTCTAATAAAATGAATGAAGCCAATCCTTGGGCTACTGAACAAACCACAACTGAACAATAGTCATCTGAAACTATCATCCTATGAATTTCTGATAATAAGTTATGAACCACTTTGAACAATTTTTGGGAAAATAAATCCATAGAGGAACAAAGTATGGACGGATGAACTCTGATGAACCTGATGAATATGACCACACAACAACTTGACAGTCACTACTTGAGAAATATCCCACTGAAACGGGTAACTTGCACTTGAAGCAATCTCTTGATAGTTTGACCAAGATTAGGTCCAACTTCCATCTGAACTGGATCATGAACAAACATCCACATTTGAGTTGAAATCATTTCATTGTCTTTGATAAACCTTGCAAAATCCTTGATGCACATAGAGAGAAAAAAAACAGGCAAACTGCAACATATTTTTTTGTATTTTTGGTTACAGGTTAGTAAACCTAATCAAATATAAAGCAAGTAAGAAATACACAGATATTCAGGAGAAAGACAGACTCTGATCTTGTTTGTGATATAAGATGAAAATGACATGTGGAATCTTAGGGGTAAAAAATAGGGTATTAAAAAAATCACAAAAAATCGAACGGAAATTTATACCATTCGTACAACCTACACTTCTTACCAACTTCTTGACCTAAAATCAACCAATTCCACGAAGTGACTTTGATATCGTTAACAATATCTTCAACATTATACAATGCATCATTGAACAAAATATTATTTCTAGCCCTCCAAATGTTCCAACAAGTTATAAACCAAATTGAATTTATCTTTCCCGCTTTACTACGACCTTTAAGAGTCGTGTACCAAACCTTCGCATGACGGCTACAGGTAGTTTCCGAAATTCTTCCAATATCCACCCACGCACAAATCTTTCCCTAAACCAAGGAAGAACTTTGACATGAGATGAATAAATGAAAATTATCCTCTAAATGACGGAAGCAAAACACGCAAATCTTATCATACTCATTATCAATTAAGCATCTTTCCACCAAATTAGATCTCGTGGGGAGCCTGTCGAGCACCAACCTCCAACCAAAAATGTGCACTTTCGTCGGTATGACCGTCTTCCAAAGTAACTCCAGGAAATCTTCACATTCAGCCTCAAGCTCATAAACAGAAGAGGAATTATTCAAGTAAGAATAATAGGAATTAACCGTGTATGACTTAGAATCGTGTAACGACCATTGCCACACATAATGATCTTGTTTTTTAACAGAGCAATCTTCCAACAACATACAGAATGCGTTCCATTTGGAATTAGGAGGAGAAACATTAATGTCCAACAAAACAGGCAGGTTCCAATGCCATTGGTCACCTTCCCAATCTCCCATATCTCTTATTGAATTCGCCTAGTTTCTGCAGGCCTGAAACAGAACCGGGTGTAAGACCCTAATTTTTGACCCCTAAGATTCCACATATCATTCACATCTCATTTTGCATCTTTACCACAAAAAATATCATGCATTGGTTCCCTTGTCCCTCTCATTCTTTGGGTTTATGCCTTGCAAGGTTTACCGAGTATCTGTGTGTTTCTTATTCACTTTATTGCTTTATTTGTTTATATTTTACAAACCTTAACCAAAACCCAAAAATATTTTGTTTTCTCTTTATTGACATTTTCAGGGGAGGAACAGGTTAAAAATGCCAAAATAACAGTACCACAGCTCGAATGATTTCATCTGAACAAAGTCAAAGTTGATCCGCAAACAATTAAAAATTCATTTGATCAAGAGTTTCCGAGTTTTAATTGATTTTTATTCAAGAAATTCCAAGGTTCATGTGTTTATTTCCATGCCTTCTTTGAAAAGCAAAAAAAGAATCGAGCCGGAACTACAACAGTGCAACAAAATGCTCATTTTTCACAAATTTTGCACTGAGTAACCGATTAACGTTTGGTGAGTAACCGGTTACCCTCGTGAAAATTTGGAAAAATTCAGCAAATTCAAATTCAGCAATTTTACACCAATCTCAACCCTTGATCACATTGGAATATTCTAGACCATCTCATTTTAATTCCCCTACATCACTTTGATCATTTCCTACCATACACCACCACTAATCACCACTCTTTTATGAATTTCCCTCCAAATTCAAATTCTAAGCCTAATTTACATTTCCAAACCAAATTCCAAACCACCAATTTTCCAAGCCTAAACTCTATAAATAGAGCCTTCATTTCATCCATTTCACAAGCTTTTGATAGCCAAATTCACCTTGTCAAAATTCTTCTTGACTCTCAATTTTCCCCAACTACCAAATTCACCAAAGCTCACATTTCTTCTTTTCAAAGTTAACAAGAATTCACATTGAATCTTGTTCAACTTTGAGCTAAACCTTCATCCATTCACTTTTTTATCATCAATTTCAGTAGATCAAGACTTTGGAGTTTGGGTCTTGAAGCAATTTGAAGGAATTTTCAGATTTGGAGTGGTAATCTCATTTTCCACCATTATTGTTCTTGATTCATCTTCCACAATGTAGATCTTTGGAGATCCTTATTACTTGATCCTTTGGATCTTGTAATTGTGTTTAATTGTTGTTTTTCACTGTTGTTTTACTTTAAATTTCGTGCAATTTCAATTCCATGATCATAAGGTCTTTGTAAAAAAGTTTGAAAGTGGATCATGCTGAATTTTGCACATTTTTCTGCATTATGGTGCAGAGTAACCGGTTAACATCTGGTGAGAAACCGGTTACTGTGTGTTAATTTTGAAAAACTGCGCTTATTTTGAACTAAGTAACCGGTTAACACCTGGTGAGTAACCGGTTACTTCAAAACAGAATACATATTTTGCTTTGTTTTTGGGGCTATTTTGGTTCCTTTTCCATTTCTTTTCCCTTCCCTTTGTTTTTAGCCTTAGATCACATAATTGTGTGTTTTAATTTGGCTTTCTCTTCATCTATTTCTGTATTTATTTGGATCGATGAAAGTCTTAAAGATCTTGGAATTCTTTTGTTGAATTTTGATAGAGACGGGATCGCTACCACTTTTCTTTTCGTGCGGTATTGCTTTCGGATGACGATTTACATATCGTTCATCTAGGATGCATTATCATAAAGAGCTATTGACCGGCCTCATTGTAGGGTAATTACTTCGTAAATTACTCGGTGATTGCTTAACATAGCGCAATATTTGTCCCGCATCGGAAAACTATCAAGAATAGTTGATTATTTGTCATTTGGTTCAAAACTTATGAAACTTGTTGTTAGGAGGCTTTGGTCTTATCAATCCTCTAATGAGTTCTCATTAATCTTGACCTAAGTGCAATTATTCAATTATAATTGATCACTAACTCTAACAACTAATCACTAATTTACTAACATTACTATTGTACTAATCTTTTACAATTCCTTCTCGCTCCCTATCTCTCCTTCACTTTTATGCTTCATTTTTATCATTTCATATCATGTTTATGCTTCTGCAATTTTTCCTTTGTCCGTTGGACATATGTTTATGCTTCTGCAATTTTTCCTTTGTCCGTTGGACACATGTTTATGCATATGCCTTTTTCTCTTTGTCCACTTGGACCTAAAACATAAATACAGGCTAAAACCTCTAAAAAACTTGTGCTTCTAATCTTGGATTATGGTTACTATTCTTTGCAATGGACATGGAGTTTTGCACCTAGACCTTGGACTTCAATGCTAATCTTGAATCCTTAAACTTAGACCTTGGACATCCAATGCAATTCTTGGAACCTTGGACATAGACTTAGGACCTTTCTCCCTTTGCTTTGGAATTATGGTTCGAAGACTTGGAAGCTTACTTTTGTGGTTAGATATTTCTTATCCTTAGCTTTTACTTTTATGCTTTAGGATAGTCACTACTTCTGCTCCCCATTCTTAAATTTTCAAAACTCTCTCCCTTTTTCAAAACATTCTTGATTTCAAACCATCACCTCTTTCATAATCAAACCTTGACTTTGTCAAGTGATTTTACTCTTTTCTTTTCATTTCTTAACAAATGCTAAACTACATAAGCATATTGACACTTTTTTCTCAAAAGACTTTAAGAAACACCAAACTCATTTACTCTTTTTTGGGCCCTCGTGCACTTTTCTCTTTCAAAATTTTTTTCATAAGTTTAGACATGATTCATTTATTTAAGCGGAATTATTCGCTTGGAAATGACGACTTGTCTTTACATTTAAAAACAACCAAAACAAACAAATTTTCATTCTTTGTACCACGAACTACGGGGTTTTGATCCTACATTGCACATCGTGGGTACGTAGGCATGAGGCGACAAGTCTCTCCAAACACAAAAATCTAAAAAACAATTTCTCTTCTCATCTCCTTAATCACTTTTCAAGTGAACTTTTTCAGACCAAAAGCGGTAAATATTTCAAAGGGCTCCTATAGAGTACTATAGACGTTTTGGGTGCTAACACCTTCCCATTGCGTAACCAACCCCCCTTACCTAGTCTCTCTTCACTTGTTCTTGTTGTAGAGCTTGTGTAGGTTTTGTTCGCTCTTTTTCCTTTCCTTTTTGGATAAAATAAAAGTGCGGTGGCGACTCTTGCTTTTTGAGTTAAGTTAATCAATAGCTTACACTCACGATTTTGCAGCTACAGAAAAGTGGCGACTCTGCTGGGGATATCCTCGCTTGTGGGGTTCAGCCTACTTTGATTTATTTACTGCTTTTTGTCTGATTTGCTTGTTACTTGATTGTTCTATTTTGGGAGTTCCTCTGTGTGCGAGATATGTCCTATACCCGGACCAGAGTGTACTTTGAGATAGGAGGATGGTATAGTCAAGGGAGCTTTGAGGGAGTCGAATCCTGAAAAAGAAGAACTTGAGAATCCATCCACTCGGTGGTTGCCTCTTTGGAATTACTGATGCCGATCGAGCGATCGTGAAGGCATTACTTTTTCCATAGAAGGCTATAACATCGAGGACCGTAGTAACCTTTAACCCATCCTAGCCTTTTTAGGATCGTGGCGCGGAAGCTATGAAGATGCAAATCTGACTTAGCTGTTACGCGATGCCACACTCAGGTTAGATTCTCTTGAGGATAACTACCAACCTCCGAGCAAGTCAGTGCACTGGTGTGTCTGATAGTGGATTGTGGAACCTGGGCACTCTGTTAGAACCACTGTTTTCTGCAGGTACAATGAAGACAAACCTTAGTACACACCCTTTGTGGATTGGTTCTTACCCTCGACTTCATGCTCGTGACTCGAACCTTTGAACCCGTGTGCTTTGGGTGATCTTGTTTGTGGTTGTTGCATCCATGCACTCTTGCATCCATGAGCATACATATGCATTCTTCCCAGTTGTCTCAGAAACTCATTTCAGCTGTCTCCTTCTCCAGTTATCTATTCCCGTCAAGCTGTTTCCTCAACACAACTACGAAACTAGAGCTGCCGTCAGATTGAGAATGGAAAACCAAGAACAACACAATGCCGGAGTCAGAATGGAAATTGATGAGTTGAAGGCCGGTATGACCAAGCTCACAGAAATGTTGCAAGTTCTGATTGCTAGAGGTGAGCCATCTTAGAGGACTGTGATTGTTGAAACTTCACCTGCAGCTGTTGACCCTCCATTGACTCAGCAACCAGCTTTTACTTGGCCAGAATTTGGGTTACCTCCAAATTACTCGTCGCCCTTTGCAACTACTTCTGTGTTTGTCTCGCCAGTATCTTTAGCTCCATTGTTCAATGAACCTCAACCTGTTGTGCATTCTGTTGCTCAAGCTATTCCTGAGAATCTTTTCGTGTACCATGCTGCTGGTCCATAGTCTGAAAGTCAGGGAGAACTTGGATACATTGAAGAAGTCAGAGAGCAATGGCAAACTCTAGACAAAAGGATAAGAGCCGTGGAAGGAAGTGATGTCTTTAGTGCTGCTGCAATGGACATGTGCTTGGTTTCCGACTTGGTTATTCCTCCAAAATTCAAAACTCCTGATTTTGAGAAATGCAAGGGGCACACCTGTCCCAGAACCAACTTGGTGATGTACTGCCACAAGATGGCTGCTTATGCCAAAAACGACAAGCTGCTCATTCACTGTTTCCAAGACAGCTTAAGTGGGGCTTCAATGAAATGGTATATGAGACTTAATAAGAACCGTATCCAAAGCTGGATGGACTTGTCTGATGCTTTCTTAAAGTAGTATAAGTACAATCTTGACATGGCACCTGACCGTCGTCAATTGCAAAACATGTCTCAGAAAGAAAAAGAATCCTTTAAGGAGTACGCTCAGCGCTGGAGAGAGCTAGCTGCTCAAGTGGAGCCACCTTTGGCTGAAAAAGAATTGACTGGTTTATTCATGGATACTCTTCAGCCACTCTTTTGGGAAAAAATGATAGGCAGTGTATCATCTGGTTTTGTTGACCTAGTCACTATTGGAGAAATACTAGAAGAAGGTATCAAGAAAGGAAGGATTGCTAATGCTGAAGCCCTTATGGTGCTAAAAAGTATGCTTGGAATTTTCAAAAGAAAAAGGATGGAGATACCCATGCTGTTTCAGTTGAAGGGAAACATCGTCATGGACAACAACAATATGTAGCTGCAGTTGCTCCTGTTATCAATGCTCAAAACGTTCAAGCTCCTCGTCATCCTATTAGACAAAATCAGAATCGCAATAGGGTTAACTTTGATCCTATCCTGATGTCTTACACTGATCTGTATCCAGATCTTATAAAGAAAGGTTTAATTACAACAAGGACTCTACCTCCTCCTCCAAATCCTCTCCCAGCCGGCTATAGGGTTGATCTTCACCGTGAGTTCCATCAAGGTGGGGCAGGCCATAACTTGGAAGGTTGCTTTGCATTGAAAGCTATAGTACAAGAATTGGTGAACTTAAAGATTCTGGACTTTGTTGATAATAATCCCAATGTTGACAACAATCCTTTGCCAGAGCATGCCAAGTGAAGTTTGAGTCAGTTCAGACAGATCATCTCCTAAAGCTAGTGCTTCAGACAGGACAACTCATCCTTGTTGCTGATTAGTCACTAGGCCTTGTTTCTTTCTGTTTGCATTTTCTTTGATTGTATTGTTTGTTTGCTTTCGAATTTTACTTGTACTTCATGGTAATTTCAATGAAATGAGCATTGCAATGTTTTGATTCAATTCATTTATATCCACTGTGTGCATCTTTATGCTTTCTTTTTTCACAAAAACAAAAATATATCTCTTGTTCACTTTCTTTATCAAGCTTTTGTTTATGCAAAGACTGGAGGGAGGATGATGAAAACAAAATACCTAAAATTGCTGAACTGTATGCTTTCAATTAAAACTTGGTTGATGATGTACAGGCATTGTCTCAACTCCCAAACACTAGAGAAATAAGGAAGTTAATCCCTTGTCAACCCCTTTGAGCCTAGAAGTTGTAGTTTCTTTTTGTACGGAAAAACCCGCAATCTTAACCTGGGGATGGGTAGTTCTCAGTTAATTTGATTGTGCATGCAGGACGCCTTCCAATAAAGGTTGCAATCACAGGCTTTCCATCACACACATCAAAGAAGTGTCGAAGATGTCTTTCAAATCAAAAGCCAATGATGGTTCACCGTAATCATTAAGCCAGACAGTCACTATGTTTAAAAAAAAAGAATGAAAAATCAAATGAAAAGCCCGCTAAGTCAAAAACTATGAAGAAAACTTAGGCAAAAATTGGGGCATCCCGCTGACTGTAAACTCAAATGACACAGTTGGGGAAAAAGTTAGGGATAACAAAAGAAAAATCATGAGGTTACCAAAATCCTCAAAGACAAAACGAGTTACTGAGGTCCTCATCAAAAAACAACAAAATGTTGTAAGGGAGAAATGACTGCCATCTCAAAAAATCCTTTGGCCCTTGAGCCATCATCATAACAGTGTTGCAATTCCAAAATCTCCTGGAACTTGAATGCATAGTTTGAATTAACTGAGCATAGGACTGGAGATCATCATGAAGAATGGGTTAGGTAAAAATAAACTTTGAGCCTATATCCTTTGTTTCAAAAACTGTGAACCAGACCACGTCACAACCTTCAAAAGACCTAATTGAAGTCAGGTTTCTTTTGAAAGCATACTATAGCAAGGTTGCGTAAACTGACTCCTATGTGTGTTGCCAATCATTTGCTTTGATGTCATACCTTTGCGTTCTCTTTCACTTTGCATGTTTAAACCACCGTGTTTTGACAAGTGATTCATTTTGCTTTGCATAAATAATATCATTTCAAAAATGATTTTTGATTTCAAAATTGCATTGAGCTTTGCATTAAAATTGCCATGTTTGAATAATTTTATTTGCAAGCAAACTTTTCTCATCAAGAATTTTCAAACAGTTGAGAAACTTGGTCAGTGATCCTATCAGGGGCACATTACTTCCAGATCCTGTTCAAGATTTTTTGCTCAGTGTAAATTATTCTCTGAATTGGTTAACCAGAAGATCTCCTTCAAGACTCATGCTGAGTTTAGCCTTCTTAACAGTCATTCTAAGAACTGAAGCCATGATCAGTTCATCCCAAGCAATTGAAGCCATGATCAGTTTATTCTCATCAATCATTTCAAGAATTGAAGCCATGATCAGTTTATTCTTTCCCTGCAGTAGTCAAACTAAAGCTATGATCAGTTTATCCACATCAGTCAATCAATATGGGGCAGTCTTCTTCAAGAATCCTCAGGATGCCTTTCCTTAAAAGACCATCAGCCTGATACAATTCATAAGTGTGACAGAGACGTGTTCAACATCTTCTCTCCAAGCAGAGTGGGCAGTGTTCTCCGTGTTGAGGAATTAGAGTTCCTTTCTTCCTTCACAAAAGATTTTATCTTAGTTGTCTCTATCATTTGCATTGCATACATAAATCATTCATATATCATATATAGAAATATTTTCATAGCTTGAAGTGTGCTTCACGCTCATATGCATTTTTTCGAGGTCTCGTTGCTTTCAACATCTTACCTTGTGACCAAAGTCCAACTTACTTGAAGCCTACCAAAACTTTTACCTGCCTTTGCATTCAGTGCCACTCCGGAATGATGTCGTTTACCTGTCTTCTTTCTTTCCAGTGCTATTCCTAGATGTTGTCGTTTACCTGTGCATCTATTGCTGTTGTTAGATGTTTGTTTTCTTTCACCCCAGTGCTATTCCTGGATCTTTATATTTCTTTCACTCCAGTGTCATTCCTGGATGTTTGTCTCTTTTGATCTCCAGTGCCATTCCTGGATATCTTGTTCCTTTTGTTTCTCCCAGTGCTATTCCTTGAAGTTTTTTTCTCTCTTCTGTAATCCCCATTAGATCTGCTTGGATATCTTTCAGTGCCATTCCTGAAAGTTTTATCTGCTCATTCAGTGCCATTCCTGGATGTCTTTCTCATTACCATTCAGTGCCATTCCTGAATGTAGTGATTTACCTTTACCTTTCAGTGCCATTCCTGAAAGTTTTATCTATTCATTCAGTGTCATTCCTGAATGAGTTCTCTCCTTTGCATTCAGTGCCATTCCTGGATGTCTTTCTCATTACCATTTAGTGCCATTCCTAAATATAGTGATTTATCTTTACCTTTCAGTTCCACTTCTGAAAGTCCCTGCTCACTTTATTCAATGCTATTCTTGGATATCGTGAACTTTTTTATCCAATGCCATTCTTGGATACTTCTGATATATTTTCCAGAACTTTTCTCACTTCATCCAATGTTATTCTTAGATGTTGAGATTCCTTTTATCCAATGCCATTCTTGGATATCTCTTCCTCAACAGAGTCTAATGCCATTCTTAGACACCTTTTCCCCAGCCAAGTTCAATGTTATTCTTGGATATCTCTGATGTTTAACCTTGCCATCCAATGCCATTCTTGGATGACCTCAGTGAAGTTTTCAAATGGAATTTTGTTTATGTCCAATGTTATTCTTGGACGTCTCTGATGTTTTTTGTTGCCTCATTCAATGCCATTCTTGAATGTTGTGGTGCCTTTCATCCAATGCCATTCTTGGATATCTTATCCCCAATTTAGTGTTTTTTTTACCTCCATCCAATGCTATTCTTGGATGACGCTGCTGTTTTTACCAAAAACTTTCTTGTTGTTGTCCAATGCCATTCATGGACGTCTTTTGACATACTTTTGTCTCGTTTGTAGTTTCTATCCAATGTTATTCTTGGATGTCACTGCTTGCCTTTGCAGGGTCTTGTCTCTCTATTTCCAACTATTGATGGATACTTCTTGTCACCTTGTAAGATCTCCAGAAATAGCTTGTGTTCCCCGGCGTGTCTTTTCACGTCATCTCTCTCATTTACCTCAATCCATTGTTTCAAGTTTCCCCGCAGTCTGTTTCATTCTTTGCATTCAAATCATCTTGTGGCATCTTAGGGCAAAAAAATGAAGCTTTTTGTATTTAAGTATCTTCATATCTCCCGATAGAAGAGACTTAAATAGTGGCAGCTGTAAGACCCTAATTTTTTACCCCTAAGATTCCACATATCATTCACATCTCATTTTGCATCTTTACCACAAATAATATCATGCATTGGTTCCCTTGTCCCTCTCATTCTTTGGGTTTATGCCTTGCAGTGTTTACCGAGTATCTGTGTGTTTCTTATTCACTTTATTGCTTTATTTGTTTATATTTTACTAACCTTAACCAAAACCCAAAAATATTTTGTTTTCTCTTTATTGACATTTTCAGGGGAGGAACAGGTTAAAAATGCCAAAATAACAGTCCCATAGCTCGAATGAATTTCATCTGACCAAAGTCAAAGTTGATCCGCAAACAATTCAAAATTCACTTGATCAAGTGTTTCTGAGTTTTAAATGATTATTATTCAAGGAATTCCAAGGTTCATGTGTTTATTTCCATGCCTTCTTTGACAAGCAAAAAAAGAATGGAGCCGGAACCACAATAGTGCAACAAAATGCTCATTTTTCATAAATTTTGCACTGAGTAACCGGTTAACATTTGGTGAGTAACCGGTTACCCTCGTGAAAATTTGGAAAAATTCAACAAATTCAAATTCAGCAATTTTACACCAATCTCAACCCTTGATCACATTTGGAATATTTTAGACCATCTCATTTTAATTCCCCTACATCACTTTGATCATTTCCTACCATACACCATCACTAATCACCACTCTTTTATGAATTTCCCTCCAAATTCAAATTCCAAGCCTAATATATATTTCCAAACCAAATTCCAAACCACCAATTTTTCCAAGCCTAAACTCTATAAATAGAGCCTTCATTTCATCCATTTCACAAGCTTTTGATAGCCAAATTCACCTTGTCAAAATTCTTCTTGACTCTCAATTTTCCCCAACTACCAAATTCACCAAAGCTCACATTTCTTCTTTTGAAAGTTAACAAGAATTCACATTGAATCTTGTTCAACTTTGAGCTAAACCTTCATCCATTCACTTTTTCATCATCAATTTCAGTAGATCAAGACTTTGGAGTTTGGATCTTGAAGTAATTTGAAGGAATTTTCAGATTTGGAGTGGTAATCTCATTTTCCACCATTGTTGTTCTTGATTCATCTTCCACAATGTAGATCTTTGGAGATCCTTGTTACTTGATCCTTTGGATCTTGTAATTGTGTTTAATTGTTGTTTCTCACTGTTGTTTTACTTTAAATTTCGTGCAATTTCAGTTCCATGATCATAAGGTGTTTGTAAAATAGTTTGAAAGTGGATCATGCTGAATTTTGCACATTTTTCTGCATTCTGGTGCAAAGTAACCGGTTAACATCTGGTGAGTAACCGGTTACTCTGTGTTAATTTTGAAACACTGCGCTTATTTTGAACTAAGTATCCGGTTAACACCTGGTGAGTAACTGGTTACTTCAAAACAGAATGCACATTTTGCTTTGTTTTTGGGGCTGTTTTGGTTCCTATTCCATTTCTTTTCCCTTCCCTTTGTTCTTAGCCTTAGATAAAATAATTGTGTGGTTTAATTTGGCTTTCTCTTCATCTATTTCTCTTTTTATTTAGATCGATGAAAGTCTTAAAGATCTTGGAATTCTTTTGTTGAATTTCAATCGAGACGAGATCGCTACCACTTTTCTTTTCGTGCGGTATTGCTTTTGGATGACGATTTACATATAGTTCATCTAGCATGCATTAGCACAAAGAGCTATTGACCGGCCTCATTGTAGGGTAATTACTTCGTAAATTACTCGGCGATTGCTTAACATAGTGCAATATTTGTCCCGCATCGGAAAACTATCATGAATAGTTGATTATTTGTCATTTGGTTCAAAACTTATGAAACTTGTTGTTAGGAGGCTTTGATCTTATCAATCCTCTAATGAGTTCTCATTAGTCTTGACCTAAGTGCAATTATTCAATTATAATTGATCACTAACTCTAACAACTAATCGCTAACTTACTAACATTACTATTGTACTAATCTTTTACAATTCCTTCTCGCTCCATATCTCTCCTTTACTTTTATGATTTATTTTTATCATTTCATATCATGTTTATGCTTCCGCAATCTTTCCTTTGTCCGTTGGACATATGTTTATGCTTCCGCAATTTTTCCTTTTCCGTTGGACACATGTTTATGCTTATGCCTTTTTCTCTTTGTCCACTTGGACCTAAAACATTAATAAAGGCTAAAACCTCTAAAAAACTTGTGCTTCTAATCTTGGACTATGGTTACTATCCTTTACAATGGACATGGAGTTTTGCACCTAGACCTTGGACTTCAATGCTATTCTTGAATCCTTAAACTTAGACCTTGGACATCCAATGCAATTCTTGGAACCTTGGACTTAGACTTAGGACATTTCTCCCTTTGCTTTGGAATTAAGGTTCGAAAACTTGGAAGCTTACTTTTGTGGTTAGATGTTTTTTATCCTTAGCTTTTACTTTTATGCTTTAGGATAGTCACTTCTTCTCCTCCCCATTCTTAAATTTTCAAAACTCTCACCCTTTTACAAAACATTCTTGATTTCAAACCATCACCTCTTTCATAATCAAACCTTGACTTTGTCAAGTGATTTTACTCTTTTCTTTTCATTTCTTGACAAATGCTAAACTACATAAGCATATTGACATTTTTTTCTCAAAAGACTTTAAAAAACACCAAACTCACTTACTCTTTTTTGTGCCCTCGTGCACTTTTCTCTTTCAAAACTTTTTTTATAAGTTTAGTCATGATTCATTTCTTTAAGCGGAATTATTCGTTTGGAAATGACGATTTGTCTTTACATTTAAAAACAACCAAAACAAACCAATTTTCATTCTTTGTACCATGCACTACGGGGTTTTGATCCTACATTGCACATCGTGGGTACGTAGGCATGAGGCGATAAGTCTCTCCAAACACAAAAATCTAAAAAACAATTTCTCTTCTCATCTCCTCAATCACTTTTGAAGCGAACTTTTTCAGACCAAAAGCGGTAAATATTTCAAAGGGCTCCTATAGAGTACTATAGACGTTTTGGGTACTAACACCTTCCCATGCGTAACCAACCCCCCTTACCTAGTCTCTCTTCACTTGTTCTTGTTGTAGAGCTTGTGTAGGTTTTGTTTGCTCTTTTTCCTTTCCTTTTTGGATAAAATAATAGTGCAGTGCGACTCTTGCTTTTTGAGTTAAGTTAATCAATAGCTTACACTCACGATTTTGCCGCTACACCGGGAACTTGTACTTCAGAGCCGTATCTCCTAACCAAACCGACTGCCAAAACGCCACACCAGACCCATCACCAATGGAGCAATCCAGAAAATTACAGAAGCTGTCTAGAGACTCAGAAACAGAGACCGAAAGGATGTCCTTCATCCATAGGGAATCGGTCTTCAAGCAGCCAACATCTGAAAAAGTCTGCACTTTGATGCTCAAATTACTGTATCTGTTTACAAGAGTTTTCCTCCATATTTCGTTTCCGCCAGAATGAAACTTCTATAACCACTTTGCGAGCAAGGCTCGATTGGACCGACCAACGTGTTTATTAGTAGAAGCACCAGCCCAAAGAAACCGACGCTAGATTCCGATAATATCCTTCACGACCTTCTTGGGGGCCTTGAAGAAAGCCAGGTGATGAATGGGGAGATTAACAAGAACCGAGTTAATGAGGGACACTCTACCCCCAATAGACAAGGTTTGCCCAATCTATCTTGAGAGTCTACTCCTCAAACAAGATAAGACCGGATTCCAAAATGAGCAGCGGCGGTGATTGCCTCCGACTGTTAGGCCCAGAAAATTGAAGGGGAGGCTTCCTGATTTACAGTGTAAGAACATCTCAGCAGCTGAGAGGAAATCATGATCAACACGAATCCCATTTAAACAACTTTTAGAGAAATTTATTTTAAGGCCAGAAGTCAGTTCAAATGCCCTCAAAATAGAATTGAAAGCCCAAATATTAGTAACCGATCCATCTCTGATAAGTAAAGAATCATCGGCGAACTGGAGCATACTAACAGTTGGAGAGCCTTGAACCTTGAAATCAGACAAAAAATTATTGGAAGAAGCAGATCTAACCAAGCTAGCCAGGCCCTCAGCTACAACAACAAACAAACAAGGAGCTAACAGATCGCCTTGTTTCAAACCCCTACCAGCCTTGAAATCCTTCGATGGGCTTCTGTTAATTAAAATCGACATATAACTATTGAACACAGATCCGCGAACCCATTTCAACCAATTACAACCGAATCCCATCTTAATCAACATATCTTCAAGGTACGGCCAATCCACACAGTCATACGCCTTTGCAAAGTCAACTTTAAAAAACAAATAGTCCTTCTTAAGCCTTTTAGCGTAATCAGCAATTTCACTTGCCAAGAGAACACCATCGAATATCTGACGCCCCGGTATGAAAGTAGTTTGAGAAGGAGAAATAAGCTTGTGAATAATCTTACTCAGTCTGCTAGCAAGCAACTTGGGGATAGTCTTAAGGACGCAACTGACTAAACTTATAGGCCTGAATTCTTCAAAATGTTGAGGATTCTCAACTTTCAGAATCAGCGAAATGAAGGAGGATGCAAACATCTTAGGCAGGTAACCAGTTTTGAAGAATTCCAGGATACAGTTAGAAAAATGATCACCTATAATATTCCAGCAAGACTTGATAAACTTGAAATTAAATCCATCGACCCCTGGGAACTTGTTACCGTCGCAGCCAAACACTGCAGCTTTTACATCAGGAACACCAAAATCAGATTCAAGGAAAATTCTATCAGCCTCATCAAGACGAGAAACAAAATCAGAATTTCTCCTAAAATTGATCAAATTCTGATTCTGGTATCTATCCTTAAAAAACTTCACAGCTTCTGATTTTATCTCCTCAGGGTCTTCCACGAGAACACCTCACACTTTAATAGCAGAAAGACGGTTGGAACGAGTCCTCGTTGTAAGGGAGTTATGAAAGAATTTGGTGTTGAGGTCACCATCTTGGAGCCATCGCACTCAGACTTCTGGGCCAACATACTTTCTTTAAGTTTCAAATTCGACCACATCTCCTCATGTTGTCTCAATCTATCCCTACCAACCTCTTCATCTCGGCTACCAAAATCCAACTCAGAACCCAACTCAATTAGATTAAGCTCATGCACTTTATATTCTATTTTTAAGTCAAGCCACCCAAAGACATTGACATTCCAACTTCTCAGGTCTGTTTTGAGAGCTTGGAGTTTCTTGAGCAGAATGTGACAATGAGTCAACAACCAATTGAAAGTCCTAAATGGTTTAGGACCCCAATTAACGTTATTAGAATTCAACCACACAGTGCGATGTCATCCACTTGATTCTTCAAAGACAAGAGTGTTATAGCAATGTCATCCACCAATATTCTATCCAATCTACTTCTGCTTATACCATTGGAATTAAACCACGTGAACCGATTTCCAATGACCGGAAGATCGATCAGGTTCAAAGCCTCAATGAAAAGGCCAAAATCCCTCATTTCACTACTGCCTGAATCACTTAAACCTTTCCTTTCATCTCTATTTTTAACTGCGTTGAAATCCCCGCCCACGATCCACCCACCACCAGGGAATCTTCTCTTAACTTCAACCAAATCCCTCCACAGTCTCTTTTTATCAGGAAGACCACAAGGAGAATACACATTGATCACGTTCAACCTTTGTTTTAACAAATTTTCGGATAGGTTGTACTTATTGAGCAATTCACTTGGGAACATAACAGTGCTCAGAATCATATTCACTTCTTCACTGCTATTTGCTGGCAAAGATTTTTCGATTTAGGCTTATGATATTTTCTCTAGAATAACTTTTTAAAGCATACAAAGGGCTTGTTTGTTTCAGTTTTAAAAAATAGATTTTTTCTTTGTATTTTTAAAAATAGATTTTGTAAAACTGTTTTTTAAAATATTACCAGTTTTTCTCTATATTAATTTTTCCTAAATTGCAAGACTAACATTTTATGAAAAAAGTTGTATCTCAAAATTAAGTGGTTTTTTGATATTTTGATATCCAAAAAAAATTTACGATAAAGTGTTGATAATTCTAAAATAACATTTTAAGAATCACTATTCAAACCAAATTTTCATTTGAAACTTTTATGAAAAATTTCTATATAAATTTTTTTCAACAAAATTTTGTTACACTATAAAAATTATTTTAAAAAAAAGGCAAAACAAACAGGCCCTAAGTTTTTTTGCTGCTACAGATGTTTATGATCTATAAAGCATGGCGTATTTAGGATGGAACCATACAAATCTAATTAAGTTGTTAAATATAAGTGGTTAAATATTTGCTTGGGCAGATAAGGAAGAGGGAAACTTTACAAACAGCCAATATCCTACTAGACATTGACATAATACAATTACAAATAAATAAACTGAATTAGAGTGCAGTACATAGGCATATTTTAACTAAAACCTTAATTCAAATTAACAGAAATTTTAGGACGACAACAATAACATATAAGTTTTATCTCACTAAACGAAGTCGTATACGACTATACGTGATTCAAATTACAACACTAAATATAAATATATAACCTATGAAGTACGGACTCCGATACGAACACTGGGACACGACACGACACGGACACTCCGACACCGATAATATTAAAACAAAGGACACAAACACCGCAATATATAAGAGAGTATTTAAACTATAGTTATCCGCCTATGATTAAAAAAATTGAAAATATTCTAATCAAAATTAATATTTTTAATTTTTTATTGATAGCATAACTTAAAAACAAGTTTAACAATTTTAAATTTGTGTGATATTTGTACAAAATATGTATAAAGGTGTGTTGAAGCAAAGAAAAAACAAATTTTTGGTTGAAAAACTTGTCTGAATTGTCTGACATATGTATTATAAGCGTCATACAGATGTCAACCATTGATTCAAAGAATGTCGAAACAAAGAAAAAAAATCATTATTTAGTGGGACACTTGTCTGACTTTTCCGACACTTCTTTGACTTTTCCAACACGTGTCGTACGGGTGTCATACAAGTGTCGGACACCGACGCGTGTCCGACACCGCGACACGCCTATTCCTAGAAGTGTCTCTGCTTCATACTTAACTGAAACTTAAAACAACATAATTCTGTGACACAACCATAAAGATTAATTTAAATTTCTTCTGTGTGAAATTTATTGACACCCCATAGATTTGCAAACGTTATTAACACCCCTTGTAGTAAACAGATAGGTAAGAGCAAGACTTGTGAGTGTGACACACATTCCAAATGACAAAAGCCATAATAGAAATGTTTTTCGTGTAGGAATTCAAGATAATAATCGTCATATAAAGTAGCTAAGATAGCTTCTACATCACATATATTAACTCCGGTTTTATTCGAACACAATGCGGGTCCATCGTCGAGACCAGCTTGCACGACACCAATAGGTGGATTAGTGTCGAGTGAAAATGTTACAGTTGAGATTATAAAAACTGTTAAACTTATGCTACTTTTTATACCTTTTATCCATTTTTCTTTAACTTTGTATTCAAAACACTCTACTGTCCATAATTTGTTTGATCATTTAAATATGAAGCTTTACCTGTAGTTAGAATTTATCGGTGTGTTTTGAAAGCATGAATTACCAAACATGTGTTTACAAAGCATGAATGTGCATCAGATTGTCCATGTGTGTAGGGAGGGCATATGTGTTTTGTTATTTCGGTATCGCTACTAGATGAATTATATGGAAGTTGTACCGGTGGGCTTAATAAATTATACATGTGATTGTAGGTTAATTCGAGGCAAAATTTTTGCCGCAGCGATTTGAAAAGTTATAGAAAAGCTATATCAGGGAACTTTATGTAAATATAGTGAGCTTAAACGCGGCAAAAGAGAAAACAATGGTTCGACATGGTTAATGTAAGACATGTAATTTCTTTTTTAGTAGTTTGATGATAATATATATTTTTGAGTTTAATTTATTATTGTATATTTTTTCAGTCACTTGTATGCTGAGATCATTGTGATGATGTTAAAATGGAAGGCATGTTTCATCAGAAATGTGGTAAACAAGTGGCTGATATTTTGCAAAAGGATGGAAAGAATGTGAAAACGCCGCCTTGGATGGTTGTAGATACATGGACATTTCTTCTTGACAAGTGGAAGTCAAATGATTTCAAAGCGCTCTCCCAAAAAAATAAGATTAATAGATCATTAAGAAGAGTGGGGTAGTCCATAAGATAGAGCGTAGAGCTCACCACGATGTTGCATTTGATTTGGTATGTATTCTATTTGTAATTACAATGAGTTAATATAACTATATTAAATATACATTTTAACCATACATGTTGTCTTTAATTATAGGCTATAAAGCTCAAGTGACCTGCACATCCGGATGAGATCTTCATTGCCACTCACATAAAGAAGAATGGGGAGTGGGTTAACAGTCATGCCGCAACAACACATGTAAGTTTCTTAAGTTTCTAATGTAATTTATCTAGAATTTGTTTCCCATTATGTGTTTCTTGTTTATTTAGTGTGATATGATTAATATTATTAACCATAGTGAATGATTAATCATAAGATGAATGTTGGTAGACATATTTTACGAATTATCCAGTATGCTCAATCGATCCTTGACCCTGGTTTCCCTAAATCAGCCAACAATCCTCAACAATTATTTACAACATAAGTGGTTAGTTTAACTCTAGTCTCATAAAATTTAAATGATTGATTGCTTGTTCCAACCAATCATCATTGTATTGAGACTCAATCCAAATATATATATATATATATATATATATATATATATATATGATATTAGAGTACTGGAATGTGAGATAGACAATTAAAATGTGTTAAAAAGTATGCTCTTGTCATTTCCATAAAAAATTGGTATGTTTTAAAATGGTTAATTAGCTTATGTTGTACTTTGTAGTCAATAGTAATAACGTTTTATCTTCAATCTCATCCTAAACCCAATATAATTCAATGATATACATAAAGGACTATTAAGTGTACCATTCAGTATGAATTAATTTAGGATGTATGAAAGATTGCTTACAGAAGAGGGTAAGTAAACTGATCCGATGTGCTCGAACGGGTCCACGCGGGCTGGTCGTTATGGAGGTGTCCGGATGGGTGCTGGTCGTACTGTCTGTCCGGTAAGTGATTGAGGAGAAGTGGTGGTGTACTTGCAAGGCACTCCGACGCTCAAGTAAGAAAGGGTCAGAAGAAAGGGGCAAGTACAAAGTATTAGTTCGTAGGGTGAATATTTGATACCTGACCCTCTCAAGTGAGAGGGTTTATATAGGGCTCTAAGCGCGTGGCTAACGGTCCTATTTTCGGGGCGAAATAACCGTTTTCCCTAAAGAATCGGTTGTTGTCCAAACTAGCCGTTACGACGGGCAGGGTGTCCAAAACTAGCCGTTATGTCGGGCATATGCTTAGTTTCGGGCACCTGCCCATGGCTGTGCGGGGAGCGCTGAAGCTGTGTGTCAGGCTGAATGTCCGGGGAGGAACGTTATGTTCCTTGCCTGGTAGGAGGGGCAGAAAGGTAACTTTCGCCCTCCTGCGGATTGGACTTAGGCGATTTGGGCCACTCTGTAGCAGAGGCTTATTGGGCCAATTCTATCCATTGGTCCAGTCCAGAACAGGAGCCCCCCAAGTCGTTGCTCCCGAGCATGGGAGTGATGACTTAAGGACTCCTCGTTGTCCCGGGGGACTATCATGAAGTCGTCGTTGGATACGAGGACGATTGTCTCGAGGTGCTCGTGGTTCTCCGTGTCCGCGATACTCGTGGTCGAATCCCTCTTGCCCGGTATTCGGGGAGGTGACGCGTCAGATGGAATGGGAAACGTTGGGTCGCCACGTGTGCATCGAGACCTGTGTAGCAGTTAAGTAGGTAATCATGGCTAGTGGGTCGTCATTATTACCTACGGGCGCGTGTGTGTACGTGCCCCTTGGTATAAAATGGGGGAAACCGTCCCATTTTCCACTTTTCCTTCTTCTGATTCTTCCTCGTCACCAGTGCGTTTGCCCGTCACCTTCTTCAAGCAGCCGACCGTCGTGCCGACCACCGTGACAAGTTTCGAGCAACCGTTTTCTTCCACTTTCTTCTAGTAAAATCAAGTAAGTATCCTGATTTTTTTTTTTGCTTGCTTTGCTTCCTTTTGTTGTAAGTGGTAGATTTCATGCGGTTAGGGTTAGTTCTAGACGGCAAAATAAGTAGATTTTCGGCAAGTGTTGGTGGTGGGCGGAGGTTCTGCCTTTTTTTCTGTACCAAATGTCTTGCCGGAATAGGTAGCACGTTTGGTGGTCGTGGTGGCCCGCGTGGTGGTTGCGAGTCGTGACCATCGCGTCCTATCATCCGTTGATGGATTTGGTGAGTTTCCCGTTAGGACGTTTCCAGATTCCGGTAGAGTTTCGACGGAATCTGGGTACAGGCGCGGGGATATTTTGTCCTTCTTTGTTTGATGTTAGGGCTTAGGCCGGGGACGTAGTTCCTAGCCTTTCGCGCGCCCTTTCACTTGTCTTAGCGGTGGAAGGGTGGATTTGATTTCCTGTCGAATTCATTGCCTTTCTCTGCTTTTTCAGGTGATCATAGTGGCGATGGAGCCTGAGAGGGAGGTTATACCCGTTACGTCCGAGGAGGAAATTGTCTCCGAGGAAAGTAGTAGTGCAACAGCCTCGAGTTCTGCGTCCTCGAGTTCGTCGGCTTCGAATTCCTCGAGCGACGTCGAGGGGGAAGCGAGTGATGCCGAGGAGGGAGATGACCTGGGGGTCATGGAGGAAGATGTAATGGAAGAGGACGTAGACGCGTTCTGCCCGGAAGAGTGGGAGGTGGCCGAGCCTTCCGAACACACTTCCACGTTCGCGAGGTTTGCGGCGGACGCTTTTACTGAGGTGGGGCCCTCAGGTGAATGGAGGATGCTTCTGCCTAGCGTGGGCGAGCGGATATGCTCGAGTTTCGGGGACTGCTTCGGGATGTACGAATACGTCTTCAAAGAACTGGGGCTGAGGTTGCCCTTCACTGACTTCCAGCGGTCGGTGTTCCATCATCTGAAGCTGGCGCCTTCCCAACTCCACCCCAATTCGCTGGCCTTTATACGGGCTTTTGAGTTGGTGTGCGAGCACCTTGCTTTGGGGCTCACCATCCCTCTGTTCTTTGCTGTTTTCCACCTACAGCGGCAGCTGACGGGGAAGAGGTACGGATGGATCTCTTTGAAGCAGCCCAAAAAACTGTTCAAGCCGTTCTCGGAGTCCATCCGAAACTTCAAGAGACGATACTACATCGTCGAGCCTCTGTCTGAAGCTGCTCAGGACAGCGTGTATGCCTGGGAGTTAGAGTGTGACGAGAACGGAGAGGAGCTTCTCACCGAGGAGGGGAAGTACGTCGGGGAGAGGGTGTATAAGTTTCCAATCCGCTGGACACCCGACCACTTCTCAAAGAAGCCCAGTGCCTATGTTTTTGAGCCGAGTGCTTTACGCGGGCAGGATGCCGCGTCTTACGAGACCCTGGTGAAGTGGGTCAACTCCTTTCAGCTCGCGACCTGTTGGACGAGCAAGGGTAATCCTATCTTCGAGGAGGATGGCAGTCAAAGGGTCGAGCGTCGGTTTATCCGCGTCAAGGCACTGCTGGAGTGCAAGACTTCTGCGGATGTCACGGCGCTGCTCAGTAGATTTAGTTACTTAGACTTTATTTGCTATTCTTTCTTCCTCGATTCTGACGCGCTTGTTTTCTTTGTGCAGGTGAGATGCCTCAAGCCCGTGACCGTGTGGTGAGGAACGCCATGGAGAGGGGTAAGGCTGGAGCGACCCCCTCCAAGACCCGGACTGCTGCTGGTGCTCGTGCGCCTCCCCCTGTTCAAACTGCTCCGGGGACCTCCTGTTCTCCCACTCCCTGTCCGCGGGATTCTCCGCTGCCTTTGGTCGGGCGACAGAAGCGCCTCCGGAAAACAGATACGGTGGATCTGAGGGGGGCAGTTGAGAAGGGGAAGTTCGAACTTCCTCCGTGCATCAACGATATGAGGTTCTTTGAGGGTAATACCTTGGTTGTTCCTCGGGCTGAATCTCTTAGCCTGGGGAACATGGATCGCGCGGGCAAAAGGGCGATGGTGGCCAGGGATGCTTCTGCCCTCGTGAGGATGCTCGAGATGGCAGCTGTGTACGCTGAGGGGGACCACGTGCTCGAGGCTGAGCTTACTGCTGCTCGGGCCTCCGAAGCGACGCTGAAGGAGGAGGTCCGGAATGCCCGTGAGGCGAAGAAGAAAGCCGAGGAAGAGGCGACAACGCTGAGGGAGGAAGTTACCAAGCTAAAGTCGGAGAAGAAGGCGTCCGAGGAGTTGAACGCGGAGTTGATGGCGGCCAATGCCCCAGGTGATGACGAACCAGAGGAGATAAGAGTGTTGAAGACTCGGGCAGAGCTGGTCGCTGGCATTCTGCAGGCCGAGGATGATGGTATTGCTGTGACCGCGGAGTCTTTTGATAGTGCGGTGGCCCAGTTGCGAGTGGTGAACCCTGGGCTCGAGATTTCGACCGAGGGTACTCACTACCTAGCTCGTGTGGAGGGTGGCCGCATTGTCCTGCCCGAGGGTCTTGTTCTCGATACTCCCGAGGAACATATCGAGGAACAGCCTGTGGAGGAGCCGAGGCCTGAAGCAGCGTCAACCGAGCGTGTGGAAGACTGAAGAGTTTTTGTTGCTTAGCTGTATCTTGTCCGGCCTGCGTGCCGTTGAACTCGTTGTAATCTTATTTTTGTTCTGGGGACGTGACCCCTTTTTAATGTAACAAGCACAATCTTTGGCCCTTGTGGCCTTTTAATTTAATGCCCGGTTAATTTATACAACTTCTGTTTATACTGTTGTATTTTGTTTTAGTTAGTATGCGTGACTGCCCGTCGGAGGGTGTGCTTGTCAACAAGGCTTATTTTTGACAGATTGCTCGTTGCGGTATGAATTCGCCAGTGAGGGAACTGGTCGAACAACCGGGGAAGATCCTGGCGAGGTTGCGAATCTCAGGTCGCGATTGAGGCCTGAGGTCACGGCGTGAACGTCCCATCGCGAGCTGGGGTTCTGCCAATCATGGTACTTGGGCGAAGGCGGTGCTCGATCGAGGACCGCCGACGAGCGGAGCTCCGGTTCATTTATTTGAGCGGGATTCCGCTTTGTACGTACGCGTCGTTTGTACCTGAACGAGCGTGATGGCCGTTAGACGGCCTTGTGATGCGAGGAAGCTTCTTGTGCCTTTTAGCTGTAGTATTGCTTAAGTTTTTCAGCGTTCCATGGTCGAGGGAGCATTTCCCCGTTGAGGTTTTCGAGAAAGTATGCGCCGTTCCCCGTTTTGGCGCGGACTCGGTATGGTCCTTCCCAGTTGGGCGCCAGTTTACCTTCGCGGGAGTCCTTGTGGTTTCTTCGCAGGACAAGGCTGCCCACGTCGAATTCCCGTCGCAAGACTTTGGCGTTGTGCCTGATCGCTATTTTCTGCTTGAGAGATGCCTCGCGGAGGGCTGCTCCTGTTCGGATTTCCTCGACGAGGTCGAGCTCCTCTCTTATGGCTTCGTTGTTCATTTCCTCGTCCAGGGGTGATTCCGTCCTCCTGGACGGTACGTGGATTTCGATGGGTATGACCGCCTCGGTGCCATATGCCAAACGGAAAGGTGTTTCCCCGGTGGTGGACTGGGGAGTGGTGCGGTATGCCCATAGGACACTGTGAAGCTCCTCGACCCAGGCTTTCTTTGTTTCGTCCAGTCTTCGCTTGAGGCCGCGCAGTATGACACGATTGGCCGCTTCTGCCTGCCCGTTGGTTTGGGGATGCTCCACGGAAGCGAAGTGTTGCCTCGTTCCGAGGTGTGCGACAAAGTCTTGGAATTTTTTGTCTGTGAATTGTGTTCCATTGTCCGTGACAATTACTTGGGGGATCCCAAACCGGGCAAGGATGTTCCGCTTGTAGAAGCGCAGAATGTTGAGCGCTGTTATCTTGGCTAAAGCTTCTGCTTCTATCCACTTTGTGAAGTAATCTACGCCCACTATCAGGTATTTGTTTTGGCTGGACCCCGTCACGAAGGGTCCTAGGATGTCCAGGCCCCACCAGGCGAATGGCCACGGGGAGGTCATGCTTTTTAGTTCGTTTGGCGGAGCTAGGTGCATATCCCCGTGTCATTGGCATTTGTCGCATTTCTTCACATGCTCCTTGGCGTCTTGTTGCATGGTCGGCCGATAGTACCCTGCTCAGAGGGCCTTACGGGCAAGGGACTTTCCTCCGAGGTGTTGGGCGTTGATGCCTTCATGGATTTCTCGCAATACGTGGGGGACGACCTCCTCTTCTATGCATTTAAGAAGTGGGATGGAGAAGCCCCGCCGGTAGAGTTTGTTTTCGAGGATAACGTACGAGCAGGCCCTTCGTTTGATGGTGCTGGCCTCCTTGGGATCCTCTGGGAGTTCGTCCCTGGTGAGGTAGTTGTAAACGGGCGTCCTCCAGTAATCGCTACCCCCGATCGCGTGTACGTGTAGGGTCAAAGATCCCTTAGTGATGCTTGACCGGGGAAGTATCTCTTGGATAACTGACCTGTTTCCGCCTTTCCTCTTGGTGCTTGCCAGTTTTGACAATACGTCTGCTCGTACGTTGTGTTCGCGTGGAACGTGTCTTACTTCTACTGTTCTGAATTTCGACATCTTTTCTCTGACGAGGGTGAGGTATTCGGAGAGACTGTCGTTTTTGGCTTGATATTCCCCGGACACCTGGTTGGCTACGAGCTGCGAATCCGTGCAGATGATGACTTCCTCGGCCTCCAGGTCTTCGGCTAGGTGTAGCCCGGCGAGGAAGGCTTCGTACTCGGCCTGGTTGTTTGACGTGGGAAAAGATAATGTGAGAGAAGCCTCGACTATGGTCCCTTCTTCGTTTTCCAGAATTACGCCTGCCCCGCTGCCGCTCGAGCTGGATGCCCCGTCCACATAGATGGTACATCTATTTGTCACGTGGGGCGAGGAGTTTGAAAAGGTCACTTCTGCTACGAAATCGGCCAGGGCCTGGGCTTTAAGAGCTTTCCTGCTTTCGTACTGGACGTCGAATTCTGACAGTTCTAGCGACCATCTGAGCATTCGCCCGGCCATGTCTGGTCGTCCCAGTAGCTGTTTGATGGGTTGATCGGTCCTTACCACGATCGTGTGGGCCAAGAAATAGTGTCTTAGTCATCTGGCAGCGTTGACGAGGGCCAACGCCATCTTCTCTATCTGTTGATACCTCAATTCTGTGTCCTGTAATGCCTTGCTCGTGAAATATACCGGCTTTTACCCGCTAGGGTTTTCGCGGATAAGAACGGCGCTAACGGCCTCAGCGGAGACGGCGAGGTACAGGAACAAAACCTCCCCGGTATCTGGTCGTGACAACACGGGCGGTTCCGATAGAGCTTGCTTCAAGTGGAGGAGGGACGCCTCGCATTCTTAGGTCCATTCAAACGCTGCTTCTTTCCGCAAGAGCTTGAAGAAAGGAAGGGCGTGCTGGGCGGACTTTGCGACGAAGCGGGATAGCGAGGTCAGTACTCCGTTGAGGGATTGGATGTTCTTTTTAGACGTGGGCGTTGGGAATTCGGAGAATGCCCAGCATTTGTCGGGGTTAGCTTCTATTCCTCGTTCTGTCAGGTAGAAACCGAGGAACTTACCTGCCCGTACCCCGAATGTGCACTTCTCCGGGTTGAAACGCATTTGGAATTTCCTTGCCTGCTCGAAAATTTTGCAGAGGTGGGCGACATGGTCTAGTTCCTCGTGGGATTTGACGATCATGTCATCCATGTATACCTCGAGTATATCGCCTATCTTTTCGTGGAAGACTTTGTTCATCATTCGTTGGTATGTAGCGCCGACGTTCTTCAGTCCGAAAGGCATTACGTTGTAGTAATAGTTGCCCGATTCGGTCATGAAGGTTGTGTAAGTTTTATCGCTCGCGGCCATTGGTATTTGGTTGTAGCCCGAGTAGGCGTCGAGGAACGATAACAGTTTAAAACCGGCCGAATTATCTACGAGTTTGTCTATATTGGGGAGGGGGTAGGCGTCTTTCGGACAGGCCTTATTAACATCAGTATAATCAACGTACATCCTCCATTTGCCATTATTTTTTCGTACAAGTACAACATTAGAGAGCCATGTAGTATATTTGGCCTCGAAAATAAACCTAGCTTCTAGAAGGTCTTTGATAGCTTTCTCTGCGGCTTCTGTCTTCTCCGGGGACTACTTCCTTCTGCACTGGGCAACGGCTTTGACGGTTGGGTCGATCGTGAGCTGGTGGCAGGCGACGGAGGGGTCTAATCCGGGCATCTCAGCAGCACTCCACGCGAACAGGTCTGCATTTTCGCGGAGGCACGCTTTCAGCTGTCTTCTGGCCAGGTCGGGCAGATCTGCTCCGATCTTCACTCCCCGTTGGGGGTCTTCTCCGAACGGAACGATCTCAAAGTTGCCATCTGGGACAGGTCGTAGGAGATGGCCGCTGTTGTCGGACTTAATGCCCGGCGGTGTTGGAACCTTGGCGCAATCTTCTTCGCTGAACCGACTGTCTAGATCGATTGATTCGACCTGGGGGAGTGGTCTTGGCTGCTCGGAGCTGCTGGGCAGGTGGGGACGACCAGATGCTCTTGGCTTCGCCGAGATGGTGTTAAGGCCCTTTGACGCTGCTTCAAAGCAGCGGCGGGCAGCCTTGATGTCGCCGTGGAGGGTGGCGACCATCCCTTCAGAAGTGTAGTACTTCATTTTGAGATGTATGGTGGAAGGTACTGCAATCAACTCTGCCAGGGTTGGCCTTCCGAAGATGCACTGGTATAGTGACGGGCAATCGATTACCAGAAACTGTGCCTTGATTGCTCGGGTTGTCTTTCCTGAACCGAAGGTTACGATGAGCTCTACGTAACCTCGGGGCTTTGTCACCGCTCCGTTGAACCCTTGCAGGTCGGATCCGACGTATGGAGTGAGGTGAGAGTCGTTCAACTGCAATGTCTCGAACAGGTGGTTGTACATTATGTCAACTGAACTGCCCTGGTCCACGAGTATCCTTCGGACATCGAAATTTGCCATCCTTGCCCGGATAAGCAGTGGGATGTTCGAATTCGGTGCCCCGCCGAGGAGTTCTTCCTTGTAGAAGGAAATGGGAGCGGACCCTTTGTGCGTGGTGTCCAGCGTGGTGACCTCGTTGGAGCTTTTGCTGATTAGTTGGTCGAATCTCCTTTTGACCGAGCCAACTGTGACTTTGTTGAATCCACCCCCGGAGATCACCATGGCCGACGGGAAGGCCTCCCATGGGCTGCTGGCAGCGAGGTATGTGGAGACGAGCAGATCGTTCGGGATGCGAAAGTCTTCTGGTCGAGTCACGGACATTGCAACCTGGACGTTGGTGTCGTCGGAGGGCGGAATTTCCTCTGCGACCTTCTTGCTTTCCTGGGACTCTTGCCGGGGAGCGTCCTTCTTTTTTGCGAACTGCTTCAGATGGCCGTCGCGAATGAGGATCTCTATGGCATCTCTGAGGTGGATGCATTCTTCCGTTGTATGGCCGTGACTCTTGTGGAAACGGCAGTATTTGGACTTGTCCATCCCTGGCCTGACCGGCAGCTGCTTGGGGAAACGGACTCCCGCCTGTTTGAACTCCGAGTTGGCACACTCGGACAGTATTTTCTCCCTCGAGGTAGTGAGGGGGGTATAATCGTGGAATCGCCCGGAGGGCGCTCTCTGCTCGCGTGTATCGCGAGGTCGATCGTCGCATCTCTTGTCTCCTCGACGGGACGTCGAGGGTTCTTCAACTCTGGACGTCCGGGCACCTTCTTGATTGCGAGATGTCCGGACCGAGTGGGCAGCGACCTTCTCCTCGTACTGTATATGTGACTGGGCCTGGTGGAGAAGTGCATTGAGATTCCTCGGTGGGTCGAGGCCGATGGCTTTCGCGAAATCGGAACCAGGACGTAACCCTTGCTCGAGCAAGAATTTCTTCATGGCGTCGGTTGTTGGTACCTGGACAGCCTCCTTGTTGAAGCGCTCGATATAAGCCCGGAGAGGCTCCTCTTTGCCTTGTACGACGGCTCCCAGGGACGCCTCGGTCTTGGGGTGGCGTCGTGAAGCAGTGAAATGACGGGAGAAGATCCTCCCCAGCTGTTTCCATGACGTGATGGATTCCTCGGGCAGCTGCTTGTACCACGTCATTGCTCCTTTACGGAGCATGGTCGGGAACAGGCGGTACTTGATGGCTCCCCGTACCCCTCTGTAATCCAAGAGAGCGTCGATGTTCTCTATATGCTCGTCCAGGTCAGTGGTTCCGTCGTACGTCCCTAGCGACGGAGGCTTCTCCAGCCCCTTAGGAAGGCGGGTTGCTAGGATCTCCCGGGACAACGGGCCGCGAGGTTCGTCGTCGCTATCTGAACTTGGCTCTGATGGTGACCGTCGTCTGCGCTCGCGGCGACGGTTTCTGCGAGGTGAGGGTGAACGGGACCGGTCATGAGGTCTGCCCGGCGGGGAGGGCCTATCTTGCCTCGTTCTTTTGCGTCTCGACGGGGATCGATCTCGCGGGGTGATCTGGTCGCGCTTGCGAGTGGGTCGTATCTCAGGCCCGTGCCTAACCGCACGGTCTTCTCCGCGCCTAGGTGGCGGGCTTTTGGATCTTCGGGCTTTATTCCGGGGAGGAGAGGATCTTGGGAAAGATGCCTCCTCAAGAGCTCCTATCCTTTCTCCTTGTCGTAGGATGAGGAGGTTGGTGCGGTTAACAGCTTCCAGAAGGGCTGCCACGGCCAAATCCGCGCTGGGTGGACCGGGAACTGGCCGGTCTTCCGATGGGATCTGCACGTCTCCTTGCCCGGTGGGAGGAGGAGTTGGAGATGCAGTAGCCCCGTCCCGACGGAAACGGGGGTCAGAAGGTAACAAAGAATGGCCGTCAACGTCCACCTTGTTGACGGGGATGAGAACGGTGGTGTCAGCACCTATCGCGGAATTCTGGGCAGCCATACGTGGGCGGATCAAAGAGAATATGTTTTGATCTTTCGATTTCCGAGGAGGAATGAAAGAAGGGGAGAACAAGAAGTTCCCACAGACAGCGCCACTGATCCGATGTGTCCGGATGGGTGCTGGTCGTACTGTCTGTCCGGTAAGTGATTGAGGAGAGGTGGTGGTGTACCTGCAAGGCACTCCAACGCTCAAGTAAGAAAGGGTCAGAAGAAAGGGGCAAGTACAAAGTATTAGTTCGTAGGGTGAATATTTGATACCTGACCCTCTCAAGTGAGAGGGTTTATATAGGGCTCTAAGCGCGTGGCTAACGGTCCTATTTTCGGGGCGAAATAACCGTTTTCCCTAAAGAATCGGTTGCTGTCCAAACTAGCCGTTACGACGGGCAGGGTGTCCAAAACTAGCCGTTATGTCGGGCATATGCTTAGTTTCGGGCACCTGCCCATGGCTGTGCGGGGAGCGCTGAAGCTGTGTGTCGGGCTAAATGTCCGGGGATGAACGTTATGTTCCTTGCTTGGTAGGAGGGGCAGAAAGGTAACTTTCGCCCTCCTGCGGATTGGACTTAGGCGATTTGGGCCGCTCTGTAGCAGAGGCTTATTGGGCCAATTCTATCCATTGGTCCAGTCCAGAACATAAACTATGAAGATTAAAATACATTACAATATGCGTTCTTAAACTCATTGTGTTTATCTACTAACAATAATCTCTGACACATTAATTGATAAAAAAGAGTTTTATACTATTTTTTCTAGATATAGGGTTTCACTAAGAGCTCACATAAAACAAGGAAGATAAAAGGAAAATATAACTTGTGAATTAATTCTCTACCAAACTCATGAATCACAAATCTTTAAATACAACGACAACCCTAAAAGAAATGGGTTAATGGGCCAGCCCATAAGAAAAAAGATTACAAACAGCTTAAAATAAAAATAATAAAAACATCATTTAAAAATAAAGCCTTGCATCAACTTGGGCTTTGCTCTAATACGAATGGGCCTGTTATCACTACTTTCCGGACCAATAACAACCTTGTCCTCAAGGTTTGGTGTAGAAAAAATTGATTTAGTGGAAAATGAATCAGCCCACGTAGGGCCCAAAGGCGTAGGCCCAAAAGGAGTGAGGGAGACGAACGACATCAGCTGGGCGGGAGAAGGGCGTTTGGAAATTTCATTCAATTGGGAATCTTGGTGACTCACAGCCTGGCAATTAAATGTGTTAGGTGGTTGATTGAGGGGCCCAAGGTTTGCATGCGCAACAGCTGGCGTGTGGGCAGGTGAAAAAGCATATTCGGCTGAAATTTTATCCTTCCTAGCACGTGAAGTTTCAGACACACGGGTCTCGAGGTTCAGAGTTCCAACGGGTGAATACTTACCCTTAAGACTTTCACTTTGTTCAAAAACCTCATTCACTTTCATTTTCTCTTCAGTTTTCCTTTGCATGCCTCTCTCTCCTTCTTTCATAAAATCCTTAAGAACATTTTTAGGACTTGGAAAACTCTCTTCTTCCAAAACGACCTGTGCTTTCTCTTTCATAAGTTCCTCACTCTCTTTCGGAAAGTTACGATTTCTCCCTGCACTTGCAGCTTCTTTCCTTTCTAAACTTGAATTTTGAACCACTTTTGTCGTTTGAGTTGCGTCTTTGAGACATGCAGAACTTGAGTCACAAAAATCCTTGTGTTTAGCTTCCTTTAATGATTTTGAAACTGGGTTTTCAACTGAGTTTGCTTCGTTTGAAGCCTTGTGGGTCATTTTGGCTATGGTAGTCATATCTTGGACATGCACGGTGGAGGAGGGTGGCGCTTGAAGAGGTTCGTTGTTGATGTCTGTCTTGAAATTCGATGGAAGAGGAACAAAGTTCTTCGATGGGTCTGAGCCATGGAACCTGCGTAGTTGGGAGACGTGGAATACTGGATGAACCTTTGAAGATTCCGGAAGGTCTAGGTGGTAGGCGACTTTGCCAATCTGACGGAGAACTCTGAAGGGCCCGAAGAAATGTTTAGCAAGCTTGTTGGAGGTGCGTCGTTGCACAGAGGATTGGTGGTACGGTTGGAGCTTAAGTAGAACGAGATCGTTCGCAGCAAAGGTGACCTCTATCCTTTTTTTGTTTGTTACGTCCTCCATATATTTTCTGCTACGTTCAAGATTATTTTTCAAAATATTAAGAATCTCCTCTCTATTTTGCAGGTTAGAGTCCACCGGGTGGATGGACGATGAACCTAGGGTGTACTGAGTGACAGAGGGAGGCTGACGACCATAAAGGGCTTCGAAAGGAGACATTTTTATGGAGCTGTGATAACCAGTATTATGCCAAAATTCCGCGTGATGTAAGTACTTGAACCATTGTTTAGGATGATCGCTTGTAAAACATCTTAAGTAAGTTTCCAGGCATCTATTAACCACTTCAGTCTGACCGTCTGTTTCAAGGGGATAAGATGTACTATACTTCAACGTGGTCCCTTATGCGCGGAACAGTTCCTTCCAGAAGGTACTAAGGAATAGCGGATCGCGATCTGAAACGATAGACCTTGGAGTGTCGTGTAAACGACAGATCTCGACTGAGAACCTGAGAGCTAGATCTTGAGCTGAAAATTTTGTAGGGAGGCCGATGAAGTGGCAGAACTTTGTTAACCTGTCGGACACAACCCAGATAACCGTATGTCCAAATGAAACTGGTAAGTGGGTTATGAATTCCATGGTTAAATCTTCCCACACCTTATCTGGTATATGTAGTGGTTGTAGCAGACCTTGTTTTTTATTTGTTGTGGATTTATTTTGTTGGCATATAATACAGTTCTGAACAAAGTGTTTTCCATCTCTGTAAATGCCAGGCCAGAGGAATGATCCGGATAGACCCGCGAGAGTGGGTTGGAGTCCAGAATGTCCTGCAGCAGGAGTGGAGTGAAATTCTTTCAAGATGGTTTGTCTGAGTTCACCTTCAGGAGGTATATATATTTTATCCTTGTAGTGTAACACCCCCTTTCTATACCCCCAAGTAATCAAATAAATCATTTAGGCATGTATTGGAAATTTCATCAGAGTATAATTGTAAACACGGCATAAAAAGGCATGTCACATTATGCTTGAAATTAAAACATACAACACATGCTCAACAAATGATATGCAACAGTGGGGTAACTTTCAACGTAGGAACTCAGTCCTTACACCCACGTCTCAATATTTAGAATAAAAGCGTAAAATCTAAACATTGATAACACCAAACATATATACATTATATATATACATACATCAACAAGTATGATACAACAGCATCATTCATGTTTATGTACACAAATTCATCAGCAAGATACATACACGAATGTATCACAAAAAGGAATCAAACATAAGCATCCTAGCTACCCGGTGCTACATATCAGAGCCAACCGACCAAAAAGGTATGAAGACACGCTTCACAAAAGACCACCAGATACCTAATCTGCAATGCCTCGTAGAGCATCATAAAACAGCAGAAAGGTGAGAAATATTATCATAATAACAATGCATATAATCATATATCTCAACAAAAAAGTATACACATAACACATTCTCACCATTCTACCATTCCACATAAACATACATATTATATTCATTCTTCAATGCATCATTACAACGATACAATTCTTATCACAATTCATCACATCTCATTCAATATACTTCGCAAGGCATATATATATATATACAAAACCAAGCATATTCATCACTATGCTTATCATTCAACATAAACACATATATTCATGTTCATTCATCCATGAACAAATACAAGGATGACCAATGCAAATCATAGAGACCGACTCACGACTCTATGCAAATTGTAACACCCCCTTTCTATACCCCCAAATAATCACATAAATCATTTAGGCACATATAAAATAAATTCGCCAGAGTACGATTAAAACATAGTATAAAAGAGGCATGTCACATCATACGTTAAATTAAACCATACAACACCTGCTCAAACATCGATATGCAACAGTGGGGTAACTTTGCAACAGAGAAACTTTGTCCTTACACCCACATCTCAATATTTAGAATAAAAGCGGAAAATCTAAACATTGAATAACATCAAACATATATACTTATATATACATGCGTCATCGGTTATCATCCATCAATATAATTCATGTTTACTTAAACATTCATCCACAAGATACATGTACAAATGTATCACAAAAGAATAATATACATCCTAGCTACTCGGTGCTACATATCAGAGCCAACCGACCAAAAGAATGAAGACACGCTTCACAAAAAGACCTCCCGCATACCTACTCTGCAATACCTCATAGAGCATCATAAAACAGCAGAAGGGTGAGAAATATTATCATAATAACAATGCATATAATTATGTACTACAACATAAACATATAACACATATTCTCACCACAACTCATCATATATCACAATATGGATATATCATCAAGCCTATACATTATGCATACATTCACCATTATCATCATTCCACATGAACACACACATACTTGTTCATTCAACAATGCATCATTATAAGATACAGTTTATATCATTTCCCATAAACATACATATATCAATGTTTATTCATCAATGCATAAATACAAAGATGATCAATGCAACTCATAGAGACCGACTCTCGACTCTATGCAGATGCATGCGGTACCGACTCATCACCCGAGCTCAATTGAAGAACTCAATGGAAATATCCTCCCTGCCGGGCCTACGATATTTCCCCATCGCTCATACCATCATGGCATCCGATGTTTCTGGATTGTTCACGCAGACACAATCCGATTGCTCAAACCCCACAAGGGCACACAATCATTCTGAAGATTCCCACGGAATCAAGTGTAACTCATCGCAACGATTACACCCATTGACTACGCAATGTTCAGAGGATCCTCAAATGATCATTTGTGTAATCAATCACTCACACCCAACAGGGACGTGATATTACACCCGATTCTCCACGGAATCGCGACACATGAATGCATGTCATGATGTTTCTCATACAAAATGACCACATACACTCATGCAATGGACACATATTTCACAATATATTCATGCATTCTTCTCATACAATCACATACAATCTATATATATTCACATCAATGCACTACAATATGATTCACATTCAAACACCTAGTCAAAACGGTAAAAGTCTCTAAATATCACTATTCCTGACTTTTCTGACTTATTTAATCGGCTAAGAATTTCCAATTCATCATAATGATAAAGAACGTTTCATAAGCTTCCTAATGCATCAAACCACGCCTCAAACCGAACCACAGATCAAAAGTTATGCAGAAAACAAAATTACACGAACATCACTGTTCGCTGGGCGAACCTCCCTTGCGAGCATTCGCTAGCTCCTTCGCTAGGCGAACATCCCTCGCGAGCATTCGCTAGCTCCTTCGCTAGGCGAATGTTCCAGCGAACCAACTGTTAGCTAAAAACAGACACAAAGTTCGCTAAGCGAGCACTTGGCGAACCAAGTCAGAACCAAACAGAGCCAAAAACACCCAAAGTTCGCTAGGCGAACACTCTAGCGAACCTTCACTCATGCCTTCGCTAGGCGAATACCCGTAGCGAACCTTCGCTACCCTTCGCTGATTGGTTCGCTAGGCGAACCTGCGAAAACTCAGAATCCTTCAGCGCTGTTGAAAACCCAAAAACCCTATTTTTCAACCCAAAACATTTTCAAAACAACATACATCCATCAGAACTCAATCTAATCATGGCAACAAGCATTCTACCACATTTTCGTCGATTTCCAACCGCGAAAACATCGATTTCTCATTATCGACCTAAAATGGAAAACTATGAAAACACCACAACCAATCCAATACACACATACACAATCCTACATAATACTATACATTGATAAGATAACAATGTTTCACACCCTTACCCGATTAAATCGATTCCTAGAGGTTGATTTTCTTGGTTTTCCTCTTTTCCTCTTCTTTTCTCTTCCTCTTCTTTCTTTCTCTCCTTTTTCTCTCTATTTCTCTTTTCTTTCTCTTTTCTATCTATTTTCTTTCGTTTCTATTTCTTTTCTCTCATTTTCCACTAAATCAATTAATTCATTTTCCTCACAAAATTCTAATTCCACAAAATTTCTAACTTATGATTAATTGAGAAAAGTCTAAAATACCCTCCATTCTAATTTCCCCGAAAACTCTCAAAAACGGTAAAATAACATTTAACACACCAATTTAACAAATAAAATAATTTATCACCCAATTAAAACAAAAGACTCAAGAATAATGGAATAATCAAAATCGGGGCGTTACAACTCTCCCCCACTTTAGAAATTTTCGTCCTCGAAAATAATACCTGATTCAAACAACTCCGGATACGACTCTCGCATCCCACTCTCTAGTTCCCAAGTCATATTGCCTTCCGCAGCGCCTCCCCACGCTACTTTCACAAGCGCAATATCCTTGCCTCTTAGTTTCTTAACTTCACGGTCCAAAGTCCTAACCGGTAAAGCTTCCAACGTAAGGTTATCTCTCACTTCTACCTCGTCCATAGGAATAACATGTGACGGATCCGGAACATATTTCCGAAGTTGCGAAACATGGAATACGTCATGAAAATTCGAAAGGTTCGGAGGCAACGCCACACGGTAAGCCACAACACCAACTCGTGAAGTAATCTGATACGGACCAATAAGAACGACCCACACCCGTAACCGGTGTAACTCTCAAAAACACATGGTCGCCTTCTTGAAATTCAAGATCTTTCCTTCTCTTGTCATGATAGCTCTTCTGTCTACTTTGAGAAGCTTTCATCTTCTCCCGAATAAACTTCACTTTCTCCATCGTTTGTTGTACCATTTCCGGTCCAACTATCGTCCTCTCGCCGGTTTCATGCCAACACAAAGGTGTTCGACATCTCCGACCATACAAAACCTCAAATGGTTCCATACTTATACTCGAATGAAAACTGTTATTGTAAGTGAATTCAATCAACGCCAAATAACCATCCCAAGCACCACCTTGCTCGAGTACACAAGCACGCAATAAATCCTCCAACGATTGAATCGTCCTTTCGGTTTGACCGTCCGTTTGCGGATGATAAGCCAAACTCAATCTTAGCTTAGAACCCAAAGCCTCTTGTAAACTCACCCAAAATCTCGATGTAAATCTTGGATCTCGATCCGATACAATACTCTTAGTAACTCCATGTAACTTCACAACCACAAGAACATAAATCTCGGCTAACTTCTCCAAAGGATAACTAATATCAATTGGAATAAAGTGAGCAGATTTAGTAAGCCTATCAACAATGACCCAAATAGCATTATGACCTCTTTGCGTATTCGGCAATCCCGTAACGAAATCCATCGATATACTATCCAATTTCCATTCCGGAATATCCAACGGTTGCATCAATCCACTAGGCTTTTGATGTTCCACCTTAGACTTTTGACAAGTTAAGCACGCATACACAAATTGAGCAACATCTCTCTTTAAACCGGACCACCAAAAGATCTTCTTCAAATCTTGATACATCTTATTCGCACCCGGATGAATACTTAAATTACTTCGGTGTCCTTCCTCCAAAATCATCTTTTTCAACTCCACATCGTCGGGAATACAAATACGACCACGGAATCTCAAAACTCCAACATTATCAACCTTAAAATCCTCGTTCTCATTCATCATCAAATCAACGAACTTCAAATCCAACTTTTGCTTTTCACTAACCGTTGCAAGAAAATCATTTGTAACATGTAGCATACCAAGTCGCACACTTCGCGGCGTCATTTCGCAAACCAAACTCAAGTCTCTAAAATCCTCCAAAAGTTCCCATTCTCTCATCATCAATGCAGACATATGTAACGATTTCCGACTCAAAGCATCGGCCACCACGTTTGCCTTACCCGGATGGTAATTCAAACCAAAATCATAATCCTTCAAAAGCTCTAACCACCTTCTTTGTCTCATGTTCAATTCTTTTTGATCAAATAAATATCTTAAGCTTTTGTGATCACTAAAAACTTCAAATCTTGCACCATAAAGGTAATGCCTCCATATTTTCAAAACAAACACCACGGCCGCTAACTCCAAGTCATGTGTAGGATAATTCTTTTCATGCACTCTCAATTGTCTAGAAGCATATGCCACAACTTTTCCATCTTGCATCAAAACACCACCTAAACCCACCAATGAAGCATCACAATACACTACAAATGGTTCATTAGGATTAGGCAAAATCAAGATCGGAGTCGTTGTCAGCCTTCTCTTTAGCTCATTGAAACTCTCTTCACAATGAATATCCCAAATGAAAGCCTTTCCTTTACAAGTCAATTGCGTTAAAGGAAGTGCCAACTTCGAAAATCCCTCAATAAACCTCCGATAATAACCCCCCAAGCCTAAAAAGCTTCGAATCTCCGTAACCGACCTAGGAACCTCCCATTGTATCACCGCATCTATTTTGGATGGATCAACACTAATACCACTACCGGAAATAACATGTCCAAGGAAGCTTACTTCCGACAACCAAAATTCACATTTCGACAACTTAGCATACAATTGTTTCTCTTTCCAAATTTGCAACACAATTCTCAAATGCTCTTCATGCTCCTCTTGAGACTTAGAGTAAATCAAAATATCATCGATGAACACAACCACAAAACGATCCAACTGTTCATGAAAAATACGATTCATGTATTCCATAAACACACCCGACGCGTTAGAAACCCCGAATGGCATCACAGAGTATTCGTAATGACCATACCATGTCCTAAATGCCGTCTTTTGAATATCTTCTCCTTTCACACGAATCTGGTGGTATCCTGATCTCAAATCAATCTTGCTAAAAACATTCGCACCAACCAATTGGTCCATCAAATCATCGATCCTTGGAAGCGGATACTTGTTCTTAATTGTCACTTTGTTCAACTGTCGATAATCAATGCATAACCGCATACTCCCGTCCTTCTTCTTTACCAACAATACCGGAGCACCCCAAGGAGAAATACTTGGCCTTACAAATTTCTTGTCCAACAAGTCATTCAATTGCTTTTTCAATTCTACCAATTCCGATGCCGACATACGATACGGTGCCATCAAAATCGGTCTAGTACCCGGAACTAGATCAATAGAAAATTCAACTTCTCTTTCCGGCGGTACATCCCTAATATCTTCCGGAAACACTTCTGGAAATTCACACACCACTGGGAACACATCAAGCTCAACTTGACTCTCCACCGACAATGATGCAAACAAACCAAACAATTGAGCTTCGTCCGCTAAAAGTTTCTTCAACTCTTTAGTGGATAGGAAACTCTCAAATTCATCATCTTCCAAAGAAGGAAACCTTACTAACTTGTGATAGCAATCTATATGAACTCGATTAAATTGCAACCAGTTCATACCCAAGATCACGTCCAACCCCTCCGACGGCAAACATACTAAATCCATAATGAAGTCTTTACCACACATGGTCAAAGGACAACTTACACACACCAAAGACGTAGTTACCGACCCTAAAGCAGGAGTCTCAATAACCATTTCAGTACCCATCAAAGTTAACGCAAGATTCAAACGCTTCGCGCACTCAGACGAAATAAACGAATGAGTCGCTCCCGTATCGATAACAGCAACTAAATGTGTACTATTAATAAAGCATATACCTTTAATCAAACGGTCTGCATTCGTAGTTTGAGTCCCCGCCAATGCAAACACCTTTCCGCCCGCTTGAGCTTGCTTCGGCTTAGTACACTTAGTACTAATGTGACCCACTTCTCCACAATTATAGCACTTCACTACATTCCTCCTACACTCAGTAGTAGCATGCCCTACTCCTCCACAGTTAGAACATTTCACCACAGTCTTCCTACAATCAAATGATTTATGACCCATACCTCCACACTTGAAACACTTTACGGGACCAGAACTTCCTCCTCCAGACCTCCTATCAAAGTTTCCCCTATGCTTGCCCTTATCAACGGGTGTCACATAAGGTCCACCTCGAGCTTGTTGCTTTCCCTTCCTCTCATTCAAACTTTTGTAATGTGTAGAACGAGCCTTGCTATCTTCCTCGAAGATTCTACAACATTCCGTCAAATCCGCAAACCTCCTTATCCTTTGATACCCCACAGCTTGTTTAATCTCAGGACGTAAACCATTCTCATATTTAATACACTTTGAGAACTCAGCAGTAACCGCAGCATAATGAGGATGGAATTGAACCAACTCCACAAACTTAGCAGTATAGTCCACCACCGACATACTACCTTGTTTTAGTTCAAGAAACTCCATCTCCTTCTTTCCCTTCACACTCTCAGGGTAATACTTCCTTAAGAATTCAGTACGAAATAAATTCCAAGTTACTTCTTCATCATCCACCTCAAGAACTTCACGCATACCGACCCACCAATCGTCGGCTTCTTCCTTCAACATGTGAGATCCAAGCCTCACCTTATTCTCCTCCGCACAATCCATAACTCTGAAGATCCTTTCAATCTCTTTCAACCAAAGTTGAGCACCCTCGGGATCAAATCTTCCTTTGAAAACCGGTGGTTGATTCTTCCTGAACTCATCATTAGCATTCACATTCGGCGCACCTTGCACCGCCCTAGCCATTGCTTCCAAAGCAGCAGCCATCGCATTATCATTTCTACCAGCCATATTCTGATCATTCCAAAAAATTACAACAAGGTTAAACAACAGTTCAACCAACACAACAACAAGACAGAGACAACTGACTCAACTCTGGCTCTGATACCACTTAATGTAACACCCCCTTTCTATACCCCCAAATAATCACATAAATCATTTAGGCACATATAAAATAAATTCGCCAGAGTACGATTAAAACATAGTATAAAAGAGGCATGTCACATCATACGTTAAATTAAACCATACAACACCTGCTCAAACATCGATATGCAACAGTGGGGTAACTTTGCAACAGAGGAACTTTGTCCTTACACCCACATCTCAATATTTAGAATAAAAGCGGAAAATCTAAACATTGAATAACATCAAACATATATACTTATATATACATGCGTCATCGGTTATCATCCATCAACATAATTCATGTTTACTTAAACATTCATCCACAAGATACATGTACAAATGTATCACAAAAGAATAATATACATCCTAGCTACCCGGTGCTACATATCAGAGCCAACCGACCAAAAGAATGAAGACACGCTTCACAAAAAGACCTCCCGCATACCTACTCTGCAATGCCTCATAGAGCATCATAAAACAACAGAAGGGTGAGAAATATTATCATAATAACAATGCATATAATTATGTACTAGAACATAAACATATAACACAAATTCTCACCACAACTCATCATATATCACAATATGGATATATCATCAAGCCTATACATTATGCATACATTCACCATTATCATCATTCCACATGAACACACACATACTTGTTCATTCAACAATGCATCATTATAAGATACAGTTTATATCATTTCCCATAAACATACATATATCAATGTTTATTCATCAATGCACAAATACAAAGATGATCAATGCAACTCATAGAGACCGACTCTCGACTCTATGCAGATGCATGCGGTACCGACTCATCACCCAAGCTCAATTGAAGAACTCAATGGAAATATCCTCCCTGCCGGGCCTACGATATTTCCTTATCGCTCATACCATCATGGCATCCGATGTTTCTGGATTGTTCACGCAGACACAATCCGATTGCTCAAACCCCACAAGGGCACACAATCATTCTGAAGATTCCCACGAAATCAAGTGTAACTCATCGCAACGATTACACCCATTGACTACGCAATGTTCAGAGGATCCTCAAATGATCATTTGTGTAATCAATCACTCACACCCAACAGGGACGTGATATTACACCCGATTCTCCACGGAATCGCGACACATGAATGCATGTCATGATGTTTCTCATACAAAATGACCACATACACTCATGCAATGCACACATATTTCACAATATATTCATGCATTCTTCTCATACAATCACATACAATCTATATATATTCACATCAATGCACTACTGTATGATTCACATTCAAACACCTAGTCAAAACGGTAAAAGTCTCTAAATATCACTATTCCCGACTTTTCCAACTTATTTAATCGGCTAAGAATTTCCAATTCATCATAATGATAAAGAACGTTTCATAAGCTTCCTAATGCATCAAACCACGCCTCAAACCGAACCATAGATCAAAAGTTATGCAGAAAACAAAATTACACGAACAGCACTGTTCGCTGGGCGAACCTCCCTCGCGAGCATTCGCTAGCTCCTTCGCTAGGCGAACATCCCTCGCGAGCATTCGCTAGCTCCTTCGCTAGGCGAATGTTCCAGCGAACCAACTGTTAGCTAAAAACAGACACAAAGTTCGCTAGGCGAGCACTTGGCGAACCAAGTCAGAACCAAATAGAGCCAAAAACACCCAAAGTTCGCTAGGTGAACACTCTAGCGAACCTTCGCTCATGCCTTCGCTAGGCGAATACCCGTAGCGAACCTTCGCTACCCTTCGCTGATTGGTTCGCTAGGCGAACCTGCGAAAACTCAGAATCCTTCAGCGCTGTTGAAAACCCAAAACATTTTCATAACAACATACATCCATCAGAACTCAATCTAATCATGGCAACAAGCATTCTACCACATTTTCGTCGATTTCCAACCGCGAAAACATCGATTTCTCATTATCGACCTAAAATGGAAAACTATGAAAACACCACAACCAATCCAATACACACATACACAATCATACATAATACTATACATTGATAAGATAACAATGTTTCACACCCTTACCCGATTAAATCGATTCCTAGAGGTTGATTTTCTTGGTTTTCCTCTTTTCCTCTTCTTTTCTCTTCCTCTTCTTTCTTTCTCTCCTTTTTCTCTCTATTTCTCTTTTCTTTCTCTTTTCTATCTATTTTCTTTCTTTTCTATTTCTTTTCTCTCATTTTCCACTAAATCAATTAATTCATTTTTCTCACAAAATTCTAATTCCACAAAATTTCTAACTTATGATTAATTGAGAAAAGTCTAAAATACCCTCCATTCTAATTTCCCCGAAAACTCTCAAAAACGGTAAAATAACATTTAACACACCAATTTAACAAATAAAATAATTTATCACCCAATTAAAACAAAAGACTCAAGAATAATGGAATAATCAAAATCGGGGCGTTACACAAATGCAATGCGGTACCGACTCATTTCATCTCAAGTTCAATTGAAGAACTTATTGGAACCATCGCTCGTTACTTAGTGTAACTCCCCGTCGGGCATACGATGTTCACCCATTGCTACCACCTCTCAAAAGGCTTACAATGTTTATGGATTGCCCCCACCTCTCAAAAGGCTTACAATCCGATTGCTCCCACCTCTCAAAAGGCTTATAATCGTTTGTAATCAACGCCCCCACCTCTCAAAAGGCTTACGACGTTACAACGGATTCATCTTAGAATCCCACAATGCAAGAATGCACATCATGATGCTTCACATACAACATGACTCATGACACTCTTGACATGCATACATATTCACAATATAGTCATGCATTCATCACACACAATCCACATACATTCACATCAATTGTGCCAAACGGCAACCGAACGTTTTCATAAATAACCAAACAATTCGATTTACGGTTTATCGGAAAAGTCGGTTAAAAGTCGGATAAAAATAATATTTTTCTTCACCAAATCATAGAACATATTTTTAGCTTCACATCCATATAAAGAACACCTCAATCGGATAAACAACGCAAAAGATATGGATATTTCAAAATAACGCAAAAACATAAACCGGAGGCCTGACACTACGATACGGTTTGAAAATACTGCTCTAATTGAACCAGGTTCAGACCTCAAAACTATTTTTCCTAGAAAGAACATCTCATTAGCTTTCCAACGCTTCAAACGGGATCAAAACCGACTTACGGATCAACAAATATGAATTTCCGAAGTTTCCCCGAAAACCAGAATTTTCTGCTACAGCACTGCGGATTTTTACGTTTTCGCCCGAAAACTCGACTAAATCGAACATTTTCACCGAAACAAACATATACGCGCAACCACCAAATACATAAGAACAATTTAGAACACATAAACGAAATTTCTACGACGTTCGATTTTTCGATTAAATTTCAACCTTTCAAAAACCAGAATTTTCAAACATCACCAAATCGAATAAAAAGCACGCTATACGACGACCTAACTTTACTCGATACAACTACCTAATTTATTTCGAATTCTTACCGTGAAAACATCGGTTTTTATCGACTTTGTCCAATTCGACCTAACCACATATATCTCTAAAACAATCTAAACAATTCAAACACACACATACATAATCATACACATGGATAAGATAATAATATTTCACACCCTTACCCGATTAAATTCGATTCCTAGAGTTGTCTTGACGATTTCCTAGCTTTTCCAATCTTTTCTTCTCTTTTTCTTCTCTTGTTCTTCTTTCTCTCTATTTTTCTCTCTAACTCTCCTTTTCTCTCTTTTCTAACTCTTATACTTTTCTTTCTATTTCTTTTCTTACTACTTTCTTTTCTTTACTTTAAATATCTCACAAATACCCTTAAATCATTCCTCACTTAAATTCTAACTTAACAATAATTATGAAATGTCTAAAATACCCTCCAATCTAATTTTCCCCGAAAACTCTCAAAAACGGTAAAATAATATAACACGCCAACATATCAGATTAAAACACCAATTTCACAATAACATTATTATCACCCAAATTAAATAAAAGACTCAACAAAATAATACAAATTAGCACAAAATGGAGATAATCATAATCGGGCTGTTACATGTAGTACACCAATGGAGATAATCATAATAAGGGGGTTGGAACCCAGATCAGATATGATGTTGTTCACAATGAGTTGACCTTATTTGTTTGATTTGTAGAAACTTTTGAGTTGGGAGATCAATAAGGGAACGGGAGACGAAATCGAGAAGAATACTGCTTCGTCCTCTACCTCAATGCGGCTCAAGGCATCGACCACTTTGTTGGACTTCCCAGGTTTGTAAAATATGTCGAACTGAAACCCTTGTAGTTTAGCTGCCCACTTATGTTGTTCCGGAGTCTGAATAGTTTGCACTAACAGATTTTTCAAACTCTTTTGGTCTGTATATATGTGAAAATGTCGGCCGATTAGATACTGACGCCATTTCTTTACAGCTTCGATGATGGCATACATTTCATGGACATAAACGGAGGAAGCTTGAAGTCTGTTACACAACTTCTTGCTGAAGAATGCCAAACGGTGACCCTGTTGAGAAAGTGCTGCTCCAATGGCCACCGCTGACGCATCTGTTTCGAGAACAAATGTTTTGGACATGTCAGGAAGACATAGGACTGGAGTTTCTGTCATTTTCTTTTTTAAACTTGTAAAGGCCGAATCAGCTGATGTACTCCAAACTAATTTAGTGGATCTCAACAAATGGGTGAGAGGAGCGGCAAGTGAGGCGTAATGGCGAACAAATCGTCGATAAAATCCGGTGAGGCCTAAAAAACCCCTGAGAGACGTGAGAGAACGTGGCTTCGGCCAGTCAAGGATTGCTTGAATTTTTTCCAGATCCGGGGTTACACCTTCACTTGAAATAATATGACCTAAATAATCAACACTGGAAACAACAAAAACACACTTGGAAAGTTTGGCATAAAATTGGTTAGATAAAAGTAATTCTAAAACCAGCTGCAAATGACGTGCATGTTCAGTAAGGCAAGAGTTGTAAATTAGAATATCATAAAAAAAACTAAAACAAATTGACGTAAGTATGGGCGAAGCAAATCATTCATCGCCGATTGAAATGAACTGGGAGCATTAGTTAAACCAAAAGGCATAACTAGGAATTCATAATGACCATCAAATGTTCGGAAAGCTGTTTTATGTGTGTCCTTTGGTGTCACTCTGATCTGGTGATAATCGGATCGCAAATCAATCTTAGAGAAAATAGTAGCAGAACCTAATTCATCAAAAAGTCCATCAATGGTAGGGATGGGGAAACGGTCATGAACTGTTACTGCGTTTAAAGTGCGGTAGTCAACACAAAATCGCTATGATCCGTCTTTTTTTCGAACCAACAAAACAGGGGAGGAAAATGGGTTGTTGCTAGGTTTGATAATGCCCTCTTGAAGCATGTCCTGAATAATAGTTGTCATGGCATCTTTTTGCGAATGAGAGTAGCGATATGGCTTTACATTGATTGGGGCAGTGTTAGGGAGAATGGGGATATGGTGGTCATGAGGGCGTGATGGCGGTAGACCATGTGGTTGGTTGAAGACAGTGGCATGTGACTTTAGTATTGATGTTATTTGGCTTGGAAGATTGTGTGGTAAAGAATCAAGAAGGTTGGGTTTGTTTATGGAAGTTGAGGATGGTGTGTTGGTGGAGGGTTGGTAAAGTAGGAGGTGTAGGGAGGCAATGGAATCTGTGTGTAAAAGGTGGCAAAATTGGTTGTAAGATGAGTGTTCAACCACTGATTTTTGGTCGCCTGTGATTGTTATGTCGTTGTTTTTATAGGTGAACGAGATCTTAGGAATTGAGAAGTCTGCCATGATAGGGCCAAGTGTACGCAACCATTCCATACCGAGCACTACATCTGCCCCTTCAATAGGTAACAAGTGAAACGGAATGTAGAATAAGTCATGTTGTAGGGTGATAGGAACTTTGGGGCAAAGACCAGTGCATAATAGTTTCGATCCATTTCCCTCCATGACCGAAAAGTTAGGTATGGGTTTTGTGGGGAGTTTGAGGTGATAGGCAATGCGGGGTTGTAGGATATTATGTGTACTACCGGTATCGATTAAGACAGTCACGGTCAGGACATTCAATAAACAAGTGAATTTAAGGGTCTTGGGGGAAAAATGTCCAATGGCAGCTTGGGGTGAAAGTTGGAAATACGTATCATCTGATTCTGTTGGGACTGAATTTTCATTAACTGCCTCTGATTGTTCTTGTGAGTTTTCTAAATATTCAAGTGGGGTTATGACGTCATCGTCTTCTAGTAATAACATAAATTTTTCGGTTGCACAACGATGACCTGGTATGAATTTCTCATCGCAATTGAAACATAAGCCTTGAGCGCGACGCTCTTGAAGTTGATCACTAGATAACTTGCGAATTGGAAATTTTGGAGGTTGAGGTGCAGTTTGGGATTTTGGGATTGAAGTGTTGGGGGCTGGTGGTTGGGGTGTTGTGTTGGGTTTGTGACTGGTGTTAGGAAAAGATTTATGGAATTTAGGTTTGGTATCCTTAATTTTTTATTCAATCAGCTTAGCAAGGCCAATTGCTTGCGAAATTGAAAATGGTTTGTGAATAGCAATTTCATTTTGTATCTCTGCTGCTAAACCAGAAATAAAACAATTAAGAATGGCATCTTGGGGTAAACCTACCACTTGGGTTCCAAGTTTCTCAAAAGCAGCTTGATATTCCACAACTGAACCCACTTGTTTAAACTTAAACAACTCAGCTTGGTGATTGGTATAGGTGGAAGGCCCAAATCGAAGTTCTAATGCTCTAGTAAATGAGGGCCAATCATTTAAAAGATTACTTTGGTACATCCATTTATACCAACAAAGAGCTTCACCTTCATATAAAATGACATCATTGATAGTCTATGGTCAGGTGAGAGTTTGTAAAAATAAAAAAATTTGTCAGCTTGAAATACCCATTCGAGAGGATTAGAACCATCAAACATAGGCAGTTCTAGTTTTGGTGTTCGAAATGGGGGTAGTGGTGTTTGTGGTTGAAAAGGGGGTGGAGGAAGCTGCTGGAAAATTGGGATATTGTAGTTTTGTGAGAATGGTAAGGTGTTGGTTTGGGTGAGATAAGGGGAAGACATAAATCTAGGGATTGTTGTTGGGATGGGACGAGTGATAGTAGTGGGTATGGGGATTTGTTGGGATGTGTTCGTGGATTGATTAGAGGTATGCTGTTGGAAAATAGGGGAACTATGAGTGGTAGAAACAGTAGAAAACATAGGGCTGAAGTGGGATGTGGACATGGGTATTGATTGGGGAATGTAAGAAATACCTGATGATGAAAAAGCTGCTGCTGCTGCTGTATGAACAGTAGTAGCGGGTTGCTGTTCCTTTTGAGTGGCAATCTTTGTAAGCAGCCCCATGATATTTTCATATCTTGAATCAGAAATTTGCTTTTCATTATCCATTCTTGTTTGAATGAGTTCCAGATCTACTGTAGTTTTATCAAACCTCTGATCCATTTGTTGTTGTGTTTGATTCATTGCATTATCTAGATGAATATGGGCTGTTTGAACAGCTTCTTCAATAATATCTCTAGGGTTAGGTGGTTTGGGAGGAGGAGCCATGATGAAAGCACCAATTTGATAAAAAAGAGTTCTATACTATTTTTTCTAGATATAGGGTTTCACTAAGAGCACACATAAAACAAGGAAGATAAAAGGAAAATATAACTTGTGAATTAATTATCTACCAAACTCATGAATCACAAGTCTTTAAATACAAAGACAACCCTAAAAGAAATGGGTTAATGGGCCAGCCCATAAGAAAAAAAGATTACAAACAGCTTAAAATAAAAATAATAAAAACATCATTTAAAAATAAAGTCTTGCATCCACTTGGGCTTTTCTCTAATACGAATGGGCCTGTTATCATTAATCTTGTGTTCTACAGGAAAAATACATGAGTAGTTTGACACAATCTACACAAATTGGTGATGATGTAGATGGATCAACAAGAATAAAATTTTGGGAAGAAGCAACTAGAGATAAAACGTGGGGGCAGTGTTATGGAGCTGCACAATTGGCACCCAACATAAAATATGGTGTGAGATACTTAACACAGGTGTCAAGTAAAAACCCCAATAGAGAAGCAGATAGTCGAGCCATCGAGGCTGCTAGAGCTGAAGATGCAGTTGCACGGGAAGAGGCTGCAGCTACACGAGGTAATGCGAAGACTGCTGACCATGGTTTTAAATTACGGTCTGCAACAGCAATTGCACCCGCAATATTGCGGATGCGGTTGCCTCGGCAACCGCATCGAACCGCAATTGCGGTGTGATTTGAAAATTACGCCTCCGGTTATGTTTAGAACCGTATTAGATAATTTCGATCATGTTTCTTCAAGTATTTTCATCTAAAATCAAAATATTATAATCCTAAAACTCAGTTTACTTATTATATAATGAAAAAACATAACATTAAGTCTTTTTCGACTTTGTATTTCAAACACCTCCTTATAAAAATTCACACCGCAACAGCCGCAATACGCATTGCAACACCTGCAATGACTGCAATCGCAACACCCGCAATTGCAACCGCATCCGCAACCGCAACCGCAATTTAAAACCATGCTGCTGACTTGGGAAAGCAATTTAAAGATTTTCGGCGAAAGATGTTTTCTATGATGCATGAAGGTCAGATAGATCCTTCTACTGCTCCTTCCAATGATCATCCTAATTACAAACTTTCGGTATTATTCTCTCTTTTTATTTCTTTCTATCTTCTTAAAAACCCACCATGTGTGTACTTGGAACTAAAAGCTATAAAAAATAAAAAATAAAATAAAGACATAAATAACAAAATCATTATTAAGACATAAAGATAGCACATAGTCAATTCATGAACCTGAGCTTTTAAACTCATGGTCAATCAACATTTTATTTTGCCATATTCTTATGCAATTGATGACTCTTTATTTTTGTGCATCAAACCATTACATATTGCAACTTGTCAAATTTAATACACAATATTGTAGAAAAGATGTCAACAATTTGAAAGCAAAAAAGCAAAGACAACTATAGTAGTAACATGTCGATAAATGATTGTATCTTTATAAAATTCAAAAAAACATGAATCATAACATTTGCTCAATAGTTGAATAGTGAAAAAGCATGCTCAATTTTCTTGTTCATATGTGCAAACATATTTCTGGCTTCTAATTCATATATATTATCCTTGTGAATTTTCACCAAACATTATTAGTATATCATAATGTTGTTTGAATTTTTAAACAAATGATATGTACTTGTGGTTTGAGTGTTGAATGTCATGTTTATTTGCAACTACTAGGAAACTAACTTACCAGTGTTGAATGCCTTTGATTCTATTGTAGAGCGGAACTTAGCTTGATTTATAAAAACAACAGCGGTTGAGTTGTCTGAGACAGATATGGCATTCACATTGCAATTTAATCTCTCTGATGTATTCTCAGTGTATAATTGGTAGAACTTCCTTTCCTGAAATTAAGACAATGGGCAAAGTGTGTTTTCGTCGGCTTGGATGAATGAAATCGATAATGTATATATCTTTGTGTTGATATTTGTTTTAGTATAATTGGTAGAACTTCCTTTCCTGAAATTAAGACAATGTGCAAAGTGTGTTTTCGTCAGGTTGGATAAATGAAATCGATAATGTATATATCTGTGTTGATATATTTTTTTTAATAAGCAAAAATATATTTCAAGGATACAAAGGGGTATCCAAACCCATCTACAAAAAAGCCCTTATCCAAAAAGAGGCTTACAAAAAGTTGCAAGGATCATGAACCCAATCATAGTAATTACAAGTATTTGCGTTTTTATGTTTCTTGCCCAACCACCACCAAGAAAAAAGTATAATTCGAAGTGTTATCGTATCAATGTCCCAAAATTCCTCCTTAAACATAATGTTATTTCTTGTAAACCAAAGAACCCAACAAACCACCAACCACATCCCAACCGCGTTTTTGACCAAAATATTACTTTGGATGCAGCCTTCTATCCAATATCTCATGTGACTCATAATATCTCCAAGGTAGATGCCATTTATTCCCAACCATTTGCACACAACACCTCACACCAAAACAGTTATAGAGCAATGGAAAAATAGATGTTCAGCCTCTTCGTTAACCTGAAAACAAAAAGGGCAGACTCTTTCGTAAGAATTAATGACCACTCCCTGAAGAAACAAATTATCTCGAGTAGGGAGTTTATTATGTATAAGCCTCCACCCAAAGACATTGACCTTCATCGGAACCGACACCATCCAATTCAACTTAAAAGCAGGTGACATATTGACATCTAATTCATCATCTATAATACTCTCCATAAGAAACTTGTATGCGCTGTTGACCGAAAATTCACCGCTGTCTTTGAGAGTCCACACGACTCCATCAGAAGGGCCTGTCGCAGATGGAATAAGGGCTGCAACCAGCGCATTCAGCAGGCAATGCGCTTGTTGCAGTTCAACCGTGGACAGCCCAACAGTGGGCAGAAAAGTATTCCAACACTAGATTCCTTCAACATAGTTGACACTTTCAGCTATGGTATGTCCTTTATTATTATCAAGAATCCATAATTCCGGATATATGCGAGCCAGCGGATCAGTTCCAGCCCACTGCGACCACCAAAAATCAGATTTTCTGCCATCACCGATTGTATATGACAGCAGTCCCGTAAATGAGATGCTACTAAAAGAAGAAGAGATCGTAAAAACATCTTGCCACCACAAAGAAGTTTTTCCGGGGTATTTGAAGCTTTCACCAATATGAAAAGAGGAAACGACGTTATGATAACGAGTATTTTTGTTTTAGTATAATTGGTAGAACTTCCTTGCCTGGAATTAAGACAATTAAATCTATGATTTGTGATATTTTTTTTGTATAATTGGTAGACCTTCCTTTGTGTGGTAGAACTTCCTTACCTGAAATTAAGACAATTTAATCTACAATTTAATCTATAACTGGTAGAACTTCCTTTGTGTGGTAGAACCTGCTTTGATTATAAAATGTCATATTCTCTGGGTTAGAAAAGTGATGCTATATGCTGCTATTGCAATGTTATTGTTTTAATAAATGGCTGAATTGGTGATAAAATAGATGGATTATATAAATGTGGATTTATTTGTAAATTGATGGATCGAAATAACTCATTAATTTATTATTAATTTACTAATTATTTTTTAAATGTTGCAGGAGGATGATGAAGATGATGATGATGATAATGAATAGTAGAGTTGCTGTAACACACCAAACACGTGTTACTTGTTAGCGCCTCTCAAAACCAATGCTAAGCCTTGTAATAGCGCATACAAAAGTATCACATATTAGCGTCGACCTAGCATTTAGTTGAGCCAACGTTAATGTTAGTGTCGGCTGCAAGCTAATATAGCTTCAAGTTTTGAGATGTATGCCCCGACACCGACACTAGGCCGACGCTAAACAAGATTAGCATGGATTTTTCCTCTAATAGCAAGAGCTTTTAGCCTACGCTAAAAAATTGTTTTCTCGTAGTGAAATCCCCGAGGAAAACTAAATAATGCATAAAACCACAATGTAAATGAAGAGGCCTCAATACCATCCTCTAGCTCAACAATAGTTACTCATCTACCTGACTATCTTAAGATTTTAAAATCAATGAATTTTTTTCCTTTTGAGATTTTTCCTTGCTCTTCAAACACACACACACACACACTCTCTCTCCCTCTCTCTCTCTCTCTCTCTCTCTCTCCCTCTCTCTCTCTCTCTCTCTCTCTCTAATTCCTTAATTTTCACGATCTGACTATTCTAATTGTCACTTTACATATATATTCTGACCTGTAAGTTCCTGGATTGGCTGGAATTTTGGTAAAACAACAAGGTGTTCAATGCTGATGTCATGGTGTTGATGTTGCAGCATTGAGTCTTAGTACTGGGCTATACTAAGTTGTGAAGGTTAACTATGTTTGATGTCATGGGCTTGATGTCATAACATTGCACTTAACACTGGGCTGTGTTAAGGTTGCTAGTTGCTGAAGTGGATGTCTTATGTCACATAGGTGATGTTGTAACATCAGACTTGCAGAATTGAAGCTAATGACAGCATGGGCTTGTTGTTATTAGGGTCGCGTATTAGCTGGAATTGTGGAGAGTGTTGACTCGTTGGATGAGAATATCTTGGGCTAGATATTTTCTGTTACATGGGAGATTTGATTGCAGGTTTGTTGGAGAATTAAAAGGTGGAAGATTTAAAAAGATTTTGGGGATAAAATCTGTTTTAAAAGATTCAGTTTTTAATTAACAAATCTGATCAAATATTGTGACAAATCCAATCCAAATTCAAGGAGCTATATAAAGCGCACAAGACCAAGGAAGAAGGTACAGAAAACAGATTGAAGATCAAGAGCTGGAGGCTTAGAGTCTAGGGTTTGTTTAGAGTACTTGTAATCACACTATTCTAGGTTGAATAGGTGTTGAATTTTCTGTCCTCTCTAGAAGCTGTGAAGCAATAGAGAGTTGTTGATTGATCGAAGCTAGGAAGCAAGATCAAGGGATCTCAAAGAGGTGGTTCTTTGAGTGTTTTAGGGGATTAAGTAGTGTTCTCATATCTAACTGGTTTCTTAGGTAGAAAGTCACTAGTAGAGTATAAGTTTAGGAGATTGTCAACTGGTGTGTTGAGTCTGTAAATTATATCTACAAGTAGTGAATTTCATCCCTGGCTTGGTAGCCCCCAGACGTAGGTAGTTAGACCGAACTGGGTGAACAATTCCTTGTGTTTTCCTGTTGCTTATTCTGTCCATTATTGCAGAGTGTGTTGTTGTGACATCGCACCTTAACATCACACGTCTGGTACCAGAATTTCAATTGGTATCAGAGCAGGCATTCTGTCTGTCTCTGGGTGAGATCTAGGGAAGTTACTTTCTGGTGAAAGATGGACAAAGAGGTTGGAGGATTTGTCAACAGACCCCCTATATTGGATGGCTCAAACTATGAGTATTGGAAGCCTAGAATGACTACCTTTTTAAAGTCATTAGACAGCAGAGCTTGGAAGGCTGTCATTAAAGAGTGGGAAGCCCCTATTGTGTGTGAAAAAGATGATGCTGGCAAGGATAAAGAAGGCACCTCTAAGCGAAAGCCTGAAGAAGAATGGTCGAAGGAAGAAGATGAGCTTGCCCTTGGAAATTCAAAAGCCCTAAATGCTATCTTCAATGGGGTTGACAAGAACATATTCAGGCTGATCAACTCATGTGAAACTGCTAAGGCTGCTTGGGATATTTTAAAGGCTACTCATGAAGGTACATCTAGAGTGAAGATGTCAAGACTTCAGCTTTTAACATCTAAGTTTGAAAGCTTGAAGATGAAGGAAGAGGAAACTATTCATGACTTCCACATGAGTGTTCTTGAGCTGTCAAATGCATCCAGTGCTCTTGGTGAGAAGATGACAGAAGAAAAGCTGGTAAGAAAGATTCTTAGGTCCCTCCCTAAGAAGTATAAGATGAAGGTAACAGCCATTGAAGAATCTCAAGACATCAGCAAGATGAGAGTTGATGAGCTTATTGGATCTCTTCAAACATTTGAACTTGGGCTGAATGAGGAAGAACCAGAAAAGAAGCCCAAGAGTATAGCCTTAGTCTCCACTCCTGCAGCAGCTAAAGGTGATGAGTCCCAAGAGGATCTGCCTCAGGCTATAGTTATGTTGGGAAGGCAATTCAACAAAGTGTTCAAGAAGATGAACTATAACTACAGGCCTAATGTCAAGAACATCTCCTCTGACATCAGCAAGTCAAAAGAGAAAGATGAAGAGAAGACTGTCCAAGATAAAGGAGTTCAGTGCTTTGAATGTGAAGGGTATGGACATGTCAAGAAAGAGTGTCCCACATTCTTGAAGAAGCAGAATAAAGGCTTGACAATTTCCTGGTCTGACACTGATAGCGAAGATGAAAGTGAGTCAGCAAAGCATGTTACAGCTTTGATAGGAATTGTTGAATCTGATGATGATAGTGATGGAGAAGTCACCTATGATGAGCTAGCTTCAACCTACAAGGAGTTGTGTTTAAAGAGTGCTGAAGTTTGTCAAGAAAACAAGTGCCACAAGGAACAAATTGCTCAATTTGAGAATGAAAAATCTGATCTGGAATATGAAGTTGTTCTAGTGAGATCCCAACTTGATCAGATGAAAAAATCTGTTAGGATGCTGAACAGTGGTACAGCCACTCTTGACAAGATACTCCAGTCAGAACAGGTTGCTGGAAACAAAGCTGGGATAGGATATGTGGCCGAAGACAAAGGTACCTCAGAAGCAAGTACTTCAGGTCTAAAGAAGGAAGAGTCACAAACTGTGCCTCGACATCAGCCAAAGAGGCAGAATCTTACTCCCAAGGAAGCTGATGTTTCACAACCTAAGAAGATTGAGAAGAAGACGGGTCATAATCAGAAGAGAAAGCAGCCACAAGGAGCAAGTCAGAATATGCCCCCCCAATATCATAGGAGCATGGAAGCTGCAAGGATCAAGCAGACCAGGTCACATCCGATGTCTCAACATCAGGAAAACTGGTATGGACCTGGCCTCAACAATGTTGTGCCGTATAATTATGGAAGAAGGAAGCCTCATCACCATGGGAGACAGCCTAGAAGACAACAACCTCAGTTCAAACAGCACGTGTCTCATCAGGTATCTCAACATCAGGGGTATGGTTACACTAATGTTGTGCCTCATTATGGAAGGAGAAAGTCCCACCATCATGGGAGACAATCCAGGAAAAAGCATTCTCAGCTTCCTTATGGATACCAGCATAATAGAAGGCAGGCAAGCAATGTTAGGAGAAGACCTCATTATGGATTTCAACCTATGCAGTCTCATCAAGGCAGAAGATTCAGAGAAGAAAGGGTGAGATGCTTTTATTGTGGAAGGCTTGGACATATGCAATACTCTTGCTACAAGCTGCATGGATACCCTCAGACACAGAACAGATGGAGAGAATACAGGCCCAAAGTCGTTGAACAATTGGTACAGAATGAGAAGATGAAGTGCTTATTGGCTCACCTGACTGACAAAGAAGCTAAAGAAGAAACATGGTATTTTGACAGTGGGTGTTCCAAACACATGTCTGGATGTAGATCCATGTTTGCTGAATGTAGACCGTGTCTTTCTCTTGAAGTGGTGTTTGGTAAAGGGAATAACGGAATTGTAGAAGGTATTGGAAAAGTAAGAGGACCTGAACTTGACAATGTCTATTTTGTCAATGGTTTGAATGCTAATCTGATAAGCATCAGCCAATTATGTGATGAAGGTTATTTAGTCAGCTACACCAAAGACAAATGTGTTGTAACGAATGAGAAGGGTGAGGCTGTAATGACTGGTGCAAGATCCAAAGACAATTGTTATCAGTGGATTCCTCAAACTGAAAGCCAGTCTGGTGATGATAAAGAAGATATCAGGTGTAGACATCAGAATGATGAAGGTTCCCTCAAGTTGATGAAGGTCAGAAGAAAAGATGATCTGAAATTAGTCAAGGGCAAATGTTACACATCAGTCCTCACCTTTGATGGAAGGATTAAAGGTTCTCAGGAGCTGAATAGAGCAACATCTCTCGAGAGGAAAGATACTGATGTCTTGACATCTGAACAAATCATCAGTGGTCTGACTGTGAGTAAGTCTAAAAGGCTAGAGATTGAAGAACTCACTGAAGTTATGGGAGATACCAGTGGTAACTATAAAAAATTCTATCATCAAGATCTGAAGAAGATCGATGTCTCAGAAGAAAACCTCCCCTGGATGAATAGCTCTGTGTCGAAAAATACAGATGTCAGAGCGGATGCTGAAACATCTCAAGACAAGAAGAGTATTTCTAGCCTCAAGAAGAATGATGAGCAAAGTGCAAAAATGATTCAGAATAGACCAGAGTCTAAGACTGATCCCAATATGAAAATTGACATGCAGAGGACCTCAGATATTGAGTCTATCAGATCCTGGATTAAAATGTCAAGAATAAATACACATCCTCTAGGATGGAATCATGCTGGTCAAAAGATACAAACTAATCTTGGAAGACTAAGAAGAATAAAGAGGGGCAAAATCAGATTAGTTCTCAGATCTAAGAAGAAGAACAGTCGTAGATCAGTGTTATGTGGAAAGAACTCATGCTATCAACTCTTGTGGAAGAAACGACTGGTGGGCAATCACCATGTCAAGAAAGATGTTACAACATTGCAGAATGTTACTCATCAATGGGATGATGAGCAGGTTGAGAGAAAAGATCTGGTTAAATACTCAGATAATTGGTAAATAAAGAGAAATTAGATGATGAGTTCATGTATGCTAACCAATTTGAGAGCTTAAAATTGGGGAGCGTATTACTTCAAAATTAATTGAAAGATGTTTTATGGTGCAGTTGGCCTATAAGATAATGGTTATTCAACTGCAGATAGTATGGTACATAAAATAGTCTGTTCAATTTTTTAGTGTAGTCTCTCTAAGAAACTCATCTTGGTGCTCTGGTTCTGTTTAATGCAGTACAAATTTCAGCAGTTTAGAATAGTACTGTAAAGTGTTTGGCATGGCAACTGAAAAATCTAAAAATAGGATTTTTATTCAATAGTTAAAAATACAAGATTAGACTACATCCTCATGCCAATCTCCTGCATCCAGAAAAGCCTTCTAATCTGCATCCCATTCATCTTCTGAAGGCTGTTGTTGAGCAGAATGGTTCTTACCAGGCTTCATAGTGGTCACTGAAGTCCTGCCAGTTTTTGTTGCTCCTGTAGAAGGACCTGATGTCGTCTGAGATTTGATCTTCTTCTTCAAAGGGTCTGGTTGTGTATCCTCATGCTTGAGGTTCTTGGTTGGTTCTTTGGAGCTTGATTGACTCATGCTTTATTGGTGTGCTGAGCATAGGAGAAAGAGTGGTTTTATAATGGTTTGTTCAAATGCTTGGGTTGTATCGCCTGACCAGTCAAGGGGTTGGAAGTTGTTTTTGACTATGTCATTAATAATGTGAGAACATTGTGCTTGGAGACTACATAGGTCTTGTTGCTACTGACAGTGGGACCAGTATTATGTCACCTTGTAGGGCATTTGATTTGGGATAGTTGTCTAATTATGGCTAAAAAGGGGGAGAGTTAATAAATTGCCATGAGGAGAAGAGTAGTTGCTGCTAAAAGAATAAAAATAAAAGGTGTTTAGTTGAAAAGTAATGATGCAGCTGTGGAGGGGGAGTATAGACAGCATAGTTATGGAGCTGCTAGTGAAGAATTCATAGCAATTGGAGAGTGCAGCAAAGCAGACATCAAGGGGGAGATGTGCTGCACAGTGTGAGCTACTGAACAGCTGTGATGCTGGTTCAAGTTTTTGAGGGGGAGCACCAATTGGCTGTTGTCAATAATGAAGATGGTGCTGCAGCAGATCAAGTAATGAAGACTATATGAAGATTGTCAAACTGCTGCAAGTTAAAGTTTCAAAATATTGAAGATATTCCGCTGCTGAAGTCTCTGAAGATGCAGAGATTGTTTTAGCCAAAATTAGCCAAAGGGGGAGATTGTAAGTTCCTGGATTGGCTGGAATTTTGGTAAAACAACAAGGTGTTCAATGCTGATGTCATGGTGTTGATGTTGCAGCATTGAGTCTTAGTACTGGGCTGTACTAAGTTGTGAAGGTTAACTATGTTTGATGTCATGGGCTTGATGTCATAACATTGCACTTAACACTGGACTGTGTTAAGGTTGCTAGTTGCTAAAGTTGATGTCTGATGTCACATAGGTGATGTTGTAACATCAGACCTGCAAAACTGAAGCTAATGACAGCATGGGCTTGTTGTTATTAGGGTCGCGTATTAGCTGGAATTGTGGAGAGTGTTGACTCGTTGGATGAGAATATCTTGGGCTAGATATTTTCTGTTACATGGGAGATTTGATTGCAGGTTTGTTGGAGAATTAAAAGGTGGAAGATTTAAAAAGATTTTGGGGATAAAATCTATTTTAAAAGATTCAGTTTTTAATTAACAAATCTGATCAAATATTGTGACAAATCCAATCCAAATTCAAGGAGCTATATAAAGCGCACAAGACCAAGGAAGAAGGTACAGAAAACAGATTGAAGATCAAGAGCTGGAGGCTTAGAGTCTAGGGTTTGTTTAGAGTACTTGTAATCACACTATTCTAGGTTGAATAGGTGTTGAATTTTCTGTCCTCTCTAGAAGCTGTGAAGCAATAGAGAGTTGTTGATTGATCGAAGCTAGGAAGCAAGATCAAGGGATCTCAAAGAGGTTGTTCTTTGAGTGTTTTAGGGGATTGAGTAGTGTTCTCATATCTAAGTGGTTTCTTAGGTAGAAAGTCACTAGTAGAGTATAAGTTTAGGAGATTGTCAACTGGTGTGTTGAGTCTGTAAATTATATCTACAAGTAGTGAATTTCATCCCTGGCTTGGTAGCCCCCAGACGTAGGTAGTTAGACCGAACTGGGTGAACAATTCCTTGTGTTTTCCTGTTGCTTATTCTGTCCATTATTGCAGAGTGTGTTGTTGTGACATCGCACCTTAACATCACACGTCTGGTACCAGAATTTCATAACCTAATATCCTAATTACTCCTTTCACATCTAACTAAACCTCTACTTTTATTATTTTATTTTTAAATAAAATGTTCTATTAACCTAATAAAATAAAAGTAAATCAAGTCTCTAATTTTTTATTTAAATCATACCAGATCTCTCACTCTTTAATTTTATTATTAAATCTATTTTCCTCTATTTTTTGAATTAGTCCAAATTATATTGATTTCTCGTAACATTTAACAACTCAATAATTACATAACTCCTATTTAATTAATTAAAACACGCAACAAGGTAAATTAATATTTAAAATTAAAAATAAAAATATCAAAATAATATTAATATTATTAACATTAAAAATTGGGATGTTACAACTCTCCCCCACCTAAAGAGTATTCGCCCTCGACAATTACCTAAAGGAAAAAAAATCTCGATAATACTCTCTCCTCTGATTCTCTAACGCCCTTATTACGCTAATCTCAATGACTCATCCCCCACTTGTTTCAATCTTACTCTTGCTGGCTAACAGTTAGGAAAATGAGTGTCGACAATGTTTCACACACATGTCGTACACAGGGGTACAAACAAACTAACAAAATTAGGCCGAATGAACCGACCAGGCTCTGATACAAACTATGTAACACCCTAAAATCCCGAAAATATTTTTATAAAAGATAAACAATTATTTATCCGAAACAAGTTTACACATGTTCAACAAACATTTTTTTTCGAAATAAAACGTATAACATGCAGCGGAACTCAACTTCAAATGTACTTTAAAATTGTCCAAAATAGCGACATCATAACAATAATGAAAATTTGTGAAACCTTGTGTTATAGATCAGAGCACTAACAAAAATTAAATAATGCGGAAAACAACAAAGTAAATGAATAGGCTTCAACGCCATCCTCAAGCTCAGCAATAGCTCCTCCTATACATGATAATATGTACTCCAGGAGAGTAATTAGCACCACAAATAAAGGAAGATGGATGAGAATTACTTTACATATATTATTGGAGTATTAAACAACAAGGATAATTTCAATAAAACAAGTAATATTAAATATCATTCTCACACTATCATATAGACCAATAACGACAAGTTTGGATATCCGAGTTATTTTATTAAATGTATAATGCAATGTACTCCTCCTCCTCCAAAAATGTACGCGGTACCAAAAGTTTAGATGTCCAAGTTATTTTACAGAATTATCCATGTTTTCAATTTCTCTCTGGAAAATGTTCTCTCTAAACAATGAGACTGTCACGGGCTCTCTCTAAGCACTGAACCTCATCACTTACTCTCTATGAGAACTAGACATCGTCACATGCTCTCTCTGAGCACTAGACCTCGTCATTGGCTCTCTCTCTCTCTGAGCACTGGACCTCGTCATTGGCTCTCTCTCTCTCTGAGCACTGGACCTCGTCATTATCTCTTTATGAGCATTGGACTTCTTCGGACCGAACTCATACATATCTGAAATATACATGAATGAAAGAACATATAATGCCAACCACAACTCATGATTAATCAACAAATGACATCTCGTATCCCAAAATATATTCTCTCTGAACAGAAGTCCTCTCTAGACAAGGTTCTCTCTGAACCACACAACTCGAAAATAATGATATATAATTAAATCTCAATAATTATATTAAAACAATAGAGTAAAATATATATTATTACTCAATAACTCAAATTATTCATCAACTTAGAACCCCCCTCCCTAACACATCAATAGAGTACTAGTTATTCATATTTTCTAACAACTCGTCAAAACGGTGACAATCTTTGTCTTTAACTCAACAGAGTCCTCAAGGAGAACTCTACACAACTCTATAACAATCTCCACAACTCTAAATAACTCTAAATGACTCTAAAGTACTCCAAAGTATGTAACATACTCAAAATTACACTAAACTGTTCAAAAGACAAATCTTGCATATAAAGATAACAATGATGAACTCTATTGGTTGGCGGTCTGACTCAAATAATACTAAGACAACCCTAAGGTGACAAAAAGGTAGTGAAAGGTCACTGAGCTTGAAATTGCTCAAAACTTAATAATTTGTAATTCACATAACACTTCAAAAACATCAAACAAACTCACTTAGCACATTAGAGTCAACTCAACCCTTTCATACTCACCTCTATACATGTTTGTAAGTACAACACTAACTCATTACTTTAAACATATCCGAACTCAAATTCAACACTAGACATGTTAACAACTCTAAACTCATAACAAATTAACTCTCTTAATTTACTCAACTCTAAAACATATCACATACTCAATTTTAAGTTATTTACAATTATGTTTAATACCTTACATTGCTAAAGGGTTTCCCAAAACACTAGACTTAACTCTAAAATTGTCTCACTTTAAAATAGTATAAAATATTATAGACTTATGATTAAAATACAAAACTATCTAGTCTAAAAGTTCTTGAAACTCTCTTTCAAACGCATTTAATCGCACCTCAACCGAAGTTACAAAACTCCAGTTTAGTTTATTTCAATTCAGCAATATCGCAATAATTCTAGCATAAACTCTAAAGAAGAATATCTAACTTCAAAATAGCACGAAAAATTATATAGTCATGATAAAACTACGAAACTCTCCAGTTGGAAAGATCATTCAATTATGTGAGTGCTAAATATGAATTCTATTTGGTTTTGAATGATGTCAAACAAGGAATATTTTAGTTTATTGCAGTACTCTTGTATATTAAACGGTGTCAACCTAAGTTTAGGTGTTCATTTGTCCCCTTAGACTTAGGATGTATGTAAAGAGTCTTTGAACAAGTTTGATAGGTCTTAGGCATGTCATGCATATAAAAAAATCAAGTTTGTATGTCAAAACAACATCATAGGCCTACCTATACGTGATCAGGTCGACCTAGGGAAGCCTCAAATTTAGTATAGGCCGGCACATCCATGATTCAGGCTGGCTCCTACGCTCAAAGAATGAAGCCTGTAGATTCTTCCCACAGGCTGCAATTGAGGTCCCCTCACAGGCCGGCCTGAACGCCTTCATAGGCCGACCTATGACCTTCATTGGTTGACTTATGCAAGTTAAAACTTGAAAAAATCTTCTTACATCCTATTTTTCTTGCATCCTTTTGCCCTTTTTCGTCTCATACCTATATATATATATATATATATATATATATATATATATATATATATATATATATATATATATATATTCATACATGCATCTTCTTCAAGGTAAGGTTTCCTAGTAAATAAAACCAAAATGAAACCAGATTACAAAGTTACCCATCATCTTCATCCCTTCTTCTGTGCATACAAACAATTAAACTACACATAATAATTTTTCGATTGGGTGCCCATCTAGATTAGGGTTGATAACGTCTAATTAGGTTTGGTGTAACCGAGAATATTGGGTTAAAAGCTTTGTGTGCTTCAAATAAGAAAACCAAAATGAGGTTTTCCTTCAAGATCGGGTTGATTTGAAGGTTTTGGACAAGATCACGTCAACATAGATTCGACCGAGTGAAAGTCATGGGACAAGGTTGTTTCCTTGCAAGGGAGTAGCGCAAAATGGTGAACTGTGTTCGGGAATCTCAGGTTTCAACAAGTTGCATGCTCGGGATAATCATAGCATTTTAGCCACATTATTGGTCACCTGATGAAGCTTTGATCAAGGGTTTGGAGGTGGACAAATCAACACAAAACAATAGAATTTTTGGGGTTTGCATTCTTCGTCTCATTTATAAACCTTTTTGCAAAGAAAAGGTTAATAGCACTATCTCAATTCGATTTTGGATTGAGGGCAGACATACCCATAGCGAGGCCGATTGGGCAACTGCCTAAAAAAATCTTGGTGTCTTTCTCTTCATCTTTTTATTTCTTTTATTGTGGATTACGCAATTTATCGATTTCATCATTGTTTGATCAAATTGATTGGAAATTATTTTCTACTATCTTTTAAAGGTGTTATTGATATAATCACAATCACTTTGATTGTGATTGGTTTTAATGTCAACAAAAAAACCTAAATTTCCAATTGTTATCGATCGCATATCATGTGTTCGATAAATTGTTTGTGTGTATTTTATTTTCGTTTTATTTCATTGGATATACGAGTTACAATTAGCATTGCATTTAATTGATTTGTAGATTAATCATTGTTAAACATTTACGTTCATTATCAATCTGCTTTGTTTGTGTTATGTATATTGCTTTTCGATTATAAAGTTCGGTTAGACAATTCGATCCGGGTCTTTTTTCCGCAGCAACTTATTTTGAAAATAGATTTTTGCCAAAAGTTTTTGGTTGTAGAATTTGTGATATATTCACCCCCCTGTAAATCAAAGTTTTTCGTCTAACAAGAACCATCAAGAGCTCTGGTTTATTCTATGCTTGAGATACATTTCTTAGAAGAATGGATACCGAACCTAAGGGAGTGTACAATAGAGCACCAACTTTCACTGGGAAAAATTATGTCTATTGGAAAGCATTTATGTGTATTCATGTCAACCCTGTTGACAAAGGTATTTGGGATGCTATCCAAAATGGTCCAAATGAAATAAGTATGACCAATGAAGATGGTGTCACAATATCTAAACTAGAAGCACGATGGGATGATAATGATAGGAAATTGTGGTCACATGATTGGAAAGCCAAAAAACATTCTCACTTCCGCCTTGGTAGTTGATGAGTTTTATCGCGTTTCTCATTGTGATTCTGGGAAAGCTATGTGGGACGCAATAGAGATTTCCCATTAGGGTACTAGTGATGTAAAATAATCTAGGATTAACACATTGAGTCAGGAGTTTGAGATGTACGTATTGAGCATGGTGAAACCATTGCAGATATGCGAAAACGGTTCACTCATCTTATAAATCGATTAAAAGCACTAGGTAATCGCGTTTCCAATGAACTTGCTACTAACAAAGTTTTGAGGTGTTTATAGGGAATGACAACATAAGGTCACTGCTATTAAAGAAGCAAATGATCTTAAGTCGCTTGATCTTACAACTTTGTTTGGTAAGTTGGAAAAGCATGAGCAAGAGCTTACTTGCTTGGCAAAATACGAGAAGGAATATGAAAAGTGATCAAAGAGTGAAAAAGGGAAAGACAAAGAAGAAGGGAAGAAGTTAATTGCTCCAAATATTTCTAGATCAAGGCCTTCTCAAGATGAGAAATAGGATAGTGAAATTAAAGTTGACAACGAATCTGACGAAGAAGATATGATATTGTTCATAAAGCGACTAAATAGATACATGTTAAAACATAGCGACTAATATCTCAACAAGTACCATGATAAATCAAGAAGGTTATCAAGTTCCTCAAAAGAAGAAGATGAAAGAAAAAAGGGAAAGTCACGAAGTACCTGTTACAACTGTGGTAAACCCGATCACTTTAAGCCGGAGTGTCCAAAAATCATGAATGAAAAAGGCCATCACAAAACCTCTAGAAAAGGTAGAAGAGCCTATGCGGCTTGGGAAAGCGAAAGTGATTCATCAAGTGATGATAGCTCTACTTCAAGTGAGGAATCGGCAATGCTTTGCTATATGGCAAACAAAGGAAAGAAAAAGGTTGTAAGTTACTCTAAACTTCAAGCTTCTCGTGATTCAGCTTTTCTTCAAATTCAAGAATCCTTTGAGAATCTACAAAGACAAGCTATAGATGCTTCCAAAAGATTAACTTTAAACAAGAAAATCATGTCTCATATGGAAGCTAAGATTGTTGAAAATTAAAGACATGTGGAAGCACTAAATAAATCTATGTAAATATTCTAGAATGACAAGATGAGGATCCTAGATCTTTGTGGAATTTTGGTTGTGAAACATGTCACATTTGGAAAAAGGAGTCAAGGACTCTTAAAGCTAAACTTGATAAGGCATTGCAACCCAAGGTTACTTTTGTTATATATACTTCCAAGTATAACTTACCAACTCACAATCCTTATCGAAGGTATAGTTACCTTAAAAAGGAACCAAATTGCCAAAGGCTATCTTCTTTAAATTTGTATTGTCACCAGTGTTGCAAAAAGGGGCATACTATTACAAAGTGTAGAGTTAATAGACTTCGTGTTTCTAATGATGTCTTTCAATGGATCCCTAAATACAATCAAGCTTTTAATAATTCCCAAGGACCCAAATGAATATTGGGTACCTAGCACAAGTTTTTAATCATGCAGGAAAAATGTCTTGACTCTATGGAAAACGTGTGGGATCTTGTTCGTAGAGCATCAAGGCACAACACTATAACATGTCCTTATCGTTTTGATCTATATGACTAACGAGGAATATTTTGTTACCAACCAGGTTAACTCTTTGTAATTTTATTTAAATGGTAAAAGTATGTGAATGATTACTAATAAGTTATCCATGAAGTGTCGGAAAGTTATTATGTTCAATTGTGTAGGATATCTTTGACAAAACATGCTCAAGAACATCAATTAGGAGTGATCAACCTAAATTGAAGAAAATGAGAAGAAGCAAGATAAACACCATAATTATGCAAGATGAAAAGTCCAGTTGCAGCGCGAAAATCATCTCTCAAGTTGAAAGAATATTCAACAATCATCAAGTGCACTTCTTGAATGCATTGCTAATATCACATTCAAATACTTGTTCAAGAGGGAATGTGGTAAGAACGTTTTGGTCTTATTTGTGTTTTGTGGTACGTGTTACATTCACTTTAACTTTAGTTCGAAAGTTCTTCGTGGAATGCTTGTGCATACTTCGTCTTATGTACGGTGAGGTAATATCGTTTCAACCCTATTTCTTGTCATGTACGTAAGTTTTGTTTTAGTTGATAATTTCATAAGTTTCATACCCCAAAATTTGACCATATATTCCATCATAATTCTAGGATCATAAAACATTGCATTGTTAACCCTAACCTTGTACAATTGCTTTCTAATCTTGTTTCATCTGAATTAGGATTTTGCACCAAGAGAATCAAGAGGATCTTTAATTGATCAGTCAATGTCTTGGAGTGAACATCAACCTAACAAGTTTTCATACACTCAATAGGCCTCTCTCTATCAAAAATCATGTGCAAATTTGTCTTTTACAAGCTTATGGAAGCTCAATTTCATCTGACCCCAAATTAGGGTTTCATTAGGAAAAGTCAAATGTGCCTTTGACTTTTGATCAAAGCATGATCCCAAGCCTTGGGACATGATTAAAGGCACTCAAATACATCCTTGGAGTCCATCCAAGATGTTTGAAAGGTTCAAGAATGCAAGATCGTTGAAGATCACATAGTTGGATTCATCAGATGCACAAGCTTTATCTGACAAAGTCAACCCTTTGACTTTTGGTCAAAATGGAAGTCCTCAAGCTAAATTTCATGGAAATATGTTTGATGAATGAGTTTTACCATGAAAAATCAAGAATTGACAGTTTCTTGCAAAAGGGTCAAAGTTAAGAAACTTGAATTTTTTCTAAGTCTGGGAAAAACCCCTAATTTTGTGCCTATTTTGGAGAGTCATAACTTTCAATCTATACATCCATTTTTTTGTGTTCCAAAGATTAAATTGAAGCCCTCACAACATACTACAAATTTTTCAATTTGATTCAATCTCCAAAATGTGCTTAGATTTTGAGTTATGGAGCCATCAAGTTGTGAAAAATCTTTCAACACTTAGAAATTTTTCAAGGCAGATTTTGATCATGAAAAGTACCAAACTTTGGAGCCAGTTTTCACCATGATCCCTTGAGATTCAAGAAATTAATCAAACATGAAAGTTGTAGAGCATGTTTGGGGCTTTTCAAAAAGTACACGAACTCCTCCATAGCGTTTTTTAGATAGGAGTTTAGAAGAGAGAAAGATGACCCTCCATACTTGAAGTTTTGGCCATTTTCATGACAAGGGCAAGTTGCAAAACCAATTCAAATATGCCAAATCTTTGATTACAACCTATTTACCTTGAAAATCACACTTAAATCAGACAAATACACTTGCTTTTAGTTTATTATTCAAGTGATTATGACTTTGATCATTAGTTCATTCCATTTTTGGCACAAAGTTGACACTTATATTTCCATAAAGGCACTTTTATCACAATGTCAACCCTTCTTGAGAATTTAAATGGTTTCTTCTGCACAAAAACTTTCCTTTGCATAGAAGCAAAGTGTCTGATATCTTAACAACTATAGGAAAACTTGTACCACACATTGGAACTCCAAAATTCATGAAACCATCCATTAAATTTCAACTAAACCAAATGAACCAACCATTTACAATTATGTAGAGCCTTAAGCCTCACTTTTTCCCTATAAATAGAGGTTCATTTCAAGCCTCTAACAACAAAAATCTCAACGTTCCTCCTATAAAAATCCCTCAAACCAGCAACTTGTCCAAACATCCTTTTGTGCCAATAAACACCAACTTGCACAAAATTTCAAAATGTCTTCTCCAAACACCAAACCACTCAAACACTTGTTCAAACACATCACAAATCACTCCTTGAAGATGTCCAAACCTTCATATTCACCCCAAACCTACTAAACCAGAAAGTCAATCTTCAAAACCTCATTTCTTTGAGTTTTTGCATTTTCAAAGCCAAAACCCTAAATAAACCATTTTCAATCATTCCAACACTTCCAACACACCCTATAAAACATCCCTAAGATGTTCCAAACTTGGTTTTGCAACTGTAACTTCATTTACTTGAAGTTGCATTTTGGTCACTTTTGACATTTTGCTAGAAGGGAATCATTTTCTGTTCCAGTAGCTTTCTCTTGGTTCCCAGCACTTTAAAGTTTCATTAGAGGTATATTGGAGGTGTCCAAAGCATCAAGTTATTTATGTATCAAGTTTTGTTGGAAGTTTCAAGTTTGCTCCAAGAGGTAAGTGCACTTGAAACTTGAACTTTGAAAATCATGTTGTGCTTTGATGTGCATTGACCATAGACATGTTTTATATGGTATACGTGATGATTTTAAACCACTTTTAGTTGCTATGCATGATTGTATATGACTGTTCCTTAGAAAATGCAAAAATGAGCCATTATGGATGTTGTTATCGTGTTTTGAAATAGAATCACTTTTAGCCAAAACAAACACCACCACTGAATTCCTCATGAAAAATTAGTCAAGTTAGGTTTTTACACTTTTTAATTTCATCAAGTATTGAAGGAGTTATGATGCTTCTTGTAAATTGATCTAAATAGTGGAATCTTTGCCCAGCTAGCCATGGCGCCCTCTTTTGTTCAGGTTTTAGGACATGTTTAGGTATTTGATTTAATTTGGGAAGGTGATACAATTGATGTATCACCACCCCAGTGGTTAAACCTACGCACATATGTACCTTGTAACCTGAAGAACTGGGGTTCAAATCCCTCTCGCTCCAGTTCTTTTATTTTGCAGAATTTTTCAAGTAGTTTTCATATATATTATTATGCTTTCACCATATATTCACTACGCGGGCATAATTAAGTTGGTCATTTCTTTAACCTGGAAGCAGCATGACATGGGTTCAACAACCATTGGACCACTCCTTTATTTTTAACTTCTTATTTTGTTATTTTTCTTCACAAAATCAAAACCCATAAATTTTTCATCCTAAATCATTTTGGACCCATTATTTTTTCAAAATGTTCATGATCATGTCTAGTTTCTGTTTTTGACATTAAATTTCCAAAAATAATTATTTTTCTTGTACTTATGCATGCTTAAAGTGAATGATGTTTTTATGGTTTCTTAAGACTTCTTTTGTTTCCTTTGAATGATCCCTTGATTTCCTTTATACATTTGGACTTGTATGAACCATATACATATAGTATAAACTTTGTATGACATTGTGAACTTGTACATTGTATTTTTACTTGAGCTTGATGCCTTTTTTATGTATGTTTACATGTTAAATGTGTATGTTGAAACTTTGTTCATAGAATGAGTTTTTGCTTGATTATTTTGTCTTTAAAATGTGATTTACTTCCATGTTTACATGACTTTGATATCTAAATATGCCTTTGTTTTGATCATACCATGTTTGTGTGTTCTTAAACACTTGAATTTTTCCTTGAATTTGCCATTGATTACATGCTTATATGCTTAAATCTTTGTGGTGTTTCTTACTTGTTTAAGACCATGTTTGAATCCTAACATGTATGTTTGGTTGTTACCTACTGTCATACCCTAAATTTTGATCACAAGATTTCGCATCATTGTTCCAATCATCACCACAATATGGATGTACCTTCATGCCTCATCAATCCTCTCAAAGATTGTTGAGCATTCACCTCAATCAAAAATTAGGGTTTTGACCCTCTCAGAGTACTCAGACAAAGGATCAATCAAGAGTGGACATGATCTTCAATTTGTAAAACCTGTCAAACATCCATAGAGGATCAAGAGATCACACACATCAAGAATCAAGCATAAGAATGCAACATTCCAAGTTGGTTAAGCCTCAAGATCACCAGTGTCACCAAATTAGGGTTTTGGTCGACCAAGGCCTCCTGAGGGAAATTTTCATCTGGGCATGAGCCAATACTTCAAAACACGATCCAAGAAGCTCAAAGGTACCTCATGGATCCAATCATAATTTCAAAATAACCTCAGGGGATGCATTAATCAAAAATTAGGAATTAGTGTTTCTTGACCTAATTCACCCCTAAGTTGACTTTTGGAGCAAGGCATGAGCCAAGACCTCAAGGAATGTTTTGAAGACCTCAAATATCTTATTTTTATACTCTTACAAGTTCAAATGGACACAAAGTACTTGGTTCATGAGCAATATAAAGATGCAAATTCATCTGGACAATAAACTAGGGTTTCTGAGAAAAAGTCAACCATGCCTTTGACTTTTGACCAAGACATGATCTTAAACCTTGGGAAATGATTCAAGACATCTAAAACACATATGGAATCCATCCATTAGGTTTGAATTAGGCCAACAACTTGATTTCATAAATGATCACAAAGTTTGAAATTCATATGATAAAAAGTCAACTGTACCCTAAAACCAAGTTTTGACTTTTGAAATTTCATGACAAACATGGCTTCTTCAAGTAAAAAATAATTTTAACCTATGGTTTGGATTATCATCCATCAAGAAAAATCAAGAAAAGTGAGGTTACTTGCAAAAGGGGCAACCCTAAGAAACTTAAAATTTCACTGAGTTATGAAAAAAGTGATTTTTACCCAACTTTGCAAGACCATAACTTGTGATCCAAGTAACCTTTTTCTTCCATCCAAAGCTCAAATGAAAGCTCTCATTACATACTACAAGATTGTCAACTACATCATATTCTAAATCTTCATGGATTTAGAGTTATTGATTGATCAAAATCACAAAAATTAAGAAATGGACATTTTTCAAACACTTAGAAAAATTTGAGACAAAATCTGTCTCATGTTTTGTCCAACTTTGGAGGAATTTTCACCATAATCCAAGATGAATCAGGACCAAAGTTAAGCATAAAAGTTAAAATATGATATATGGGCCAACAAGTACAAGAACTCATTCTAATTCAACTTGAGCAAGAAGTTACAAGCCTTGCAACATGACCTAAAAATATGGATTTTCAAGACAACAAGAATGATGACTTGTCCCACACGATTTTATCATTCAAGTTTTGTCACTTTGCCAACTTTTTCATCTTCCAAAAACACAAAACTTCTGATGACTCACTTGTTACTTGATCAAGGAGTCAAGAATTTCACTTAGCATGTGCAAAACCATCATGACATGAACTTTGAAATTCAATTTTTGCAAGGTTACTTTAATGCAATGCATTGAGGTGTTATGAACCAAGCGATACTAATCCAAACCAGTCAAGATTCGGTCCAAGCTCTGAGTCTTCAAACCTGCGGAAATTGAATTGAGTCAAGCTAGAGGAGACTTGGGACTTTTGAATTATCCAAGTCAATAGCTACATAGCTACTCATAGTAATTAGGCTCCATTCACTATTTCTTGCAAAAAAAAACTTCCTCTACTATAAATAGAGGTCATTTGTGACTTATGAACAAACACCAAAACATCTCCTCTCATGTTTTCTCTCATTTCCTTCTCATGAACCAGAATTTGCTTCTTTAGCAATTAAGGGTCGAATTTTCAAATAGAGAGCAATTCCACCCAAACCAAGAGTGTAGACACATCATATATATCATATAGAAGCTATCCAAACACTTCTCCATCATCTGTAACATCAAAATCACAAACCTCCAAATCACACTTAAGCCAAGTTGCAGTTGAGATACCACAAAGAGTTTCAGGTGGTTTTTAATCAATTTCAAGCTTCTACACACCTTACATAAGGTCCATTGAAGTTGTCCAGATCATCACATCAAAATTCAAATTCCTCTTGAATAAGTAAGCTTAAAGCTTTAAAACTCTATACTACATGCATCATAAATTTATTTTCAAGTTATCAACATGTTTCTGGTAGTTCATAGAGTGATAACCCTCAATCAATTGCATGATTTCATTCGTCTATAGAATTTTACTATGGTTTTTGCAAAAACTAGGGTTTCTATATTCATACCAATTATCTCACTCCACAATTAAAATAAATGAAATTAAATACCACCATTGTGTTCCTAGATCAAAATCGAGAAAAATTGATGTTTGAATCATTCCATTTCATCACGTATTCAGTGAGATAGATAGGCTTTTGCAAATCTGGAAAACCAGAGCACGCGCGAGCAAGAATAAGTAATCTTGGCGCCCTTTTTGAATTTTTGAATTTTAGTTAATTTTCTTAATTGATTTAAAAAATTAATTTTTCATTATTAGAAATACAAGAATTACCTGCGGAATTTCCTGTGGAAAATTAATCGCAGGTATACCTGCGAATTTAGCTGCAGTTTTTTATTGTAAAAACTTGTTTCCTGCGACAAATAAAGTCGCAGCAAATTTCGTAGGAATTCCTGAGACTATTTTAAAATTATATTTTCTATTTTCCTGCGATTTTGTCGGAGGAATTAGCTATCCATTGAAAACTCAAAATCCTCTAGAAATGTCGCAGAAGTTGCTGCGACTTTTGTTGCGAATTTTACTGCGACTTTTGGTGGAATGTTTAGTACAATTTATTTAAAAATATTTAATTATAATTTTAATATTAATAAATAAAATTATAAAATATAATTAACATATTAATTCCAATGATATGTTTTTGAGATATTTTAATTTTATATTAAATGTTTTTACTATATTTATTGGATTTTTTAAGTATTTTATAAGAGATTTGACACTATTATATGCTTAAGGATGAATTCAAACTCAAAATCTCTGATTAAATTAGAAAAGATCCCGCCATCTCATCCAAATGCTTTTGTGTGAAATCTCATTATTTAATCTAATGAATTTTTTTAATAGATATATATTTAATTAACACTTCAAAAATTGAACTTTTATGAAGATATTTTAAATAATAAATCATAAATATATTTTTTTATTATTGGAAAAAAACTTTGATTGGATGGTGTCAATTTATAGACAATATAAAAAATTAAAAATTATGATTATAGACACTTAATTTGTAATTGTCATATTTAATATGAAAAATATTAAATCTTGAATATACTAGGATTATAAATTTTTCTCTTTTTCTAATAAATTAAATTATTCTCATATTTAAAACACATATATTAAATTAGTTAAAATATATTTAATTAAACCCTGAAATTACATATGTATTTTTAATTTTTAAAATATATTAATTTTTAATTCCTAAAATTACATATGTATTTTTAATTATTAAAACATATTAATTTTATTTATAAGAAATAATATGAGAAAATGGATGGTGCACTGACACTGTAAATTATTTTTACACTGTCAACCAATGACAACATATATCCCGCCAAGTCATCCTGTAAATCTTAAATTACTTATATAATTTAGCACTTTAAACTATTTTGATTGGATATATGTGTAATACTTTTTTACACTGACAATGCACTACCATTAAACTCAAATAATATTAAGTTAATAAAAAATAACTATACTTGAATAATTGCACATTATAAGAAATAATATTAAGTTAATACTATATTATAATTGCATCATCATTAAATAATACTATTAATAAATAAAAACAAAATAAAATTTAAAAACAAAAAAAAAATAAAAACGAATCCTTGTTTCTTCTCAAAAGGAATCCTTTCTTCTCCCTCGGAAGAACAAAGTTTCAAATATCGCTTCTCCAAAATCGCTTCTCCAAAGTCGCTTCTCAAAATTCGCTTCAAACAATTCAGATAGTTGATTTTGTGTTCATTTATTGCAAAATCTCTTCATCAATTTTATGGATTAAATGCTTTTCCCATTCAAGTTGTTCATCAAAGAAGAAATCCTAAGCCCATATTTTCACTTCTCTCTCTTATGTGTGGTTTATGTAAGCTCTACTCTCTTCTCTTCCATCAACTTACACTGCTTCTGTACTCTTCTCTAATATATGCATGTAACCCTAAAATCCTCTCAAAACACCCTTATCTTCGTCCTATTCTGTGTAGATACCTCGCGTTTCATAATCAGCTAGGGTTTTACGTTTACACTTCAAGTTCCACGCATTTACTTATTCATGATTTTTTAATCCAATTTCATTTTTTTATACTGAAATGCTACTGCTGTGTTGTACGACACATGGACAGGAACGGCGACCTCTCGCTCCGCCATGATCTTCCCTCGTAAGAAATCCACACTTGCCATTGTTTCTGGGAAGCTCTACATTGCAGGCGAAGTTCGAGGACCCTTTTTCGGCGCATTTTGCATGCTCTCTTTCGGACTCGGTTGCATATGAAATGTGAAGAAAACTGTGAAGCAAAAATCTAAAGTGCACATGAAGTGTTTGACATAAGTTCTGTACTAGATTCTTCGCCGCGGTTGAATTAAAGTTTCATTTGTATATCTAATTAATTGGTTTGTAACTTAAAAAAATTTCTACTATTTTTTCAGAACCTGAAAAAATTGGTAATTGTCCTATTTGGTTTCAACTTCATGTGTTGGCAGAGCTGATTTTGTTCATTGATTTACTTAGTTTTTATCTATATTTTAATATAGAGAAATAACACATAAGGGTAGCTAATTAAAGCTAATTATTCTCGTACATTACCTATATTAGCCATACAAATATTAGCCATATAAATCTTCAGCGATGCAGATGGAAATACGTTTTCCAAGTGATTCAACTGATGCTTTCTGAGTTGAAATATAGGTAGCCATATAAATAGTAGAGGCTTACTAATATAACATGATAAGGTTAAATGTAGGAAGAAAGATACTGTATAAGATAGATAATTTTAATTTGGGGAATGCTGAGTGAGGTATTGTATGTTAGTGGATCACAACCTTGAAAGAAGACAAATAAAAAGGTACTTATAATATTACACACTTAGTCATTGGAAACTACAGTAATGACCTGTAATATTATGATAATGTGTGTAGGTAGTGAAATCATGGAAGGAAATTCTTGACACTTATCCATCCGCGTCTGGTCGTGGTTTATGTTTTGAGAGAAAAATTACCATTACACTTCATGTAGGCAGAGTGAGTTTTCTAACTTATTTATTTCTTTGAATGTCAACAAAATCAATTAATCAAATATGATTAACTAATTTATTATTTGAATTACATAAACCTCTTTCTTCCATATAGAAAAATTTATTTTTGAGATAACGTGATAGTAGAGTGTCTTAACATCAACTTATGCTTAAGTTCTCCAAGCGTGTTTTGTCATATTTAAAATTGCCATTAATCTAACTTCAATTTGAACAGATATATAGAAAGAGAACCTGAAATGCAGAGGCTTCAGTGGTGGTACCCATGCCAAACTCATCCACATTAGTTTTCCCAACAACAATACCACCCAATTCCCTCATTCTCTTCACGGCAGTAGCATCAAACGGCAGCAGGTAATTCTCAAGTATACTAACTTTTTTTATATTATGGTTATTTTAAATCAATACTATATGAGTGAGTGAGTGCATGGTTTTAAATTGCGGTTGCGGCTGCGGATGCGGTTGCGGTTGCGGGTGTTGCGATTGTGGTCATTGCGGGTGTTGCGATGCGTATTGCGGCCGTTGCGGTGTGAATTTTTATAAGGAGGTGTTTGAAATACAAAGTTAAAAAACACTTAATGTTAAGTTTTTTCATTACATAATAACTAAATTGAGTTTTAGGATTCTAATATTTTGATTTTAGATAAAAATACATGAAGAAACATGAATGAAATTATCTAATATAGTTCCAAACATGGTCGGAGGCGTAATTTTCAAATCACACCGCAATTGCGGTCCGATGCGGTTGTAGAGGCAACCGCATCCGCAATATTGCGGGTGCAATTGCGGTTGCGGACCGCAATTTAAAACCATGAGTGAGTGAATAGATAGTGAATATGCAACAGATAGTGCAGCATTAACTACTTTGCAGAGTACTGAATGTGTCTCGCCTAATTATATGGCTGAGCAATTTGACATTAATGAGTAATTTTCTCCTCAACCGACACAGTTTGTATGCTACAGGATGGTTAGCTTTGTGAATAGCTTTATCCATTTAATTATATATCCACATGATCTTAGTTTCAACACTGCATATATCTTGAAAGCGTTAAACTTTGGAAAGTAGGTACATTTTTCTCTATAAGTTCTCTAAAAATAGTATTTAAAGATTGATCTGAAATGTAAACATCAAAGTTCAACAATCCCATATTCTTGAGTTATGAAGGTGAAAATTTGAGGACAAGTTGACAAATTTTCCGCTGCATATGCATGCAGACATTCAAGTGTTCGTGAAATTTCAATGATGATGCACTTAACTTGTCTTTTGTTTTGCATTTTGATTTGTGGTGGTTGTTTATTTCTGCTGGTTAATTTCCACTGTGTGTTTCACATTCTTATAACACTTTAAATTAAAGTAGAATTTTGAGATATGACTGTCATTTTTCTTAACATAAACTTGCCACATCTGATCTTAACTCGTACCGAAGTATGCGTCTGAAGTATTGAGTTTATTGACCACTAAATTGGCTGTGATTGTTCATGTCCATATATAACTTTGCTACTCTGTCATACATGTGATATCTGATATGCATGTTAAGTAAATGTTTTTAAAATGAAATATTGGCTATAAGTTATTAAGCCAATTTTGGAAGTTAGTTATTAATTCGATAAGCAATTACAGATATTGTATGGGAAAGACTCTGTTCTTTTTTTCGGTTTTAGGAAAGTTGATTTGCCATATTCGATAAGCTATTGATGTCTGGTCTGTTGGTTATGTTTTGGCTGAACTTCTGTTTGGACAGGTTGGTCTATCTTGATGTGAAGTCCTATAACTTTGTAACTTAGAACGTTTAATTGAAATATTTATTTGGTTTTTCCAGCCGTTGTTTCCTGGTGAGAGTGGAGTTGATCAGCTTGTTGAGATCATCAAGTTATTTTTTGCAATAGTTTTTAACTCCTCATTATTGCCGTGCCAGTAAATATTTTTTATTTGCACCGCATTACTTTTTTGAGCTTGATTTATTTGGTTAATAATTCACTTGCAACATTATTGAATGCATTTGATGAGTTGATCAGTGGATAGGTGGCCTTGCTTTTTTTAGCACAATGCCAATATCTTACATTAATTTATTATTTGTTCGGATAGGTTCTGGGAACTCCGACTAGAGAAGAGATTAAATGCATGAATCCTAATTATACAGAATTTAAATTCCCTCAAATCAAAGCACATCCATGGCACAAGGTAATAAAATAAATCTTATAGCATTACATTCTTTATTCTTAAGCTCATCTTACTATACTAATATATATTTGATGATTTTCTTTTACTAGATTTTCCATAAGCGCATGGCTCCAGAAGCTGTTGATTTGGTATCAAGATTATTACAATACTCCCCAAATCTACGGTGCCAAGCTGTGAGTATATGATTTCTTGCAGACCTTTCAAACTTGTAAAATAGTGCTTCCCTCTATGGTTTATGTTTGTAAAGGAAGTTTTATGGTTTCTAATCTAGTTGGTCAAAGGCTGTTTCTCATCTTCTGAGGGTGTATGTAATATAACTTGTATATTGTTGCTTTATGAGCTGCAGTTAGATGCCTTAACCCATCCTTTCTTTGATGAGCTTCGTGAACCTAACGCTCGCTTGCCAACTGGCCGTTTCCTTCCACCACTATTTAACTTCAAACCTCACGGTATGGTGATTTTTGAATAGGCTAGCGTGTTTGTGCTTCGGCGCTCTTTAATTGTCATCTATAGTTCTGTGATTATAACTGAATTCATGTTATTGGTGCTATTGTTCCATAACTGAAAGGAGTCCCACTCGAGACCTTGGTGAAATTGGTTCCGGAGCATGCGAGGAAGCAGTGCCCATTTCTTGGACTGTAATATGTTGTGAAATGTAACAATACTGCAAGTGTTGTTTCGGTATGAATGCTATGCATTCAATCTATTTGATGATATGATATTTATAAGTATCTTTGTCGTAATTGGTTACCCTGTGAACCTAATCGGGTGTGGGCGTGTTTTCTGTAACACCCCGATTTGTTTTATTGTATTTAATTATTTCAAATATGTGAATTTATGAAATGTGTGAATTTATTTTATTATTTTCATTTATATGAATTAATGTGTTCTACCCGCTAATTGGTTAATTTCATTGATAGGTAAAATATTTGCATCAAATTATAATTTCTTTTCAACTTTTATTTCCCGAAATATATTTTATCGCTGTTTGATGTTTTATCGCGTTTTGAGAACGTTTGTGAGATATTTGAGCTGAGGGGTATTTTAGTCTTTTGCTTGGGTATTGTTTTAATAAAATAGATAGAGAGAAAATTAGAGAGAAAAGAAAGAGAAGAGAAAGAAAAGAGAAAAGAAAGAGGGAAGAAGGAAAGGAGGAGGAAAAGAGGAAAAAGAGGAAAATCGAGGAATCGTCCGTTTCAAGCGCGATTAAATCGGGTAAGGGTGCGAAACTTGATTATTATATGCTTGTGTATGATTATGTATGCATATGTTTGATGTTTTGTTGGATTGTATGAGAAATAGAACAAAAACCCATTTGGGTAGAAAGTGTTAGAATTCGATTTAATCGTGTCGGAAATGATGTTTGCTGGTTTCTTGTTGTTTATACACAATAGATATATGTTGTTGTACATCAAATTGGTATTTTTCTGAGTTTGGATGATGATTTGGAGGGTTTTGGGTGTGAAATTCGTAACAGCAACGCAGCAGGAAAAATTCTGGGTTTCGCTGCCCATACGCGTATGGTACAGTGCAATACGCGTATGGGGTAGGGCAATACGCGTATGGCTGAGGGCAATACGCGTATGGCAATGAAGGAAAATAGGCAATACGCATATGGGGCTGGGCAATACGCGTATGGCTGAGGGCAATACGCGTATGGCCAGCAAGGGTGCAGAATGTGTTTTTTTGCAATGTCTTTTCTTGTTTAGTCCGTAACTTTTGATCCGCTTATCCGTTTTGAACGTTCTTTATATCGTTGGAAAGCTAATGAAATGCTCTTTCTTATTATGATGATTTGGAAATTGTTAGCCGATTAAATTAGTCGAAAAAGTCGGGAATAGTGCTGTTTAGCGACTTTTGCCGTTTGGCATGTGTGTTTGACTGTGAATCATACAATAAGTGCATTGATGTGAATGTATAAGGATTGTATGCAATTGTATGAGATGAATGCATGTATATATTGTGAATATGTATGCATTTCAAGAATGTCTTGAGTCATTATCATGTGTAGAGTAATGATGTACATTCTAGTGTGGAGGGATTCTAATGAGAATCCGCTATAACATCGTGAGCCTCTCTTGGTGGAGGTGTGAGCGATCGGGTTGTGAGCCTCTCTCGGTGGAGGTGTGAGCAATGGTTATAGACGATTGTGAGCCTCTCTTGGTGGAGGTGTGAGCGATCGGGTTGTGAGCCTCTCTCGGTGGAGGTGTGAGCAATGGTTACAGATGATTGTGAGCCTCTCTTGGTGGAGGTGTGAGCGGTGGGTGAACATCGTAGGCCCGACGGGGAGTTACTTTGGTAACGAGCGATGGTTCCAGCAGAAGTTCCTGAGTGAACTTGAGATGATTGAGTCGGTACCGCATTGCATTTGCATAGAGTCGTGAGTCGGTCTCTATGATTTGCATTTATCATCTTTATAATGATGCGTTGGTGAATGAACATAAATGTGTATGTTTATGTGGAATGATTGAGAATTGTGAAAGTGTGCATGAAAAATATGCTTGGTTGGGTGTATATATACATTGTGATGTATATGGATAAAATTGTGATGAATTATGATTGCATTTTTATATGTGGAAAATCATGATTTGGCTGATTATGTGCGAGACATGGTGATATGCATTTGTGATAAATGTATTGTGCATGATTAATATGCAATTGGGAATGGAGTAATTGTGTGATTGAGCTTGTGATAGCATTTGTGAATTAATGTGTATTTGTGCTAAACGCATTGAATTATGAATGATATGTTTGGTGTATAAACATATGCAGGATGCGTGAATATGTGATTATGTGAATATAATTTATATATGCTTTAGGTGTTGGCGTGTGATAATTGTGAATGAGATTGATGAGATGAAACATGTATAATTGTGATGATGATGAGTGTGTTGTATATTATTGATATGTAGTGGTGACATATATATATGAAATATGTGCTGAATTTGATTATGGTGCATTGGCGGTGAGAATACTTTATATGTGTATTTTTATGTCGATATATATAATCATATGCATTTATATTATGATTGAGTTTCTCACCCTTCTGCTGTGGTTTATTGCTCTATGAGGCAATTGCAGATTGTACTCTCGGAGGCTTTTGTGGATATTAGTTCTCCATTCTTTTATCGGTTTGTCTGCTCTGATACGTAACACGGGAGTCGGGGAACGTTTCTATTATATATATGTATACAAATTAAATATATCTTTGTATTATTTTGTACGCATATTCTGATGTTATAAAATGATCTATTTTGTAAAACAAGGCAATTATGGATCTTTCCGCTTTATTCCATAATTGACCATTTATTATTTATGGAAAAAGTTTCCCCTTTGAGGCGATTAAAGATTTGTGTTATGTATCAAATAATGATTGAGCAGGGAGTGTGTTTTCGTTTACTGTTGTGGCATCCTTGTTCCCGTCGAAAAAATAAATTTTTATTCACTCTGATTTGATTATGTATTATTTGTAAGCGATGGGAAATGGGGTGTTACAAAGTGGTATCAGAGCAGGTCGGTCCGTCCGGCCAAGTTGTTGAGTCTGTTGGTGTGACAGTTGAATACTGTCGTTGTTACTCATCCCTTAGTACGTGATATGTGTTTGGAGCACTGTCAGTACTTTCTGGTTTTCTAGCCCTTTGTCTGTAGGATTTAGATTGTGATAAGTGGGGGAGAAGCTGGTACTTCTCCATGTTGCTTCAAAGGTAGAGCGTTGGCTCCGTGTGTTGTGAATTGTAAAATTGTAAGTGTTGTTTGGACAGTGTGGTTCCCGGTTCCAGACGGGGTGCAGAGATAAGGCTTACGTCAGCTAAGGATTTGTGCCTTAGGATATTTTGTGCACAGGGGGTAAGAAAAGCTATTATGGCTTGGTAAAGAAGGTTTATGCCCCATCATGATTGTCGGCTGTCTATTGGCAAATTGAGGAACTGATCACCCTTAATCTCTTGTTGATAGCAGACGGGAATTATGTTGGATGGAATGGACGTGTCTTTCTGGCTTTGATAGTGTGTGCAATGAGTTGTTTGGGATTTGAGGAAATGGTTACATATTATTTTGTTGTGTCGATGAAGATTCTTATATCGGAAGATGAGGCGGTTTAGAGGTTTTGATATGTTGGTCAAGTTGGGAAGTCATGGAGAGAGTATGATTAGGTATTATTAATGGTTGTTCTCAGAAAGTAGAGTGTGAACTCCGATTTGACGAAGACGAGGTTTAGGGGTTTGGACCTACTAAGTAAGTAGAAGAACTTTTAGGAAGTGAGACTAAGATGTTTGTCATGTTTGAGATAATAGTGTTTTGGAATTGATAAGAAGTCGCGGTAATGGACTGCCAGTTGTGCATGGTTTTCAGATGCGTTTTTGGATGGAACAGTAGTGTGTCGTCTTAGAGAGCTTCAGTGTTGTTAGTGACAAAAGGAATGATGATTGAACGGAATAACAAGCATGTGGCGTATGATGGTATTGAGGCTATGGAAAGAAAAACTTAGAATTCTGGTGGGGTTTGAGGTCTTTGGAAAGTCTTGAGAAAAAACCTTGCGCGTGGATGTAATATCGATATAAAGAGTTCTCTTTAGTTTGGTTGAGTTTGATCGAGATTACAAGTGTTTGGAACGTTTGATAAGAGTGGCGATTTTGGGTGAATTGAGACTTGGAACGACTTTATGTGACTGGTTATGTTTGTTATCATCGGAACAAGTTGTTATTTACTCGGTTAAGCGTGTATGCGAGTCTAGATAAGGTTGGATAAGGTTTAATTTGGTTAGTAAGGCGTCTGGATTGTTGGTGGAGTATATGAGTCGTATCTTCCATATTTAGTTGGATGAGTTCGTGGTGGTTTGATTAAGGATATTCAGATTTGATATAAACTCAGAGGAAGGACAAGTAGAGTATTTGAGAATTGAATTACCAGCGTTGAAAAGAGACGAAGTTTTATGCTAAGTTATTCAAGTGAAAATTTTGGTTGAAAGAGGTTAGTTTTCTTGGATAAGTATTTCTGAGAATGGTATTGCGAGGGATTTATCGGAAGTAGATGTAGTTCTATAATGAGAAGTTCCAAAGTCGGCTATGATGATTAGAATCTTTTCGAACTTTAGTTGGTTATTATCGAAGGTTATGGAAGGCTTTTCCAAGATTAGCGTTTTCGTTACTTCAGTCGACTTGCAGAGGGTAAAGTCGTGGCTTATGCTTTTCGACATTTGAGAATTCATGAAAGGATTTATACTATTGTGGATTTGGAATTGGTTGCGGTTGTGTTATGTTGGAATATTTGGAGGTATTATCTTTTTGGTTCTAAATTCGAAGTGTTGGGTAATCACAAGAGTTTAGGGTGCTTGTTTGGTCTGAAGGAATAGAGTATGAGACAACGAGGAGGGTTGGAATTCGTGACAAGTTATGAATTTGGCTTGGATTATCCTTGGGGAAGGGATGTTGTTGTGCCTGATGAGTTGAGTTGAGAGTTTTCATACATGTCTGTTTTGATGGTCAGGGAGTTAGAATTTTCTGAGCAGTTCAGAGGCTTGTGTTTGATGTGTAGAATAACACAGTAGAGAGTGAGGTTGGGTACATTAACAGTGAACAACAATTCTTGGTGAATATGAAAGAGAGTTTGACTTTGGACGTGAGATGGGTAGACTTGAGGATTTCGAGTAATCAGAGTGTGCAACGGAAGCGTAAGATGGCACATTTTGTATTTGCGTGTGGGACTTGTAAGAGTTCATAGGATGAACATTGGGAATAGTCAAGAAAGAGTGGACATGTCAAGAAATAGTGTCCCACATTCTTGAAGAAGCAGAATAAAGGCTTGACAATTTCCTGGTCTGACATTGATAGCGAAGATGAAAGTGAGTCAGCAAAGCATGTTACAGCTTTGACAGGAATTATTGAATCTGATGATGATAGTGATGGAGAAGTCACCTATGATGAGCTAGCTTCAACCTACAAGGAGTTGTGTTTAAAGAGTGCTGAAGTTTGTCAAGAAAACAAGTGCCACAAGGAACAAATTGCTCAACTTGAGAATGAAAAATCTGATCTGGAATATGAAGTTGTTCTAGTGAGATCCCAACTTGATCAGATGACAAAATCTGTTAGGATGCTGAACAGTGGTACAGCCACTCTTGACAAGATACTCCAGTCAGAACAGGTTGCTGGAAACAAAGCTGGGATAGGATATGTGGCCGAAGACAAAGGTACCTCAGAAGCAAGTACTTCAGGTCTAAAGAAGGAAGAGTCACAAACTGTGCCTCGACATCAGCCAAAGAGGCAGAATCTTACTCCCAAGGAAGCTGATGTTTCACAACCTAAGAAGATTGAGAAGAAGACGGGTCATAATCAGAAGAGAAAGCAGCCACAAGGAGCAAGTCAGAATATGCCCCCCCAATATCATAGGAGCATGGAAGCTGCAAGGATCAAGCAGACCAGGTGACATCCGATGTCTCAACATCAGGAAAACTGGTATGGACCTGGCCTCAACAATGTTGTGCCGTATAATTATGGAAGAAGGAAGCCTCATCACCATGGGAGACAGCCTAGAAGACAGCAACCTCAGTTCAAATAGTACGTGTCTCATCAGGTGTCTCAACATCAGGGGTATGGTTACACTAATGCTGTGCCTCATTATGGAAGGAGAAAGTCCCACCATCATGGGAGACAATCCAGGAAAAAGCATTCTCAGCTTCCTTATGGATACCAGCATAATAGAAGGCAGGCAAGCAATGTTAGGAGAAGACCTCATTATGGATTTCAACCTATGCAGTCTCATCAAGGCAGAAGATTCAGAGAAGAAAGGGTGAGATGCTTTTATTGTGGAAGGCTTGGACATATGCAATACTCTTGCTACAAGCTGCATGGATACCCTCAGACACAGAACAGATGGAGAGAATACAGGCCCAAAGTCGTTGAACAATTGGTACAGAATGAGAAGATGAAGTGCTTATTGGCTCACCTGACTGACAAAGAAGCTAAAGAAGAAACATGGTATTTTGACAGTGGGTGTTCCAAACACATGTCTGGATGTAGATCCATGTTTGCTGAATGTAGACCGTGTCTTTCTCTTGAAGTGGTGTTTGGTAAAGGGAATAACGGAATTGTAGAAGGTATTGGAAAAGTAAGAGGACCTGAACTTGACAATGTCTATTTTGTCAATGGTTTGAATGCTAATCTGATAAGCATCAGCCAATTATGTGATGAAGGTTATTTAGTCAGCTACACCAAAGACAAATGTGTTGTAACGAATGAGAAGGGTGAGGCTGTAATGACTGGTGCAAGATCCAAAGACAATTGTTATCAGTGGATTCCTCAAACTGAAAGCCAGTCTGGTGATGATAAAGAAGATATCAGGTGTAGACATCAGAATGATGAAGGTTCCCTCAAGTTGATGAAGGTCAGAAGAAAAGATGATCTGAAATTAGTCAAGGGTAAATGTTACACATCAGTCCTCACCATTGATGGAAGGATTAAAGGTTCTCAGGAGCTGAATAGAGCAACATCTCTCGAGAGGAAAGATGCTGATGTCTTGACATCTGAACAAATCATCAGTGGTCTGACTGTGAGTAAGTCTAAAAGGCTAGAGATTGAAGAACTCACTGAAGTTATGGGAGATACCAGTGGTAACTATAAAAAATTCTATCATCAAGATCTGAAGAAGATCGATGTCTCAGAAGAAAACCTCCCCTGGATGAATAGCTCTGTGTCGAAAAATACAGATGTCAGAGCGGATGCTGAAACATCTCAAGACAAGAAGAGTATTTCTAGCCTCAAGAAGAATGATGAGCAAAGTGCAAAAATGATTCAGAATAGACTAGAGTCTAAGACTGATCCCAATATGAAAATTGACATGCAGAGGACCTCTGATATTGAGTCTATCAGATCCTGGATTAAAATGTCAAGAATAAATACACATCCTCTAGGATGGAATCATGCTGGTCAAAAGATACAAACTGATCTTGGAAGACTAAGAAGAATAAAGAGGGGCAAAATCAGATTAGTTCTCAGATCTAAGAAGAAGAACAGTCGTAGATCAGTGTTATGTGGAAAGAACTCATGCTATCAACTCTTGTGGAAGAAACAACTGGTGGGCAATCACCATGTCAAGAAAGATGTTACAACATTGCAGAATGTTACTCATCAATGGGATGATGAGCAGGTTGAGAGAAAAGATCTGGTTAAATACTCAGATAATTGGTAAATAAAGAGAAATTAGATGATGAGTTCATGTATGCTAACCAATTTGAGAGCTTAAAATTGGGGAGCGTATTACTTCAAAATTAATTGAAAGATGTTTTATGGTGCAGTTGGCCTATAAGATAATGGTTATTCAACTGCAGATAGTATGGTACATAAAATAGTCTGTTCAATTTTTTAGTGTAGTCTCTCTAAGAAACTCATCTTGGTGCTCTGGTTCTGTTTAATGCAGTACAAATTTCAGCAGTTTAGAATAGTACTATAAAGTGTTTGGCATGGCAACTGAAAAATCTAAAAATAGGATTTTTATTCAATAGTTGAAAATACAAGATTAGACTACATCCTCATGCCAATCTCCTGCATCCAGAAAAGCCTTCTAATCTGCATCCCATTCATCTTCTGAAGGCTGTTGTTGAGCAGAATGGTTCTTACCAGGCTTCATAGTGGTCACTGAAGTCCTGCCAGTTTTTGTTGCTCCTGTAGAAGGACCTGATGTCGTCTGAGATTTGATCTTCTTCTTCAAAGGGTCTGGTTGTGTATCCTCATGCTTGAGGTTCTTGGTTGGTTCTTTGGAGCTTGATTGACTCATGCTTTATTGGTGTGCTGAGCATAGGAAAAAGAGTGGTTTTATAATGGTTTGTTCAAATGCTTGGGTTGTATCGCCTGACCAGTCAAGGGGTTGGAAGTTGTTTTTGACTATGTCATTAATAATGTGAGAACATTGTGCTTGGAGACTACATAGGTCTTGTTGCTACTGACAGTGGGACCAGTATTATGTCACCTTGTAGGGCATTTGATTTGGGATAGTTGTCTAATTATGGCTAAAAAGGGGGAGAGTTAATAAATTGCCATGAGGAGAAGAGTAGTTGCTGCTAAAAGAATAAAAATAAAAGGTGTTTAGTTGAAAAGTAATGATGCAGCTGTGGAGGGGGAGTATAGACAGCATAGTTATGGAGCTGCTAGTGAAGAATTCATAGCAATTGGAGAGTGCAGCAAAGCAGACATCAAGGGGGAGATGTGCTGCACAGTGTGAGCTACTGAACAGCTGTGATGCTGGTTCAAGTTTTTGAGGGGGAGCACCAATTGGCTATTGTCAATAATGAAGATGGTGCTGCAGCAGATCAAGTAATGAAGACTATATGAAGATTGTCAAACTGCTGCAAGTTAAAGTTTCAAAATATTGAAGATATTCCGCTGCTGAAGTCTCTGAAGATGCAGAGATTGTTTTAGCCAAAATTAGCCAAAGGGGGAGATTGTAAGTTCCTGGATTGGCTGGAATTTTGGTAAAACAACAAGGTGTTCAATGCTGATGTCATGGTGTTGATGTTGCAGCATTGAGTCTTAGTACTGGGCTGTACTAAGTTGTGAAGGTTAACTATGTTTGATGTCATGGGCTTGATGTCATAACATTGCACTTAACACTGGGCTGTGTTAAGGTTGCTAGTTGCTGAAGTTGATGTCTGATGTCACATAGGTGATGTTGTAACATCAGACCTGCAGAACTGAAGCTAATGACAGCATGGGCTTGTTGTTATTAGGGTCGCGTATTAGCTGGAATTGTGGAGAGTGTTGACTCGTTGGATGAGAATATCTTGGGCTAGATATTTTCTGTTACATGGGAGATTTGATTGCAGGTTTGTTGGAGAATTAAAAGGTGGAAGATTTAAAAAGATTTTGGGGATAAAATCTGTTTTAAAAGATTCAGTTTTTAATTAACAAATCTGATCAAATATTGTGACAAATCCAATCCAAATTCAAGGAGCTATATAAAGCGCACAAGACCAAGGAAGAAGGTACAGAAAACAGATTGAAGATCAAGAGCTGGAGGCTTAGAGTCTAGGGTTTGTTTAGAGTACTTGTAATCACACTATTCTAGGTTGAATAGGTGTTGAATTTTCTGTCCTCTCTAGAAGCTGTGAAGCAATAGAGAGTTGTTGATTGATCGAAGCTAGGAAGCAAGATCAAGGGATCTCAAAGAGGTTGTTCTTTGAGTGTTTTAGGGGATTGAGTAGTGTTCTCATATCTAAGTGGTTTCTTAGGTAGAAAGTCACTAGTAGAGTATAAGTTTAGGAGATTGTCAACTGGTGTGTTGAGTCTGTAAATTATATCTACAAGTAGTGAATTTCATCCCTGGCTTGGTAGCCCCCAGACGTAGGTAGTTAGACCGAACTGGGTGAACAATTCCTTGTGTTTTCTTGTTGCTTATTCTGTCCATTATTGCAGAGTGTGTTGTTGTGACATCGCACCTTAACATCACACGTCTGGTACCAGAATTTCATAACCTAATATCCTAATTACTCCTTTCACATCTAACTAAACCTCTACTTTTATTATTTTATTTTTAAATAAAATGTTCTATTAACCTAATAAAATAAAAGTAAATCAAGTCTCTAATTTTTTATTTAAATCATACCAGATCTCTCACTCTTTAATTTTATTATTAAATCTATTTTCCTCTATTTTTTGAATTAGTCCAAATTATATTGATTTCTCGTAACATTTAACAACTCAATAATTACATAACTCCTATTTAATTAATTAAAACACGCAACAAGGTAAATTAATATTTAAAATTAAAAATAAAAATATCAAAATAATATTAATATTATTAACATTAAAAATTGGGATGTTACAACTCTCCCCCACCTAAAGAGTATTCGCCCTCGACAATTACCTAAAGGAAAAAAATCTCGATAATACTCTCTCCTCTGATTCTCTAACGCCCTTATTACGCTAATCTCAATGACTCATCCCCCACTTGTTTCAATCTTACTCTTGCTGGCTAACAGTTAGGAAAATGAGTGTCGACAATGTTTCACACACATGTCGTACACAGGGGTACAAACAAACTAACAAAATTAGGCCGAATGAACCGACCAGGCTCTGATACACACTATGTAACACCCTAAAATCCCGAAAATATTTTTATAAAAGATAAACAATTATTTATCCGAAACAAGTTTACACATGTTCAACAAACATTTTTTTTCGAAATAAAACGTATAACATGCAGCGGAACTCAACTTCAAATGTACTTTAAAATTGTCCAAAATAGCGACATCATAACAATAATGAAAATTTGTGAAACCTTGTGTTATAGATCAGAGCACTAACAAAAATTAAATAATGCGGAAAACAACAAAGTAAATGAATAGGCTTCAACGCCATCCTCAAGCTCAGCAATAGCTCCTCCTATACATGATAATATGTACTCCAGGAGAGTAATTAGCACCACAAATAAAGGAAGATGGATGAGAATTACTTTACATATATTATTGGAGTATTAAACAACAAGGATAATTTCAATAAAACAAGTAATATTAAATATCATTCTCACACTATCATATAGACCAATAACGACAAGTTTGGATATCCGAGTTATTTTATTAAATGTATAATGCAATGTACTCCTCCTCCTCCAAAAATGTACGCGGTACCAAAAGTTTAGATGTCCATGTTATTTTACAGAATTATCCATGTTTTCAATTTCTCTCTGGAAAATGTTCTCTCTAAACAATGAGACTGTCACGGGCTCTCTCTAAGCACTGAACCTCATTACTTACTCTCTCTGAGAACTAGACATCGTCACATGCTCTCTCTGAGCACTAGACCTCGTCATTGGCTCTCTCTCTCTCTGAGCACTGGACCTCGTCATTATCTCTTTATGAGCATTGGACTTCTTCGGACCGAACTCATACATATCTGAAATATACATGAATGAAAGAACATATAATGCCAACCACAACTCATGATTAATCAACAAATGACATCTCGTATCCCAAAATATATTCTCTCTGAACAGAAGTCCTCTCTAGACAAGGTTCTCTCTGAACCACACAACTCAAAAATAATGATATATAATTAAATCTCAATAATTATATTAAAACAATAGAGTAAAATATATATTATTACTCAATAACTCAAATTATTCATCAACTTAGAACCCCCCCTCCCTAACACATCAATAGAGTACTAGTTATTCATATTTTCTAACAACTCGTCAAAACGGTGATAATCTTTGTCTTTAACTCAACAGAGTCCTCAAGGAGAACTCTACACAACTCTATAACAATCTCCACAACTCTAAATGACTCTAAAGTACTCCAAAGTATGTAACATACTCAAAATTACGCTAAACTGTTCAAAAGACAAATCTTGCATATAAAGATAACAATGATGAACTCTATTGGTTGGCGGTCTGACTCAAATAATACTAAGACAACCCTAAGGTGACAAAAAGGTAGTGAAAGGTCACTGAGCTTGAAATTGCTCAAAACTTAATAATTTGTAATTCACATAACACTTCAAAAACATCAAACAAACTCACTTAGCACATTAGAGTCAACTCAACCCTTTCATACTCACCTCTATACATGTTTGTAAGTACAACACTAACTCATTACTTTAAACATATCCGAACTCAAATTCAACACTAGACATGTTAACAACTCTAAACTCATAACAAATTAACTCTCTTAATTTACTCAACTCTAAAACATATCACTTACTCAATTTTAAGTTATTTACAATTATGTTTAATACCTTACATTGCTAAAGGGTTTCCCAAAACACTAGACTTAACTCTAAAATTGTCTCACTTTAAAATAGTATAAAATATTATAGACTTATGATTAAAATACAAAACTATCTAGTCTAAAAGTTCTTGAAACTCTCTTTCAAACGCATTTAATCGCACCTCAACCGAAGTTACAAAACTCCAGTTTAGTTTATTTCAATTCAGCAATATCGCAATAATTCTAGCATAAACTCTAAAGAAGAATATCTAACTTCAAAATAGCACGAAAAATTATATAGTCATGATAAAACTACGAAACTCTCCAGTTGGAAAGATCATTCAATTATGTGAGTGCTAAATATGAATTCTATTGGGTTTTGAATGATGTCAAACAAGGAATATTTTAGTTTATTGCAGTACTCTTGTATATTAAACGGTGTCAACCAGAGTTTAGGTGTTCATTTGTCCCCTTAGACTTAGGATGTATGTAAAGAGTCTTTGAACAAGTTTGATAGGTCTTAGGCATGTCATGCATATAAAAAAATCAAGTTTGTATGTCAAAACAACATCATAGGCCTACCTATATGTGATCAGGTCGACCTAGGGAAGCCTCAAATTTAGTATAGGCCGGCACATCCATGATTCAGGCTGGCTCCTACGCTCAAAGAATGAAGCCTGTAGATTCTTCCCACAGGCTGCAATTGAGGTCCCCTCACAGGCCGGTCTGAACGCCTTCATAGGCCGACCTATGACCTTCATTGGTTGACTTATGCAAGTTAAAACTTGAAAAAATCTTCTTACATCCTATTTTTCTTGCATCCTTTTGCCCTTTTTCGTCTCATACATATATATATATATATATATATATATATATATATATATATATATATATATATTCATACATGCATCTTCTTCAAGGTAAGGTTTCCTAGTAAATAAAACCAAAATGAAACCAGATTACAAAGTTACCCATCATCTTCATCCCTTCTTCTGTGCATACAAACAATTAAACTACACATAATAATTTTTCGATTGGGTGCCCATCTAGATTAGGGTTGATAACGTCTAATTAGGTTTGGTGTAACCGAGAATATTGGGTTGAAAGCTTTGTGTGCTTCAAATAAGAAAACCAAAATGAGGTTTTCCTTCAAGATCGGGTTGATTTGAAGGTTTTGGACAAGATCACGTCAACATAGATTCGACCGAGTGAAAGTCATGGGACAAGGTTGTTTCCTTGCAAGGGAGTAGCGCAAGATGGTGAACTGTGTTCGGGAATCTCAGGTTTCAACAAGTTGCATGCTCGGGATAATCATAGCATTTTAGCCACATTATTGGTCACCTGATGAAGCTTTGATCAAGGGTTTGGAGGTGGGCAAATCAACACAAAACAATAGAATTTTTGGGGTTTGCATTCTTCGTCTCATTTATAAACCTTTTTGCAAAGAAAAGGTTAATAACATTATCTCAATTCGATTTTGGATTGAGGGCAGACATACCCATAACGAGGCCGATTGGGCAACTGCCTAAAAAAATCTTGGTGTCTTTCTCTTCATCTTTTTATTTCTTTTATTGTGGATTACGCAATTTATCGATTTCATCATTGTTTGATCAAATTGATTGGAAATTATTTTCTACTATCTTTTAAAGGTGTTATTGATATAATCACAATCACTTTGATTGTGATTGGTTTTAATGTCAACAAAAAAACCTAAATTTCCAATTGTTATCGATCGCATATCATGTGTTCGATAAATTGTTTGTGTGTATTTTATTTTCGTTTTATTTCATTGGATATACGAGTTACAATTAGCATTGCATTTAATTGATTTGTAGATTAATCATTGTTAAACATTTACGTTCATTATCAATCTGCTTTGTTTGTGTTATGTATATTGCTTTTCGATTATAAAGTTCGGTTAGACAATTCGATCCGAGTCTTTTTTCCGCAGCAACTTATTTTGAAAATAGATTTTTGCCAAAAGTTTTTGGTTGTAGAATTTGTGATATATTCACCCCCCTGTAAATCAAAGTTTTTCGTCTAACAAGAACCATCAAGAGCTCTGGTTTATTCTATGCTTGAGATACATTTCTTAGAAGAATGGATACCGAACCTAAGGGAGTGTACAATAGAGCACCAACTTTCACTGGAAAAAATTATGTCTATTGGAAAGCACTTATGTGTATTCATGTCAACCCTGTTGACAAAGGTATTTGGGATGCTATCCAAAATGGTCCAAATGAAATAAGTATGACCAATGAAGATGGTGTCACAATATCTAAACTAGAAGCACGATGGGATGATAATGATAGGAAATTGTGGTCACATCATTGGAAAGCCAAAAAACATTCTCACTTCCGCCTTGGTAGTTGATGAGTTTTATCGCGTTTCTCATTGTGATTCTGGGAAAGCTATGTGGGACGCAATAGAGATTTCCCATTAGGGTACTAGTGATGTAAAATAATCTAGGATTAACACATTGAGTCAGGAGTTTGAGATGTTACGTATTGAGCATGGTGAAACCATTGCAGATATGCGAAAACGGTTCACTCATCTTATAAATCGATTAAAAGCACTAGGTAATCGCGTTTCCAATGAACTTGCTACTAACAAAGTTTTGAGGTGTTTATAGGGAATGACAACATAAGGTCACTGCTATTAAAGAAGCAAATGATCTTAAGTCGCTTGATCTTACAACTTTGTTTGGTAAGTTGGAAAAGCATGAGCAAGAGCTTACTTGCTTGGTAAAATACGAGAAGGAATATGAAAAGTGATCAAAGAGTGAAAAAGGGAAAGACAAAGAAGAAGGGAAGAAGTTAATTGCTCCAAATATTTCTAGATCAAGGCCTTCTCAAGATGAGAAATAGGATAGTGAAATTAAAGTTGACAACGAATCTGACGAAGAAGATATGATATTGTTCATAAAGCGACTAAATAGATACATGTTAAAACATAGCGACTAATATCTCAACAAGTACCGTGATAAATCAAGAAGGTTATCAAGTTCCTCAAAAGAAGAAGATGAAAGAAAAAAGGGAAAGTCACGAAGTACGTGTTACAACTGTGGTAAACCCGATCACTTTAAGCCGGAGTGTCCAAAAATCATGAATGAAAAAGGCCATCACAAAACCTCTAGAAAAGGTAGAAGAGCCTATGCGGCTTGGGAAAGCGAAAGTGATTCATCAAGTGATGATAGCTCTACTTCAAGTGAGGAATCGGCAATGCTTTGCTATATGGCAAACAAAGGAAAGAAAAAGGTTGTAAGTTACTCTAAACTTCAAGCTTCTCGTGATTCAGCTTTTCTTCAAATTCAAGAATCCTTTGAGAATCTACAAAGACAAGCTATAGATGCTTCCAAAAGATTAACTTTAAACAAGAAAATCATGTCTCATATGGAAGCTAAGATTGTTGAAAATTAAAGACATGTGGAAGCACTAAATAAATCTATGTAAATATTCTAGAATGACAAGATGAGGATCCTAGATCTTTGTGGAATTTTGGTTGTGAAACATGTCACATTTGGAAAAAGGAGTCAAGGACTCTTAAAGCTAAACTTGATAAGGCATTGCAACCCAAGGTTACTTTTGTTATATATACTTCCAAGTATAACTTACCAACTCACAATCCTTATCGAAGGTATAGTTACCTTAAAAAGGAACCAAATTGCCAAAGGCTATCTTCTTTAAATTTGTATTGTCACCAGTGTTGCAAAAAGGGGCATACTATTACAAAGTGTAGAGTTAATAGACTTCGTGTTTCTAATGATGTCTTTCAATGGATCCCTAAATACAATCAAGCTTTTAATAATTCCCAAGGACCCAAATGAATATTGGGTACCTAGCACAAGTTTTTAATCATGCAGGAAAAATGTCTTGACTCTATGGAAAACGTGTGGGATCTTGTTCGTAGAGCATCAAGGCACAACACTATAACATGTCCTTATCGTTTTGATCTATATGACTAACGAGGAATATTTTGTTACCAACCAGGTTAACTCTTTGTAATTTTATTTAAATGGTAAAAGTATGTGAATGATTACTAATAAGTTATCCATGAAGTGTCGGAAAGTTATTATGTTCAATTGTGTAGGATATCTTTGACAAAACATGCTCAAGAACATCAATTAGGAGTGATCAACCTAAATTGAAGAAAATGAGAAGAAGCAAGATAAACACCATAATTATGCAAGATGAAAAGTCCAGTTGCAGCGCGAAAATCATCTCTCAAGTTGAAAGAATATTCAACAATCATCAAGTGCACTTCTTGAATGCATTGCTAATATCACATTCAAATACTTGTTCAAGAGGGAATGTGGTAAGAACGTTTTGGTCTTATTTGTGTTTTGTGGTACGTGTTACATTCACTTTAACTTTAGTTCGAAAGTTCTTCGTGGAATGCTTGTGCATACTTCGTCTTATGTACGGTGAGGTAATATCGTTTCAACCCTATTTCTTGTCATGTACGTAAGTTTTGTTTTAGTTGATAATTTCATAAGTTTCATACCCCAAAATTTGACCATATATTCCATCATAATTCTAGGATCATAAAACATTGCATTGTTAACCCTAACCTTGTACAATTGCTTTCTAATCTTGTTTCATCTGAATTAGGATTTTGCACCAAGAGAATCAAGAGGATCTTTAATTGATCAGTCAATGTCTTGGAGTGAACATCAACCTAACAAGTTTTCATACACTCAATAGGCCTCTCTCTATCAAAAATCATGTGCAAATTTGTCTTTTACAAGCTTATGGAAGCTCAATTTCATCTGACCCCAAATTAGGGTTTCATTAGGAAAAGTCAAATGTGCCTTTGACTTTTGATCAAAGCATGATCCCAAGCCTTGGGACATGATTAAAGGCACTCAAATACATCCTTGGAGTCCATCCAAGATGTTTGAAAGGTTCAAGAATGCAAGATCGTTGAAGATCACATAGTTGGATTCATCAGATGCACAAGCTTTATCTGACAAAGTCAACCCTTTGACTTTTGGTCAAAATGGAAGTCCTCAAGCTAAATTTCATGGAAATATGTTTGATGAATGAGTTTGACCATGAAAAATCAAGAATTGACAGTTTCTTGCAAAAGGGTCAAAGTTAAGAAACTTGAATTTTTTCTAAGTCTGGGAAAAACCCCTAATTTTGTGCCTATTTTGGAGAGTCATAACTTTCAATCTATACATCCATTTTTTTGTGTTCCAAAGATTAAATTGAAGCCCTCACAACATACTACAAATTTTTCAATTTGATTCAATCTCCAAAATGTGCTTAGATTTTGAGTTATGGAGCCATCAAGTTGTGAAAAATCTTTCAACACTTAGAAATTTTTCAAGGCAGATTTTGATCATGAAAAGTACCAAACTTTGGAGCCAGTTTTCACCATGATCCCTTGAGATTCAAGAAATTAATCAAACATGAAAGTTGTAGAGCATGTTTGGGGCTTTTCAAAAAGTACACGAACTCCTCCATAGCGTTTTTTAGATAGGAGTTTAGAAGAGAGAAAGATGACCCTCCATACTTGAAGTTTTGGCCATTTTCATGACAAGGGCAAGTTGCAAAACCAATTCAAATATGCCAAATCTTTGATTACAACCTATTTACCTTGAAAATCACACTTAAATCAGACAAATACACTTGCTTTTAGTTTATTATTCAAGTGATTATGACTTTGATCATTAGTTCATTCCATTTTTGGCACAAAGTTGACACTTATATTTCCATAAAGGCACTTTTATCACAATGTCAACCCTTCTTGAGAATTTAAATGGTTTCTTCTGCACAAAAACTTTCCTTTGCATAGAAGCAAAGTGTCTGATATCTTAACAACTATAGGAAAACTTGTACCACACATTGGAACTCCAAAATTCATGAAACCATCCATTAAATTTCTACTAAACCAAATGAACCAACCATTTACAATTATGTAGAGCCTTAAGCCTCACTTTTTCCCTATAAATAGAGGTTCATTTCAAGCCTCTAACAACAAAAATCTCAACGTTCCTCCTATAAAAATCCCTCAAACCAGCAACTTGTCCAAACATCCTTTTGTGCCAATAAACACCAACTTGCACAAAATTTCAAAATGTCTTCTCCAAACACCAAACCACTCAAACACTTGTTCAAACACATCACAAATCACTCCTTGAAGATGTCCAAACCTTCATATTCACCCCAAACCTACTAAACCAGAAAGTCAATCTTCAAAACCTCATTTCTTTGAGTTTTTGCATTTTCAAAGCCAAAACCCTAAACAAACCATTTTCAATCATTCCAACACTTCCAACACACCCTATAAAACATCCCTAAGATGTTCCAAACTTGGTTTTGCAACTGTAACTTCATTTACTTGAAGTTGCATTTTGGTCTGTTTTGACATTTTGCTAGAAGGGAATCATTTTCTTTTCCAGTAGCTTTCTCTTGGTTCCCAGCACTTTAAAGTTTCATTAGAGGTATATTGGAGGTGTCCAAAGCATCAAGTTATTTATGTATCAAGTTTTGTTGGAAGTTTCAAGTTTGCTCCAAGAGGTAAGTGCACTTGAAACTTGAACTTTGAAAATCATGTTGTGCTTTGATGTGCATTGACCATAGACATGTTTTATATGGTATACGTGATGATTTTTAACCACTTTTAGTTGCTATGCATGATTGTATATGACTGTTTCTTAGAAAATGCAAAAATGAGCCATTATGGATGTTGTTATCGTGTTTTGAAATAGAATCACTTTTAGCCAAAACAAACACCACCACTGAATTCCTCCTGAAAAATTAGTCAAGTTAGGTTTTTACACTTTTTAATTTCATCAAGTATTGAAGGAGTTATGATGCTTCTTGTAAATTGATCTAAATAGTGGAATCTTTGCCCAGCTAGCCATGGCGCCCTCTTTTGTTCAGGTTTTAGGACATGTTTAGGTATTTGATTTAATTTGGGAAGGTGATACAATTGATATATCACCACCCCAGTGGTTAAACCTACGCACATATGTACCTTGTAACCTGAAGAACTGGGGTTCAAATCCCTCTCGCTCCAGTTCTTTTATTTTGCAGAATTTTTCAAGTAGTTTTCATATATATTATTATGCTTTCACCATATATTCACTACGCGGGCATAGTTAAGTTGGTCATTTCTTTAACCTGGAAGCAGCATGACATGGGTTCAACAACCATTGGACCACTCCTTTATTTTTAATTTCTTATTTTGTTATTTTTCTTCACAAAATCAAAACCCCATAAATTTTTCATCCTAAATCATTTTGGACCCATTATTTTTTCAAAATGTTCATGATCATGTCTAGTTTCTGTTTTTGACATTAAATTTCCAAAAATAATTATTTTTCTTGTACTTATGCATGCTTAAAGTGAATGATGTTTTTATGGTTTCTTAAGACTTCTTTTGTTTCCTTTGAATGATCCCTTGATTTCCTTTATACATTTGGACTTGTATGAACCATATACATATAGTATAAACTTTGTATGACATTGCGAACTTGTACATTGTATTTTTACTTGAGCTTGATGCCTTTTTTATGTATGTTTACATGTTAAATGTGTATGTTGAAACTTTGTTCATAGCATGAGTTTTTGCTTGATTATTTTGTCTTTAAAATGTGATTTACTTCCATGTTTACATGAATTTGATATCTAAATATGCCTTTGTTTTGATCATACCATGTTTGTGTGTTCTTAAACACTTGAATTTTTCCTTGAATTTGCCATTGATTACAGGCTTATATGCTTAAATCTTTGTGGTGTTTCTTACTTGTTTAAGACCATGTTTGAATCCTAACATGTATGTTTGGTTGTTACCTACTGTCATACCCTAAATTTTGACCACAAGATTTCGCATCATTGTTCCAATCATCACCACAATATGGATGTACCTTCATGCCTCATCAATCCTCTCAAAGATTGTTGAGCATTCACCTCAATCAAAAATTAGGGTTTTGACCCTCTCAGAGTACTCAGACAAAGGATCAATCAAGAGTGGACATGATCTTCAATTTGTAAAACCTGTCAAACATCCATAGAGGATCAAGAGATCACACACATCAAGAATCAAGCATAAGAATGCAACATTCCAAGTTGGTTAAGCCTCAAGATCACCAGTGTCACCAAATTAGGGTTTTGGTCGACCAAGGCCTCCTGAGGGAAATTTTCATCTGGGCATGAGCCAATACTTCAAAACACGATCCAAGAAGCTCAAAGGTACCTCATGGATCCAATCATAATTTCAAAATAACCTCAGGGGATGCATTAATCAAAAATTAGGAATTAGTGTTTCTTGACCTAATTCACCCCTAAGTTGACTTTTGGAGCAAGGCATGAGCCAAGACCTCAAGGAATGTTTTGAAGACCTCAAATATCTTATTTTTATACTCTTACAAGTTCAAATGGACACAAAGTACTTGGTTCATGAGCAATATAAAGATGCAAATTCATCTGGACAATAAACTAGGGTTTCTGAGAAAAAGTCAACCATGCCTTTGACTTTTGACCAAGACATGATCTTAAACCTTGGGAAATGATTCAAGACATCTAAAACACATATGGAATCCATCCATTAGGTTTGAATTAGGCCAACAACTTGATTTCATAAATGATCACAAAGTTTGAAATTCATATGATAAAAAGTCAACTGTACCCTAAAACCAAGTTTTGACTTTTGAAATTTCATGACAAACATGGCTTCTTCAAGTAAAAAATAATTTTAACCTATGGTTTGGATCATCATCCATCAAGAAAAATCAAGAAAAGTGAGGTTACTTGCAAAAGGGGCAACCCTAAGAAACTTAAAATTTCACTGAGTTATGAAAAAAGTGATTTTTACCCAACTTTGCAAGACCATAACTTGTGATCCAAGTAACCTTTTTCTTCCATCCAAAGCTCAAATGAAAGCTCTCATTACATACTACAAGATTGTCAACTACATCATATTCTAAATCTTCATGGATTTAGAGTTATTGATTGATCAAAATCACAAAAATTAAGAAATGGACATTTTTCAAACACTTAGAAAAATTTGAGACAAAATCTGTCTCATGTTTTGTCCAACTTTGGAGGCATTTTCACCATAATCCAAGATGAATCAGGACCAAAGTTAAGCATAAAAGTTAAAATATGATATATGGGCCAACAAGTACAAGAACTCATTCTAATTCAACTTGAGCAAGAAGTTACAAGCCTTGCAACATGACCTAAAAATATGGATTTTCAAGACAACAAGAATGATGACTTGTCCCACACGATTTTATCATTCAAGTTTTGTCACTTTGCCAACTTTTTCATCTTCCAAAAACACAAAACTTCTGATGACTCACTTGTTACTTGATCAAGGAGTCAAGAATTTCACTTAGCATGTGCAAAACCATCATGACATGAACTTTGAAATTCAATTTTTGCAAGGTTACTTTAATGCAATGCATTGAGGTGTTATGAACCAAGCGATACTAATCCAAACCAGTCAAGATTCGGTCCAAGCTCTGAGTCTTCAAACCTGCGGAAATTGAATTGAGTCAAGCTAGAGGAGACTTGGGACTTTTGAATTATCCAAGTCAATAGCTACATAGCTACTCATAGTAATTAGGCTCCATTCACTATTTCTTGCAAAAAAAAACTTCCTCTACTATAAATATAGGTCATTTGTGACTTATGAACAAACACCAAAACATCTCCTCTCATGTTTTCTCTCATTTCCTTCTCATGAACCAGAATTTGCTTCTTTAGCAATTAAGGGTCGAATTTTCAAATAGAGAGCAATTCCACCCAAACCAAGAGTGTAGACACATCATATATATCATATAGAAGCTATCCAAACACTTCTTCATCATCTGTAACATCAAAATCACAAACCTCCAAATTACACTTAAGCCAAGTTGCAGTTGAGATACCACAAAGAGTTTCAGGTGGTTTTTAATCAATTTCAAGCTTCTACACACCTTACATAAGGTCCATTGAAGTTGTCCAGATCATCACATCAAAATTCAAATTCCTCTTGAATAAGTAAGCTTAAAGCTTTAAAACTCTATACTACATGCATCATAAATTTATTTTCAAGTTATCAACATGTTTCTGGTAGTTCATAGAGTGATAACCCTCAATCAATTGCATGATTTCATTCGTCTATAGAATTTTACTATGGTTTTTGCAAAAACTAGGGTTTCTATATTCATACCAATTATCTCACTCCACAATTAAAATAAATGAAATTAAATACCACCATTGTGTTCCTAGATCAAAACCGAGAAAAATTGATGTTTGAATCATTCCATTTCATCACGTATTCAGTGAGATAGATAGGCTTTTGCAAATCTGGAAAACCAGAGCACGCGCGAGCAAGAATAAGTAATCTTGGCGCCCTTTTTGAATTTCTGAATTTTAGTTAATTTTCTTAATTGATTTAAAAAATTAATTTTTCATTATTAGAAATACAAGAATTACCTGCGGAATTTCCTGTGGAAAATTAATCGCAGGTATACCTGCGAATTTAGCTGCAGTTTTTTATTGTAAAAACTTGTTTCCTGCGACAAATAAAGTCGCAGCAAATTTCGTAGGAATTCCTGAGACTATTTTAAAATTATATTTTCTATTTTCCTGCGATTTTGTCGGAGGAATTAGCTATCCATTGAAAACTCAAAATCCTCTAGAAATGTCGCAGAAGTTGCTGCGACTTTTGTTGCGAATTTTACTGCGACTTTTGGTGGAATGTTTAGTACAATTTATTTAAAAATATTTAATTATAATTTTAATATTAATAAATAAAATTATAAAATATAATTAACATATTAATTCCAATGATATGTTTTTGAGATATTTTAATTTTATATTAAATGTTTTTACTATATTTATTGGATTTTTTAAGTATTTTATAAGAGATTTGACACTATTATATGCTTAAGGATGAATTCAAACTCAAAATCTCTGATTAAATTAGAAAAGATCCCGCCATCTCATCCAAATGCTTTTGTGTGAAATCTCATTATTTAATCTAATGAATTTTTTTTAATAGATATATATTTAATTAACACTTCAAAAATTGAACTTTTATGAAGATATTTTAAATAATAAATCATAAATATATTTTTTTATTATTGGAAAAAAACTTTGATTGGATGGTGTCAATTTATAGACAATATAAAAAATTAAAAATTATGATTATAGACACTTAATTTGTAATTGTCATATTTAATATGAAAAATATTAAATCTTGAATATACTAGGATTATAAATTTTTCTCTTTTTCTAATAAATTAAATTATTCTCATATTTAAAACACATATATTAAATTAGTTAAAATATATTTAATTAAACCCTGAAATTACATATGTATTTTTAATTTTTAAAATATATTAATTTTTAATTCCTAAAATTACATATGTATTTTTAATTATTAAAACATATTAATTTTATTTATAAGAAATAATATGAGAAAATGGATGGTGCACTGACACTGTAAATTATTTTTACACTGTCAACCAATGACAACATATATCCCGCCAAGTCATCCTGTAAATCTTAAATTACTTATATAATTTAGCACTTTAAACTATTTTGATTGGATATATGTGTAATACTTTTTTACACTGACAATGCACTACCATTAAACTCAAATAATATTAAGTTAATAAAAAATAACTATACTTGAATAATTGCACATTATAAGAAATAATATTAAGTTAATACTATATTATAATTGCATCATCATTAAATAATACTATTAATAAATAAAAACAAAATAAAATTTAAAAACAAAAAAAAAATAAAAACGAATCCTTGTTTCTTCTCAAAAGGAATCCTTTCTTCTCCCTCGGAAGAACAAAGTTTCAAATATCGCTTCTCCAAAATCGCTTCTCCAAAGTCGCTTCTCAAAATTCGCTTCAAACAATTCAGATAGTTGATTTTGTGTTCATTTATTGCAAAATCTCTTCATCAATTTTATGGATTAAATGCTTTTCCCATTCAAGTTGTTCATCAAAGAAGAAATCCTAAGCCCATATTTTCACTTCTCTCTCTTATGTGTGGTTTATGTAAGCTCTACTCTCTTCTCTTCCATCAACTTACACTGCTTCTGTACTCTTCTCTAATATATGCATGTAACCCTAAAATCCTCTCAAAACACCCTTATCTTCGTCCTATTCTGTGTAGATACCTCGCGTTTCATAATCAGCTAGGGTTTTACGTTTACACTTCAAGTTCCACGCATTTACTTATTCATGATTTTTTAATCCAATTTCATTTTTTTATACTGAAATGCTACTGCTGTGTTGTACGACACATGGACAGGAACGGCGACCTCTCGCTCCGCCATGATCTTCCCTCGTAAGAAATCCACACTTGCCATTGTTTCTGGGAAGCTCTACATTGCAGGCGAAGTTCGAGGACCCTTTTTCGGCGCATTTTGCATGCTCTCTTTCGGACTCGGTTGCATATGAAATGTGAAGAAAACTGTGAAGCAAAAATCTAAAGTGCACATGAAGTGTTTGACATAAGTTCTGTACTAGATTCTTCGCCGCGGTTGAATTAAAGTTTCATTTGTATATCTAATTAATTGGTTTGTAACTTAAAAAAATTTCTACTATTTTTTCAGAACCTGAAAAAATTGGTAATTGTCCTATTTGGTTTCAACTTCATGTGTTGGCAGAGCTGATTTTGTTCATTGATTTACTTAGTTTTTATCTATATTTTAATATAGAGAAATAACACATAAGGGTAGCTAATTAAAGCTAATTATTCTCGTACATTACCTATATTAGCCATACAAATATTAGCCATATAAATCTTCAGCGATGCAGATGGAAATACGTTTTCCAAGTGATTCAACTGATGCTTTCTGAGTTGAAATATAGGTAGCCATATAAATAGTAGAGGCTTACTAATATAACATGATAAGGTTAAATGTAGGAAGAAAGATACTGTATAAGATAGATAATTTTAATTTGGGGAATGCTGAGTGAGGTATTGTATGTTAGTGGATCACAACCTTGAAAGAAGACAAATAAAAAGGTACTTATAATATTACACACTTAGTCATTGGAAACTACAGTAATGACCTGTAATATTATGATAATGTGTGTAGGTAGTGAAATCATGGAAGGAAATTCTTGACACTTATCCATCCGCGTCTGGTCGTGGTTTATGTTTTGAGAGAAAAATTACCATTACACTTCATGTAGGCAGAGTGAGTTTTCTAACTTATTTATTTCTTTGAATGTCAACAAAATCAATTAATCAAATATGATTAACTAATTTATTATTTGAATTACATAAACCTCTTTCTTCCATATAGAAAAATTTATTTTTGAGATAACGTGATAGTAGAGTGTCTTAACATCAACTTATGCTTAAGTTCTCCAAGCGTGTTTTGTCATATTTAAAATTGCCATTAATCTAACTTCAATTTGAACAGATATATAGAAAGAGAACCTGAAATGCAGAGGCTTCAGTGGTGGTACCCATGCCAAACTCATCCACATTAGTTTTCCCAACAACAATACCACCCAATTCCCTCATTCTCTTCACGGCAGTAGCATCAAACGGCAGCAGGTAATTCTCAAGTATACTAACTTTTTTTATATTATGGTTATTTTAAATCAATACTATATGAGTGAGTGAGTGCATGGTTTTAAATTGCGGTTGCGGCTGCGGATGCGGTTGCGGTTGCGGGTGTTGCGATTGTGGTCATTGCGGGTGTTGCGATGCGTATTGCGGCCGTTGCGGTGTGAATTTTTATAAGGAGGTGTTTGAAATACAAAGTTAAAAAACACTTAATGTTAAGTTTTTTCATTACATAATAACTAAATTGAGTTTTAGGATTCTAATATTTTGATTTTAGATAAAAATACATGAAGAAACATGAATGAAATTATCTAATATAGTTCCAAACATGGTCGGAGGCGTAATTTTCAAATCACACCGCAATTGCGGTCCGATGCGGTTGTAGAGGCAACCGCATCCGCAATATTGCGGGTGCAATTGCGGTTGCGGACCGCAATTTAAAACCATGAGTGAGTGAATAGATAGTGAATATGCAACAGATAGTGCAGCATTAACTACTTTGCAGAGTACTGAATGTGTCTCGCCTAATTATATGGCTGAGCAATTTGACATTAATGAGTAATTTTCTCCTCAACCGACACAGTTTGTATGCTACAGGATGGTTAGCTTTGTGAATAGCTTTATCCATTTAATTATATATCCACATGATCTTAGTTTCAACACTGCATATATCTTGAAAGCGTTAAACTTTGGAAAGTAGGTACATTTTTCTCTATAAGTTCTCTAAAAATAGTATTTAAAGATTGATCTGAAATGTAAACATCAAAGTTCAACAATCCCATATTCTTGAGTTATGAAGGTGAAAATTTGAGGACAAGTTGACAAATTTTCCGCTGCATATGCATGCAGACATTCAAGTGTTCGTGAAATTTCAATGATGATGCACTTAACTTGTCTTTTGTTTTGCATTTTGATTTGTGGTGGTTGTTTATTTCTGCTGGTTAATTTCCACTGTGTGTTTCACATTCTTATAACACTTTAAATTAAAGTAGAATTTTGAGATATGACTGTCATTTTTCTTAACATAAACTTGCCACATCTGATCTTAACTCGTACCGAAGTATGCGTCTGAAGTATTGAGTTTATTGACCACTAAATTGGCTGTGATTGTTCATGTCCATATATAACTTTGCTACTCTGTCATACATGTGATATCTGATATGCATGTTAAGTAAATGTTTTTAAAATGAAATATTGGCTATAAGTTATTAAGCCAATTTTGGAAGTTAGTTATTAATTCGATAAGCAATTACAGATATTGTATGGGAAAGACTCTGTTCTTTTTTTCGGTTTTAGGAAAGTTGATTTGCCATATTCGATAAGCTATTGATGTCTGGTCTGTTGGTTATGTTTTGGCTGAACTTCTGTTTGGACAGGTTGGTCTATCTTGATGTGAAGTCCTATAACTTTGTAACTTAGAACGTTTAATTGAAATATTTATTTGGTTTTTCCAGCCGTTGTTTCCTGGTGAGAGTGGAGTTGATCAGCTTGTTGAGATCATCAAGTTATTTTTTGCAATAGTTTTTAACTCCTCATTATTGCCGTGCCAGTAAATATTTTTTATTTGCACCGCATTACTTTTTTGAGCTTGATTTATTTGGTTAATAATTCACTTGCAACATTATTGAATGCATTTGATGAGTTGATCAGTGGATAGGTGGCCTTGCTTTTTTTAGCACAATGCCAATATCTTACATTAATTTATTATTTGTTCGGATAGGTTCTGGGAACTCCGACTAGAGAAGAGATTAAATGCATGAATCCTAATTATACAGAATTTAAATTCCCTCAAATCAAAGCACATCCATGGCACAAGGTAATAAAATAAATCTTATAGCATTACATTCTTTATTCTTAAGCTCATCTTACTATACTAATATATATTTGATGATTTTCTTTTACTAGATTTTCCATAAGCGCATGGCTCCAGAAGCTGTTGATTTGGTATCAAGATTATTACAATACTCCCCAAATCTACGGTGCCAAGCTGTGAGTATATGATTTCTTGCAGACCTTTCAAACTTGTAAAATAGTGCTTCCCTCTATGGTTTATGTTTGTAAAGGAAGTTTTATGGTTTCTAATCTAGTTGGTCAAAGGCTGTTTCTCATCTTCTGAGGGTGTATGTAATATAACTTGTATATTGTTGCTTTATGAGCTGCAGTTAGATGCCTTAACCCATCCTTTCTTTGATGAGCTTCGTGAACCTAACGCTCGCTTGCCAACTGGCCGTTTCCTTCCACCACTATTTAACTTCAAACCTCACGGTATGGTGATTTTTGAATAGGCTAGCGTGTTTGTGCTTCGGCGCTCTTTAATTGTCATCTATAGTTCTGTGATTATAACTGAATTCATGTTATTGGTGCTATTGTTCCATAACTGAAAGGAGTCCCACTCGAGACCTTGGTGAAATTGGTTCCGGAGCATGCGAGGAAGCAGTGCCCATTTCTTGGACTGTAATATGTTGTGAAATGTAACAATACTGCAAGTGTTGTTTCGGTATGAATGCTATGCATTCAATCTATTTGATGATATGATATTTATAAGTATCTTTGTCGTAATTGGTTACCCTGTGAACCTAATCGGGTGTGGGCGTGTTTTCTGTAACACCCCGATTTGTTTTATTGTATTTAATTATTTCAAATATGTGAATTTATGAAATGTGTGAATTTATTTTATTATTTTCATTTATATGAATTAATGTGTTCTACCCGCTAATTGGTTAATTTCATTGATAGGTAAAATATTTGCATCAAATTATAATTTCTTTTCAACTTTTATTTCCCGAAATATATTTTATCGCTGTTTGATGTTTTATCGCGTTTTGAGAACGTTTGTGAGATATTTGAGCTGAGGGGTATTTTAGTCTTTTGCTTGGGTATTGTTTTAATAAAATAGATAGAGAGAAAATTAGAGAGAAAAGAAAGAGAAGAGAAAGAAAAGAGAAAAGAAAGAGGGAAGAAGGAAAGGAGGAGGAAAAGAGGAAAAAGAGGAAAATCGAGGAATCGTCCGTTTCAAGCGCGATTAAATCGGGTAAGGGTGCGAAACTTGATTATTATATGCTTGTGTATGATTATGTATGCATATGTTTGATGTTTTGTTGGATTGTATGAGAAATAGAACAAAAACCCATTTGGGTAGAAAGTGTTAGAATTCGATTTAATCGTGTCGGAAATGATGTTTGCTGGTTTCTTGTTGTTTATACACAATAGATATATGTTGTTGTACATCAAATTGGTATTTTTCTGAGTTTGGATGATGATTTGGAGGGTTTTGGGTGTGAAATTCGTAACAGCAACGCAGCAGGAAAAATTCTGGGTTTCGCTGCCCATACGCGTATGGTACAGTGCAATACGCGTATGGGGTAGGGCAATACGCGTATGGCTGAGGGCAATACGCGTATGGCAATGAAGGAAAATAGGCAATACGCATATGGGGCTGGGCAATACGCGTATGGCTGAGGGCAATACGCGTATGGCCAGCAAGGGTGCAGAATGTGTTTTTTTGCAATGTCTTTTCTTGTTTAGTCCGTAACTTTTGATCCGCTTATCCGTTTTGAACGTTCTTTATATCGTTGGAAAGCTAATGAAATGCTCTTTCTTATTATGATGATTTGGAAATTGTTAGCCGATTAAATTAGTCGAAAAAGTCGGGAATAGTGCTGTTTAGCGACTTTTGCCGTTTGGCATGTGTGTTTGACTGTGAATCATACAATAAGTGCATTGATGTGAATGTATAAGGATTGTATGCAATTGTATGAGATGAATGCATGTATATATTGTGAATATGTATGCATTTCAAGAATGTCTTGAGTCATTATCATGTGTAGAGTAATGATGTACATTCTAGTGTGGAGGGATTCTAATGAGAATCCGCTATAACATCGTGAGCCTCTCTTGGTGGAGGTGTGAGCGATCGGGTTGTGAGCCTCTCTCGGTGGAGGTGTGAGCAATGGTTATAGACGATTGTGAGCCTCTCTTGGTGGAGGTGTGAGCGATCGGGTTGTGAGCCTCTCTCGGTGGAGGTGTGAGCAATGGTTACAGATGATTGTGAGCCTCTCTTGGTGGAGGTGTGAGCAATTGGGTCGTGAGCCTCTCTCGGTGGAGGTGTGAGCGATCCATAAACATCGTGAGCCTCTCTTGGTGGAGGTGTGAGCGGTGGGTGAACATCGTAGGCCCGACGGGGAGTTACTTTGGTAACAAGCGATGGTTCCAGCAGAAGTTCCTGAGTGAACTTGAGATGATTGAGTCGGTACCGCATTGCATTTGCATAGAGTCGTGAGTCGGTCTCTATGATTTGCATTTATCATCTTTATAATGATGCGTTGGTGAATGAACATAAATGTGTATGTTTATGTGGAATGATTGAGAATTGTGAAAGTGTGCATGAAAAATATGCTTGGTTGGGTGTATATATACATTGTGATGTATATGGATAAAATTGTGATGAATTATGATTGCATTTTTATATGTGGAAAATCATGATTTGGCTGATTATGTGCGAGACATGGTGATATGCATTTGTGATAAATGTATTGTGCATGATTAATATGCAATTGGGAATGGAGTAATTGTGTGATTGAGCTTGTGATAGCATTTGTGAATTGATGTGTATTTGTGCTAAACGCATTGAATTATGAATGATATGTTTGGTGTATAAACATATGCAGGATGCGTGAATATGTGATTATGTGAATATAATTTATATATGCTTTAGGTGTTGGCGTGTGATAATTGTGAATGAGATTGATGAGATGAAACATGTATAATTGTGATGATGATGAGTGTGTTGTATATTATTGATATGTAGTGGTGACATATATATGAAATATGTGCTGAATTTGATTATGGTGCATTGGCGGTGAGAATACTTTATATGTGTATTTTTATGTCGATATATATAATCATATGCATTTATATTATGATTGAGTTTCTCACCCTTCTGCTGTGGTTTATTGCTCTATGAGGCAATTGCAGATTGTACTCTCGGAGGCTTTTGTGGAGATTAGTTCTCCATTCTTTTATCGGTTTGTCTGCTCTGATACGTAACACGGGAGTCGGGGAACGTTTCTATTATATATATGTATACAAATTAAATATATCTTTGTATTATTTTGTACGCATATTCTGATGTTATAAAATGATCTATTTTGTAAAACAAGGCAATTATGGATCTTTCCGCTTTATTCCATAATTGACCATTTATTATTTATGGAAAAAGTTTCCCCTTTGAGGCGATTAAAGATTTGTGTTATGTATCAAATAATGATTGAGCAGGGAGTGTGTTTTCGTTTACTGTTGTGGCATCCTTGTTCCCGTCGGAAAAATAAATTTTTATTCACTCTGATTTGATTATGTATTATTTGTAAGCGATGGGAAATGGGGTGTTACAAAGTGGTATCAGAGCAGGTCGGTCCGTCCGGCCAAGTTGTTGAGTCTGTTGGTGTGACAGTTGAATACTGTCGTTGTTACTCATCCCTTAGTACGTGATATGTGTTTGGAGCACTGTCAGTACTTTCTGGTTTTCTAGCCCTTTGTCTGTAGGATTTAGATTGTGATAAGTGGGGGAGAACCTGGTACTTCTCCATGTTGCTTCAAAGGTAGAGCGTTGGCTCCGTGTGTTGTGAATTGTAAAATTGTAAGTGTTGTTTGGACAGTGTGGTTCCCGGTTCCAGACGGGGTACAGAGATAAGGTTTACGTCAGCTAAGGATTTGTGCCTTAGGATGTTTTGTGCACAGGGGGTAAGAAAAGCTATTATGGCTTGGTAAAGAAGGTTTATGCCCCATCATGATTGTCGGCTGTCTATTGGCAAATTGAGGAACTGATCACCCTTAATCTCTTGTTGATAGCAGACGGAAATTATGTTGGATGGAATGGACGTGTCTTTCTGGCTTTGATAGTGTGTGCAATGAGTTGTTTGGGATTTGAGGAAATGGTTACATATTATTTTGTTGTGTCGATGAAGATTCTTATATCGGAAGATGAGGCTGTTTAGAGGTTTTGATATGTTGGTCAAGTTGGGAAGTCATGGAGAGAGTATGATTAGGTATTATTAATGATTGTTCTCAGAAAGTAGAGTGTGAACTCCGATTTGACGAAGACGAGGTTTAGGGGTTTGGACCTACTAAGTAAGTAGAAGAACTTTTAGGAAGTGAGACTAAGATGTTTGTCATGTTTGAGATAATAGTGTTTTGGAATTGACAAGAAGTCGCGGTAATGGACTGCCAGTTGTGCATGGTTTTCAGATGCGTTTTTGGATGGAACAGTAGTGTGTCGTCTTAGAGAGCTTCAGTGTTGTTAGTGACAAAAGGAATGATGATTGAACGGAATAACAAGCATGTGGCGTATGATGGTATTGAGGCTATGGAAAGAAAAACTTAGAATTCTGGTGGGGTTTGAGGTCTTTGGAAAGTCTTGAGAAAAAACCTTGCGCGTGGATGTAATATCGATATAAAGAGTTCTCTTTAGTTTGGTTGAGTTTGATCGAGATTACAAATGTTTGGAACGTTTGATAAGAGTGGCGATTTTGGGTGAATTGAGACTTGGAACGACTTTATGTGACTGGTTATGTTTGTTATCATCGGAACAAGTTGTTATTTACTCGGTTAAGCGTGTATGCGAGTCTAGATAAGGTTGGATAAGGTTTAATTTGGTTAGTAAGGCGTCTGGATTGTTGGTGGAGTATATGAGTCGTATCTTCCATATTTAGTTGGATGAGTTCGTGGTGGTTTGATTAAGGATATTCAGATTTGATATAAACTCAGAGGAAGGACAAGTAGAGTATTTGAGAATTGAATTACCAGCGTTGAAAAGAGACGAAGTTTTATGCTAAGTTATTCAAGTGAAAATTTTGGTTGAAAGAGGTTAGTTTTCTTGGATAAGTATTTCTGAGAATGGTATTGCGAGGGATTTATCGGAAGTAGATGTAGTTCTATAATGAGAAGTTCCAAAGTCGGCTATGATGATTAGAATCTTTTCGAACTTTAGTTGGTTATTATCGAAGGTTATGGAAGGCTTTTCCAAGATTAGCGTTTTCGTTACTTCAGTCGACTTGCAGAGGGTAAAGTCGTGGCTTATGCTTTTCGACATTTGAGAATTCATGAAAGGATTTATACTATTGTGGATTTGGAATTGGTTGCGGTTGTGTTATGTTGGAATATTTGGAGGTATTATCTTTTTGGTTCTAAATTCGAAGTGTTGGGTAATCACAAGAGTTTAGGGTGCTTGTTTGGTCTGAAGGAATAGAGTATGAGACAACGAGGAGGGTTGGAATTCGTGACAAGTTATGAATTTGGCTTGGATTATCCTTGGGGAAGGGATGTTGTTGTGCCTGATGAGTTGAGTTGAGAGTTTTCATACATGTCTGTTTTGATGGTCAGGGAGTTAGAATTTTCTGAGCAGTTCAGAGGCTTGTGTTTGATGTGTAGAATAACACAGTAGAGAGTGAGGTTGGGTACATTAACAGTGAACAGCAATTCTTGGTGAATATGAAAGAGAGTTTGACTTTGGACGTGAGATGGGTAGACTTGAGGATTTCGAGTAATCAGAGTGTGCAACGGAAGCGTAAGATGGCACATTTTGTATTTGCGTGTGGGACTTGTAAGAGTTCATAGGATGAACATTGGGAATATGTTGGAATGATGAGGCCAATGGACGTTCCAGAATGCAAGTTTTAAATAAAAGGTTTAAATATTATTCATGGACTACCGTGTAGATGGATGTTTTGGTTATATGTTCGATTGGCGAATCGTAGCATTGTTGCGATATGTTGTGTGGCAAGGATGTGGTCTTGTGGTTATGTGGGAGTTAGTGAACGATGCTGTGTGGTGGAACTTTTTGTTCTTGTTTGTGTTGTGGTCTCGTTTCCATGGTGATGGTTCGAGTGTATGTGGCTAATTCCTGTGTGGGGAGTAAGAGGTGTGTTACCTACGGTGATGGTAACGATCTTGTGGTGTTTCGGTTCACGAGTGAACCTGTGAGTTTGTGCTTGGGTATTCTTGAGTTGTGAGTTGGTCGTCAAGTGCATTGTATGGGCTTTGCATCTTGTCGTTGTTGTTGTAGTCGTGGTCGTATTATTGTTGTTGTTGTTGCTGTTAGCAAGGTGGTTTGTCAGTTGTGTTATTCGTGGTGTGCCTTTTGTTGGTCTGTTGGTTTGATTAGTCGGATGCGAGAGTCGTGTCCGGAGCTGTTGGTATCAGTATATTTTCGAGGACGAAAATGTCTAAGTGGGGGAGGGTTGTAACACCCCGATTTGTTTTATTGTATTTAATTATTTCAAATATGTGAATTTATGAAATGTGTGAATTTATTTTATTATTTTCATTTATATGAATTAATGTGTTCTACCCGCTAATTGGTTAATTTCATTGATAGGTAAAATATTTGCATCAAATTATAATTTCTTTTCAACTTTTATTTCCCGAAATATATTTTATCGCTGTTTGATGTTTTATCGCGTTTTGAGAGCATTTGTGAGATATTTGAGCTGAGGGATATTTTAGTCTTTTGCTTGGGTATTGTTTTAATAAAATAGATAGAGAGAAAATTAGAGAGGAAAGAAAGAGAAGAGAAAGAAAAGAGAAAAGAAAGAGCGAAGAAGGAAAGGAGGAGGAAAAGAGGAAAAAGAGGAAAATCGAGGAATCGTCCATTTCAAGCGCGATTAAATCGGGTAAGGGTGCGAAACTTGATTATTATATGCTTGTGTATGATTATGTATGCATATGTTTGATGTTTTGTTGGATTGTATGAGAAATAGAACAAAAACCCATTTGGGCAGAAAGTGTTAGAATTCGATTTAATCGTGTCGGAAATGATGTTTTCTGGTTTCTTGTTGTTTATACATGATAGATATATGTTGTTGTACATCAAATTGGTATTTTTCTGAGTTTGGATGATGATTTGGAGGGTTTTGGGTGTGAAATTCGTAACAGCAACGCAGCAGGAAAAATTCTGGGTTTCGCTGCCCATACGCGTATGGTACAGTGCAATACGCGTATGGGGTAGGGCAATACGCGTATGGCTGAGGGCAATACGCGTATGGCAATGAAGGAAAATAGGCAATACGCGTATGGGGCTGGGAAATACGCGTATGGCTGAGGGCAATACGCGTATGGCCAGCAAGGGTGCAGAATGTGTTTTTTTGCGATGTCTTTTCTTGTTTAGTCCGTAACTTTTGATCCGCTTATCCGTTTTGAACGTTCTTTATATCGTTGGAAAGCTAATGAAATGCTCTTTCTTATTATGATGATTTGGAAATTGTTAGCCGATTAAATTAGTCGGAAAAGTCGGGAATAGTGCTGTTTAGCGACTTTTGTCGTTTGGCATGTGTGTTTGACTGTGAATCATACAATAAGTGCATTGATGTGAATGTATAAGGATTGTATGCAATTGTATGAGATAAATGCATGTATATATTGTGAATATGTATGCATTTCAAGAATGTCTTGAGTCATTATCATGTGTAGAGTAATGATGTACATTCTTGTGTGGAGGGATTCTAATGAGAATCCGCTATAACATCGTGAGCCTCTCTTGGTGGAGGTGTGAGCGATCGGGTTGTGAGCCTCTCTCGGTGGAGGTGTGAGCAATGGTTATAGACGATTGTGAGCCTCTCTTGGTGGAGGTGTGAGCGATCGGGTTGTGAGCCTCTCTCGGTGGAGGTGTGAGCAATGGTTATAGATGATTTTGAGCCTCTCTTGGTGGAGGTGTGAGCAATCGGGTCGTGAGCCTCTCTCGGTGGAGGTGTGAGCGATCCATAAACATCGTGAGCCTCTCTTGGTGGAGGTGTGAGCGGTGGGTGAACATCGTAGGCCCGACGGGGAGTTACTTTGGTAACGAGCGATGGTTCCAGCAGAAGTTCCTGAGTGAACTTGAGATGATTGAGTCGGTACCGCATTGCATTTGCATAGAGTCGTGAGTCGGTCTCTATGATTTGCATTTATCATCTTTATAATGATGCGTTGGTGAATGAACATAAATGTGTATGTTTATGTGGAATGATTGAGAATTGTGAAAGTGTGCATGAAAAATATGCTTGGTTGGGTGTATATATACATTGTGATGTATATGGATAAAATTGTGATGAATTATGATTGCATTTTTATATGTGGAAAATCATGATTTGGCTGATTATGTGCGAGACATGGTGATATGCATTTGTGATAAATGTATTGTGCATGATTAATATGCAATTGGGAATGGAGTAATTGTGTGATTGAGCTTGTGATAGCATTTGTGAATTGATGTGTATTTGTGCTAAACGCATTGAATTATGAATGATATGTTTGGTGTATAAACATATGCAGGATGCGTGAATATGTGATTATGTGAATATAATTTATATATGCTTTAGGTGTTGGCGTGTGATAATTGTGAATGAGATTGATGAGATGAAACATGTATAATTGTGATGATGATGAGTGTGTTGTATATTATTGATATGTAGTGGTGACATATATATGAAATATGTGCTGAATTTGATTATGGTGCATTGGCGGTGAGAATACTTTATATGTGTATTTTTATGTCGATATATATAATCATATGCATTTATATTATGATTGAGTTTCTCACCCTTCTGCTGTGGTTTATTGCTCTATGAGGCAATTGCAGATTGTACTCTCGGAGGCTTTTGTGGAGATTAGTTCTCCATTCTTTTATCGGTTTGTCTGCTCTGATACGTAACACGGGAGTCGGGGAACGTTTCTATTATATATATGTATACAAATTAAATATATCTTTGTATTATTTTGTACGCATATTCTGATGTTATAAAATGATCTATTTTGTAAAACAAGGCAATTATGGATCTTTCCGCTTTATTCCATAATTGACCATTTATTATTTATGGAAAAAGTTTCCCCTTTGAGGCGATTAAAGATTTGTGTTATGTATCAAATAATGATTGAGCAGGGAGTGTGTTTTCGTTTACTGTTGTGGCATCCTTGTTCCCGTCGGAAAAATAAATTTTTATTCACTCTGATTTGATTATGTATTATATGTAAGCGATGGGAAATGGGGTGTTACATTTTCACCTTCATCAATCTTAAAGTCCAATTTCTAAATCTGTACTTAATGTAACAATTTACTTCCTTTATGGGACGGAGAAGAACTAAGTTTTTGGATTGGGTATTATTGGTGAAAATTATCTATTTCTTTTTTAAAGGATCCATCTAGATATGTAATACTAGTAGTCATCTAGAAGTTGGGTTATTTTCTCCGCCCTATCAAATCTAATAGGATGAATTTGAACGGAAAAAGTTGGAGATTTCTTCTGTTCCAGGAGAGGATGAAGCTGATAGTCAACCTACCGTTGAAATACCACCTGATTTGAATATATGGGTGAAGTCATTTGGATTTGCTGCATCTTCTTCTCATCCACCTCAAGCCAATAATGAAACTGATAATCCAAGTGAAGACGATGTTGATGAATCAGATGAAGACACTAGTGAATACATTAGTAGTGAATTTTGAGTTGGATTGTTTTTTCTTGTTAACTAGTTTGAAATTTGCATTGTTTTTTCTTGTTAAATAGTTTGAAATATGCATTGTTTTTTCTAATTAATTTGGTTGGACAAGTGATTATTAGTAACTTGATTGTGTCATTTTTAGTAATGTAACTCTAGAAGTACTTGTTATTGACTTTATAGTAATGTTTGGTTGTTTTACAAATGTGAATGTGATTATTGTTGCATTGGCTTATTCAAATTAGATTTTTAATTTTATATTATTGTTACTCTGATATTTAACATTTATTATAATATTTTAAATATGAATTAAACACAATTAACAATAAAAATTAAAATCTTGAGAGAGAAATTTCCTGCGACTTTACCTGCGGATTTCCAATTTGCTGTGACTTTTCCTGCGAAAATTTCAATTAGCTGCGGTGTTATCTGCGAGTTTATCTGTTTTACCTGCGATTGTTTCCTGCGACTTTTTCCTGTGATTTTTTCCAGCGACTTTACCTGCTAAATTAATTACCCATGAAGGTTTTAGCTAGAAACAGAAAATAGCAGGAAGAATTGCAGATAACACGTTTCCTGCGGAAATTTTGTCAAAATCCGCAAGTAATCAAAGTATTTTTAGTAGTGTCTCTCTCAATTTTAATCATTTTTTATTTGTTCTTTTTTTCAAAATTCATAAAAATGTTAAAATATTTTATTCCACAAAAAAATCAAAAGAATATTATTTATTTAATATATTTTGAATTTTTGAAAAGAATTTTGATTTAATTGTTTTTAAACATTTTTTAATGAAATCTTTCTCTTGATTTTTCAAACTCAAATGAATTTCAAGCCTTCATATGGATAAAACATGATTCTTCAAACATTTTTCAAAGTTCAAAACATATTTTTTGAATATATTGAATATTTGATATTTAATTTTCTTTGAAAAATTGTATTTTTAATTAAAATTAGGGTTTTCCCTTGATTTTAATTTTTCAAATTTCATTTGAAATACTTTTGGGCCTCTAATAGAGTGTAAGACCTAACCTTTTTTGTACATAAATAATTTGGGTCTCAGTCACTGTATAAGTCCCATTACGGTTTTCAAAACTGCGGTGCGATCGTCATTTTTTTCAAATTAAATTATTTGGGCCTCTCTCTGAATTGTAAGCCTCATTCCTCCTTCATACAATACATTTGGGCCTCTAATAGAGTGTAAGATCCAACCTGTTTTGTAAATAAATAATTCTTGGGCCTCTGTCTTAGTATAAGTCCCGGTGGGATTTTCAAAATAAAGGCGCGCTTATTATTTTTCATCGAGGCCTCTCCTTGAGTATAAGCCCCATTTTTCTTCTGTAAAAACACTTTTGGGCCTCTAATAGAGTGTAAGACCCAACCCCTCTTTTTACATAAATAAATTTTTGGACTTCTGCTATAGTATAAGTCTCACAACGTCTTTCGGTATTGCAGTGCGATTACTGTTTTCAAAATAAATCATCTAGGTCTCTCCTTGAGTATAAGCCCCAATCTTTTGTACAAAAAACTTTGTTTTAAACAATAAACAACCTCCATGGGCCACTCCTTGAGTTGTAAGCCTCATACCTCTGTTTTCAAAATCAACTGTCTGTTTTATATTAGTACTAAAAAGAGCATTATTCCCGGTGAAACTGCTCTTAGACCACTTGGGCATCTCTTTGACACTACGCCAAACAAGGGAAAAGATGGCGCTTTTTTTGGCCTATGACAGCGCTTAAAAGCACTGTCTAAGCCAGCGCTGTCGTAGGTAAAGACAGCGCTTTTTTATTTATGAAAAAACGCTCTCTAAAACGGGACTTTAGACAGCGCTTTTAAAAGCGCTGTCTAATGTATACGTTTAAAATTTTAAAGAATTTTTTTATATACCTTTAGAGAGCGCTTTTTCCTTAAAAGCGCTCTCTAAAGGGGGACTTTAGACAGCGCTTTTAAAAGCGCTGTCTAATGTATACGTATAATGATTTTTTTATATACCTTTAGAGAGCGCTTTTTCCTTAAAAGCGCTCTCTAAAGGGGGACTTTAGACAGCGCTTTTTTCTCAAAAGCGCTGTCTTTTGTCTACGTATAATTTTGAAGATTTTTTAAAAAAATCCCATTTTAACCATTTTTTTTATGCAGAAACCTATTATCAAAATACTATATTGCATTACTTCCTTAAATCTAAACATGTATGTTTTATTCATAAAGTAAAGCCAATTTGCTAATAATAATATAATAAAGTGAAGGTAGCTTACTAATAAATTCCAGGTCTTTAAAGCAAAAGAAATTCTTCATATGTGTGGTCAATCACTGTCAAGAATACATCCCTCCCCAAAATATCATATCATGCACTAACCAAGCTCAATATCAACCTATCAAAATAAAAAATGAGTTCATCCATAAACTAGAAAATTTGATAAAATGTTTAATTAGAAAATCAATACAAATTCAATTACCAAAAAGAGAATATCGACATATGTGTACCTTAGACACATCTAAGCAATATATGGCCTTAACAATTCTGGTATCATTTTTCATTCACATATATGTAGTCTCTACAACCCCTCTCAAATATGCTAGCCTTTCTTTAAGAATATTGGCAAAGTCTGAGACAATTCAATCTTGTTTCTGTTTGACCATCAGCATCACTCATTCTTAAATATAGTCAAATACTAATAGCAGTTCTAGGATACAAGCAAACCCAAATAAACATTAAAATGCATCTGCACAACTTCTTTTCTCTATTGCATTTTCATATTATACATAATAGTATTAGTAATTACACATAAATACAAATTATATATAATAACAAACATTCTATTGTCTAATATATCTAAATAATTTACAATGAAGGATAAAATCAATTTTTAATTAACACTTCTATCACAAAACAACAATTTCTGGTATTCTTTGCTTAAAAAACAACACTAAAACTTACAAGTGTTTCATCCTTAGCTTTAGAGTCTAAAATGGCCTCATAGTAATTGTAAATAAGATCCTCAATGAATCATCTTCATCATTTACTTGTTTTGCAGAATCATAAACATACAGTAACCGCATCATTATATTAACCATCAATTATATGAACTGAAACAATAAAATTGTAGTAGCTTTTTTCATCTTTGATAAGGAGCAAAATATCACAAGTAAATTGAGTCAAAAATAAATATCACAAGTAAATAAAATACTAAGTTGATGTGATCACTCTGTCAAAATAAATAACAAAATAAAAAACAATATGCTTCAACATCAATTATGTTACAGTCCAATGACATTCAAATTTATCAAAACAGATTAGTTATTTGGTATACTTGGGAGCATATCATAACATGCTCTCTCAGTTTTTATTATCTAACAATCAAAAATATCCACAAACAACCTATATAATCACAACAAAAATAGCAACAAGAGAAGATATTATAACTTAAAAGGAAACATGTACAACATATGCAAAATTTCTAAGGTGTGCATAATCAATGGTAAAATACCTTTAGTGGATTATTATTGTCTTAGCACATTTTACAATTGTATATGCCATTGCATGTAGAAATTGTTTCGGTTCTTCATTTGTCTCCCTTTTAACCTGCATTTAAGGAAGCACAATCAGAAATGGAGAAGAACAAATTGAGATCTGAGAGGAAAGAATTGATACCCCATAAGGAACTGAGATGAAGTTGTAGGAATTAGATTCCAAAACAAATCTGAGACCGTCAAAACTGGTTCAGAACAATATCACCGCAACACATATTTGGGAGAAGCAGAGAACCATAACCAAAATGAGATGAAGGGGTTTTGAGTGATTCAGAGATTTCGAGAGAAGAAGGGATATGGGGATTAAGGGATTCGAAGAGATGGGCTGAGAGATGAATGAAGGGTATCGATTCAAAGGAATTTTGAGAGATTAGGGTTTTTGTTTGGTGAAATTAGAAAGGGTGTGATTGAAAAATGGGGCTTTTGTTGAAACATGATGGAGGGAAAAGTTGGATGTTCTCAAATTTTAGAATTTTTCAGTGAAATTCAAGAGGGAAGAAAGAAAATTTGTGACCGAGTTAAAACGATGTGGAGAGAAGTTGGAGCGTTCTGAAAACTTTGGCCTTAATTATATTTCTAAACCACTTTTGATGAAGTAATGTTAATTATTAAAAAGATTGTAACCTTCTTCGGTCATTGTTTTGATACCTGTAACAATCATTTTTATTTTAATTAATTTTATTATTTTGAAACTAAATTTTAATATTCTTATGAGAAAAAATCTCAACTGACACTAGTCCCACATATATCTATTTTTAATTATTTTGTTGTTTTAAAATATATAAATTTTACAAATATTTTTGAAAATTTTAAATTCTTACAAAAACACATAAGTAAAATTATTATTTAGAAAAATAATAAATTTAGGAATATTATTCTGAATTAATTTCAAACATTGAAACAAATACGCCTCATATTTATTTTAAACTTACAATAAATTTTTAAATAATCAATTTAGTATATAAAATTAAATATTATTTCAAATTTATGTAATAAATTAGTTTTAAAAAAATATATTTGTGTTTGACCTTAGAGGGCGCTTTTAAGAAAGCGCTTTCTTATGTGCTACCTATAAGAGCGCTTTGCTTAGAAAGCGCTTTCTAAAGTGAAAAGAATTTAAGACCTATAAGAGCGTTTTTCTGAAAGCGCTTTCTAAGGTTACCTTTAGACAGCGCTTTTTAAAAGCGCTGTCTAAAGTAATACCTATAGCAGCGCTTTCCAAAAAGAGCTTTCTAAGGTGGCATCCATTTATGGCATTTAACAGCGCTTTTTTAAAAGCGCTTTCTAAAGTCTGTCTTTTACGGCGCTTTTTTTTAGCGAAATTTTTTTATTCTTTTTAACAGCGCTTTTTTATAAAAGCGCTGTCTTTTTGGTGCTGTCTATTCCTATTTTTGGCGTAGTGTGAGTAATAATCCCCAAAACATTCTTTTCTCTTAAAAAACTTTCTTTTAATTCAAATTCAAGCTCAAAGAATTCTAAAAAACGTTCTTCAATTTCTTAAAACCTTAATCATACAGTTTTAAGTCAATACACTTGGGCCTCTTTTCAGAGTGTAAGACCCAACATCTTTTCAATTCAATGCATACTTGTTTATATACCTGTTAATTCACTTATCTGTATATACTTGTGCATATTTGTCTAGAGTTTCCGCAGTTGTTAGGTCTACATTTAGGTCAAACCAGACGTTACTTCTAACACAGTCAAAAACTAGTTCCCATATAGGAAATTTCCCTCAATACAGTCTGCCTCCTCTTGGGCTTTATTCAATATGGAAAAGAGAAAGGCATTATTCCCAGTGAAACTTTTCTCAAGACTGTCAAAAATTAGAAATATATATGTATACAAGAAATTCATTTCCCTAGAGAGGATTAATTCCCGGTGAAACCTCTTTTGAATTTCTTCAAACCTTAGAACTGTTCAACAAAGAAAGGATTAATTCCCGGTGAAACCTTTATTGAACTTTTCTTAGGCTTGGACCCACGGGCTTATTAAAAGCATCCCCATCCTCCTCTTGGGCTTAGTACAAGGACCACCAGACTTCTTAAAAGTTCCCCCAGCCTCCTCTTGGGCTTAATACAAGGACCCAAAGGCTTCCTAAACGCATATGATAGAATTTAGTCATCTCTACTAGTTAAATCCCCAGGAGAATCAAATTTCTAGAACATCCAGTCAGTTAGGAGTTGCTCCCCATCTCTAGAACCCAAATCCTCCTCTTGGGAATCATACAAAGATCTATTTCCAATCAGAGTCTATCGCTTCTTAATGATACCTGGATAGTCTCAAGCCTCCTCTTGGGTTTCATTCAAGTAGACTTGGAAAGTCTCATTATCATAGTCTCCTTTTTTCAGTGACCCTTAGGCTTCCTAATTGTATAGGATATATCCTGATCACATTGAATAATACACCAATCTCTAGCAGAGTTAGAAAAACCTCTAAGGTTTTCAAACTCACCTTTAAACTCCTCTAACCCCAAAGACTTAACTTTCACCTTGAAAATCCCAGCTAGGGTCAACTCACCATCAAAAAATCCCCAACAGAATCAGAGCTTCATGACATCTGATACTTCAACTCTTCCCCAATTCCCCATAAAGTGTTAGTTTCCATTTGGATTCCCCAATACAGTTTAGACCTTCTCTTGGATTTAAACAATCCTCAACAAGAGTCAGCTTTCTCTTAGGCTTCATATAAGAATTTTCCCTAGTCAGCCTCTATCTTGGGCTTTGTACAAGACAAATAAAACCCTCCCCATAGGAGTCATTTTCTTTCAGCTTCAACCTTGGGCTTTCAACAAGGCACACAAAAAACAACATCCCCTCAGATGAGACCATAAGTCCACTCTGTAGGAGGATATCCCTTTCATACATCACATATTAAAAACAAACATCTTTCCTCCCATAGAAATAGGAGGAACTACAATTGCTCTGATTTCCCAAATCACTTTTTGGGAATACGTATGCATAAGATTGTGAAATCTTAGTGAGCATATAAATAAAAAATCTTAGGTCCAGTACCTTCCCAAAAACAATAGAAAACCCGAAAACAACAAAAGATTTTCCTAAAGAAGAACCTAATGCCTACTTTGTTAGCAGATGCCTATCACTCTGTTCACCTATGGAACTTCCATAGAGGAGGGATGATCACATGTTGTGTGCCATTGTTGTACAAGTGGTTTATTTCTCACTTGCCCAGGTCAAGCTCTTTTTGGGATCTCAATAATGGTTTTTGGTGGTTGCAGAAGATTATGTATCTTACTCAATCTGATATTGATTGGTACAATCATATCTATGAGGGAGTGATGACCAGTGATAGTTGTGGAGACTTTGCTAATGTACCTCTTCTTGGTACCAAAGGAAGGATCAGTTACAATCCAGTCTTAGCTCGCCGTCAACCAAGGTATCCTTTGAAAGACAAGCCCAATGGTGTTCATGTGGAAAGTATATTCTTCAAAGATGGTGAATATAGGAAAGAGCTTAAGGAGAAGATTGTGATTGCTTGGCGTCATTTGCATAGGAAGGGAAATAAATACTTGGTAAACCTAATTGTGTTTCTTTGGAACCATATATCCAATGGGTACGAGATAAGACCATCAAGCTGAAGATGCCTTACCCTCTGAAGAAAGAGCTTACTCTGATTTTCATGTATGAAGTTGAGAAGTTGAAGATCACTTTGAGCAAAGCGCAACAAGTAGGAGATTCTTGGAAGAACAAGTATCATGTTGTCGTCGAAGAGAACGCAGAACTCCAAAGAAAACTACAGATGAAGGCTGAAGAAGTACTATTTTTTAAGAAGAGGAAGGTGCAAGAGGATTTATTTTCCTCTAGCCCTCAGTCAACTCCTTGGAATTTGATCGTGGACAAGCTTATTCTCGAGAAGACTTAGATGGAGGAATAACTCAAGGAGCTCAACATGAGGCTGCTACGAGAATCTCTTTAGGACTTTTGTTAGCTTTTATTTAGCTTTTGTTTAGGACTCTTGAAAGAATTAATAATTATTTTGTAATCCACTCTTTTGAATTAATGAAAATGAGTCTCTTTTGATATCCCTTGATGTTTGGAAATATTTAAGTTCCACGAAACTTTTTGCATTGCATTTTGCATCTGGTGTCACATTTGCATTGCATTTCTTTAACATAAACTCATTCCGTCTTATCATCTCCAGTTTTCACGCTGAATCCTCCACATTAGTACAATACCCGTGCTCAAGCCAGAAGAAGAATGGCAGATCAAGAGCATGAGATTGACCTTATCAACAACGAGTTGGAAGACCATCGTGGTAATGCGGGACAAATCATGGAGATGTTGTAAGTCATCCGTGCCAAGATTGACACCCAGACAACCGTTGTTTCTGAGATTACAAATCCTGTAATAGACTTTCTTCATACTACTGCTACTCCTATTACTTTGCCTCCATTTGGGCTTCCCTCAGGCTTATTACCTCAGCCACAAGTTCATGTTACTACTCAACAGACTATTTTGTTGGCCGCTGATGTTTCTAACATAGTTCCAACCTTTGTACCTGCTGTCGTGCACCCTCGTGTGAATCAGTCTTACTTTGGCGACCATCATCAAGTATATGACATACCCGATGGGTCTGAGTACAGAGATGAGACGTGCGATAAGTTGAGGGAGAATGTGGAAATAATTGAGAAAAGGCTTAGGGCCTTGGAAGGGGATCAAATATTTGGAGCTGCTTCTCGTGAGATGTGCTTGGTGTCTGGATTGGTGATTCCAGCCAAGTTCAAAACTCCCAACTTTAACCCATAAGAAAGGGCTTCCTTTCCTAAAAATCACTTGATCATGTATTATCCCAAAATAGTTACCCATGTGGATAACGACAAGTTGATGATCCACTACTTTCAAGACAGTTTGAAGGGAGCGTCTTACAAGTGGTATCTGAGTTTAGACCAATCACGGTTTTGTTGCTTCCAAGATATCTCTGATGCTTTCATTAAGCATTACAAATACAACATGGAACTTGCTCCAGAAAAAAGACAGTTACTGAGTATGCCATAGAAGAGTTATGAATCCTTTAAGGAATATGCACAAAGATGGAGAGAGACTGCCTCTCAAGTAGAGCCTCCTTTATCAGAGAAAGAGCTAGCAGACTAGTTCGTCGATACTATGCGGCCAAAGTTTTACGAGAGAATGTTGGGTAGTGTCACTGCCATCTTTTTTGATTTAGTAGCTGTGGGGATCAAAGTAGAGTTGGGTATCAAGAATGGAAAGATGAGTAGTTCAGTTGAAAGTTCCAAAAGTTCAACTAATCATACAAATAAGCCTTCTAGCAATTTTCAAAAGAAAAAAGAAGGAGAAACTAATACTGTAATTTCTTTCCGTAGAAGAAATCATTCTTGTAACAATCTTCAAATTAAACCTTAATTCCACTCCTCCATCCCCGAACAACTCTTATTACAAGAAATAAGAAAATGAAAGAAATGATGTCTTGAACATAATGACTCCTTTGAATGAGTTCTTGAGGAAAGAAGCTTGCCATGCAACCCTAATTCATGCTCTAGAGAATCTCGGAGGAAAATGAATCCCAGAATTTGATGAAACCTCAACCAATAGAAAACCCTAACTCTTCAAATGACCATGCTCAACACCAATGAAAAGTAAACCTTAATTTTTTGGGGTATACAAATAAACGTTTGAGAATCCTAAGGAAAATGATCAGCAAAAAACCTTAGGGCTTTTTTAATCAGAATATATTGGTCACGCCCTGCAATGCTTGACTGTGAGAATCTACACTTGAAAATACTACACTTGCACAAACTGGTTGGTCATGATAAACACGCATACAAATGGCCAAAGGCCAGATGATCTTATAGAGAGAATACTGAGAAAGGTAGGACAAAATTGGGGTATGACAGATGAGATGCGTGATATGCACTGCAGCCGATGCAAAATGAAAAACAAAATCTTAGGGTCAAAAATTAGGGTATGACAATTGCTGAAGTGGAGTTGTCCATTCTTATACTGGTCCCTATGTTTTTGACATAACTTTTTCAAGTTATGGATATCAACCCCAATTACAACACTTTGTTGGGAAGGCCATGGATTTATGTCGCTGGCGCAGTGACGTTAACCCAACATTAGAAAATGAAATTTGTTATGGACAATAAGCTGGTGTCTATATTTAGAGAAGAAGATCTCATGGTGAGCAATCTTTCTTTGTTCAAATACTTCGAGACAGACGAGGACGCGTTGGAAACTTTCTTCTAAGCGCTTGAAATTGCAAATGCAGTCTTGTTGGAGGAAGAGAAGCCTGTGTAAAGGGTCTATCCATCTTTTGCGTCTCTGAAAAGCACCATTTCCACCATTGAAGAGGGTAAACCAGAAGACTGGGGTGAAATGATCAACGTCAAAATCATGATGGACCACTTTGGGTTGGGTTACAAACCAACTGCCAACAAAGCGTCAACTCCAATTAAGGGTCATCCAAGAGAAATCCAAGAAGTGTTCGTCAGTGCTGGCTTACAAGTGAATCTAATTGACGAAGATTCTGAAGATGAAGGCCTAAGAAATTTGTTGTACCGTTCTGATGTGGATTTGAGCAATTGGGATTCTGTGGAGATTCCCGAAATCCTCCATTTATCAAAGTAATTTTGTTGTTTTCATTTTAATGTTTTCAAAAATCTGTTGCCATGCCCAAGACTATAGGATTATTTTGTAGGGTCACCTTCTGATTTTGAAATCTTAACGAATGAAGACATTTTGTTAAATTCGTGTTTTGTTCATTTACTGTTTTTCTCTTTTCACTTTTAAATGAAAATGACAATCTTTCATAACCACTAAAAGAAAAAAAAACATTCTCTCATTGCATTCCGTTGTTCTTCATTTTAATAAAAGAAATCATCTAAAACATGCAGAATCATTGATACCCACATTGGATGCACCTAACAATCAAGCTGAAGAAGAGGTCTAGGAAGATTGTGACATCCCAGATAAATTGGCTAAGATGCTTGAATATGAGTATACATATCTCCAACCTCACCAAGAGCAGGTCGAAACCATCAAACTGGGCAGTGAAGAGGAGAGAAAAGAAATCAAGATTGGCACTACACTTGGGGCATATGTTAGGGCAAGGTTGGTCAAGCTTCTCCAAGAATATGTGGATGTGTTTGCATGGCCGTATCAAGATATGCTCGGTTTGGACACAGACATCGTCGTTCATAAGCTACCACTCAAACCCGAATGTCCTTCTGTGAAGTAGAAACTCCGAAGGACAAGACCAGACATGGCCTTGGAGATCAGAGAAAAGGTAAAAAGACAAATTTATGCCGAATTTCTTGTGGTTGTAAAGTACCCTCAGTGGGTGGCCAATATTGTTCATGTACCAAAGAAGGATGGGAAGGTTCGAATGTGTGTCGACTATAGGGACTTGAACAAAGCCAGCCTAAAGGATGACTTCCCTCTTCCATACATTGATACCTTGGTGGGTAATACTGCTAGATTTGCTGTCTTTTCTTTCATGGATGGTTTCTCAGGTTACAACCAGATCAAAATGGATCCTGATGACATGGAGAAAACTACCTTCATCACACCTTAGGGGACCTATTGTTATAAGGTCATGCCATTTGGGCTCAAAAGTGCAGGTGCTACTTACCAAAGGGGGATGGTTACGCTTTTCCATGACATGATGCATAAGGAGATAGAGGTCTATCTCAATGACATGATCGCTAAATCCCAAAGTGAGGAGGACCATTTGGATCATTTGTTTAAACTATTTGAGGGTCTCAGAAAGTTCAGATTGCAACTAAATCCGGCTAAGTGTACTTTTGGAGTTAGATATGGAAAACTGCTTGGATTCATTATTAGCTAAGGGGGGATTGAGGTTGACCTAGATAAAGTCAGAGTTATTCAAGAAATGCCAGCGCTGCAAACCGAGAAGCCTGTCGTAGGTTTCTTGGAAGAATAAACTACATCTCCAGATTCATCTTCAACATGACTGCTACTTGTGAGCCCGTCTTCAAGCTGCTCCGAAGGATCAAGCAGTTGAATGGAATTCTAATTTCCAGTTTTCTTTTGAAAATATTAAGGGTTACCTACCAGAACCTCCAATCCCGATTCCTCCTATGATTGGAAAACCGCTTTTCATGTATCTGGCAGTGCTAGAAGGGTCTATGGGTTGCGTACTGGGGCAACATGATGAGACGGGATGGAAAGAGCACGCCATCTACCATCTAAGCAAGAAGTTTACCGACTATGAGAACAAATATTCACTCTTAGAGAAAAATTGTTGTGCTTTAGCTTGGGCTGTTAAGCGTATTAGTAAATACATGATATGTCATACTACTTTATTTATCTCCAAGATGGATATGATAAAGTATATCTTTGAAAGGCCTGCTCAGACTGGAAGGCTTTCCCGTTGGCATATGCTCTTGTCCGAATACGACATCCAATATGTAGCTCAAAAATCTATCAAAGGGAGTATCTCGTCAGATTATTTTGCAGAACAACCGGTTGATGAGTACGAGCCTCTCAAGCTTGACTTCCCAGATGAAGATATTATGTTGATAAAGAAAGATTGTGAAGAGCTTAATCCAGATGAGAATCCCGAGCCAGGCTCCCATTGGAAGATGATGTTCGATGGTTCATCTAATTACAGTGGGCATGACGAAGGTGTTATTCTAATGAATCCAGATGGTGGTTATACTCCGTTCATAACGAGGTTATGTTTTGAGTGCACAAACAACATCGCATTATATGAAGCATGCATTCTAGGCCTTTAAGCAACCATTTCCCTTCTAATCAAAATTCTTGAAGTGAGTGGAGATTCAACTTTGGTGATAGACCAAGTTAAGGGTGAATGGGAGACCCGAGATGAAAAGTTGATTCCGAACTGTGCATATATTGTGGAGATGATCAAATACTTTGACGAGATCACATTCCGACATGTCCCGAGCACTGAAAATCATATTTCTGATGCTTTGGTTATCCTAGCCTCCATGTGGAAGGTCAAATTCGTTAATGAAGTGCCACTCATCCGGATTGAACGAAAGACCAAGCCTGCCTAGTGCCAATTATTTGAAGAGGAAATTGATGGAAAGCCATGGTTCCACGACATCAAGATGTATCTGCAAAACCACTAATATCTAGCTGATGTTACCACTCTTGACAAAAATACTTTGAAAAGATTGACGTATAAATTCTTCCTCAGCAATGATGTGTTGCATAAAAGAAATCACAACAAGGTTCTGCTAAGATGTGTCGACAGACGACAAGCAAGCCTGTTGATGCAAGAAATTCATGAGGTACCATTTGGATCTCACGCCAATGGCCATGCCATGTCATAGAAGATGTTGAGAGATGGATATTATCGGTTGACTATGGAATCCGATTGCATCCAATATTCCAAGAAATGCCATAAATTCCAAATATATGTTGATAAGGTGCACGTGCCTCCAATACTACCAAATGTTTTAACATCATCGTGAGCTTTCTCTATGTGGGGCATTGATATGATTGGAGCAATCGAGCCTAAAGCTTCCAACGGCCATCGTTTCATCTTGGTTTCCATCGACTACTTCACAAAATGGGTAGAATCTGCTTCATATGCCAATGTGATGAAGCAAGTGGTTTCCCGCTTCATCAAGAAGGATATTATCAGTCGTTACAGAATTCTAAACAGAATTATCACAGATAATGGAACCAATTTGAACAACAAGACGATGAAGGAACTGTGTGAATCCTTCAAGATCGAGCACCAGAGTTCTTCGCCTTACCGACCGAGGATGAATGAAGTTGTTGAAGCTACCAACAAGAACATCAAGAAAATCCTACAAAATATGGTCAAGACTTACAAGAATTGGCATGAAATGCTACCCTTCGCGTTGCATGGATACCAGACTTCAGTGCACACATCAATAGGGGAAACCTCATTCTCCTTAGTTTATGGCATGAAAGCAGTTCTCCCAATGGAAGTGGAGATACCATCCTTGAGAATTCTGATGGAAACCAAGTTGGAAGAAGCAGAATGGATCTGAAGTAGATACGACAAGTTAAACCTCATCAACGAAAAGTGGATGTTAGCCATGTGCCATGGGTAGTTAAACTAGAAGAGGCTTAAAAGAGCATTCGACAAGAAGGTTTGCGTGCGTGAATTCAAAGAAGGAGATCTGGTACTCAAGAAAATCTTGCCATCACAGAAATATGCCCGAGGAAAGTGGGCTCTGAACTACGAAGGCCAATTTTTTGTGAAGTCAGTCTTCTCAGAAGGATCCTTAATTCTCGCGACAATGGATGGTGAACAGCTTGCACATCCCATAAACACCGATGCAGTCAAGAAATATTATGCCTAACTAAAACCCGCTAGGTCGAAAATCATAAATGGAGACTTAGGCAATAATGGGTATTCCGGTGAAGGAGATCCAGGCAAAAGTTAGGGATGAAAATAAAAAAATAAGAAGCTCACTAAGTTGAAAATCCAAAAAGGCGGCTTAGGAAAAAATGAGCGTCCATGTGGATTAAAAACCCGAAAGGGCGGTCCAGGAAAAAGTTAGGGACAAAAGGCATTTGATTGTATCAGATGGTGTTTACCAATACTGAAAAATCAGCAGAAGATCAATCTAATCGCTCTCATCAGAAGTGAAAGCTCCTATGGTTTGACTAAATTTTGGTTAAAACTTGATAAAGAACAAGATGTACAACATGAAGAATTCTGCCAGAAAATAAAGATGCAAGATGAAAAGTTCCATCATTAAGACTCGACATCTTGACAAATATAGCAGGTTTTAATTCTGGTACAAGATTCAAGGTGTGGTTCTGCAGTGGATCAAGGAAAGAAAATTTGAAGTCCAAGGCAGCAGAAGGCTATAAAAGAAGATCTAGCCCCAGGGCAGAAAAGGAAGAGAGAACGACATAGACTTAGGAATCATATTTTGTAAACTTTTGTAAAGTAGGGTTTAGGGTTTTTAAAGTCGTTGGCTCCTTTGTGTTGTAAGTCTCCCTCTGTATCGGTTTGATACATTGTGGAAGACATAAATGCTTCTACAGATTCAGAAACCCGTAGGTAATGAATCGAGTATTGTTCTTGGATGAGGCTTTTAAGCAAGTCCGAGTTAACTTGTTAGTCAAGAATGCTTGGCTGAACACTGTATTGAAAGGGGTGTCTTTCAAGTAGGATGATACAGTTATTGTGACTATAAATGTTATATAATCAGAGGTTGTGATTTAGGGAGTGAGATGACTTCTAATGATAAATTCTCCATTGGGTAGTGATAGGTAAACCAGAGGTTGTTTACTGTAAACAAGTGGTTGTTTACAGAAAACAATACTACTAATAGTGGATTCTTCTTCCTGGCTTGGTATGCCCCCAGATGTACGTGATTTGCACCGAACTGGGTTATCATATTCTGTGTTGTTTATCATTCTACAATTTACAGTTCAATTTTGATTAACATGTTGTAACAGATGTCGAAAAATCTGTCTTGTTGCTGTTGATGATATTCTGAATATCAGTTTGTTTGTTCTGTTCTTGTTTTAAAGTTGTGCAGAGAACAATGTCGTAACATGTGTTAGGACATATGCTATCTGCTAAGTCAGAATTTCAATTGGTATCAGAGCAGGCTTCCTGTCTGTTTCTGGATGAGATCTTGGAAGATACTTTTTGGCGCTTTAAACAATGAGAAGTTCGGGAGATCAGATCATTCACTCAGACATACTCAAGGGTATTAAGGGATGGGATGAATGTTCTGTGTAACACCCTTCTACCCCACATACAATACGCGGAAAAATAATCATTTAAAAATTAGAGTACAACAAAGAAATTCGTCACATTTTCGTCTTAAAACATCTTGATAACAATCCTGCTCCGTAGTACGGATTTTTCAACAATTTAATTCAAAACATCGCAGTGGAATGACTTTATTCCAATCAAATCAAACATCAAACATCTTAAAGAAAATGATAATAGCATCCGTTAAACTAAGTAAAATAGAACTCAGAGGTTCACAATGTTCCCGACCCAATGTTACATAATCAGAGCAAGACACACCCTCTACTCAACTTAAAAGAAACTGACTCCAAAGCTACTCTCCATGCACCGCGAACTAATCTTGGTTATCTACACGTTACCCATGTAGAGGCAACATTCAAACAGGTAGGGTGAGTAATCACAATTCAATATAAATCATATAAAGAAAATACATTAACAGGGCAACATTTGTTTTTATCAAATACTACAACGACTCACCCAAATCATCATATAAACCATCACGCCACCAATATCCCTCATATGCAATCATGCAATGCCACCAAGAATGAAATGCAACATCATAATAATGCATATGGTACCAAATCGTCATAATAATGGACACTAGGCCATCAACCCTCCACAAGGGAGCACGTCACAAAATACTCCAATCCGCACAATGGGATTGAAGCCAGCAAAATAATGGACCGAAGTCGCATCATAGAATGCCAAGAATGCATGATGCAACAGCATCGTCATAATCATCATTAAAATCATCGTTTGCATCATCATTCATATCAATATTCCTCGTACTCATCAATACAACATCTATTCAATCAACCACATAATTCATACTGGCTACAAGTTCTCACGCATCTTACTTTCGTCATCATTTTCATCACTAAATAATCATCATATAACATGTCAACACATAAAAGCAATTTACAGCAACGTCAGAACATTAATATATTATAAAACATATATTTTCCATGAATTTTAGGTCAATAAAAACCATATTTTTAGTCCCAGGTCGCACTAAGCGAGCCCCACCCGCGCTAAGTGCGCCGCTCTCTGCCTCGAAGAGGCGAAATTCCTCCAGACCGTTCTAAGTGCGCTAGGCCGCGCTAAGCGCCCTCTGTGATTTTGGCACAAAAACCCTGCGATAACAACACTTCTCCATCTGCGATTCAACACCCCTAAGTCAGATTTTATCCTTAAATTACCACAGATTATGTTATTATAACCTATAACTATCACATATACGTCAATAACAACAATCATCACATAGAAAATCATCAAAATCCATCATCCCTAACCTCCAATTCCTAGGTTTTACCCCAAAACCCCAATTACCCACCAACACCAAATCTTTATACCAAAATATTGCAAAGTGATACTCCCCATACCTTAGAGTCTTGATTCTTTCGATCTTCTCTTGAAGTTTCACCAGAAATCCCTCTATTCCCTAGCCTCCTCCACTCTTCTTGTGTTCTTCAGAGCACTCTTTTCTTTCTTTCAACCAAAATAACACGAATAATGAAAACTCCCCTCACTATTACTTGTTTTAACTCAAAATACCCCTAAATGTGCTCTTCCCATCTTACCCTCACTTATCCCTTACAAATGACCATCATACCCTCAAGGCTTCTAACACTCTTATTTTAAATAATAATAATTTGAATAATGTGATACAATTATTCTTACCATCAATATTATTAATATAATTCCACCAAAATGCTCTTGAAACACAACAACATGTCATCAAATTACCTTATATTCAAAAATAATTAATAATTAACTAAATATGAATTTAGGGCGTTACATATTGGATCAAAGATAACAACTACTGGTGGTTGTTCATGTTTTCTTAGGGGTTTCCACTGCAACTACAAGAGAAGTGGCTAGTTCTCCTGTATGGCGTCTTATAAGAGGTTATGACATCTTATTAGGGCATGTAGAAGATGTTCCTAGATGGTTCCGCTGCATATGTTCCTTGGCTTCTATTCTCGAAGATATCAGCTATTGTGAAAGCTCTAATCGTTTTAAAGTCAGGAGCATTGGAATGGAGAGAGTTGTTAGTTGATTTCTATCATGTTGACTTGATACTTGGAAGTTTAGTTCCATCTGGAAGTTAGTTTGAAGAGAAAGAGAGTTGAGATTGTGTTTATCAAATTCATGATCTACGAATTTGGTAAATGTTCTTTTCGACAAAGTTGCCAAAATACTTTAGTGTTCACTCAAGTCCACTCATAAAGGCATCTCTGGTTGTGTTTAAGAGATTTTCAGAAAGATAATTTGTCCTCATGTTGAAGATGGATTTCTGAAGATCTCTGTTGCTGATAGATGTTATTAAACTCGGAGATAATGGGAGGTGATTTATTTTCACCATTCATTATTCGCAAGGATTCTATTAGAAAAGGAAAGTCTTAAGCAGGTTGAGTCAAGGGTGTCACAGAAAGATGTTGACACAGTTGTGTTGATATATGGTAGATCATATATCCTACAGGATGTATGGTTTTGAAGACAAGGAATTAAGATCAATTGCTATTTATAGAATTTAGAAATATTTAATTGATTATTCTTGTATGTTCGAGTACAAGATCACTGGTGACAAGTTGGTTCATCAGGAAGTACAACATATCTTGCTGCATCTGCTCAAGGATCTATTCTTTAGAGAATGGGTACAGTCAATATAAGGAACTGGTGTTCTATCAGATGTTAAAACATCTTGATAGTGGAGTATGTGCAGAAGAATGTTGATTCAAGGAGAGAATCTCTAGAGCAAAGGAGTTGTAGCTGATGATCTTGGTACCATACACGTATGTGTGGTAGGATCGGTCTTTATTTTGGCATGTAATCAAACTAGGAAGTTTCGTGGCAGGAAGCTGGACTAGAATGTAGTCTTGATGGAAGTGAAGATGAATATAATTTGGTTGGGTCAGTTTATTTCTGATATTGGTGCGTAGAGCATGTGATCTTGCTCATCTTGGGGGTGAAGGATAAGTGGCAGTTATCTCTGATCTTCTGAAGAAGGCTCTACTTAAGGAAAGTTGGGTTCCTTTTGTAAAGACCTTGTGTGACTGATCTCTTCTGAAGAATCGAGCTTTGGTAGGTTTGGGATTTCTGAAGATGAGGTGATTGTTTTACAGTAACGTTGTATGGAGGTTGTCTACTCTAACTTGATATCATTAATCAAGTCTATGAGAACATTGAACTCATGTTCTGTTATAGGGAGGAGGTTCTTCTGAGTGGCAGAATGAAGAACTGAATTCTTTAGCTAGATGCCTAATCAGATGTTTTGACATCAAGCATAAACTTCAGGGTCTTAGTTAATGTTGTGGCGCATCATCATAAGTTAAGTTAATCTTCTCTGAAATAAATGGAATGAATGCTTCAACAAGGTCTATCTAATGCAGTTTGCGGGAGCTGCAAGAAGGAGTAGATGTTACATGTCTGAGTCTTGATGTATCTAATATTGTTTACTATGGAGTAAGTGGATTATGTAATTTGAATATTAGGTTTCATTGATGGATTAAAAGATTTTATGGAACTATGAAGAAAGCTAAGATTAACCAAACAGTGGAATTTGGTTGATCTTTATTGAAAATTCAAGTAGTATGCTTGGAACTAACTACTCTTGTGCAGAAGGGTAGTTTGGTGAAAATCAAAGGAGGTTCTGGTTCTGTTCGTATCTTGGAGCTTGTGGTAGAAGCCCTAAGTTGCTTATGGAAGATTACCTTCTTTTGGGAGTTGAATGAGAGTTCATTTCTCTTTTTGGTTGTCTGGAGTTCTTATTGATCAAGTTGGAGGAGCTGTGTTTTTTGAAGATCTTCATTTGGATTACTATCCAGATAGTAAGTTCGATGGTGATAGTATCTAAAACCATAGTGTGTGGTGTATGTGATATGATTAGGATGTCCTAAATGACGTTAGAACATCATCATGGTTTCTGAACTTGGAGTTCAGATTGTGGAAGCTGATATTCACCAGTTGAATCAGAAGTGTTCTATCTTATCATATGGGAGAATGATAAAATGAAGATAGTCTTGGATCATGGGGTGTTTATCTGGAAGACTGACTCTTACTAAGGTCATAATGCTTGTGGAGAGGTGGTTTCTTCTATTACAAGTAATGCTAGAGAGAAGTGGATCAGTTAGGTGCTTGTGAAACAAGTAAGCAGTGGATTTATGGAGCATGTATTTGATGTCCTTTAGGTGTGAAGAACGTCTGGGCTAGCTAGCAAACTAAGGGAATCTGTATGTTTCTTTGAGGAATGTGAAGCATTCCAGATTCAATTAGATTGTATCTCAAGGAACAAGGATATCTATGGCTGTAAAATTCAAGGTGGATTTTTACAGGGTATGAAGGGTTTCTGGATGAGATGGATCAATGGTGATTTTGGTCTCAATCCAAGAGTTTGTTGGTTGTGGTACAAGAATGTGATCCTGGTACTTTCTCACTATATGATCATGAAGTTGTCATGCGATATCATGTGGTGATTTTGGGGTGTTTCTTGTTGAAAGAGAATCATTTGTGAAAGATACGGGGAGAACTTATGTCTGTTAAATGTACTAGTGTGGTACATGGATTGCTTGTGGATCAAGCATTAAGTGAATGCGTTCAGCAGGTGTGTTGAACAGAGGGTGCGATCTTGAAGACATGAAGATGAGTCTTGTGTCACTGGTATAGTTCTGGGTGGACTTAACTGGATGATGTTGATTCAGTCATTGTGTGTCAATGGATTTGAATAGGGTTGTTCCTTCTTCTTAGGAGTCTTTGTTGCTATATGGGAAATGTTTGAAGAAATGTCTTAACATCTTGGTCAGTTTTTTTTCTGCTGGTTGATAGTTTTTTTTTGGGCTCTTTGAAAGGCATTGTGACTATGCATCAGATGTTACAAGAGGGACTAAAACAAAGTCTGACAAGGTGTCAGAACATTGGTTAGGATGTATGGTTGTATCCTTATTGATTGTTTTGGACGGTGGAGAAAATGTGCCTTAGGGAACGTGTGTTAAACATGCATCTCGGTAAATGCGCATTCCTTGGATGGTCCTCATTAAAAGAAGAAATAATCAAATGCGATTTGACCTGTGCTCATTTGTCTGTGAAGTTACATCCTTTCATTTAATACTCACGGTGGACATGTGTTACTTCCAATGGTTCATTACATCCTAAGAAAAACGCTCTTGTATATAAAGTGAGTTCTTGGCTTCAACTTGTCTTAGGGTGTCTTTTCTATTGTGCTGGGTTCTCATGGGTTATATCCGTTTTTGGGTTTGCTCAGTTTGGGTATGGGTCTGTCTTAGACATGTTTGTCAATTTTTGGCTAAAAAGGGGGAGAAAAGTACAGGGGTTGAGTTTGTCCATGCAGCTGGTTTGCAAGGATGTTGCACAGAATGTTCTGACATTCTGACTGAGTCTCAGGTTTCCCTTCTGTTCTGAGTCCTTCCTTTGTGTCCTGTGATTTGAGTTATGAACATAGTCGTGCCCTGTGTACTGAGTTACCCAGGTGAGGAAGTATAGATTCCTGAGTAAGGGGGAGCTTTCTAGAGGGGGAGTGTGTTTGAAAGGAGTGTTCTTCGATCAATTCTTTCAGATTTCCTTCTATCTTTTTTAGGAGTCTCAACTTCCTTTCTTGACCCTTTTTCAACTTCACTCACCCTGAATTTTTTGTGCAAAAGGAGGTTTAGGCAAAATTTGTCAAAAGGGGGAGATTGAAAGCTCATATGGTTTGATAAAATTTTGGTTAAAACTTGATAAAGAATAAGATGTACGACATGAAGAATTCTGACAGAAAATAAAGATATCTGATGAAATGTTCTAGCATGAAGACTCGACATCTTGACAAAAATAGTAGGTTTTAATTTTGATTCATAATTCCTGGTGCGGTTATGCAGTGGATCAAGGAAAGATGATATGAAGTCCAAGGCAGCAGAAGGCTATAAAAGAAGATCAATTCCCTGAGCAGAAAAAGGGAAAGAGAACGACATAGACTTAGGAATCCTATTTTGTAAACTTTTGTAAAGTAGGGTTTAGGGTTTTGAGAGTCGTTGGCTCCTTTGCGTTGTAAGTCTCCCTCTATATCAGTTTGATACATTGAGGAAGACATAGATGCTTGTACAGATTCAAAAACACGTAGGTAATGAATCGAGTATTGTTCTTGGATGAAGCTTTTAAGCAAATCTGAGTTAACTTATTAGTTAGAATGCTTGGCTGAACTTTATATTGAAATTGGTGTCTTTCAAGTAGGATGAAATAGTTATTGGGACTATAACTGTTAGATAATCACAGGTTGTGATTTAGGGAGTGAGATGAGTTTCTCTTATCAATTAGATGTGAATTTTAATGATAAAGTCTCCATTGGGTAGTGATAAGTAAACTAGAGGATGTTTACTGTAAATCAGCAGTTGTTTACATAAAACAATACTACTGATAGTGGATTCTTCTTCCTGGCTTGGTATTCCCCCAGATGCAGGCGATTTGCACTGAACTGGGTTATCATATTCTGTGTTGTTTATCATTCTGCAATTTACAGTTCAATTTTGATTAACATGTTGTAACAGATGTTGAAACATCTGTCTTGCTGTTGTTACTGATATTATGAATATCATTTTGTTTGTTCTGTTATTGTTTTAAATTTGAGTAGAGAACAATGTTGTAACATGTGTTAGGACATCTTCTATCTACTATGCCAGAATTTCAAGAAGCAAAGATCTGGGGCATCTTAGTTATTAGGGATTTTAGTAGTTGTTGGATTCAATGTAAACCTTTCCCTATTGGCATTTTCACAATTGTAATACTCCATGGAGGTTTTGCCATTTGCAAGCTGCTATTCTTTAATAAAATACAACCTTTCCTATCTATTGTTGTCATTTATACTTTTTTTATCTTTTTCTTGTTATGCAAAATGCCTTTTATTTGTTAATAATGAGTTTTGAAAACGAAAAGGTTTTTGAAAAGAAAATGTTTTGAAAACAACTTGATAAAATAGAAAATCTCTTTGATATATGGGAGGATAAAAAGGGAAATCTTAAGTATCCCCAAGAAGCTTTAAGATTGCAAAGACACTATCATACCATTTGCAAATACCCACTGAAGTCTAAACTGACAGAACTATTGGATTTATTTGTTGATTAAATATGCAATTATAAAGTTTGAGGATGCTTCCCAGGTGTCCATCCTATGGCAATTTTTTTTGCGTTACATATGTTGAGGATTCATTTCCCCTATGAAAATCCCCACCAAAATCTTGTCTCTCTAGGAGTCAGAATTCGCAAGCCATGATCATTCCATCATGTTGAACATGGGCATTTAGCATTAGCTTCTTATTTTGGGTTTGGTTATCAACAATTTGCTTTCCCCATGAAGTCTAGGTATCAATTTGCTTCGTGATTGCTGAGTCTTTTCCCTGTGGTCGTCACCATATAATATCTTTTTCCCCAGTCATCAGTGGCGCTCATCTATCTCTTCTTGGTGTCTTGAAATGTTGTTTGTTACCAATATTTCTTTCCCCAGTATAGTCTACTCAAGATCCAATTGTCATTGGTAAGCTATTTCGGTTGTCACCAATATTTTCCCCTTGAAGTCTAGTTGTTACTAGCACCAATTCGGCGAAAGCTGGTTTTGATACCTTTTGCTCGCGGTCTAAGTCCAATTGATTTGGCACGTACATAATAGTTGTTACCATGTGTAGCGAGCGATTTTGGGACGCGGTTCTTAAGCGCTGCCGCTCTGGGGTTTACTACAGGTCGATTCATATTTTATCCGATTGAAGCTGATGAAGGAAGGGAAATAGATGTCTCCAACTAACCCTGCTTGCATAACGAGTTTAAACAACGGTCTATTAGGTTACAGATGCTATATGGTAATGGGGCCTCTCTTTAATTACTCTTAGGAATGAAATGATGGGTTTATTCATGGGGATTTGTTAGGACTGATGTTTTTCGATTGATGTATGAAGGTATGGGATTTGGGTTTTTTTTAAATTAGTGTGCTCGCTAAGAATTTTCTTTCAATCTTATGCCTACGTATTCCCGTTTTCCGAAACAGGGAAATCAGAGCGATCGTAGTTCCTCATATTCTATGGGAGGAAAAAGGGTGTTTTTGTGTCTTATTCAAAGCCCAAGATGTGAAGCTAAAGGTAGTTTGTATCTTGTTCAAAGCCCAAGATGTGAAGCTGAAGGGTCTATTTGTATCTTGTTCGAAGCCCAAGATGTGAAGCTAAAAGGTTTTGTCTTTAGAGAGAATTAGTCATCTCTAAAGAGGGGTATGTCTGTCACAACTGTTCGGCGACTGGTGATAAAGGAGAATTACTTTCACTGGACGTGTGAGTCCAGCAACGCCATAATTGCCTTTATAGGGGATTTTTAACCTGAAGGAAAAGACTTTAACTCAGTGTAGAGCAATGCTATCTTTCCTTAGGAATTCCTTATGCTAAAAGAGGGACAGTGGCATGGATGTAAATAATCCAGAGGCTTGCCGCTTACAGCAATTAGATGGGTGAAAAGGAGTTGTTGATGTTTGTATACTGTGAACGAGGCACAACTTTGATGCTAAAAGGTAGACTGGCTCAACTAGGGTTTCCTTATACAAAGCCTAAGAGGAGGCTATTGGCCCATCAAGAGGGTGTTTTTATGTGTCTTGTACGAACCCCGAGAGAGAGGCTAAAAGGTGTGACTCAATAAGAGAGTCTTTTATACTCAACAAGAGAGTGTTTTATATCTCGTATGAAGCCCGAGATGGAGGCTGAAAGTGGCTAACTCATCTAGAGAGTCTTTTTTTTTGTATCCCGTACGAAGCCCGAGATGGAGGCTAAAAGGGTTGACTCCATAAGAGAGTCTTTGTATATGCGTGTCTTGTACGAAGCCTAAGACAGAAGCTAAAAGTTGTTTGACTCAACAAGAGAGTCTTTTGGTATCTCGTACAAAGACCGAGATGGAGGCTAAAAATTATTTTACTCAACAATAGAATCTTTTTGTATCTCATACAAAGCCCGAGATGGAGGCTAAAAGGGGTACTGTTTCAGTTGAGTGACAGGTCCAGTATGTTGGTTCAAAGAGAAAATCAGTTCTTATATGAGTAATGTTGTACTCGTGGATTTGACCTGAGGATCAGGGTTATTTCCTGTTCTTTAAGGAAATTAGAAATCCAAAGGGTATTGGGACTGTCCGTGTCTGTTGTTTTCTCAATTTTTTAAAGGAGCTTTGAGAATGTCTTTGAGACTCAAGGAAATTAGACTGTCCAAGTCTAGAGTTTTATCTTTTGTACTATGCTTTAAAAAACAGCAGGAGGATCTAGACTCTTTGAAAGACTGTTCTATGAAGATGACTAATTTTTGTTCCAATACCTCGAGGAGGTTGTCAGGACAATTTGTATGAAGCCCAAGAGGTCGTCAGGAGAATTTGTTCCTATATGAATTGTTCAAAAGGGGGGAGATTTCTTAGATCTAGTTATCTAGAATTGATGTGAGGTTTTGTCTAGTTCTAGACGTATTTTCCAGGGAAACTCTAAATATCTATACTATTATTACACAGTTGATATGAGTTTATGAAAGAAGACTTACAGTGAAACAGCCCCACAGTATAGTTATATATATATGAAAGCGGTAAATGAAAGCGGGTAAACACTTACTTGGTTGTAGAACTTCCATACTGTTTTGTTAGTTTGTTCAACAAAGAAAGCTTTGATAACAATATTATATTCAAAATCAAAGGAGAAAGTGCTTTGAAAAGAAAGATTGGGGCTTACAGCTCAGGGAGAGGCCCAGGGTTTTGTCAGTGATTGCACTGTTGTTTTGTAATGGGACTTATACAAGTGACTGAGGCCAAAGAAAGGTTTTCTGTACAAAGGGATGTGTCTTACACTCTCTCAAGAGGCCCAAAGGTTTTAAAGAAAAATAATAGGGCTTATAACACGAGGGTAGGCCTAGATGATTTGTTTTAAACGGGCGATGATTGCACCGAACTTTTTGAAATACAACGGGACTTATACAATAAGTGAGACCCAAAAAGGTTATGTATTTACAAAGGATTGGGTCTTATACTCTAATAGAGGCCCAGAGTGTTTGAAAATGATTTGTGAGGATGAATTAATCAAAAACCCTAATTTGTTTCCAAAATGTATTTTAATTGAATAAAAAATTCAATTAAAATGATCAAAATTGTTAAGCATGAGAAAAACAAATTGTGAACTTGGATTAATGTTTCAAAAATCAAGTTTTGACCTACAAAATGATCAGAAATCATTAAAATTTGCAAAATCAAGAAGGAAAAAATATTTTAAATGTAAAAAACAATTAGTTATTAATTCTTTGCAAAAATATCAATTATATGAAATAAATAATATTTTTAGGATTTTTTGGTAAAATAAAATATTTTCACATTTTTGTGAATTATTAAAAAAAGAATCAACTCAAAATCATTAAAACTCAGAGAGAAATTAATTTTTGAATCAGTTAAATAAAAATCACAAAATTCAAATATTCAAATATTTGAAAAAGGGCGCCAAAAACACCTTGGCCTTGCCCGCGTGCTCTGTTTTTCCCAGATTTGTGTTTTCTCATCAATCTCACTGAATACTTGATTATATCATGCAATCTACATATCAATCTACTCGTTTCAACCTCACGATCATGTCTATGGTCTTTAATTTCATTTATTTTAAGCATGGAATAAAAAATCAAAGAGAAACCTCAAGAACCCTAAATTCTGCATGAAGGTTCAGAAATTCGACACACGATTCAAACAATGCAATTGATTGAGGGAAAACACTTCATGTATGATTATGAACATATGGCCAAATTATTGTGCAGCAAAAATTGCAAGGATCATAGAGTTAGAAGAACTCATGCTTACCTCTTGCAGCTGGTGATCTTGTTTTGGGTTAGAGGTGTTACAGCTTGGTTCCAAGGTTATGGACAACTTCCCTAGGTGCTATGGAGTGTGTCTGGATGCTTGGAGTGGATTGAATTGAGCTGGAACTTGATTTGGCACCTCAACTGCAAATCCGTCAAAGGCTTGAGCAGTTGGCTGGTGATTTTGTGATTTTGGTGTTCCAAATGTTATGTGAGTGTTTGGATCACTTCTATATAATGTTTATGAGGTGTGTGTGTGATTGGTTTGATTGGAATTGCTCTCAAACTCAAAACCCGATAGTGACTTGCTTTGGAAGGCAAATTTGGAGTGAAACAAGAGATTCTGAGGAAAGCATCTGTTTGATGGCTTTGGCGTACTCAAACTGATCACAATTGAGCTCTATTTATAGTAGAGCAAGTTTGTTTTGCAAGGAATAGTGAATGGCAACTGCTACATAGGTTTGGCCAATGTTGAGCAATGAGAATCCAAGTATCCTCTAGCCATTGACTAGAGGTTAGGGCACAGGCTGCTGGTTCCCTTGGTCTTGGATAAGTCTTGACTGAATTCAGTTGGAAATGGCCCAGTTCATGCCACCTTGATGTATGCATTGAATGCTCCAAAACAAAATTGGAGTTTTGTCCCTCTTTTAGGCAATTCTAGGTTTGGCATACTATTTCTTGTTCCAAGGACTTTGGAGGCTTGGATCAGTGTTTGTCCCCTTTAGATTTGATCCTCAGATGTGTCTAAAGTGATGACAAGGCTTGGAATTATCTGATTTTTCCAAATCGAGCCAAAGTGTAAAATTCTGCCTAGCCATGACAGTTGCATCAAGGCATGTTGCAGCTGTCATAACTCTTAACTCAAGTGGAATTTCATGGGGTTCTTGGCCATTTTGGAAAGCCCTTATATGATACAACAACTGTTTGATCATAGTTGGTTTTGATACTTTTTGGATCCAAGTGAAAAATGCCCCCTACATTTGGAAAAAAGTGAAGGCAGATTCTGACTTAGTGAAAATTTCACTAAGTGTTGGAAAAAAGTGACATTTTCACTTTTTGTGATTTTGATCATTCCATAACTCAAAATCCATAATGAATTGGAATGAGGTGTAGTTGAAGCTTTTGTAGAGGGCCATGAGGGCTACAAATCCAGCTTTGGATGGGGAAAAATGGCCTTATGGTTTAGGAGTTATTATCCTCCAAAGTTGGTACCCTTGCCATTTTGTTCATATCTTAGAAAATTTTCTAAGTTTTTATGGTTACCCCTTTTACAAGGTATCCCATTTTTCTTGATTTTTCTTGATGAATGATGATTCCAATCACACATTAACATCATTTTAGGGTTAAAAAACCATTTTTGTGAAAAATCTCAAAAAGTCAAAGTTGACTTTTGTGCACAGTTGACTTTTCTTGATGGATTGATTTCATAGGTGTTATAGGGTGTATTGAATCATGTCCTAGGGTTTGGGAGCATGTCCTGGTCAAAATTCAAAGGCACAGTTGACTTTTCCCGCGAAACCCTAATTGTGGTTTAGATGAAATTGTGACTTGTTGCTCAAGCTTCTTGGATTAATACATTGTGGAAAATGGATCAATGTAGTGTATTAGAGACCCTCAAATCATGTCTTGAGGTCTTGGCTCATGAGTTGTCCCAAAAGTCAACTTAGGGGTGAATTAGGCCAAGAAACCCTAATTCCTGATTTTTAGTGAGTGCATCCCGTGAGGCTAAATTGACTTGATGATTGGGTTTATGATGTTCCATGGAGCATATTAGGTTATTCTTTGAAGCATTGGCTCATGCCCAAAGGAAAATTTCCATCTAGAGGCCTTGGTCGACCAAAACCCTAATTTGGTGACACTGGCGATCTTGAGGCTTGATCCACCTAGAAGGGAGCAACCTTGTGCTTAATCTTTGAAGTGGGAGTCCTTTTGATCCTTTGTGGATGTTTGAGAGGTTAGATAAGTTGAAGATCATGTCAACCCTTGATTGATCGTTTGTCTAAGAGTTCTAAGAGGGCTTGAAACCCTAAGTTTGATTGTAGTGAATGCTCACCCACCTTTGGGGAGACTGATGAGGCATGATGGTCCATCCATATTGTGATGATGATTTGCACAATGATGGGGAATCTTAGTGGTCAAAATTTGGGGTATGACACCATGTACTTTTCCTGATGGTTCCTAAGATCATGTTTGAATTCTTCATTTTAAGGAATTTTCAGAAGATTGGATGTTTGAAAACTCCAATAATGCGTGTTGTTGATCCTATTGTTATAAGGATCCCTTTTGACTCAGTAATCTTGTTTTTATGAGGATTCTCCTTATCTTCCATCCCTATTGTTATAAGGGTACCGTTTACACATTCCCATTATTATGAGGATTTTATCTCATTGTTATGAGGAACTTTATTTTATCTCTTATCGTTATGTGGAATTTTAGATCAATTCTGTTGTTATGAGAATCTATGTTTCCTATTGTCAAGAGGAACCTACTTTGCTAATTCTATTGTTATTAGAATTTGTTTTTGCCATTCCTATTGTTATGAGGATTTTACCTGCTTTGTATCCTATTGTTATGGGGATTCTTTCTCCGTTAATCCTATTGTCATGAGGATCTTGCTGCTTATCCTATTGTTATAAGGATCATATCCCACTTTGCATCCTATTGTTATGAGGATCATAGTTTACCTAATCCCATTGTTATGAGGACCTTGTTCTGTTGTATCCTATTGTTATTAGGGTTTTGTTTTGTTCAAATCTATTGCTATGATGATTGTGTCTTGTCTTGCATGATCCTATTGTTATAAGGATTTTTTTATCTTTTGTTCTAGAGTGTCAGCTGGTCATGCTTGAACCCGTCAATCAACCGCTCTGGATATTCCCTAATGGAGACCATCTTTCTTGATCTTGTTCTGTTTTGTTTCCAATATGTTATGAGGATTCCCTTTTATCTTTGGTCTCTTGAGAGAAGGTCTTACTCTTGACAGATATCCCCAGTGTTATCTTTCTTTTATCCCCAGCAAGTCTTTACTCATTGTCGCCTTCGCCTGCATTGTGCATTTATCATTTCATTATAGAGCATCATACTAGAGTTCATTGCATGTCTGTATTGTTCCTAGCATTGTCTGAGAAATTCAGTTTTATCTGTAGCATTGCATGCCATTACATCTAAGGGAAAAATTTCTGGTTATTTCTGTATTTAAATACCTTTCACTCTGATTCCATCAGGGTTGTCACCACTCATGCCATCCAGTAAAGTTATTTAAATAGGGACAACTGGTATACCCTAAATTTTGACCCTTGATTCCATCATCATTCTAGGAGCATCAAACATTGCATTGCTAACCCTAGCCTTGTACAATTTCTTTCTTGTATTGTTTCATCTGAATTAGGGTTTTGCACCAAGAGAACCAATAGGATCTTTATTTGATCAGTCAATATCTTGGAGTGATCATCAACATAACAAGTTTGCATACACTCAAAAGGCCTCTCTCCATCAAAAATCAAGTGTAAATTGGCCTTCTAACAAGCTTATGGAAGCTTAATTTCATCTGACCCCAAATTAGGGTTTCATCGGGAAAAGTCAATTGTGCCTTTGACTTTTGATCAAAGCATGATCCCAAGCCTTTGGAAATGATCAAGACATTGAAATACATCCTTGGAGTTCATCCATGATGTTTGAAAGGTTCAAGAATGCAAGATCATTGAAGATCACACATTTGGATTCATCAGATACAGAAGCTTTATCTAACAAAGTCAACCATTTGACTTTTGGGATTTTTGGTCAAAATGGAAGTCCTCAAGATAAATTTCATGGAAATTTGTTTGATTAAAGAGTTTTCCCATGAAAAATCAAGAATTGAGAAATTCTTGCAAAAGGGGCAAAGTTAAGAAGCTTGAATTTTTTCTAAGTGTGAGAAAAAATCCTAATTTTGTGCCAACTTTGGAGAGTCATAACTTTCAATCTATACATCCATTTATTGTGTTCCAAAGATCAAATTGAAGCCCTCAGAACATACTACAACTTTTTCATTATGAGTCAATCTCTAAAAAGTGCTTAGATATTGAGTTATGGTGCCATCAATTTGTGAATAATCTTTCAACACTTAGAAATTTTTCAAGGAAGATTTTGTTCATGGAAAGTACCAAACTTTGGAGCCAGTTTTCACCATGATCCCTTGAGATTCAAGAAATTAATCAAGCATGAAAGTTGTAGAGCATGTTCGGGTCTTTTTAAAAAGCACAAGAACTCCTCCATAGCATTTTTGAGCTACGAGTTTCGAAGAGAGAAAGATGGCCCTCCATACTTGAAGTTTTGGCCATTTTCATGACAAGGGTAAGTTTCAAAACCAATTCAAATCTGCCAAATCCTTTATTACAACCTATTTAACATGCAAATCACACTTAAATCAGACCAATACACTTGCTTTTGGTGTATTATCCAAGTGATTATGACTTTGATAATTAGTTCATTCCATTTTTGGCACAAAGTTGACACTTCCATTTCCATAAATGCACTTTTATCACAATGTCAACCCTTCTTGAGCTTTTAAATGGTTTCTTCTGCATATAAACTTTCGTTTGCACAGCATCAAAGTGTCTAATATCTCAAAAACTTTAGGAAATCTTGTACCACACATTGGAACTCCAAAATTCATTGAACTATCCATTGAATTTCAACCAAACCAAGTGAACAAACTATTTGCAATTCTGCAGAGCCTTAAACCTCACTCTTTCCCTATAAATAGAGAGTCATTCCAAGCCTCTAACAACAAAAACTTCAGAATTTCTCCTTCAAAAACCTCTCAAACAAACAACTTGTCCAAACTTCCTTTTGTGCCAAGAAAGACCAACTTACACAAACTTTAATCTATCTTCATCTTCACCCCAAACCTGCTAAACCAGAATGTCAATCTTCAAAACCTCATTTCTTTGACTTTTTGCATTTTCAAAGCCAAAACCCTACACAAACCCTAACTCAAGTCAAGGGGAAGGGAAATGACTTTGAGTTCACAATTTCACACTATATGGAAACATGTCACGAGTCTGTTAACTCATAAATATGTCCTGAGCCTGTTAACTCAAGAATCTCACTAATCGATAACCTTATCAAGCCATCCCCTTTTCCCGTCCGCTTCTACATCTAGAAGTCAACCCGAGTCATGGATCCTTGTAACTTACTTGACATGCGACATGGATTCGGGAACATCGGCCTGTTAGCCGTTAACCGTCACTTCACATGGCCTGTTAACCATCACAAGTCTCTACCCGTAGGTTCCATTCGTACTACACGCGGGAATCAAACCTGCCAAGTAATTGTGCATACGTTTCATAGGATGAGCTCGAGTCTCATGAAACTACACCTCAAGATAATGGTTACGATTACGTGATCATACACACAAACGTGATTGTATTTGACAATCACAAGGCCACAATGCCTTAAGGCCACATTCGCATTTTCCAAAGAACACAAAGGTTCATACACATGTTCCACACTAGTGTTACACTCTCCTCTAGACCAATCTCATCATGGATGTACCTTCCTACATCAGGTGCCCAAGCCTTGCCATCGAGGTTATCTACTCCAGGCCAGAACTCGTCAATGAATGCACGAGCGTCGCCATCCAGAGTTTCTAACAAATTCTAGTCACAACCTAGAATCATATCATTTTGTTCTGGGGGTAAAGTTTCCTCACTATTCTTAATTCATATTTTAAACATGCATATTTATTTCATTCACAGTTCACAATTAAATAAATATGGTATAACACAATGTAAAACATTTGACACAACATATCACACAAACATTATTTTTCACTCAACTACGTAGTTAACACCATTCTTAGGTTCCCTCCGATTTATTTAATCGGGTAACAAAATCAATATTTCACACTCTTATCCCGTAGGATATTTCCACAGCTTTACATCGGCTATCACTATGCTGCGATCAGATTTACGGTCCAAAAGATGTGGATTCCAACATAACACAAAACATTGTTATCATTCAAATGCCACTAATTAATTAATCCCACATCATACTCAATATTTACCAAGAACGTCTCGATCCGAGTTACGGATCAAAAGTTATGAAGGAAACAAAACGGGATAATCTGTCATGTTCGCTAGGCGAATCCCCAGCGAGTATTCGCTTTTACCTTCGCTGAGTGAACCTCCAGGCGAATCAACAAGTAGACCAGAACAGACACAAAGTTCGCTAGGCGAACCCCTTAGCGAACCTTCGCCTTGCCCTTCGCTTCACGAACCTCTGGGCGAACCAAGGCAGAACCAAACAGAACTGAAAAGATACAAAGTTCGCTAGGTGAACAACTTGTCGAACATTCGCTTTGGCCCTCGACAACGCTCGCTTTCCCCTTCGCCCCGGTTCACTAGGCGAACCATACAAAACCCAGAAATCTCAGCAGCGTAACAGCGGGTCCTTGGGGTCCAAAATTCATTCCAAACACCACCCAATGCATAAAAAAGCATTCATAGATGATTCTACACATATATTGATCATACAACATAGTTTATAACTCATTTTATCCGTTAGATTCCATTGATTCAATAATTTATCATTTTCTCTCAATTCCAACCTAGGTTCCAAACATCTATTTCTAGAACTTAGAGTGTCAAACTAGAACCCACCTAATAATAGAAGAGGAGTTTGAAGAAGATGATGATGATGATCTTGAAAATCTAGAACTTAGAGTGTCAAACTAGAACCCACCTATTCGGTATTACTGTTAGTGATCTTGAAAATGATGAAGAGTTTGATGAAGAAGAAACTGATGAAGTGGTAATCTACTCCGATAAGCATAAAGGTTTTAATTGGAATGTTCACTAGAACGAAATGCTTAAGGTTCCTCGAGCTGCAAACTATTATGAACCAATCACCATAGGTCAATTAAAGATGCTACTTAGAATATTACAGTTGATTGTGTCTCATGTTTTGCGTCTGAAAATTTATGGATTTTCAAGAGTCAATTTTGGTTAAATTCATCTTGTGTATATCTTGCTGCACAATGTCAAAATCCACTGGCCACACTACTTTGTTGATCGTATGTTTTCTATTTGTTCCTGCAACAAAGGCACCTCTTTATGGTATCCTTCCATGATTGCAAGAATTTTAAAGCATTTCAAGATTGGTGTCGCAAATCTCATCTATAAATCACTAAATTCATCTCATGAGTTCTCAGAACGTACTCTCACCAACATGAGTTATTTCTGGGATATCGAGCATCGAGCATAATATCACCGTAAGAAACGTAGGAAGATTTTCAACTTCGATGATCCAAACATAGCTATTGTTGAAGCTAAAGAAAATCATATGGAAAATGAGAATCCTGATGAGAATCCTCATGGTTTTCCAGATGGCGATGCAACTTTGCAAGATACAGACTAAGGAGTTGGTCAAGGTATGATGCGTATTTTTTCGCAAGTGTACGAACGCGTCAGAGTAATATAAAAGATTATCGTATCCACAGAGACCAAGTGTCAATCTATCGCTATCTATTGTTAAGGTGTGTATCTAAGGTGATTGAAAATAGTAGTTTTGAAGAGTGCACGGTAGTAAATAAAGTAATTAAAATTAATTGATAAAGACAGGTTCGAATGCAATTCACACAACCAATCGATAATCCAAGTACTTGCTAATAGAACTACTTACGGGCAATTTTTTCTACTTTGAAAAGAACTAATTTGACAGGAACTGTCGCTTTCGCGTATTCAGAACCGAGTTGTACCCCTTAATCAAACCCTCTTATTGTCACGGATAAAAAGGCGCGCATTGCGTTAGAGTAGTAAACCTATTTTTAAGAAATATAGTATCTTGACCAAGTTGAAAAGTATTTTAACCTGGATTTTCTAAAAAAAAGAGGTTCTTATGAACCAGACTTTAAACTTCTTAACGCGTCCGAAAATGGTTTTAAAATCTCTTTTCCTTTTAAATTAAAAACTCCTAATAAACTAAACAAAGCGCTTTTGCTGTTTTTGAAATAGTTTAAAAACAATTAAGGTTAGATAGGCGTTGGATGGCTTTCGATCTTACCCAACGGAATTTAAGAATAGGAAAACTTATATTGAAAGTTAAAATAGCCCTTAAGTGTTTCTACTAACAATTGTACAGATTATCGGCTCGGTTATGGTCTTCACATTCTAACCTTTATAAAATTAGCCAGACATGGTAAAGTAAAAGTTCATTTTTAGATTTTTCATAAAAAAGGTATTTAAGTGCGAGTGCGGAAAGTAAATGAAAGTAGTGCGAGTGCGGAAAGTAAATGAAAGTAGTGCGAGTGCGGAAAGTAAATGAAAGTAAAGCAGTGCGGAAAGTAAATGAAATTAAAAGACAGTGCAAGAAATAAAGTTGACAAAAGGTAAAGTAATAAAAACCTGCTCCAATCGGAGTGGTTGAATACAATGCGAACTGAAAGTAAAATGGCGGCAGGATTAACTTCCTTCCAGAGTGCTCCAAGACTCAATCTCACAGGCTCTTACAGACTCGATCTCTCTAATGTAGTAACACCTCGATGTGAAGCGATTACCACTATTACACTGATATATGCTTATGAACAACTAAGCTTGGATGATGAAAAACGAAAATCTAAAGTCCTATTTATAGGCAAGGAAACATGTGGAAAAGACAAGGATGCCCCTAGCATTTGAATTTGGGCGGGAACTTGTTTTACTCTTGTGGCGCCCGCCACAACACCATGGCACCCGCCATGAGTGTAAAATTTGCTTGGGCAGTTGGAGATCGTGGGGAAAAACAGTTGGGAGGAGTTTGAGACATGGCCACGTCATGGAAGACCCTGTGGCGGCCGCCAGAGTGGATGCCATAAGTGCAAAATGCTCATTTTCTCTATTTTAGCTCATTTCGGCTCCTTTTTCGCTCCTTTTCTCGCTCGGGGCTCCGATTAGACTAAAAACCTGAAAATAAAAAAAAACATAATAATAACATAATAAAATGACATTAAAAGACTAAGAATGCATGCGAAATCGGAGTCAAAAATACGGTGAAATTCAGTGTCATCAAATTCTCCCACACTTAGACCTTTGCTTGTCCTCAAGCAAAACATTTAAAGCTCAAAGTAAGAAAACTAGTGCTGACACGTGATTCGGGCAAAAAGGGCTTCTAAGTTCAAGTCAGGATGCAGTGACAGGTACTAAGTGAACCAAGGGTATCGTAATGACACTTATCCGCAGAGGCAGACATAAACTTCGTTCTTATATTAATCAACCGTATCATCCCACAATAACTAGGCCTACCTCTTCATCTCTTTTTGGGTCCATTTTCATTCAGGCGCAATCACATTAAGCCCGTTATCCATACATGTTTCATAGTAGAGTGACCTGTTAGTGATTCTGATCCAAAACATAGGGTTTCTGGCACATAAGACTGTGTAAACCCTTTTATTTAACCCAAATGCAGTTGTGGGGGATCGGATCGTAATCCGCCCTACCGAGTTCAGCGCCAGATACCTCTGAACCAACTAACAATGGGTGAGCTAAAATTATATATATATATATATATATATATTTTTTTTTTGTGGCAACAATTCAACTTTTTGGTTTAAACGACCTTGTGAGGGTCATCTATCCGGAGTTTTCCTTTTTCTTTATTTATTTTACTGGATCATTCACTTATGTTCATCAGTCCCCTACGTAGAACATGCTTAGGCCGGAGCTGACTGCTGAAATAAACTACTTAGGACAAATTTGGAAATGATAATTAAGGCCATGGTACATGGGGTTTTGGAATGATTCCTATATTCGTGAAGTCTACGGTGCTAAAACGATACTAATGTTTCAAAAAGTTCACCTAAGTCACCACATCCTAATCCAAACCTGTCTTAAAGCCCAAAAAACGTGTAGAACAACAATGTTTTCTTTTTGCAAAAAATTTTTTTGTAGGGTTAAAGAAATGGGGAAAAATGAGGGTGCACTAAGGATACACTGTACTGGTGACTCGTCAGACTCATGCATTTTCTAGAAAAAAGACATAGACAAAAACAAGAAATAAACAACTAACTAAAAATGGAAATAGAAAGCAATAAAATCCCCTCCCACACTTAAATCGAACATTGTCCCCAATGTTTCGAAATAAGATAAGGAGAGTAACCTGTAAAACTACTGAGGTGGACCGCTGGTGCCCTCGTCGTCCTGCTGGGAATGCCTGGGACGACGGGATCTGCTACGATGCTGGTCTCTCCGGTCCAATCGGGCTGATAAGGCCGCCTGGGCATCTCTGACCAGTCGAAGGTTACCTAGAACGGAACCTTGAGTAGCCTCCATAAGCTGGTAATGCCGGCGGTTGAAGTCTTGCTGACGGGATTGCTCGTCTGTTATCGCAAGCAAGGTGCGAGAAACGGACTCGAAGGATCGATCTGTCCTCCATCGTGATTCTTCCATGAAGCTCATATTATCCGTCAGTTGTTGCCGAATGGTAGAGAGAAGGTCATCTCGCCTTTCTTCTCTAGCCATAAGGTCACGCCACATCTCCTCAGTGACATAGGATCCAGGGACTGAACCTGCAAAAGGGTTAGAGGAAGAGGGTGCGGTGTGTGGTGGTGAAGGATGATGGGGGGACACATGAGGTATGGGAGACTGATCTCTCCGCTCAAATTCTTCGTCAGTGTCGTGTCCCTCCGCATCAGGAATATTAGGAGGAAGTGGACCTAGAACAGGTGGAGCATTTAAATCATAGGTCCAGTTTCTTTCATTACGTACATCGGTACGTCTACTGCAGGGCAAGGCAACAGATGGGATAGCTACACCATGGATCATCAATACAAAACCACCCTCTCTTCTCGCTCGGCACAATTTCATATCTTTTAGAAATTTTAGGTTGATTGTGCGAGGAGTTAAGGGCTCTAGTGTGGCTATCTCATTGTTCAAGTTAAGGGCCCGAGCAACAGACGTAATTAGTCCTCCAAAAACAATCGGTCCTGCTTTATTAATAGTAACAGACATGTGAGAAAGCTTAAACGGGACCGGATTGATTCTTCTATTTGTGAGACTTCCTTGTAAAAACTGAAGCTCTTTAGCATTAACCTTATTTGGATTGTCCCGGCCAAAAATAGTACATGCCAACAGGTATCTAAAAACTCTGATGGCCGGGTTGTGGATGGTCGATGCGAGAATTCCTTCAAAAGAAGTTATTAAATTATTTGACAATCTTTTCCAAAAAGAAAATGCATCGACCGACCATCCGTCATCCAAAGAGGTCTCACAAATAGCACCTTCCCAAAGAGGAATCCCTAACAGACTTGTTAGTTCGTCGGTACTGTACTTATATTCTATTCCAAACATTCTAAATTGGACAGTACCGACTGTGCTAGCAGTGTTAGGGTGGACAGTGTAGATCAAAGAACTTAAAAACTCAATTGTCAGTTTCTCAAAGGTTGGTTCTCGGTTTTCAAAAATAGAGTGCAGTCCCAAACAATCAAGCAAATGATAAACACTATGATAAATACCCAAGGTATAGAGACAGTTGTCGTCCACGTACCTCGTCGAGAGAATTTCTCGACCTTGAAGCCTTTGAATATTCCTCCTCTGCCTATCCCCGAGTTTTCCTTCTCGCAAAATATATCCTTCGAACTCCATAGCTTGCTCCTTGAATTGATTTGAAGATAGTGAAGATGGGTTTAAATATAAGTTGGTAAAGGTGAGATTTTTATGGAATTTAATCGGTGGAATTTCAAATGGAAGTTTGAAAGGGTTAATGGATAGTGGGTATTAAATAAAGGTGGGAGCTTTTATGGGTTTTAATGGAGTTTTGGAAGAGGAGAAAAATGGGTTTTGGGAGTTTAGAGGTTCAAAAATGGTGGAAGATGAAGTTCTCCCCCGTATTTACCAGGACGCCGTGGCGGGCGCCATAAGGCTATGGTGGGCGCCATAAGGTCATTTTCGGACCTGGGCCAAAATTTTGAATTTTGGAATGGGCCTCTCTTACCTTTTGCGTCTTGGGGGTCCCGATAGCGTTCTCATTTGTTTTCCTCTTCAACACGGGACTTGCACAATTTTTGTGGAAATAAAAATCAAATATTAAGAAAAATAAAATTATTATTGGATATATATATAAAAAAGGAAAAATAAAAATACACATAATATATATATATATATATATATATATATATATATATATATATATATATATATATAAAATCAAAGTACATAGGAAATATAGGAAATGCGAAAATACGAAATGTGTCCAGATATGCTAAAAAGTAAAGAAAACGCAGAAATACTGAATACTAAATAATAGAGTAGTAAGTCAGGGCAATATGATCAATCAGCTGGCTCCTCTGCCTGGCTGGATCCACGAAGCTCAGCGATCTCGCGACGAGGCTCTCCAATCTCCTGGTATAAAGAGTCTGCCTCAGTAGCATGAGTGAGATCAGATACCTCAATCTGCAAAGCAAGATCAGCTACCTCCTGTTTGAGCTTGGCAGTCTCTCTGCGGAGCTCAACAACTTTGGTGTATAAATCGGGTGGCTGCAAAGACAAATTATTAGATAATACGGTGATTTTGGGAGACGGAGGTGAAGGGGTGTACTCAGCAATAGGAGGCGATCTAGGCTCCTCAATAGTCTCTCCATAACCCTCCAAAGCATATCTCCAATTAGCTGGGTCATGAACACTGGTCATCATCGGATCAGGCAGCAAAAAGTAATGAACAACCTCGTTGTCGATCAATAATCTGAACTGGTTGGGGTTTGCAGAGGCTCTCCTTATCAACCCTCTGTCTAGGCAGAAATCAACGTCCATGGTGGTGTATTCACTGAAAACCCTGAGATGTAACAACTTACGCGATAGGCCTAAAGCAGCAGCAATCTGGGTAACAATACCTCCCACATGAATAATACCTACTGATGATCTAGCAATACTGCTAAGACCTTTCAGCAGAAAGTTCTCACATGCCACAGGATGTGACTGGGTCGCACAAAACAGTAGAAAGATCTCCTCCTCACTAAGCAAGGTCTCAGCATCTGGCAATCCAAAGAAAGAGTGTGCTATGATCATCTGAAAATACCTCAATGCAGGGTTGTGGATAACATGTGAGAACTGGGTGGAAGGATCCTGACTCCCTCCACCAGAGATATCACTCCAAAACTTCTCCACTTCCCTACTCAGAAAGTATCCCATAGGTGTCTCAGGAATAGCATCAGGGGTCGTCTGAAAACCTAATAAATTACCAAACTCCTTATGAGTGAAGGAGTACTCAGTCCCAAATAACCTGAAAATAGCACATCCATCTGGTCCGGCCTAGGGGTCATAAGAAAACGAGATGAGGAACTCCAAAGTGAGGTTCCTATAGGTGTTGTTCAGGTCGTCGAACTGGCCCCATTGAAGCTGATGGCATAAGAATCTGACACTAGGCTCAATGCCTAAAGCCTCCATGCAAGCCTGATCTGGGTACCTCGTAGGTGCCATAGGACGCCTGAAGTGGACAAAGTAACGCTCTCTCTGAGCGTCATTCCTGAAAGTCACATGCATGTCGTCAAAATTCTGCATTCTGCACAGAGTTAGGAAGAAGGTCCTGTAAAACACAAACATTTCAAACATTAGTCCTGACAAAATATAACAAGAAATAAAATAAAACAAAATGTAGAAAAAGTAAATAAGGTAAGAAAATCATGGGTTGCCTCCCATGCAGCGCTTGTTTAACGTCGTTAGCTTGACGACTGGAACTTATACATCTCTTGTCGGGATTGGTGGATCACTTAGAGTGTGGTTGGAGTAGGTTGTTGGAATGTCTCCTCCTTCGTAGAGCTTCAGTCTTTGTCCATTGACGATGAATGGTTTACATGTCTCGTTTTTTATTTCAACAGCTCCAGACCTCAGAATTTTTGATACTTTGAAGGGGCCAGTCCATCTTGAACGGAGCTTTCCTGGGAAGAGTCGTAGCCTAGAATTGAACAGGAGAACAGGTCGCCTAAGTTGAAGTCTTTTCTTACGATTCTTTTGTCGTGCCAAGCTTTTGTTCTTTCTTTGTATATTATGGCATTCTCGTAGGCTTGCTGTCTGAGTTCTTCCAATTTGTGGATGTCAAGGATACGTTTCTCACCAGCAGTTAGGTAATCCAAATTCAAAGTTTTAATGGCCCAATAGGCCTTATGCTCTAACTCAAAAGGTAAATGACAAGATTTTCCATAGACTAGTTGGTAGGGGGTTGTTCCTATAGGGGTTTTGAAAGCGGTTCTGTAGGCCCATAAAGCCTCTTGAAGCTTTTGCGACCAATCTTTTCTGGATACAGAGACAGTTTTTTCTAAAATTTGTTTAATCTCTCTCTATTAGATACTTCCACTTGGCCACTAGTCTGTGGGTGATATGGTGTTGCTACTCTATGCTTAACTCCATACTTGCTTAAAAGCTTATCAAATATTCTCGATATGAAGTGAGATCCTCCATCACTTATAACTAAACGGGGTGCAGCTATCGCTTCAATCCATTTAGACACGTAGTCTACTGCAACTAGGATATACTTGTTTCCTAAAGATGGTGGGAATGGTCCCATGAAATCTATACCCCATACGTCGAAGAGTTCTACTTCTTGGATGTTTCTTAAAGGCATTTCGTCGCGTCTTGAAATATTTCCTGTGCGTTGGCATCTATCACATTTGACAATGTAAGCATGGACATCACGCCACATGGTAGGCCAGAATAGGCCAGCTTGAAGAATCTTGGCGTAGGTCTTAGAGGTGCTTGCATGTCCACCATAAGGCGCAGAGTGACAATGCTGAATTATACTTTCTACCTCGTCTTCTGGAACGCAACGGCGGAAAATGCCATCTTTACCTCTCTTGAAAAGAAGTGGCTCGTCCCAATAGAAGTTTCTAACATCACTTAAGAACTTCTTCTTCTTGTGGTAATCGAGATCAGGGGGTATGATATCAGCAGCTAGGTAATTAACAAAATCAGCGTACCAGGGCACGTTACTTACAGCTAAGGATTTTTGGAAGTGCTCATGAGGGTCTGGTTTTTTATCTTCAATGGTTTCCAACTGGGCTATCAGTCTATCATCGGCAAAATCATCATTTATGGGTACTAATTCAGGATTCAGGTATTCTAGCCTAGATAGGTGATCGGCTACTACATTTTCTGTGCCTTTTTTATCTCGGATATCTAAGTTGAACTCTTGTAGCAACAAAATTCATCGAAGTAACCTGGGTTTAGCATCTTTTTTACTTAGTAGGTAACGGATGGCAGCATGATCGGTGTAAACTATAATTTTGGCTCCTACTAGATATGATCTAAATTTGTCTATAGCGAAAACTACCGCTAGGAGTTCTTTCTCGGTTGTTGCGTAATTGAGCTGGGCGGCGTCTAGGGTTCTACTGGCATAATATATTACATGTAATCTTTTATCTTTTCTCTGACCTAGAACGGCTCCTACAGCATAATCACTGGCGTCACACATTATCTCAAACGGTTCAGACCAATCAGGGGGTTTCATAATGGGTGCTGAAATCAATGCTTGCTTCAAAAGGTTAAATGCTTCATTGCATTTTTCATCAAAGATGAATTCAACATCTTTCATTAACAGGCCAGTTAAAGGTTTTGTTATTTTGGAGAAGTCCTTGATGAAACGGCGGTAGAATCCAGCGTGTCCAAGGAAACTTCTAACTTCCCTGATAGTCTTGGGTGGTTTTAGGTTCTCTATAACTTCTATTTTTGCTTTATCTACCTCTATACCTCTTTCGAAGATTATATGTCCTAAAACAATTCCTTCAGTCACCATGAAATGGCATTTTTCCCAATTCAGCACAAGGTTCACCTCCACACATCTTTCCAGGATTTTCTCAAGGTTGATAAGACAATTTTGGAAATCAAAACCGCAAACCGAGAAATCATCCATAAATACTTCCATGATTCCATCTAGATAATCTGCAAAGATTGACATCATGCAACGTTGGAAAGTAGCAGGGGCATTGCAGAGTCCAAAAGGCATTCGTCTGTAGGCAAAAGTTCCAAAAGGGCATGTAAAGGTAGTTTTTTCTTGATCTTCTGGATGTATAGGTATTTGGAAGAATCCCGAATACCCGTCTAGATAGCAGAAGTAAGAATGTCTGGCAAGACGTTCTAACATCTGGTCTATGAACGGTAAAGGGAAATGATCCTTCCTAGTTGCTTTATTTAACTTTCTATAGTCTATGCACATACGCCAACCTCCTTCTATCCGCTTTGCTATTTGTTCACCTTTCTCATTTTGCACAACTGTGATGCCTCCCTTCTTGGGTACCACATGCACAGGGCTCACCCACTTACTGTCCGAGATCTGATATATTATACCTACTTCTAGCAACTTCAGAACTTCCTTCTTGACAACATCACTCAGTATAGGGTTTATCCTTCTCTGGTGTTCTCTGGAAGGTTTTGAATCTACTTCGAGCGAAATCCGATGCATGCATACGGATGGACTTATACCTTTCAGATCAGAGATATTATATCCTAAGGCTGAGGGATATCTTCGTAAAACGTCCAAGAGTTGATCTGTTTCTTTTTGTCTCAAGGCAGCACTAACTATAACCGGACGATTCATTTCTTCATCAAGAAACTCATATCTCAGGTTCTTAGGCAGTTCCTTAAGTTCCAAGGCTGGTTTAATAGGGCAAGGCATAGGATCTGGGGTAAGGGATAAACATTCGTAAAGGTTATCATCGATGTAGGGTTTCTTATAATTGTCATCTTCCAAAATAAGGGTTGATGGCAGCTTAATTGTTTCAATGACTTCTTCTTGCTCTAACTCCCTAACACATTCATCAATGATATCTATCGCATAACATACGTCTCCTATCACAGGTGCCATAAGAAATTTTGAAAGTATAAATTCTATCTTCTCGTTCCCTACCTCAAAGGTTAGCTTCCCCTTTTTGACATCTATTATGGCTCCAGCAGTCGATACGAATGGTATACCTAGAAGAATTGGTATGTCATCATCTTCTTTAATGTCCATGACAACAAAATCAGTAGGGATAAACAGCTGACCTATCCTAACAGGGACGTCTTCAAGTATGCCTAACGGATATTTAACAGATCTATCGGCTAATTGAAGTGACATCTTGGTAGGTTGCAACTCTCCTAAATTTAGCCTTTCGCAAACCGCTAAGGGCATTAAGCTCACACTAGCTCCTAAGTCTAGAAAAGCTTTTTCGATGACATGACTCCCCAAAATACAAGGAATGGAAAAGTTTCCAGGATCTTTATCCTTTTTTGCTAATTTATTTTCGACAATAGAATTACATTCCAAGGGTTTCGGATCATCAAGTCTACGTTTATTGGTAAGGATGTCTTTGAGAAACTTTGCGTAGGATGGTATTTGGGTAATGGCTTCTGTGAACGGGATTTCTACGTGAAGTTTTTCTATAACTTTAATGAATTTTTGATACTGATTATTGATCTGGGTTTGTTTAAGTCTTTGCGGATATGGTATTGGTGGTTTGTATGGCGGGGGTGATATATAGGTTTTGTCTTTGGGTTCTTCTCCTTTTTCTTGACTTTCCTGGTTTACAGATTCCTCTGGTTTCTTCTTTTTATCTGGGATGTTGTCATCTTCCTTAGAAGTTTTGGGATCACTCAACCTTGGGTTACAAGGTTCATCATAAGCGGTCCCACTTCGTAGGGTAATGGCATTTGCTTGTCCTTTCGGGTTTTGTTGAGGTTGTCCAGGGAATTGTCCTCCAGGTGTGGTCTGAGGGGCTTGGTTTAAAGCTACCTGCGAGATTTGGGTTTCAAGCATCTTATTGTGAGTGATTATTTGGTCAACCTTGGTTCCTAACTGGGTAATTAGTTTTTTAACATGAACGTTTTGGTTCATGAACTCCTTGTTTTGTTGGATCTGAGCAGCGACAAAATTATCCACGATTTTCTCAAGGCTCGGTTTTGGTGGTACAGGTTGCATAGGTTGATTTGATCTTGGGGATTGATAACTTGATTGTCTCGGAGGGGCAGTATTTTGGATAGGGTTATTATTCTTATAGGAAAAGTTTGGGTGATTCCTCCATCCAGGGTTATAGGTATTTGAAAATGGGTTCCCTTGGGTGTAGTTCACTTGTTCAGAGCTGGTCTCGTTTAACAGACTGCATTCTGCGGATTGGTGTCCTTTCGTCCCATATATCTCACAATCTGACGAAACTGCGGCTGCAGTATTCGGGGTTGTACACATATGCTCAACTTTTAGGGCTAATGCGTCCATTTTAGCTTGCATCATGTCTATAGAGCTTAACTCATGTATTCCTCCTTGGGCTTCCTTCTTTTCCACTGTCGCTCGTTCTACTCCCCATGATTGATGGTTTTGGGCCATATCTTCGATAAGGGCACTAGCTTCAGGGTAAGGTTTGTTCATCAGTGCGCCACCTGCGGCGGCGTCGATGGTCATCTTAGTGTTATAATGAAGTCCATTATAGAAGGTTTGAATGATTAACCAATTTTCTAAACCATGATGTGGCCATGCTCTTAACAGCTCTTTATATCTCTCCCAGGCTTCGAACAACGATTCTCCTTGGTTTTGGGTAAATCTAGTTATTTGGTTTCGAAGAACAGCGGTCTTACTCGGGGGAAAATATCTGGCAAGGAATACTTTTCTAAGGTCTTCCCAACTTGTTATGGAATTTGGTGGAAGGGAATCTAACCAAGATAGGGCCTTATCTCTGAGGGAAAAAGGAAATAATCTTAAGCGAATCGCCTCAGGAGGGGCTCCATTGGTTTTAAAGGTGTCTGCTAGTTGGAGAAAGTTTTTCAAATGTTGGTTTGGGTTCTCTGTAGCAAGACCTGCGAATTGTCTCTGCTGTACTAACTGCAGCAGGGATGGTTTAAGTTCAAAATTGTTAGCTGGTATGGCTGGATTTACTATACTGAAACTAGGTTCCTCGTTGGATGGTTGGGCGAAATCCTTAATAGGTCTTTGATTTTGATCTTCGGCCATAGCTTTCCTAAGTTTACGGAAATATAAACGTGCGCGAGCATAACGTTCTGGTTCAGCTAGAGGGTCTACTAAACTTCCAGTACTACGAGTTTTTCGCATTGACCGGCGGGTAACTTCCTTAGTCTAAACGGTATAACAACAGGGTACGAAATTTGACGAAATTGGTCCCCGGCAACGGCGCCAAAAACTTGATGCGTATTTTTTCGCAAGTGTACGAACGCGTCAGAGTAATATAAAAGATTATCGTATCCACAGAGACCAAGTGTCAATCTATCGCTATCTATTGTTAAGGTGTGTATCTAAGGTGATTGAAAATAGTAGTTTTGAAGAGTGCACGGTAGTAAATAAAGTAATTAAAATTAATTGATAAAGACAGGTTCGAATGCAATTCACACAACCAATCGATAATCCAAGTACTTGCTAATAGAACTACTTACGGGCAATGTTTTCTACTTTGAAAAGAACTAATTTGACAGGAACTGTCGCTTTCGCGTATTCAGAACCGAGTTGTACCCCCTAATCAAACCCTCTTATTGTCACGGATAAAAAGGCGCGCATTGCGTTAGAGTAGTAAACCTATATTTAAGAAATATAGTATCTTGACCAAGTTGAAAAGTATTTTAACCTGGATTTTCTAAAAAAAAAGAGGTTCTTACGAACCAGACTTTAAACTTCTTAACGCGTCCGAAAATGGTTTTAAAATCTCTTTTCCTTTTAAATTAAAAACTCCTAATAAACTAAACAAAGCGCTTTCGCTGTTTTTGAAATAGTTTAAAAACAATTAAGTTTTGATAGGCGTTGGACGGCTTTCGATTTTACCCAACGGAATTTAAGAACAGGAAAACTTATATTGAAAGTTAAAATAGCCCTTAAGTGTTTCTACTAACAATTGTACAGATTATCGGCTCGGTTATGGTCTTCACATTCTAACCTTTATAAAATTAGCCAGACATGGTAAAGTAAAAGTTCATTTTTAGATTTTTCATAAAAAAGGTATTTAAGTGTGAGTGCGGAAAGTAAATGAAAGTAGTGCGAGTGCGGAAAGTAAATGAAAGTAGTGCGAGTGCGGAAAGTAAATGAAAGTAAAGCAGTGCGGAAAGTAAATGAAATTAAAAGACAGTGCAAGAAATAAAGTTGACAAAAGGTAAAGTAATAAAAACCTGCTCCAATCGGAGTGGTTGAATACAATGCGAACTGAAAATAAAATGGCGGCAGGATTAACTTCCTTCCAGAGTGCTCCAAGACTCAATCTTACAGGCTCTTACAGACTCGATCTCTCGAATGTAGTAACACCTCGATGTGAAGCGATTACCACTATTACACTGATATATGCTTATGAACAACTAAGCTTGGATGATGAAAAACGAAAATCTAAAGTCCTATTTATAGGCAAGGAAACATGTGGAAAAGACAAGGATGCCCCTAGCATTTGAATTTGGGCGGGAACTTGTTTTACTCTTGTGGCGCCCGCCATGAGTGTAAAATTTACTTGGGCAGTTGGAGATCGTGGGGAAAAACAGTTGGGAAGAGTTTGAGACATAGCCACGTCATGGAAGACCCTGTGGCGGCCGCCAGAGTGGATGCCATAAGTGCAAAATGCTGATTTTCTCTATTTTAGCTCATTTCGGCTCCTTTTTCGCTCCTTTTCTCGCTCGGGGCTCCGATTAGACTAAAAACCTGAAAACAAAGAAAAACATAATAATAACATAATAAAATGACATTAAAAGACTAAGAATGCATGCGAAATCAGAGTTAAAAATACGGTGAAATTCAGTGTCATCAAGGTAGCAGTTTCTATGCTAGTCCTGGTGACACTGCTGCTATTATTACCATGTTTCAAAACATGCAGGTGCAACAAGATGATAGATATGCTGCATTATTGGAAGAGTTGTGTCTCTTAAGGGAGCACATGGCCGCTCAGGATGTTGATTTCCATTCCTTTGATGCTTACACGACGGAAACCCTCGTATCATTATGCAACACTATTAATGAAAATCACGCTGCTGAAATGGATCGGTTGAATCACATCATTCATACCCAGGAAACATATGGAGATCATTATGAGAGCTTCTATTGTGATCTATGTGAGGGTACATTCAGCGCAAGACCATGGCCAAGATGACGCAGAAGGCATTTACTGGGGTTATGATATGGTGTTTTGTGGTGTCCTTTTCTCTTTTGGTTGTGTCATTGAGTTTCGTTTGTTTGCATTTCTTAATTATGGTTGTTTGCTTGACAGTTCTTGGTTACTAAAACAATATCTTAAGTAGTTACTTTGTTGTACAAAGATGCTTTTATGAAATAAAATTTCACAAATGTATTACAAAGATTTGCACAAATTATTTTTCTTTGAAAGGGTATAAACAAAACTTCTTTGCGTGTATACATTTCTTCTTTTCAAAAATTTTACACTATTGCAATGTTCACATAGTAGATGGTTGTTATTCTTCTTCTTCTTCTTCCATTCTTCCAAGACTCCATTATATAGGCAATAGAAAGGTTCGTTGGATGGCTGAAATAGAATTCCATAAATAGATGTATCCATGCATAATGGTCTGTGAAAATGGGAGACAAAATGGTACAATAGTATAATCCTTTCGTATAAAATCAGCACAGCGGAAAGAATATTGATCTTCTAATGTGTACTATTTTCTCACGTAAAACCTTTTGATCTAATTTTCATATATTCAGAGGATTCAGAAAGAGAGTTGATGAAGCATGCATAAAAGAATGATAGTCTGTATGAGAGAGTCTTCCGAACATGGTCTTCAGAATCTTGAAATAGAGTCTGGTGACATAGTTCATCTGAGTTGTTAAGCGCAAGGCTTCAGGGCTTGATAACCGCAGATACTTGTCTTATGAGAGTCTGGTGATTATAGTTCATAAGAGTCATTTACTGATGCTTTCTGGATGCGCGATGATAAGAAACGTTGAGTATAGTAATTCAGAGCTTGATATCTTTGTAGAACACACATCATTTTACTTCTTTGAATAAGAGTGCACTAGGTTCAGAGTCTAATGATGTCACACATCACATTCCTAGAGTCACAACTTGTATCTAGTATCTATACACTTAACAAAACCATTAGGATCAAAATTATTCTTTGTAAACATGTGTATTATTATCTTCAAAACATAAGGCCAGATGCATAACCAAATTTTGTTCTTATAAAAGAGAGAGTGAAAACGTTCCTGTTGTGAATTAATGTCGTCTAGAACAAACAAAAATATGAGAAAAAGATTAAGTTTCTTGAACAAACATAAGAAACCATATTAGGTTTTACAAAAGATAGAGAATAAGGAAGATGAATAAGAATTGGTTAAAAGTGTTTTATTAGTCGCTTAATCAATAAGGATTCAAGGATTACAAGTGAATACCAACAATTAACCTCTCTCAACAACCTGAGAGAACTAATCTATTTATAGCCTACTAAGTTAACTTAGGTTATAAGCTAATTTAACAATTGCGCTTACAAGAAAGGCCTAATTTGACATGTTAACTTAAACACAAAGCTAACATATTTCGACAACATGCTTGAACAGACTTTGACTATAGCATGCATAACTCTTGTCAAACCATGATGCTACACTTGTCGACACTAAAGTTCGATCCAAGTACCACAAATCTCCACCTTGGAACGAACTCTACAATAACAAGGGAACAAATTAGCTTTCATCAAGCTTTATTAACTACATACAATGGAAAAACATGCTACTTTGTAATGTCTTGGTGGTCATATCAGCAGCATTGTCATCAGTCAAAACCTTCAGCAGTTGGACTTCTTCACACTTGATTATCTCTCTCACAAAATGCAGCCTCACATCGATGTGCTTGTTTCACTCATGATATGCTGAATTCTTCGACAAGGGTATTGCACTTTGACAATCACATTTAATAGTGATAACTCGACCTTGAAGTTTCATCTCCTTAGCAAAACATGCAAGCCACAATGCTTCTTTCATAGCTCCAATGAGGGAAATATAATCCTCTTCAGTGATTGATAAGGAAACAACCTTCTGAAGAGTTGTTTTCCAACTAATTATCGTGCCAAACATAGTGAAGATATATCCTGAAATAGTTTTTATGGTATCCAAACAACCTGCATAATCAGAGTCGGCAAATCCTTCGATTTCAACTTAGCTATCATCACCATAGGCTTCACTATAGATCATGACTCTTCTCAAAGACCCATTGATCTACCTAAGAATCCACTTCAATGCTTGCCAGTGCATACCATATCATACATCAAAGAACCAACTATACTAGCATATGGAATTCTATTCATATAGGTTCTTTGGACTCCAATACTAGGATTTCGAATCGAACTTAGCTTGTATTGAGGATTAGTCGGTGTTAGAATAGGCTTTGAATTCAACATACCAAACTTGTCGAGAATCTTCTTCAGGTATGCCTCTTGAGATAAGCATAATCTCAATTGCTTTCTATCTCTCCGAATATCAATGCCAAGAATTCTTGAAGCGCTCCCAAATCCTTCATGTCAAACTCCTTATCAATTTCAAACTTCACCTTCATAACATCTTCGACATTGCTGCTTGCTATGAGGATGTCATCCATATAAAGCAATAAAATAACAAGTGAATTTCCATTTCGAAATTTGAAGTAAATATAGTGGTTGAACTGGCTCCTAGTGAAACCAATCTCTGCCATGAACTTATCGAATATCTTATTCCATTATCAGGGAGATTGTTCCAGGCCATGCAAAGACCTATTCATCTTGCACACTTAATCTTCCTTTCCCTTTTTTGTATCCCCTCCAGGTTGCCTCATCAGGATTATTTCATCTAGATCACCATACAACAAGGTTGTCTTCACATCCATCTGTTCTGGTTCTAAGTTGAAATTCGCCACCATGGCTAACAACATTCTCGTGGATCAATTCTTTACAAGTGGAGAGAGCACATCATTGAAGTTGATACTTTCTTTCTGAGTGAACCCCCTAGCAACCAACCTTAACTTAAAACGCTTCGAGATCACTCATTCGATTCCTTCCTTAACCCTGAAGATCCACTTACAACTGACTAACCTGGCCCCTGCAGGTTTCTCGACCAGCTACCAAATGTTACTATCATGAAGAGATTCTGTCTAATCATCCATGGCTTTCATCCATTCAATCATGTCTCGACTCCTCATAACTTCCTTCTAGTCTCTAAGTTCTTCGTCAAGAACCTCAATTGTAGAGATTAAGGCATAAGCTATAAGATATGCCTAACCAAGTCTCTGAGGTGGCTTGATGACTCTTCTCGACTTGTCTCTTCCCAGCAGGTATTCATTATCGGTCTCCTAAGCTTCAACAACAGCTTCTGTATCTTCTTCAACTTTATTTGAGTCATGCAATTCAACATCATTATGGTCCACCTCAACAAGAGTTTCTTCTTGTTCCAGCTCTTCATCAAAGATCTTTAAACTTCGACCAATGTCATAAGTTTTCTTGAAATTCATCTCAACTTCTTGAAATCTACATCTCGACTTGTGATGCACCTCCTACGACTTGGCTCTAGGCACCACAACCTATAAGCTTTGACTCCTTCAAGGTATCCAAGGAACAAACATCTCAGGACTCTTGGTTTGACCATGTCTTGCCTAATATGAGCATGGGATAAACAACCAAATACTCCAAGTCTGTTGAGACTAAGTCGATGACCCGACCAAACTTCTTCTGGTGCCTTTATTCCAAAGTACACCTTGAATCCATAATCCACTCCTTGCTAGAGACACTGCTTGAAACCACCAGGGCATCAGATGATTCATAACCATCTGATACAATGGCTACATTACGATTATCCTTTCCACCATGTTTGTTCATTCGATCAGGGCATACTTTTCTTGTATCACCCTCCTTCTTACAATGATAACACTTAATAGTAGGAGCATTACCACCATAAGAATTCGGTAGAACTTTACCCTTCTTCTTCTCAAACCTATTATCTTTCTTCAAGAATTTACCTTTAACGGACAAACCTTCCCCAACAGAAGATAGCTTGTACTCCTTTCTATAGTTCAAATCCTTAGAGAACAAGGCAGAATAAACATCTTCAAAGGTCAACAACTCTCTTCCATACAAGATATTTTCTTTAAAGTGAGCATGAGACATAGGTAAAGAGCACAACAACAACAATGCTTGATCTTCATCATCAATCTTGACATCAATATTTTCAAGATTAAGAATCAACTTGTTGAACATATCTAGCTACTTAGAAAGGCTTTGTCGTCACGTATCTTGAATGAATACAAAGCTTGCTTCAGGTAGAGACGATTAACCAACGATTTCTTCATGTGCAAACCTTCAAGTTTCGTCCATACACCAGGTATAGTATTCTCCTTTGAAACCTGCCGGAGAACCTTATCACTAAGGCTCAATACAATGGCACTATATCAATTTTTGAATCATTGTCTTCTCCTTCTTCGATAAGGCAGCATTCATCTTCTTTGATCCTTTTAACGCTTCTAATAAACCCTATTGAACAAGAAGTGCTTCTATCTTAAAGCGCCAAAAATCGAAATCATTCACACTAGTGAATTTCTCAATCTCATACTTTGTTAACGACATCTTCTCCTTCATGCTCACCACACAGTTTGTTGTGAATTGAGAAAAACATAAGAAACCTATTAGGTTTTATAAAAGATAGAGAATAAGGAAGAAGAAGAACAAGAATTGGTTAAAATTGTCTTACTATTCACTAACTTAATAAGGATACAAAGATTACAAGTGAGTACCAACAATTAACCTCTCTCAACAACATAAGATAACTAGTTCATTTATAGACTACTAAGCTAACTTAGGTTATAACATAACTTAAAATTTTAGCTTACAAGCAAGGCCCAATTCGACAAGCTAACTTAAACACAAAGCTAACATATTTCGACAACATGCTTGAACATACCTTGATTACAGCATGCACAACTCCTGTCGAACAATGAAGCTACCCTCGTCGACACTAGAATTCAATCCAAATGCCACAGTTCCACTTTTGATATGTGCTTTACGTGTGGATCAGATTCGATACATTGGTTTTTCTTTTCTTTTGGAAGCATTCACTACCATGTATTAAGTGCATATTGATGGCATTTATTCTTTTGACTATATCCAAAGATCCCTTGTAGAAACACGTTTGAATGGAATGAGGAGGTGGGGCAATGGGTCCCTCCTCTCTATTCAATTTTTGTTGTTGTTTAAGCTACTATTAGGGTTTGGCCTTTAGGCCCATCGCTTTTTTGCTCGCACCTCATCGTTTGCAAGATCCAAGATAGGTGGGCTTTTAGTTGTTTGTTTACTAGCTCATAATTTTGTTTCTCTTTTTATTTTTTATTTTTGTTTTGTAAACTAATTAACTATTTTTTTATTAATTAATCCTTTTAATTAACTTTAATTAATTTAGTTGATTGATTCAAGTAATTTTTAATTAATCTTTTATTACATTATTTTTATTAACTTCATTAATTAATTTTATTAACTTGTTTAATTAATTTTTATTAACTTGTTTAATTTATTTAATTATCTAAACAAATATAAATTAATAGTTAATTTCCATACCTTAGTTTTTGTGTAGATTTATATGCTTTTATTTTATTTTTTCAACTATATTAGTCCCCATTTGGCAAAGTGTACCCCCACCCTTGAATTTGTATTGTTTGATCCTCTTTATTGTTTTCTTGTTTTTTATTTTAGTTCATTTCTAACTCAAGATAAAAATGAACCATTTTAAAAAAGAACAAAAATAAGTTTGATCCAACGTCAAGCGCTTTTCTAATTCAAATTCAATAGAATGCAATGCAAGGGTTTGATCCAATGTCAAGTACCTCTTCCAACTTTCAAACCATTTTTCATAATTCACATCGCAACACAAATCAAAAGCTTGACCCAACATTAAGTTCTTTTATTAAATAAATTCAAAATGACTAATTCATACTTTGAGCATTTCAAACTATAATGAAAGAAAACGACTACCTGAGTGAAGGGTCCAGTCATTGCCCCGAGTATTAGGCCCAAGTGGTAATTGCTTTTAAGTCATAAATACTCGCCTCTTGCCAAAAATCCAAATGTGTCTCCTTTTCTCATTAAATGGAAATAAAAAGACTACTTGGGTAAAAGATCAAATCATACTTCTGAAGACTAAGCCCAAGTTGTAATAGCTTGCAAGCTCAAATATTTGTCTTTCATTCAAAACACTTGTAAATATTCAAACCTTTTCACAACAAGTTGGAATGGAAAAGACTACCTGGGTGAAAGGTTCAGTCATAGTCCAAAATATTAGGCCCAAGTGGTAATCACTTGTAAGTCCTAAATATTCGTTTTCCAAACCCTAAAACATGCTCAAATAAATCAAACTTGTTATCTGCCCATGCACAAATTTGAAAACTGTTTCAGAGACGAGTTTGTATTATCCATATCGATGTGAAACAAGCAAAAGCTTATGCCTCTAAGAGCGAGCATCAAGAAAATGTTTAACCATTCAATATATCTAAAGGGTCACTCCTTAAAAGTAACCAACCAATAGTTTTTTGCTATAAATAACTATATAGCCTTGAGTTCTCCATCGCAATTGGAGATACGTAGGAGTAAGATTTTGAAATCTTGTCAGGCACATTAATGAAAAACTTAAAAAAATCTTTTATTTCTATTTCTCGGTCGATAAGTAGAAGATCGCAAACTAACACCATGCTAATATTCAATGACAAATCTAACTAAAAAGTTCCTGTTGCATACAACGGACGTGAGGGCTGCTAATACCTTCCCCTTGCGTTATTGACTCCCGAACCTAAATTTTGTCGGGACAACCATTTTCTTTTCTTTTTAAGGGTTTATCGATATTTTCTCTTTCTTTCTTCTAAAATAAATTAATTTCGGTGGAGAGTATGTTCGAATAATTTTCCGCGAACGCGCGAACGCCTCATGAAGGATTGTAATTTTTGAGATGAGAAAAAAATCTACTGGGGAGATTCCTGAAGGACTCACTAGGAAGTGAGCTTACTAGGGATAAACTTTTAGAAAGGACACAATGGGGAAGTTGTCCACTAGGGAAACTAATAAGCGTTCTTGCTTTAGGAATTATAACAGTCTCAAATGAGGATTGGACTTATACAAGAGGTCATCGAATCTTAGTTTATAATAAGTATGCATGCTTTATGAGGATGTATGTTGATGCAAGTGTTAATGCATGGTATGTAGTTGAGGATTGCAGTTACACGAGAGCTCAACGGATCCCTTCTCATTCTATGATATGTTTCATGTTTTGATGATATGCTATGGGTTGATGCATGATGTATTTTGGGCTATGCATGATGTGCATGTTGCTCGCCAAGTCGATAAGTAGTGTCAAACCCAAAACTTCCTTATCTATTTATATTAACCTAATTTCATTATTTTATTTTATTATACAATCAAATCTCAACTCTTACAAATTCTTCTGAATACACTATTTTATAAAATTGTCTAATTGAAATAACATATTTGATTAAATCAATAATCCAAAACAGTAACATCATAACAATAATGAAAACGTCATTGGCTCTCTCCGAGCACTTGACCTCGCCACTGGCTCTTTCTAATAACTCGACCTTGTAACTGGCTCTCTCTGAGCATTAAACCTCAACATTGGCTCTCTCTAAGCACTGACCCTCTTCGCACCAAAGTCCTACCTATCTCCAACATACATGAATGCATGAACATATAATGCCAATCATAACTCATAATCAATCAACAAATGACAGCTCATATCCCACAAAAATGTTCTCTCTACACCAAAATCCTATGTGGACAAAGTTCTATATGAACCACACAACTCGTACCCCTCATAATTGTTCTCTCTGAACAAAATTTCTCTATGGACAAGGTTATCTTTGAACCACTTAACTCGAAAATAATGCTATATAATTAAAACTAAATAATAATATTAAAACAACACGTAAAATATATATTATTACTCAATAACTCAAATTATTCATCATCTTAGAAAAGCACACAAACACCTCAATAGAGTACTAATTATATATATTTACTGACAACTCGTCAAAAGGGTGACAATCTTCGTCTTTAACTCAATAAAGTTCTCAAGGAGAACTCTAAACAACTCTATAAAAATCTCCAAAACTCTAATATAACTCTAAATGACTCTAAAGTTCTCCAAAGTATCCTAAGTACACTATTGACAACTATTTCATATAAAGATAACGCTTATGAACTCTATTGGCTGGTGGCCTGACTCAAATAATTATAAATTAACCCTAAGGTCACAATTTAAACTAAAACTTATCAGAAGTGTAACGAAAGGTCACTAAACTCAAAATTTCTAAAAACATAAAATTATGTAATTCACATAAAACTCAAAACACATCAAACTAACTCATTTGACACATTGGGGTCAACTCAACCATTTCAGACTCAGCTCTAAACATGTCATAAGTTCAAAATACAACACTAAATCACTACTCTAAACATATCTGAACTCAAATTCAACACTACACATGTTAACAAATCTAAACTCATAACAACTTAACTCCATTAATTTAATCAACTCTAAAACATATCAGTAAATTGATTTTATGTTATTTATAATTAAGTTAAATTTCTTAAATTGCTAAAGGGTTTCCCAAACTTCCAGGCTAAACTCTAAAATTGTCTAACTTCAAAATAGCATCAAATATTATAGACATGTGACAAAATTATGAAACTCTCTTGTTTGAAAGTTCTTTAAAACCTCTTTCAAATGAACTTAACCTCACCTTAAACGGAGTTACGAAACTCCAGTTTTATTCGTTTCAATTAAGCCATGTCGCAATAATTCTTGCATAAACTGTATAACAGAATGTCAGACTACAAAATAGAAAGAAAAAATATATACTCATGATTAAAAATATGAAACTCTCCACTTTAAAAGATCACTAAATTCTCTTTCTAAGATAATTAATGGCACCCTAAACCGACTTACGAAACTCAAGTTACGTGTGAAACATGATGACAAACGCAGGACTTAAATCTACTACACCTATGGTATAAAAACCCGCAAACTACTACCATTGTAGTGTTTCTAGACACAATTTCCCCACTCCAATAGAAATATTATTACATTATATTTCTAATGAAACTGATAGAACCTTGAACAGACTTACGGAATTCAAGTTATGCATGAAATAAGACAATCGATCTCATCCTATGTCTACCTAAGATTTTCATCATTTTTCTCCCTATTAAACAAATTCAAACTCACTTGTTTCTCCTATTTGAGTTCTAACCATCCCTAATGATATACAAATCAATCACAAACCGATGAATATATACCATAATCTGATTATTGACAAATTGCCCAAATGGCACAATCACAATTTATTATATAACAACAAGTTATTCAACATGGATTCAAACAATAGTAGAATAAGAGAAGAACAATATATATGGGGTTTAAGGCCAACACTTAGGCCATAAACAAACAAACACAAACACAAACACATAAAGGAGAAGAAGAAGATAAGAGTGTAAAGACCCCTTATTATCCTGTTGCCGTTTGTTGTTTTCCAAATTTGCAAGTTCTGCCTAAACTTCCAACTTCTTTATCTATTTATATTAACGTAATTACCTTATTTTATTTTATTATACAATCAAATCTTAACTCTTGCAAAGTCTCCTAAATACACTATTTTATAAAATACTTCTATTTCTCTCCCTAAATCACAAAATCTCTAATTTTATAATATATCTTATTATTTAATTAAATAATAAAATTCTAAATAATTTCTAAATAAGCTCTATTATTTCTAATTTAAATCTATTTTTCTCCCAACTATAAAATATCTCTTTATTTTATACTATTTTTAATGTCAATTAAATTAACAATAATGCTAATTAAATCTCCACCCCTCCCCAATAATTCTTTTTAATTGAACAAAGCACTCAAATAAATATTATAAATTCAATTAAAAGGAATAATTAAAAATTGAGGTGTTACAAGTTTCTCTAATCCAAACCTTTAACTCCCACGTCACGCTACCCTCAACTCATCCTCCCTGACTTTTTTCAATCTCCTCATAATGGCTAACAGTTAGGGAAATGAGCGTCGACAGTTTTTCGCACACAAGTCGTACACAAGCGTACAAACTAGTAAAAAAACCTAGACCGAATGAACAAACGAGGCTCTGATACCAACTATGTAACACCCTAAATTCCCAAAAACATTTTTATAAAAGATAAACAATTAATTTTCCAAAACAGGTGTAACACAGGCTAACAAGCATACTCTTCCAAAATAAAATGTAAACATACAACATAACTCAACTTCAAACATACTTTAAAATTGTCTAGTTGAAATAATATATTTGATTAAATAAATAATCCAAAACGCCAACATCATAAGAACAATGAAAAACGTCCCAAAACCAGTGTTACATATCAGAGCACCAACGTTAACTAAATAATGTGGAAAATAGAAAAGTAAATGAAGAGGCCCAACGTCATCCTCCAGCTCAACATTATCTATTCCTATTCCTGATTATATGTACTCTAGAAAAGTATAGAGCACCATAAACAAAGAAATAAAGGTGAGAATAACTTTATAGATATTAGCGGTGTTTTGAAATAGTAAGAATAGTTTACACACATCAAGTAATATCAAATAACATTCTCATACAATCATATACAACAATAACCACAATCACGATGCAAATGTATAATGCATTGTACTCCTCCAAAAATGCATGTGGTACCAATTCCTCACTAAAAAATGTTCTCTATGAATAATGAGACATTCACTGGCTCTCTTTGAGCATTGGACCTCGTCACCGGATCTCTTTGAGCATTGGACTTATTTGGACCGAAGTTCTACCCATCTCTGATATACACGAAAGCATGAACATATAATGCCAATGACAACGCATAATCAATCAAAAAAATGACATCTCGTATCCCTCATAATTGTTCTCTCTGAACAAAAGTTCTCTATGGACAAAGTTCTCTTTGAACCACATAACTCGAAAATAATGCTATATAATTAATTATAAATAATTATATTAAAATGACAGAGTAAAATATTATTATTACTCAATAACTCAAATTATTCATAACCTCAGAAAAATACCCAAACACATTAATAAAGTACTAATTATTTTTATTTGATCACAACTCTTCAAAAGGGTTACCATCTTTGTCATTAACTCAAAGGAGTTCTCAAGAAAAACTCTAAACAACACTAATAAAATTCATAACTCTAAATGACTCTAAAGTACTCCAAAGTAATCTAAAGTACTCTATTGATGTGTTTGAGTATTTTTCTTAGTTGATGAATTTATAATAACTCTTATGAACTCTATTGGTTGGCGGCCTTACTTAAATAATACTAAATAAACCATAATGAAACAATTTGAACTCAAACTTATTATAAGGGTAGCGGATATCACTGAACTCAAAATTTCTAAAAACTCAATAATATGTAATTCACGTAACACTCAAAACTCATCAAATTAACTGATTGGGAACATTGGAGTCAGCTCAACCATTTTAGACTCCGCTTTAAACTTGTTAGTAGTTCAAAATACAAGACTAACTCACTAATCTAAACTTATCCGAACTCAAATTCAACACTAGACATTTTAATAACTCTAAACTCATCACAACTTGAGCTCCTTTAATTTAATCAACTATAAAACATACCAATAACTTGGTTTTAGTCATTTATAGTTATGTTTAAAACCTTAAATTGCTAAAGGGTTTCCCAAACCTCTACTCTTTACAATAAAATTATCTCACTTCAAAATAGCATCAAATATTATTGAATCATGATAAAATTATGAAGCTATCCAGTTTGAAAGTTCTTTAAAACATCTTTAAATGCACTTATCCGCACCTCAAATAGAGTTACAAAACCTCAATTTTGTTTATTTCTGTTCAACCCTATCGCAATAATTCTTACATAAACTCTAAAACAGAATGTCTGACTTCAAAATTGAATAAAAAATTATATACTTATGGTTAAATTAGAAAATCTTCAGTTCCGAAGATCACTTAGTTATCTTTCTAACGCAATTGACGACACTCAAACATACTGTTCTGGACTGTGCCGGGGTCTGCCCCTCATTCGAGAAGGCCCAACCCACACGTCCCGGGATGGCCCAACAAAGGCCTCTTAGCACGACCTATGTCGCGCATATGCCCTTCTCAACATTGTCAGACACACGCACGGTATAGAGCGTCGGGCAGGGCGCTAAGCCTCCCCGGGCTCGCTCCTCCCCGACACTCAGGTTCTCCTCCCCCGAGGAGCCTTCTCCTCCTGCACATAATTCCTTCCCCGCGAGGACACGTCTCTCCCCGACACGCAAGACTCCTCCCCGCGAGGACACGTTCTCATGTAACCACCCTCTCCCAATGGAATCGGTCAGCCTTAATTCCGAAGATCTAGGAACGGTTACCCCAGGGCGAAGACCACGTGCTGGTCTTCACTACGCCACGTAAGCCCTGGCAGTTACTTGGATTGGGTCTGGCAATCCAGCCCAGTGCTAGTTACCATTGGCCCCGCGCTGGGGGCTCTCTATAAATACCCTTTCTCTTGAGATGGTCAGGTTACACACTTTCTTACACTCTAACCTTATACTTGCTTTTACTTGACCTTTGCCTTACTTGAGTGTCAGATTACCTTGCAGGTACACCCCCCCCCCCCCCCCCCCCCCCGCTGTCTTTCAACCTCACCGGAGCTGAAGTCCATAAGACGTTGCTGGCCACCAAATACTGTCTGATCCAGGTACGATCAGTGGCACCGTCTGTGGCAACCTTTTGCTTCCTCGTTTTTCCCTTGATAAACCAAAGCAATCGTCTCGTTCATCACCAGCATGGCCAACAACCCGTCTTCTAACAAAGCTCTGGACATCCTCCTCGCTCAACTTGAGAACGGAACCCACCGTGAAGACGCTGCTACCCTCAACGTCGATGAAGACGACGTAAGAGATGGGCAGACAGCCTCCCCGGACTCCCAAGACACGGATTACGACGCCACCCGCCAAGACGATCAGCAAGCCATCTTTCAGCCAGTTGCTCCTCCGCCCAATGCAGATTCGAGCACTGTGGCCCTATTTTCCTTAATAAATCAGACCAATATGCTGATCGCACACCAGAATACCAGAATTGAAGCACTAGAGCGAGGGCGGACATTGAAATCTTCCCCGCGAAGACATCGCCCTGAACCCTCACCTCACCGCTCTCCTTCCCCGCGAAGGACTCCTTCCGAAGAATCTCGAACCCCCTCGCCGGTGTGCAAGGGTCATCGGCGACGCCTTGAACGCCCCCAGCCAGCGTTCTCCCAAAAGCGCCATCGTTCCCTGCCTCGGAAGGAACCCAGGCCCTCCGCAACCACCAAGAAGTCCAATACCACCGAGGAGAGACCGAGGAACCGTTCGAGGAATTCCCCTCAACGACATCACCGATCCCCTTCGAGATCCCCGGCCGGAAGCAATGACGACGACCAAAGGACCCCTCTGTCGTGGGAGATCATGAATGCCACAATTCCTGCGGGCATGGGGAGACCCCCACCACTGGGGACCTACGATGGCCTGGCCGACCCAGACGATCACGTCGAAAGTTTTGAAGCTATGCTAGACTTTAGAAATGTTAGGGGAGCTATTAAGTGCAGGCTTTTCCCCACCACCTTGCGGAAGGGCACCATGACTTGGTACAAAGGTCTGGCACCCGGGTCGATCACATCCTAGAAGCAACTTAGACAACGCTTCACCAAACACTTTACTGCTTCTCATCGACACCCGAAGACGGAGGCTGCCCTAGAAAGCATCTTCCAGGGGAATAACGAATCTCTCCGAAACTACATTGACAGATTCAATAGAGAAGTTGTCGAGGTTCATACGACCGACGACATGAAGAAGTATTTAATCATCCATGGACTACGTTTTGGATCTGATTTTACCAAGTCCGTGGGCCTCTGCAGACCCCACCGTCTGGAGGACCTCCTCCAACGAGCTTAGTCATACATCGAGCTCGAGGAGTCAGAGGCAGCGCAGATCGCCCTTGAGCCGAGACGCAAAGAGGACCCCCGCGGCCACAAAGATGAAGACTCTCCTCCCCGACGAGGAGGAGAAAGAAAGAAAGAAAATTGCCCCCGTGATCCTCGTGAACCGCGCAGACCAGCTAGCCGGTACACTGAATACACCCCGCTCAACGCTCCCCACGCGCAAATATTCTCCGAGTGCCAGAACTCAAAATTTCTGAAAGGAGGCATCCGTTTTCTGAAGCCGACCACCCCCAAATCAAACATGGATAAGTCGAAGTAAAGCAGGTTCCACCGGAGCCACGGACATGTCACAAGAGACTGCATCCATCTCAAAGATGCAATAGAAATCCTGATCAAAGAAGGGTACTTAAAGAAATATGCCTAGAAGAATGATACTCCTTGTCCCAGATCCCGGGAAGCCCAGAACGTCGATGAGACTACACCTCCTCCCGACGAGTGTCGGCTTCAGGTCGCCCTCAGTGTCACTCGACACAAAGATTTCTTTGTCCCCATAATCATTGAGGGCCAAGAAGCAATTCGCAACATGTGGGCGACCTTCCCCCACGAGGACCGCGTCGCTGCCCATAGCACCTGGGAAGGCTTCCCAAAAGCAATGGTAATCTCCAGGGGTGGTTGCGAGAAGTTGTCCTTCGGATCGATCAAACGGAAATTTGATGAACTGGAGTCCGCAACGTCGGCGAAGACAACTACTCTCGAGAAGGTGCAAGGGAAAACAAACCCTATCACCTTCTACCTCGAAGATCTCCCCGGCGGAGCACCCAACACCACTATCCCCCTCCTGGTCAGGGCCCAGATGGCAAATTTTGACGTTCGAAGGATCCCCGTCGACTAGGGAAGTTCGGTCGACATCATGTATGCCCATCTGTTCGGGACTCTCCAGCTCGACGAGAGACACCTGACCCCATACGTCAGTTCAAATCTGCAGGGATTCAACGGAACCACCACCAAACCATGGGGTTACGTTGAGCTAATGGTTACATTTGGGGCTGAAGACACTGCCCGATAGGTGAAGATCGGGTTCCTGGTGGTCGAATGTCCGTCCCTCTACAACTGCATCCTAGGGAGAACCACCCTAGCAGAACTTACAAAGGTGCCTTCAACGGTCCACCTCAAAATGAAGTACTACACGACCAGGGGACGGGTAGTTATGATGCACGGGGACATAGAAACGGCCAGGAGGTGCTTCGACGCTGCCATCAAAGGCATGAGTTCCATCGGCACCAAACCCAAGACCATGGCAAAGCCACCCCCAGACACCGACTAGGTACCTCTCCCGCGCGTCAACGCGGTCGAACTCGACAGCAGGTTCCCGGGCGAACCCGAGGAAGATAGAGCAGAAGACCTCGACCTCCAAGTCGAAAACAAAGGGCGGCCTCTCCACCCAACGCGCCCCATCCCAGACGGAGACTTTGAGCTCGTGGTCCTCGGGGATGATCCAGACTTTTAACGTTAAGATTGGCACTGGGATCCCCGACCTGGCGAAGGAGCAGCTGAAGGCATGTCTAAGGGAGAACGCTGATCTGTTCGCATGGAACGCCTCCGAGATGCCTGGCCTTGACCCCGAGTTGGCTTTCCATCAGCTCGCAGTAGATCTGGCCGTTAGGGCCATAGCTCAACGTAGGCGTAAGCAGTCTCTCGAAAAAGTGGAGGCTGCTTAAAAATCTGTAAAAGACCTCCTAGAGGCGAATTTTATTTCGGAGGCCAAGTACGCAACCTGGTTGTCCAATGTTGTACTCATCAAAAAGAATAATGGAAAATGGAGGATGTGTGTTGATTATAGTGATCTTAACCGGGCTTGCCCGAAAGACTCCTATCCTTTGCCTAACATTGACCAGCTGGTCTATAACTCTACAGGTTACAAACTATTATCCTTCATGGACGCCTACTCGGGATACAACCAAATTCCCATGGATAAGGTCGACAAACAGAACACGACTTTCATGACTGAGTCGGGTAATTACTACTACAACATAATGCCCTATGCCCTGAAGAATGTCGGTGCGACCTACCAACGGATGATGAAAAAGGTTTTCCGAGATGAAAACGGCGACATGCTCGAGGTCTATATGGACGACATGATCATCAAGTCCGCGGAAGAAGTCGACCACGCCGCGCACCTCAAGAAGGTGTTCGAAACAGCGAGGAGATGCCGCATGAGGTTCAACCCAGACATATGCACCTTTGGCGTTCGGGCAGGTAAGTTCCCCGGCTTCTACCTCACAGAGCGAGGAATCAAAGCCAACCCCAACAAGTGTAAAGCTTTTTCCGAGATCCCTACTCCGGACTCAAAGAAGTCAATACAATCATTGAACGGGATGCTCACCGCCCTCTCCCGCTTCGACGCCAAGTCTGCGCAGTACGCACTCCCATTTTTCAAACTTCTTCGACAAAAAGTGGAGTTTGAATGGAGCGAAGAATGCGAGCAGGCGCTAATCCATCTAAAACAAGTCCTATCACAACCCCCGGTCCTCTCACGGCCTGAGAGCAGGGAGACACTTTTCTTGTATCTCGCAATAACGAGTGAAGCGATCAGCGCTGTCCTCATTCGGGAAACCCCAGACGGGCAGAAACCAATTTACTTCACGAGAAAAGCCCTCCAAGGCCCCGAGCTCAGATATCAGCAGATAGAGAAAGTTGACCTGGCCCTCGTCACCGCGGCCAGGAGGCTGCACCACTACTTCCTTGCCCACACTATCGTCGTAAGGACCGAACAGCCTATAAGGCGACTCCTTGGACGACCGGATATGGCGGGGATGATGCTCAGGTGGTCGCTCAAACTTGCCGAGTTTGACATCGAATACGAGGGAAGGAAAGCCCTGAAGGCTCAGGTATTGGCCAACTTTGTGGCAGAGATGACTGTCCCGGAACCTTCTACCAACGGATCGAGAACGAGGAAGGCATCCTGATCGAGAACAACCAAGCAGAGTACGAGGCTTTCCTCGCCGGACTTCGGCTCGCCGAGGACCTCGGCGCCAAGGAGGTAAAAATCTTCACCGACTCCCAGCTCATGGCCTCGCAAGTCCGAGGAGAGTACCAGGCCAAGAACGACAACCTCATCGAATACTTGACCTTGGGGAATGAAAAGATGAAAAAGTTAACCTCCGTAGAAGTAACTCATATCCCCCGCGAGCACAATACATGAGCATATGTCTTGTCCAAATTGGCAAACACAAAGAAGAAAAGCGGGAACAAATCCGTCATACAAGAAGTGCTTTCCCGCCCGAGCATCGACAAACCCGCTCCAGTGGCGGACGTAAACGCCATTGGTGACAGCAATTGTTGGATGACCCCTGTATACGAGTACCTCATGACGGGAAAACTGCCCGAGGATCCCAAAGAAGCAGGAATGGTCAAGCGGCGGGCATGCTCATACACGATAGTCGAGGACAAGCTATACCGGCGAGGGTTTTCTATCCCCCTCCTCAGGTGCGTCGAGGAGACCAAGGTCCACGGCATCCTCCAGGAAATCCACGAGGGAATCAAAGCACAGCACCTCGGCGGGCGATCGTTAGCCCGTAAGGCACTTCGAGCGGGGTATTACTGGCCCACCATGCAACAGGACGCCAAGGAACGCGCAAAGAAGTGCGATAGATGCCAGCGACACGGGGACATGCACCTCGCTCCTCCTAGTGAGCTTAAAACATTGTCCTCCCCATGGCCGTTTGCGTGGTGGGGAATGGACATCCTTGGACCCTTCGTCATAGGATCATATCAATACAAATACCTCATCGTCGGGGTGGACTACTTCAAGAAGTGAATCGAGGAAGACGCATTGGCCAAAATCACGGCTTTCAACATACTCTGTTTTTACAAAAGAAACATCCTCGCCCGATTCGGCGTGCCTCAAGCTATTGTCACTGGCAACGGAACACGGTTCACTGATAGGAACTTCCAAGACTTCTTCTCAAAACTAGGCACGAAGCAACACTTCACGTCGGTCGAGCACCCTCAAACGAATGGATAGGCTGAGGCGGCGAACAGAGTAATCCTCCGAGGATTGAAACATCGATTAGGCGACGCCAAACAATGGTGGGTCGAGGATCTACACAGAGTCCTCTGGGCCTACCGAACGACCCCACATTCCACGACCGGGGAGACCCCCTTTCGTCTAACCTATGGAACGGAAGTGGTGATCCCCGTGGAAATCAGAGAACCCTCGAGGAGGACAGAAGCCCCCCTCGACGGGGACATGAACAACGAAGCCCTGAGGGAAGAACTCGATTTCCTCGAGGAGACACGTTCGAGCGCTTTTCTCCGAGAAGCTTCACTTAAGCAGAAAATAACACTACTTTATAACGACAAAGTCATCAAACGTGATTTTCAAGTGGGCACCCTCGTCCTACGAAGGAACCAGAAAGACTCGCGAGAAGGCAAACTCGCCGCGAACTGGGAGGGCCAGTACCGCGTCCGCGTGAAAACGGGGACAGGAGCCTACTTCCTCGAAAATCTGCACAAGAAAGAACTTGCTCGACCATGGAATGCTGAGAAGTTCAAACAGTACTATAATTAAGCACTGCCTGCGACTCACTAGCGCCATGATTACGGGGACGCACTAAGGTACGAGCGCGACACCCCTATACAAAACACAATGATCAAAGGCCGCGTTCTGTGTGCGCGAGGACTTTTTATCTGACGGGGATACCTCGATCGAGCTCCGCCGTCGTTATACCAATTAGGCAGAACACCCAGCTCGCGATGGGAAGTTTATGCCACGAAGGTAAGACCTCGATCAAGCTCTTTGCCTCGTTGAAGGTTGGAACACATCTCCGACCACCCGACTAGCTCTCCACGCGGTCAGGGGCTATCAAAGTCGAGCAAATCCCCAAAGTCAATTACTTAGACAAAAACAAAAAAGTACAGCAAATGCAATAACATCACACACAATTAAAACCATACAAACAGAACACTAGTAGATAAATAAAAATGCTTTAAAGTGGGCAGAAGCCCAGTGTACAGGTATTACAAAGGTATCAAAAAGCCCCTGGCACACAGGCCGGGCACAAATCATTACAAAGAAAAAATGGCACGCAGGAAAAAAACAAAAGACCAAAAAAGTGGTGGCACGCAGGCCAAACAAGCAAAAGAACTAGACGGCGATCTCATCCTCGACCCGGCTTCCATCTTCCTCTTCCTCCTCCTCTGGCAGGTCCAACTTGCCATCGACCACACGAAGGAACGGTCTGATTCTGTCGAGCACAAGCTGAACACATGGATTCTCGGCACCGACCTGCTCCACTGCATTCTTAAAGCCTATCTCCATGGCCTCCAGACTATCTTGCTGAAGTTCCTGAATTTTGGCGACCAAGGTTGCGCAGTCGGCGAGATTTTTCTTTGTGGCGGATTCGCTCTCAGCGAGACGGACAACAGCTTCCAATTCTCCAACCCTGGTCTGAAAGCAATCACGCTCCTCTTGAGTCTCCTTTAGTGCAGCCTTGGCCTCATTCAGCTCGCGGAAGGTGTTGGCATTGTCCTCGCACTTAGCCTGGGCCTTTTGCAGATCAGCCACGACCTCGTTCTTCTCCCTCTTGAGGGCAGTGCATTCGTCCTTTAGCCTCTATAACTCGGAGGCAGAGGGGTCTCCTCGTTCAAAATCAGGGCAGTCTCGAAGACTCACATCATAGCCGCAAGGTCTTCGACAAGTGCCTCTCTCCTGGCCGCATCGTCCATTCCCATAAATGCCTTCACCTCGGCCTCAGGAATGACAGGGGGGCTTCCCCCGAAGAAATTCCGCTGAAGGTGACAGGCAGGCATCAGAAACTTCTCTAGGGAGGCAGGGTCCACGAGATCTACGAGGACAGGTCCCTCGGTCATCGCTTTCTTTGCAGGGGTGTCCTCCGGAGAGGCGGAGCCAATCGTCGTCCCAGTCATCGCCGCACTCTGAATAACTTCTCGAACGCAGCTCTTGGTTCGCTTGGGGGCCCGTTTAGCGGCCAACTACATGATACGGTCGGTGGCGCTCGACATTTGAGCTGGAAGAGAAAACATTGAAAAAGTAAGCATAAAGAAACAAAACTAAATGGATTCCCGAACAGGACAAGGAGCTCCTACCTAAGAACCTCTTGGCCTCATCAGGAGACTTGCACTCAAGGAGACCCCGGGTGTTTATGTGACGGGCCACGGTCACAACCTTTCCTCGAGAGCTGAGGAGGTATTTTCCATCCCTACCAACGTACTCTGCCCGGTTAAAACTGGTGACATACTCGACCAGCGTTGCGTACGCTCCTTTGTCCTCCTCCGACAGCTAGCCAGGCTTCACGAGGTAGTCCTCCGTACCGAGCGAGAAGTGCGCATCCTCCCACTCCAGGGGACACTTGGACACGAACCTCTCCTCCCCGGAACTGTCGGTCATGATGTCGTAGAGCGTACCTACAGGCACGTGCGTCGCGGGCATGACATAGTAGAAACAAGCCTTAAAATTCCTAATCAAATTCGAGTACGCCTTGAACAGCTTCCTCGGTTATTTGAAAGAGACCCAACTATGTCGCCCATGGTCCGTTGAATGTTGGAGATGGAAGACGCGAAAGAAGAGTGTGAGGGTGGTCCCGATCTTGAGATAGTCACACACGATCTCAAATGCCCGAATGAAGGCAAGCGCGTTAGGGTGAAGCTGGGGTGGTGCCAAGTGCAGACGGTTGAAAACCCCCAATTGAAAGTTGTTGAAGGGGAGAAGAATACCGGCCACTTTAAAGGCAAACTCATACATGGGGAACCTCAACCCACAGGAATTCGAGCATATGCGGTGCTGTGCCCGAGGTTGAAAAACCGTCCACTTTACCTCTTCGCCCTCAGGGACATTCTCGACGAAGGCGAAAGCGTCCGTGTTGTCGGCAGCGAAACGCGACTTTATACGCAAAGGCTCCTCCCTGTAATACCCTAATTTTTACCCCTAAGATCCCACATGTCATTTGCATTTTTGCATACCACAAACAAGATCACATATTGGTTCCCTCTTTGATAGGATTGTGCCTTGCAGGGATCTTTGAGTTTGTGTGCGTTTGATTTTTTTAATTTGTTTATATTTTACTAACCATTAATCAAAATCCAAAAATATTTTGTTTTCTTTCACTAACATTTTTAGGGGAAGAACAGGTTAAAAATACCAAAATAACAGTCCCACAGCTCGAATGAATTTTATCTGAGAAAAGTCAAAGTTGATCTGCAATTAATTCAAAAATTATCTGATCAAGAGTTTCCAAGATTTAATTGATTATCATTTAAGAGACTCCAAGGTTCATGTGTTTATTTCTGTGTCTTCTTTGACAAATAGGAAAATCGAGCCAGAGCCAAGACAGCACATCAAAAAGCCATTTTTTTCCCATTTTCACTATGTTAATCGATTAACCTAATTGCACTGTGAAGTGGTTAATCGATTAACACGTGCAATTTTTGAAAAAATGTGCCAAATTCAAATTTCAGCAATTGGCACCAATTTTGAACACATGTGGAATATTCTAGACCACCTCATTTTAATTCCCTACATCACTTTGATCATTTCCCACCATGTACCATCACTAATCACCACTCTTTTGTGATTTCCCTCCAAATTTGAATTCTAATCCTAATTTTGATCTTCCAAGCCTAATTCCAAACCACCAAATTCCCAAGCCTACACTCTATAAATAGAGCCTTCACTTCATTCAGTTTTCAAACTTTTGATAGCCAACAAATCCCTTGCAATTTCTCTCCCCAACTACCAAAAATCACCAAAAGCTCAATTTCTTCTTCCATAAGTTAGTAAGAATTCACATTTGATTCTTACTAATTTAGATCTAAACCTTCATCATTTCTTATTTTTGTTCATAGATCAAGGTTTTGGAGTGTAGATCTTTCTACAATTTGGAAGAATTTTCTGATTTGGATTGGCACTTCACATTTCACCATTGTTGAAGCTTCATTTTCATCTTCCATAATGAAGATCCTTTGTTGATCTTGCTTGTTTGATCTTTGGATCTTGCAATTTGTGTTGATTGCTGGTTTTTACTGCCGTTTTACTCCAAAATTTGTGCACAATTGAATCCTTGATCCTAAGATGTTTGAAGAAATGAGTGATCAAGGATTTGGCATTTTTCAAATTGATTTTCTGCAGTTTTCACAGTGTTAATCGATTAACCAAAACATGTACATTTAGGTTAATCGATTAACAGCTTATTTTGGCGCAAAAATTTGAAAGTTTGCACTGGTTAATCGATTAACATAATTACACTGTGAGTTGGTTAATCGATTAACCAGCAACCAGAATGTGAAAATTGCTTGTTTTTGGGGCTATTTTGGTTCTTTTTCCATTTTCTTCTCCTTTCCTTTGTTCTTAGCCTTAGATCACATAATTGTGTGGTTTAATTTGGCTTTCTCTTCATCTAATTCTCTTTTCTTTTGATCGATGAAAGTCTAAGGATCTTGGAATTCTTTTGTTGAATTTCGATCGAGACGAGATCGTTACCACTTTTCTTTTCGTGCGGTAGTGCTTTCGGATGACGACCTATATGTTGTTCATCTAGCCTACATTAGCACAAAGAGCTATTGACCGGCCTCATTGTAGGGTAACTACTCCGTAAATTACTCGGCGATTGCTTAACATAGCGCAATATTTGTCCCGAATTGGAAAATTATCAAGAATGGTTGATTATTTGTCTTATGGTTCAAAACTCATGAAACTTGTTGTTAGGAGGCTTTGGTCTTATCAATCCTCTTTTATATTTTTTATGCTTCATTATTATCATTCCATATCATGTTTATATTTCCGCAATTTTTCCTTTGTCCGTTGGACATATGTTTATGTTTCCGCAATTTTTCCTTTGTCCGTTGGACACATGTTTATGCTTATGCCATTTTTCTTTTGTCCATTTGGACTTAAAACATTAATAAAGGCTTAAACCATAAAAAAAACTTAATTCTCCTCATCTTGGACTATTGGTTACTATCCTATGCTTTGGAGGAATCTCTTTATGGACCTCTTTTGAAGTAATATTGGACTTATGGACTTAGGATTAGGACTTCTTATCCCTTTGCTTGGAGTTTTGATTGAAGACTTGCCTTTGTGTGGCCAATTTTCTTAAGGATGGAATCCTTTTAATTTTGCTTTGAAGTGGCTCCATTTTGGTTAAAGCATTCTTTTCCCTAGCTTTTTGTTTATGCACTAGGATAGTCACTTCTTCTCCTCCCCATTCTTAAATTTTCAAAATCCTCTCTCTCGTTTTCAAAACCTTTTTGTTTTCAACTTAAAACCACTTTCATAATAAAACTTTGACTTTGGTCAAGTGAACTTTTAAAACTTTCCTTTCTTAAATAAATGTCAATCAATGTTAATCATACTTTGACCATTTAATGAAAACACAAAAAATATGAAAACTCACTCAAATCTTTTGTGCTTTTATGCACCTTTATTTTCTTTTAAACTTTTTCATAAGTTTAGACATGATTCATTTCTTTAAGCGAAATTTTTCGCTTAGAAATGACGACTTATCTTTACATTTAAAATCAACCATAACCAATAATTTTCATTCTTTGTACCACAAACTACGGGGTTTTGATCCTACATTGCACATCGTGGGTACGTAGGCATGAGGCGATAAGTCTCACCAAACACAAAAATCTTAAAAAATATTTCTCCTCTCATCTCCTCAATCTCTTTACAAGCAAACCATTTTCAGACCAAAAATCGGTAGATATTTCAAAGGGTTCCTATAGAGTACTATAGACGTTTTGGGTGCTAACACCTTCCCATTGCGTAATCAACCCCCCTTACCCAGTCTCTGTTTGTTCTTGTTTTTTTTAGAACTCTTTAGGTTTTGTTCGCTCTTTTTCCTTTCCCTTTGTGGATAAAAATAAAAGTGCGGTGGCGACTCTTTTTATTTTTGAGTTAAGTTAATCAATAGCTTACACTCACAAATTTCCCCGCTACATAAAAGTGGCGACTCTGCTGGGGATCGAACCCAGAATCTCTGGTTCCCTCGAGGGGTTTAGCCTACTTTGATTTATTTACTGTTTTTTTGTCTGATTTGCTTGTTACTTGTTTGTTCTGTTTGGGAGTTCCTCTGTGTGTGAGATAGGTCCTATACCCGGACCAGAGTGCACTTTGAGATAGGGGTTAGTATAGTCAAGGGAACTTTGAAGGAGTCGAATCCTGAAAAAGAAGAACTTGCAAATCTATCCACTCGGTGGTTGCCTCTTTGGAATTACTGATGTTGATCGAGCGATCGAGAAGGCATTACTTTTTCCATAGAAGCCTATAACACTGAGGACCGTAGTAACCCTTAACCCATCCTAGCCTTTTTAGGATCGTAGCGCGGAAGCTATGAAGATGCAAGTCTGACTTAGCTGTCACGCGATGCTACACTCAGGCTAGATTCTCTTGAGGATAACTACTAACCTCCGAGCAAATCGGTGTGTTGGTGTGTCTGATAGTGGATTGTGGACCCTGGGAACTTTGTTAAAACCGTTGTTTTCTGCAGGTACAATTAAGACAAAACCTTAGTACACACCTTTTTGGAATTGGTTCTTACCCTTGGCTTCATGCTCGTGACTTGAACCCTGACCCGTGTGCTTTGTGTGATTTTGTTTGTGGTTGTTGCATACATGCACTCATGCATTCATGAGCATCCTTTTGGAAGGTTTCGAGGAACTTAAAGGTGTTATTGCAAACATTGCAGATACTTTTATTATGGATTTTGGAAGAAGAAGTACCAAGAAGTACACTTTCAAGAGTCCTAAGTTAGAGGGATTGAGAGAGCTAGGATCTTTGGTTGTTGATACCAAGAAATTTGAGTCCAGATATGGAAGGCTTTTATCTCTCTTGAAGGTTGATATGGCTGAAGGATTGCTTGCTACTTTGGTTAAGTTCTATGATCCTTTGCTTCATTGTTTCACTTTTCCTGATTATCAGTTGGTACCTACGCTAGAGGAGTATTCTCTACTGCTTGGTTTGCCTGTTTATGGTCAGATTTTCTCTGGTTTGGATCCCGCTACCAAGCATGATGTTATTGCGAAGGCTACTCACTTGAAGGTTTCCGAGATTACGGCTCGCATGGATACCAAAGGAAAGATTCTTTGGTTACCCGCTAAGTTCTTGATGGATAGGGCTCATCACTTTGCTAGTGTGAAGAACACAGTTGCTTTCGAGGCTATTCTTGCCTTGCTTATTTATGGACTATTCCTCTTCCCGAATGTTGAGAACTTTGTCGACATCAACGCTATTCAGATCTTCTTGATTGGGAATCCAATTCCCACTTTGCTTGGCAATGCTTACCATTCTATTCACCGTAGGAATTTCCATGGTGAAGGGATGATTATCTGTTGTGTGCGTTTGCTTTACAAGTGGTTTATTTCTCACTTGCCGAAGTCTGCAGCTTTCTGGAATTTCAAGGATGGTTTATATTGGTCGCGGAAGATCATGTCCCTCACTCATTCTGATATTGATTGGTGTAGCCGTGTTCCTTCTAGAGCGACGATTATTGATAGTTGTGGTGATTTTCCCAACGTGCCTCTTCTTGGTACAAAGGGAGGAATCAGTTACAATCCGGTGTTGGCTCGTCGTCAGTTGGGATATCCTTTGCGAGAGGTACCAAAGAACATTCATTTGCCCGGTCTCTTTTTCAAGGATGAAGAATCTCAGGTTGCTCTCAAGAGAGAAATTGTGGAAGCTTGGTGCAACATTCGTAGAAAAGGCAAGGAAAGTTTGGGAAATCCGAATTGTGTCACTTCGGAACCTTACCTCCAGTGGGTTAAAAATAGAGCTATTACTTTGAAGATGCCTTATAAGCATCTGGAGCCTTTATCTCTAACTGATAAGAAGCCTATTATTTACTTTATGGAAGACACAGAGAAGCTTCAGATCGCTTTGGCCGAGATGCAACAAGAGAGAGATTCTTGGAAGAACAAGTATCAGATTATTGAGTTAGAGAATGCAAGACTTCAAGAGCACTTCAAGAAGAAGAATGAAGAGGAAGTTGCCAACAAGAAGAGAAAGGCGCAAGAGGATTTATTTTCCTCTCGCATTCAGCCAGTTTTCGATATTCCGAAGAGTTCAGAATCTCCTTGGAAGTTGATCGTCGATAAGTTACTGATTGAGAAGACTCAGATGCAGGCCCACATCAAGAAGCTGGAAGATAGAGCTGGGACTTCTTCTCATAGGATTTTCTAGGGATCTAGTTTGCTTTATTCTCTATTGTTTTAGGATTCTTGAATTTGTGCTTCTGAGATGTAATCTTTTCCATCATTAATGAATGAGATTTTGGTATTTCAGATAACAATGTTTGCAATATGCCTTATATTTCCTTGAAACTTTACATTTGCATCTTGAACATCAAGCATCATCTCTTGCATTGTTTCTTGCTTTTTCCAGGTGTCTTATGTTTCCCTTTGGTCTTCATTCAACCAAGCTGTCACACCAGTATAATACTCGAGCTAATTTGAAGAAGAAGATGGATCAATTACAACAAGAGAACCGTGAGCTTCGTGAAGAAGTATCAACTCTGAAGGATGGTTTGGAAAGACTCACTGCTATGATGGAAGCTCTGGTGGCTGCTCAGAATCAGCCACCACCTCCTCCTCCTCCGCTTTCAACTCATGTACAAAGGACAGTCATTTCTGAGATTGTCTCTACGCCCATCTCTGTGGCGCCTGCTAGTGTTCCTTAATACTCCATGCCTCCTGGCTTCCTCTGGGGCATGCCTCAAAAATTTGTTCCTGAAGGTTATCAACCACCACCACCACCTCCTGAAGTTCCTGTTGTTCCTATTGTTCAACCTGTGATGACTGTGCCACTGCCTGTGGTTCACACTGTTCCTTTTGGTGAAGAGAAAATCTTCCATACTGCTCCAAGTGAGAATGCCAGTGTTTATGATAGAATGGAAGAGATTCAAGACCAGTTTGATGAAATACAGAAAGAGATCAAAGATCTGAGAGGAAAAGAGCTGTTTGAAAAGAATGCTCATGAGTTATGCTTGGTTCCAAATGTGAAGATCCCGCATAAGTTCAAGGCCCCTGACTTTGAAAAGTATAAGGGTAATTCTTGTCTGTTGAGTCACTTGACTATGTATGCTCGTAAGATGTCGGCTCAGAAGGATAATGATCAACTTCTCATTCGCTACTTCCAAGATAGTTTGTCTAGTGCTGCTTTGAAATGGTATATGGGACTTGACAGTACGCGAGTTCGCACTTTCAAAGATTTGGGTGAGGCGTTTGTGAAGCACTATAAGTATAATGTGGATATGGCTCCTGACCGTGACCAGCTTCGAGCGATGGCTCAGAAAGATAAGGAGACATTCAAAGAATATGCGCAGAGGTGGCGCGAGATTGCTGCTCAGATCAACCCTCCTTTGGAAAAGAAGGAGATGACCAAGATTTTTCTGAAAACTCTGTGTCCTTTCTATTATAAGCGTATGATTGCTAGTGCCCCGAGTGATTTCACTGAGATGGTTAATATGGGGATGAGATTGGAAGAGGGTGTCCGTGAGGGACGTTTGTCGAAAGATGGTAGTTCTGCTGGTAATTCAAAGAAATATAGGGGAGGATTTGCCAAAAATAAAGAAGGAGAAACTAATGCCGTTTCTCGAGAAAGGTATAGAAGACCTCATGATAGGAACAATCAGTATCAGCAACATGTTGCATCTGTCACTCATGTTATCAGTTCAGCTCTTGTTGCTCAGACAACTCCTGTTCAGCAACAACGTTTTAATCAGCCAAATAATCAACGGGGCCGTTTTCAAAAAGATTTTGATCCGATTCTGATGACATACACGGAATTGCTTCCTTGTTTAATTAAGAAGAATATTGTTCAGACCCCTCCACCACTTGCTGTTCCAAAAGATTCACCATGGTGGTATAAGCCTGAAGCTCATTGTGCTTTCCATCAGGAAGGAGCTGGACATGACACTGAGAACTGTTATCCATTGAAGATGGAAGTGCAAAGGTTGGCTAGAAGTGGTGTTTTGTCTTTAGAAGATTTCAACCCTAATGTCCAATCCAATTCGCTGCCTAATCATGGCAAGGCGTCTGTCAATATGGTTCAAGATTTCCCTAGTGGGGATCTTTCTACAGCTGCAATTCTTGAAGATGACTCTGTAGGCTACATCCCGTTTGGTTCTGAAGATGATGTCATTCCTGCTGAAGACTGAGAGCCTTATTTGGAAGACCCCGGGTATATGTCCCCAGAGGATGCATATGTGCCTTTTTATTCCCCTCGGAAGAAGTTTAAGGAACCTGAATATGAAGTTAGTGCCATCATTGGAGATGATGAACAGGAAGAACTTCCCAATTTTGTGACCCATGGACAAGTATGCCAGAATTGGATAGCTGTTGATGTTCCCACTATTGTTCATATTTCAAAGTAATTTGTTTTTGTTTCTTTCAAAAATCCTTTCACTCTGCCCAAGGTGAAAGTGAGTTTGTGAGGGTTTTGTTTCAAATTTTATCATCATCAATAAAATGTTATTTTGTTTATCCCTATTATGTTTTCCCTTTTTGCTTTATTTCTGAAAAATGGTAACATAAAAAACCAAAAATATATAATAATGTGATAATCACTTTTATCTGCATGATACTTGCACTTTTTGTTCATATTCTAAAATCAAATATAAATTATTGTGCAGATTGATTGTTAAACCCATTGAAAACAATGACCCTATGCCCCCTCCCAACTTTGAGTTCCCTGTGTTTGGAGCTGAAGAAGAGGGTATTGAGGAGATTTCGGATGAAATTTCTCGGTTGCTTGAGCACGAGGAAAAAGCCATTCAGCCTCATGAAGAGCCGTTGGAATTGGTTAATTTGGGTTCAGATGATGATGTAAAAGAAGTCAAGATTGGGGCACTACTTCAGTCAGATGTTAAGAAGAGGATTGTGGAGCTTCTTAGAGAACATGTTGACGTGTTTGCTTGGTCCTATCAAGACATGCTTGGTCTTGATACTGATATTGTGGAGCATAGATTGCCGCTGAAGCCAGAATGTCTGTAAAAATGAAAAAAAAAAGAAAAAAAGAATAAATGAATAAAAAGAAGAAGAAGAAGAAGAAAAAAAAGAAGAATAAAAAAAAAGAAGAAAAAATGATGATGAGTCATTCTGGTGGGCTGTTGAAGCTGCTAATAAGAACATTAAGAAGATTGTTCAGAAGATGGTTGTTACTTACAAGGATTGGCATGAGATGCTCCCTTTTGCTTTACACGGGTATCGTACATCCGTCCGCACTTCAACAGGGGCAACCCCTTTCTCTCTTGTGTATGGTATGGAAGCAGTGCTCCCGGTGGAAGTTGAAATCCCTTCTATGAGAGTTTTGATGGAAGCTGAATTGTCTGAGACTGAATGGTGTCAAAGCAGATATGATCAATTGAATTTGATGGAAGAGAAAAGAATGACAGCCTTGTGTCATGGCCAATTGTATCAACAGAGAATGAAGAAAGCTTTTGATAAGAAGGTTCGACCTCGTGTGTTCAGAGAAGGCGACCTCGTGCTCAAAAGGATCTCGACTTCTACCAATGATTCAGGGGCAAGTGGACTCCTAATTATGAAGGCCCATATGTTGTTAAGAGAGCCTTCTCTGGCGGTGCATTACTTCTTACAACTATGGATGGTGAAGAGTTCACTCGTCCTGTGAATGCCGATGCAGTCAAGAAATACTTCGCCTAAAAACTAAAAGAACAACTCGCTAAGTTGAAAACCCGAAAGGGCGGTTTAGGCAAAAATGAGCGTCTCGGTGGGCTGAAAACCCGAAAGGGCAGTCTAGGCAAAAATTAGAGACAAAAACAGAAATAATCATCCTGGTAGATTGAAAACCCGAAAGGGCAATCTAGGCAAAAGTTAGGGATTCTGGCAAGTAACTGCATCTGGATGGTCTTGATCATTTGAAAGCAACATTGTCTATCAAGGATATTGCTTCAATCATCCTCAACTGAAGTTTTGAGCACAAGGGAATTCAAAGTTGTTAGGGAGAATAGTGGTCATTGTATTTCAATGTAGCCCTTTCCAGGTATTTACCATTTTTCAAACTTTGTAATGATCCATGGAGTTACGCCATTTACGGACTTCTATTCTATTAATAAAATTTGGGCCTTTGTCCCTTTGTTTGCAATTCTTATTTTGTTTCTGTTTGAAAATTTTCATTTATTTTTTATGATGATTTTTGAAACAAAATGTGAATAATTGATTTAAATTTTTGAAAATTATAAAATCATTTTTCTTTTATTTATGAATATAAAAAAAGAATATCAACGGTTATTCCAAGAATGGTAGGATCATTGTTTTCCTTAGCAGGGTTCGTTCTCGCTCCTTTGGCAGAATTTATTGACAGCTCCCCAGTAGAGTTTGTCGATATTTCCCCAGTAGAGTTTGTTGATATTTCCTCAGCAGAGTTTTTTCTATGAATGTGATTAGTTGATGACAAGGTGATAGGTTTGTTGTGATGTGTTGAATTCCTAAGGTCCAATGATGTTCGGTTCTCCCCAGCTAGGTCTTGATCTGAATCCTCTCCGGCTAATTATATTATGGTCAGGCAGTTGAGTAGTTTGGAGGTACACTTCTCCTTAATGGTGGTCCCCACGCAGAGATTCATTTTTGCTGTCCCCAGCTGAAATCATGTGAGGAATCTTCACTCAGAGTTTTACCCTCTAGAGTTGTTTCTGTTGCTTTGGATGTCCCCAAACAGAGAGCCATGTTTTTTTTCCTTTAAGAAACATGGACTTGGTGGTTGTTTACTAGATTCTTATTTGTGGTTGTATTTCTCGCCAGAATGATTTATCCTTGCTGATTCCCCAGCGGAGACAGAGCATTATTGTTTCGTTTGTTCTCCAATCATAAAGCAGTGAGGTTAATTTCTCATTTCCCCCGGCAGGTCTGAGATGTACTTCTCTCCGGATTGTTTTTCCAGAGGTTTATCCTCCTAGTGAAGATTGTGCATCTCTAATGCGGCTATTCCCCAGTGAAGCCGCTGATTGATATATTAGCCACCTGTTGGGTTTTCTCTCACTCATGATGAGTATTGATCTAAAATCCCCCAGAGTTTGACCTTTTGCTATTTTCCTCAGCAAGTCTAGGATGCTTTGTTCAGAATTGGTTAATCCTCTGAGAGTGTTCTTGTATCTCCAACAGATCTGCCTTGTTTTCCCAGTGGATTTTGCATAAATGTTTATATGTCTACAATCCCCAGCGGATTCATTCATTATTTCTCCGCAGCAGATCTCTTCATCCTTTTGAAATGAAAGTTCTTATAAATTTTTATGATCCCCAGGAAGATTCAGAAAGATTTAGGTTGTTATGATTCCCCGACAGCTTTCCTGCCATCCTCAAAGTAGAGTTTATGTTGTTATCCTCTTTGTGGATCATCTATGTTAGAAGATTGATATTTGGGCTTTTCCCCAAGGAGTATCTTCCCCTCCAGCAAGATTTGGGCCTTGTAGTAGGATTTATTTTCCTTTGATGGCTTTTGTTTATCTCTTGCAGGTTTTCTTCAGCTAAATCCCAAGCAGAGTTGCTGATATATCTCCATCTTGTTGAGATTAGCCGAGTATTCAGTGGTGTTGTGATGTTTATTCCACCCTCTGTTTATCCTTTATGTCTGTTTTGTCAGCATATTCATATTCATAAGCATTGCATGCGCATTCATTTGTTATGCATATCATGTTGTTGTTGCATTTTTGCATCTTGCATTTGTGTTGGTGCTTCTTTGCTCTCTGGTGTTGTTATCCCCGTAGAGCGTGTGTATCCTCTCTCCATTTAGAGTGTCGACCCGTAAGCAGAGAAATGTCTATCCTTGGTAATTCCCCACTGAGTTTATTCCTCGTGGAAGATTATTGATTCAGTTTCCTCTCCAGTTCATTATCTAGATGGAATTAGTCCCCAGTTGAGATATTTCCTCCTCAGGATGAGTCTTGTTTGACCGTTTCTTTCCAGCTTGTTCCTAGATTGAACTTTGGTCCTCTGCAATATTTTTTTGGATCTCTAGGCTGTGAAACCTAGATTGAGAGTGCATTTATTTTGCACCTTTGAGGATTCTGCACCCTTCAGCTGAAATCTACGTATGATTCCTCTTTTGGAAGGTTCAATACTGTTTCGTGGAATTCCTTTATTTGAGAAGCCTGAGGCGATACAGTTACTACCTTTTGTGACTCCAATGAATGGTAAGTCTCTTCGGTTAGACGGGACAGTTTGTTGTTGAGATTTTATGACTCCAATGAATGGTAAGTCTCCTCGGTTGGATGGGACAGTTCGTTGTTGAGATTTGGTGACTCCGATGAATGATAAGTCTCTTCGGTTTGACGGGACAGTTCGTTGTTGAGATTTATGACTCCGATGAATGGTAAGTCTCTTCGGTTTGACGGGACAGTTCGTTGTTGAGGATTTTTGTGACTCCGATGAATGGTAAGTCTCTTCGGTTTGACGGGATAGTTCGTTGTTGATATTTGTGACTCCAATGAATGGTAAGTCTCTTCGGTTTGACGGGACAGTTCGTTGTTGAGATTTGTGACTCCAATGAATGGTAAGTCTCTTCAGTTTGACGGGTCAGTTCATTGTTGAGGATTTCTGTGACTCCGATGAATGGTAGGTCTCTTTGGTTTGACGGGACAGTTCGTTGTTGAGGATTTTTTGTGACTTCGATGAATGGTAAGTCTCTTCGGTTTGACGAGACAGTTCATTGAGATTTTGTGACTCTGATGAATGGTTAGTCTCTTCGGTATGCTAGAGACAGTTCATTGTTGAGGTATTATTTTTTCCAGTTGGGCCTTGCTGTGCTAAGTCTTCCCTGTTGGGTTATATCCTTGTTATGTTGAGGTTTATTTCCTCATACACTTATCCCCGGTTTGTCTCCTCCCATTGTTGGGATGTGCTTTCCCCTGCGGAGTCTTTTCTCTTTTCTTTTGTTCTTCGGCTTTTGGTTATCTCCTGTGGCGTATTCTCCCCACAATGGTCTTGTGTTTTCATATCATTTTGTGGTCTCTTAGGGCCAAAAATTGGGTTGTTGTTATATTTAAGTCTCTTCTATCTCGTCGACACGAAGATGCCTATCTTCGTGTCTCCGGATAGAAGAAACTTAAATAGGGGCAGCTGTAATACCCTAATTTTTACCCCTAAGATCCCACATGTCATTTGCATTTTTGCAGACCACAAACAAGATCACATATTGGTTCCCTCTTTGATAGGATTGTACCTTGCAGGGATCTTTGAGCTTGTGTGCGTTTGATTTGTTTAATTTGTTTATATTTTACTAAGCATTAATCAAAATCCAAAAATATTTTGTTTTCTATCACTAACATTTTTAGGGGAAGAACAGATTAAAAATACCAAAATAACAGTCCCACGGCTCAAAAATTATCTGATCAAGAGTTTCCAAGATTTAATTGATTATCATTCAAGAGACTCCAAGGTTCATGTGTTTATTTCCATGCCTTCTTTGACAAGCAGGAAAATCGAGCCAGAGCCAAGACAGCAATTCAAAAAGCCATTTTTCCCATTTTTCACTGTGTTAATCGATTAACCTAATTGCACTGTGAAGTGGTTAATCGATTAACACGTGCAATTTTTGAAAAAATGTGCCAAATTCAAATTTCATCAATTGGCACCAATTTTGATCACATGTGGAATATTCTAGACCACCTCATTTTAATTCCCTACATCACTTTGATCATTCCCCACCATGTACGATCACTAATCACCACTCATTTGTGATTTCCCTCCAAATTTGAATTCCAATCCTAAATTTGATCTTCCAAGCCTAATTCCAAACCACCAAATTCCCAAGCCTAAACTCTATAAATAGAGCCTTCATTTCATTCATTTTTCCTGATTTTGATAGCCAACAAATCCCTTGAAATTTATATCCCCAACTACCAAAAATCACCAAAAGCTCAATTTCTTCTTTCATATGTTAGTAAGAATTCACATTTGATTCTTACTAATTTAGAGCTAAACCTTCATCATTTCTTGTTTTTGTTCATAGATCAAGGTTTTGGAGTTTAGATCTTGCTGCAATTTGGAAGAATTTTCTGATTTGGATTGGTAATTCACTTTTCACCATTGTTGAAGCTTCATTTTCATCTTCCATAATGTAGATCCTTTGTTGATCTTGCTTGCTTGATCTTTGGATCTTGCAATTTGTGTTGATTGCTGGTTTTTACTGCTGTTTTACTCCAAAATTCGTGCACAATTAAATCCTTGATCCTAAGATGTTTGAAGAAATGAGTGATCAAGGATTTGACATTTTTCAAATTGATTTTCGGCTGTTTTCACAGTGTTAATCGATTAACCAAAACATGTACATTTAGGTTAATCGATTAACAGCTTGTTTTTGCGCAAAAATTTGAAAGTTTGCACTGGTTAATTGATTAACATAATTACACTGTGAGTTGGTTAATCAATTAACCAGCAACCAGAATGTGAAAATTGCTTGTTTTTGGGGCTGTTTTGGTTCTTTTTCCATTTTCTTCCCCTTTCCTTTGTTCTTAGCCTTAGATCACATAATTGTGTGGTTTAATTTGGCTTTCTCTTCATCTAATTCTCTTTTCTTTTGATCGATGAAAGTCTAAGGATCTTGGAATTCTTTTGTTGAATTTCGATCGAGACGAGATCGTTACCACTTTTCTTTTCGTGCGGTAGTGCTTTCGGATGACGACCTATATGTTGTTTATCTAGCCTACATTAGCACAAAGAGCTATTGACCGACCTCATTGTAGGGTAATTACTCCGTAAATTACTCGGCGATTGCTTAACATAGCGCAATATTTGTCCCGAATCGGAAAATTATCAAGAATGGTTGATTATTTGTCTTATGGTTCAAAACTCATGAAACTTGTTGTTTGGAGGCTTTGGTCTTATCAATCCTCTAATGAGTTTCATCAGTCTTGACCTAAGTGCAATTATTCAATTGTTATTGATCACTAACACTAACAATTAACCACTAACTTACTAACAATTTTATTATATTAATTTTGTTTATGTTTCCTTCTTGCTCCCTATCTCTTTTATATTTTTTATGCTTCATTATTATCATTCCATATCATGTTTATGTTACCGCAATTTTTCCTTTGTCCGTTAGACATATGTTTATGTTTCCGCAATTTTTCCTTTGTCCGTTGGACACATCTTTATGCTTATGCCATTTTTCTTTTGTCCATTTGGACTTAAAACATTAATAAAGGCTTAAACCATAAAAAAAACTTAATTCTCGTCATCTTGGACTATTGGTTACTATCCTATGCTTTGGAGGAATCCCTTTATGGACCTCTTTTGAAGTAATATTGGACTTATGGACTTAGGATTAGGACTTCTTATCCCTTTGCTTGGAGTTTTGATTGAAGACTTGCCTTTGTGTGGCCAATTTGCTTAAGGATGGAATCCTTTTAATTTTGCTTTGAAGTGGCTCCATTTTGGTTAGAGCATTCTTTTCCCTAGCTTTTTCTTTATGCACTAGATAGTCACTTCTTCTCCTCCCCATTCTTAAATTTTCAAAATCCTCTCTCTCTTTTTCAAAACCTTCTTGTTTAAAACTTAAAACCACTTTCATAATAAAACTTTGACTTTGGTCAAGTGATCTTTTAAAACTATCCTTTCTTAAATAAATGTCAATAAATGTTAATCATACTTTGACCATTTCATGAAAACACAAAAAATATGAAAACTCACTCAAATCTTTTGTGCTTTTATGCACCTTTTTTTTCTTTTAAACTTTTTCATAAGTCTAGACATGATTCATTTATTTAAGCGGAATTTTTCTCTTAGAAATGACGACTTGTCTTTACATTTAAAATCAACCATAACCAATAATTTTTATTCTTTGTACCACGAACTACGGGGTTTTGATCCTACATTGCACATCGTGGGTACGTAGGCATGAGGCGATAAGTCTCACCAAACACCAAAATCATAAAAAATATTTCTCCTCTCACGTCCTCAATCTCTTTACAAACAAACCATTTTCAGACCAAAAAGCGGTAGATATTTCAAAGGGTCCCTATAGAGTACTATGGACGATTTGGGTGCTAACACCTTCCCATTGCGTAACCAACCCCCCTTACCCAGTCTCTGTTTGTTCTTGTTTTTTTAGAACTCTTTAGGTTTTGTTCGCTCTTTTTCCTTCCCCTTTGTGGATAAAAATAAAAGTGCAGTGGCAACTCTTGTTTATTTTGGAGTTAAGTTAATCAATAGCTTACACTCACAAATTTCCCCGCTACACTCCCCGACCCATTCGGCGGCCGGACGCACGAGCTCCTCCCCAGGGATCTGAGCGGGTCCATCCACGTCGAGTTCAGTGTCTATCTGGAGAATCCCCGGAACCCTCATATCCATTTTTTACCTGAAAAGCAGAGGAAATAGGTGAATTCGTTGGCCGCGACCAAATCCACCCTTCCATTGCCAATCAAGTGAAAGGGCAGTGAGAGCAAAGAAAATGTTCGAGGACACGGCGAACTGCCTGAGGCCGTTACCCCCTCCCTTCTTCGGGTCTCCAACCCTCCCAACTCGTTTCCCCGTGACATTCATCAAATGTCCTAGGGGTATTCATCGAGTCCTCGGGGTATTCATCGGGTCCTCGGGATATTCATCCCAAGCCTCTGCCAATCCTACCGGAACCCTAGGAACGTCCCTCCATTCCGGCCGGAACTCAAGGGATTAATCAGTTCACCGGAAAACCACAAACAGAAAGTAAAACGAAAAAGAAAGGGACCAGAAGCTTACTTGGAACGGTGGTGGAAACTTGACCGGACAAGAAGATACGGCGATGTACGACGGTGAACGACGGCAGAGCAACGACGGAGATAGAAAGAAGAGGAGAGCGAAAAAGGTGGGAACGTGCAACTGACACGAACTCAGCCCCTTTTATAGGCTCCTCACGAGACTCGAGGATTTCCTAGGAAATCGATTACGCTACCCTAGCGTAGCCGCCCTAGGCAATGATGAGGGGTGACATGTGGCACACGCTTCCCCAAACATGTTTTTTCATTCCCCAACGCCTTTTTGTTCACCTCGGTTCAGACTTCTAGTATCATCGCGACATCGCCCATCTGCGGCCAGTCTAGCGCGAGGAGATCTATTTGTTTCTGCCCGGTTTACCAACTGTTCCTCGTTTAGAGTCCCTTCCCCGGTTGGACACGTCCTCGACATAGCGCTGACCCTAAAGTCATTACCCTGATACCTCAGAGAAATGACTTGGGGGGCTCCTGTTCTGGACTGGGCCGGGGTCTGCCCCTCAATCGAGCAGGCCCAACCCATACATCCTAGGATGGCCCAACAAAGGCCTCTTAGCACGACCTATGTCGGGCATATGCCCTTCTCAACATTGTCAGACACACGTACGGTATAAAGCATCGGGCAGGGCGCTAAGCCTCCCCGGGCTCGCTCCTCCCCGACACTCAGGTTCTCCTCCCCCGAGGAGCCTTCTCGTCCTGCACATAAGTCCTTCCCCGCGATGACATGTCTCTCCCTGACACGCAAGACTTCTCCCCGCGAGGACACGTTCTTATGTAAACACCCACTCCCAACGGAATCGGTCTGCATAATTCTGGAGATCTAGGAACTGTTACCCCAGGGCGAAGACCTCGTGTTGGTCTTCACTACGCCACGTAAGCTCTGGAAGTTACTTGGATTGGGCCTGGCAATCCAGCCCAGTGCTAGTGACCGTTGACCCCACGCTGGGGGCTCTCTATAAATACCCTCTCACTTGAGAGGGTCAGGTTACACACTCTTTTACTCTCTAACCTTGTACTTGCTTTTACTTGACCTTTGCATTACTTGAGCGTCGGAGTACCTTGCAGGTACACCCCCCAGCCGTCTTTCAACCTCACCAGATCTGAAGTCCACAAGACGTTGCTGGCCACCAAATATTGTCTGATCCTGGTACGATCACATACTTACTAAACTTAAGTTATGCATGAAACATGACTGAAATTGACTACGCTTATGGTATAAAAACAAGCAAACTACTACTATTATAGTGCTCTTATACCTAATTTCCCCACTTCAAAAGAAATATTATTTCATTAGCTTTCTAATATAATTGACGACACCTCAAACAGACTTGCGAAACTCAAGTTATGTATGAAACAAGACGATTGATCCCCTCCTATGTCTACTTGTGATTTTCTGCATTTTTCTCCCTATTTGACATTTTTTAAACTCACTTATTTCGCCTATTTGAGTTTTAGTCTCCCCAAAGATACACAGATCAATCATAGACAGATGAATATATATATCACTATCTATTTAGGCTTAAATAGTCTACTGGTCCCTGTAAGTTAGTAAGTTTTTTATTTTGGTCCCTGTAATCTTTTTTTTGGGTCTGAGTCCATATATCTCACTTTTCCTATGGATTATAACTTTAGGCACTAAAACCAACACAAAAGCGAGATATAGGTGAAATTCAGGTAGCATATCTCAGATGTTCTGAGAGATGTCAAGACACTTGATCTCTGCTTCAAACACATTGACAATAAGGAACATAATACAAATTACAGAAAATAAACAAACATACAATGATTGTTAACCCAGTCCTATGAACAATAACACCTGTGTCTGAGGTCTACCAAGCCTGGAATGAAATCCACTAGATAGTATCAATTCTCGCCGATTTACACCTTATCACTTAATCACTACCTGTGCTTAATTTCTACCTAAGACACTTCCTAGGTATGAGACCCTTCTTAATTCTCTTTCAATCACAACAGTGACAAATTATAACTCAATGTAAACAGTCCAGCTCTAGTATCAATACGACACAAGAGAGGATCACAAAACACAAACCCTAAACGCACTAGGCAACAACATATTTTCCACACTTTTCCTAGGTTAAATCCACACTATTTATAACCATAAACAAGACTGGATATGGGCCTAAAAAACGCAGCAATTATGTTCCACAGAATCTGCAACAAATTCTCCACTAGAATAGTTTTCTTCAATCCTAAGTTTCCTAAAGTGTCTCCACATTTAGAAACAACTTCTTCAAATTCTAATCAGAATCTCTGATTCCTCAATCTTGGACGCCACCTAGGAAAAACAAATAATCCAAGAATACTCTGAAATCTGGAAATAAAAATAGCATAATTAAAACTGAAAAGTAACATACAAAGATGTCGAATCATCATGATAGGACATCTTGTCCAACATCTTGATCTTCAGTTAGTTCTTCATGTTAGGACATCTTGTCCAACATCTTGCTGTTAAGTTAGTTTTACCAAAATTGATGCCAACCTCAAAGGCGAGGACTCATCAATCTCCCCCTTTAGCAGATTTTGGCTAAAACTAACTAAATAACCCTTGCAGGTAGAAAAAAAATGTCTGAGGCCAAAAGTCAGAACATCAAAGCACCAACAGCAAAAAAACTAAAGCCTCCCCTTTAATCAGTTCCTTCTTCTACAAGCAATAGATTATACCACTCCCCTTCAATGGCAGCAACAGGCAGTGGTTAGCAGTGGTTTGTAAAGTTAGTGTTACTTCCCCTTTTTAGCCATAATATGACAAAGGTAATTAAACTAACTAAATAACTATGTAATAACATAAAGGATTAAAGTACATAACAACCACATAAAGTGCCAAAAATTATCCTGGGCATTAAGCCCTTACATAACCAACAAAAATTAAGACTACATTCAAAAGTCATCTTCAGTTTCCTCATCATTCTCTTCCTTTTCACCAAGATCATCATCAGCCTCATCTTCAGCATCATCATCAGCTTCAACCTCATCTTTTCCAGCTGCATCCTTTTCAGCACCATTAGTATCAGCTTAAGTGACCTTGTCTTGCTCAGCTGTTAAGGCCTGTATTAACTGTTTAAGTTTAGCATTTCTAGTTGTACTGGATGTGATGATGGCATCAAGGTCCATGCAGGTCTCCTTCAGTTATGCAATGGTATCTTCCTTTGAAGTTTTAGGCGCAGATGTTGGTACAGATGTCGAAACAATATCGGGGACATGATTCCCAACAAAAAACTTATAGTGTAATATCAAAGGAGAATCCCTTTTCATTGCATGATCTACAGGTACCAAAATACCAGGATTCTGATCCAAAATTATACCACAAATAAGTGAAGGAAAACATATAAGTAGTTTAACACTAGTTGATGAACCTTTCTTCTGAACTTGATCAAAGTTATAAGTCCCAAAATTGAACATTCTTCCTTTACCAACAATGTTTATGAATTTTCCTAGTCCAGTAGATATGGTTGAAGTATGGTTGGTAGGCACCAAGTTGATAGTACTAATTCTATGTAGAAATACATACTTCACACTGAGCTTCCCAGCTAACAGCTTCCCTTTGCTTGGCCAATGCTTCACAATATTACAAGTGATCTCCTGACACACCTGATCATCAGTATCTTCACACTCAAGTTGAGGTTCTATTGATCTTCCCATAAACTTATTGATCACAGTGGAGGAAAATCTCACAACATTTCCTCTGACATACATTTTCTTGTAGTCTTCGCTGGTTGCATCATCATAGCCTTCAGTAATGTTCACTACAAAATCCTTAACCAGCTTCTCATAGTAGGACCCAAGGTTAGTGATTGTCTTTATCAGACCTGCAACTTCAATCAGCTTCAACACATCTTTGTATTCTAGGGAATTCTTCCCTAGTTCTCTTTCCAAAGATACTATTCTTTTGTACACATATGGCCACCTCTCCACGTTTTTAGGAGCATGGATGGAGACATTGTCCAAGGGAGCTTTAGGACGAGCAGCATCCCTCTTCTTAGAAGCTGACTTCTTTACATGCATGATGTCCTAGACGTATTTTGCAACATCATAGTCTGACTCAGTATCAGACTCATCCTTTCTCTTTTTAGACACAATAACAACCTTTCTCCAAGATTTATTTGGTCCTACCACAGATTTCTTAGATATCTTGGTAGACGTGTTTTCATCAGCCACACCCTTACCTATTCTGCTCTTCAGTCTCTTGGCCACACTAGGTTGGAGGCTCTTGGCAATGATTTCATCATCAGAAGGCAAGTCATCAACATTGATAACCTGATCAGCAGCCTTTTCAACAGTACCCTGAGAATCTTCTACATGTGCAGATTCCCTTCAGACCTTTCATGATCATCCTCTTCAATATTATACTCATCAACATTATCCTCAGTCACTACCTCTTGTTTAGCAACAGGGGCAGAGGTAGTAGGAAGAATCTGAGCTAGGGGTCTAGTAATTCCAGCAACATTCAGCCTACCCTCTAGATTTAAGACCTTACCCACTGTTGTTCCGATCCTCTTATCTGTATTAAAATTTTCTTTTTATGTCCTAGGGTTAGAAAAAGCACCAGAGGTATTTGAAGGATTACCTGTAGGAATGTTCTTAAATCTTTTTATAGGAAGTTTATTAGACTTGTAATGCACCACACCCAAGGGGCAACATCAATGGTATCTTCAGCAGACAGCTTCCCAAACCTACCCCTAGCCGCTGAAGAGGAAACGTTCTCCTTCTTGGTTATTCCTCTAGAAGACTGTTGTTGAGGCATTTTGGAAAACTTGAGAAGAGGTTTGGGTTTTCTCTGAGGAAGAAGATGAAGTAGTTTGTGAGGAATGGTGCAGTATGATGTAAATTGTGTAAGAGCGGTTTAGGTAAATTTGAAATGATTGATTTTGAAACAATATTTTTATTTGTTGGGAACATACATACACTTGAATAGTATTCCCACAAATTAATTTCTTTAAACCCTCAACAAACCCTAAATTTCCCCTTAACATCTTGACCTAATTTTTGATACCATCAGTGATCCTTAAGTTGTCACATGATAATTTCACGACATCTTATGCGACGTTATGCTCAATCAGCATCTGTCTCATCCCTATGAACTGAGAGCAACTCTCCCCTGTTGCTATGCATTCAACTTATGTGGTTGAGTCAACAGTGTCAGCATAAGGACACCTCTTTCCTTCATGATCATTAACCATTGAATCCCTATGAAGAAGTTTCAGAATCCTTGAGGTAGTCAGATGTTGCAGCTTCTTTTGTGACATCTTGGTTAACTTCCCAATCTGTCATTCACCACTGATTCCTCCACCATCAATATTCAGATTTGAGGTAAGTTTCTAAAGCTTCACATCATCTTTATGTGAACATTATGTCTCTAAAGAAATCCACACATAACAATTATTTTTCAATCTGGCACCCTTCATGATAACTTTAGCATTATCATTCATAACCAGACACTCAGATTTGGTAAAGTTAACCTTGAGACCTTGGTCACAAAGTTGACTAATACTTATCAAATTTGCAGTCAATCCCTTGACAAGCAACATATTATCAAGTCTAGGCTTCCCAGCACAATCCAACTTCCCAAAACCTTTAATTTTCCCTTTGGATCCATCTCCAAAGGTGACATAGTTGGAGGCATGTGATTATATATCCACCAATAAATTCTTGACACCAGTCATGTGTCTCAAACAACCACTATCAAAGTACCACCTCACTCCAGCAGAGGCCATTAGAGAAGAATGAGCTATTTGGGCCACAGACTCATTCTTGGGAATCCACTTCTTTATTGCTTTACTAGCTTGCATCTTTCTGGATTGTGAACCAGACTTGGGATAACCATGTAACTTGTAGCAGTAAGGCTTAATATGACCATACTTACCACAATGATGACATTTCTAGTTTTGCTTTTTTTTTCCTGAAGGATTTTTCTGATGTCTTTGTTGTTGTTGAGACATCCCTTTTGACATCTTCTGATTCTGTCTTCATTTAGGCTGAGCAGAACTCAATGCTGGTGTAGCGAGCGATTTTGGACGTGGTTCTTAGGCATTGTCGCTCTTTTGGGGTTACTACAGGTCGATTCATTTTTTATCCTATTGAAGCTGATGAAGGAAGGGAAATAGATGTCTCCAATTAACCCTGCTTGCATACTGAGTTTAAACAGCGGTCTGTTAAGTTACGGATGCTATATGGTAATGGGGCCTTTTTCTTCTTAATTTGGTTATAATGACAGGACGGTTCGAGGGTAGGATGTTAGGATACTGCGCCAGATTGGGTAAAGGTAGGGGATTTTGAGTTTTTTGATTAGTGTGCTCGCTAAGATTTTTCTTTCAATCTTATGCCTGTGTATTCCCATTTTCCGAAACAGGGAAATCAGAGCGATCGTAGTTCCTCCTATTCTATGGGAGGAAATGGTGTTCTGGTGTCTTGTTCAAAGCCCAAGACGTGAACCTAAAGGGTTTGTATCTTGTTCAAAGCCCAAGATGTGAAGCTGAAGGGTCTATTTGTATCTTGTTTAAAGCCCAAGATGTGAAACTAAAAAGGTGTTGGCTTCAGAGAGAATTTGTCATCTCTAAAGAGGGGTCTGCCTATCACAACTGTTGGGTGACTAATTATAAAGGAGGATTACTTTAAACCGGGATATGTGAATCCGGCAATGCCATAATTTCCTTTATAGGGGATTTCCAACCTGAAGGAGAAGACTTTAACTTAGTGTAGAGCAATGCCATCTTTCCTTAGGAATTTTTCATGCTAAAAGAGGGACAGTGGTGTGGATGTAAATAATCCAGAGGCTTGTCGCTTACAGTAGTTAGATGAAGGGAAAGGAGTTGTTGATGTTTGTATACTGTGAACGAGGCACAACTTTGATGCTAAGAGGTTGATTGGATCAACCGGGATTTCCTTATACAAAGCCTAAGAAGAGGCTATTGGCCCAACAAGAGGGTGTTTTTGTATGTCTCGTACGAAGCCCGAGAGAGAGGCTAAAAGGGTTGACTCAACTAGAGAGTGCTTTTGTATGTGTCTTGTATGAAGCCCAAGACGGAAGCTAATAGTTGTTTGACTCAATAAGAGAGTCTTTTTGTATCTCGTACAAAGCCCGAGATGGAGGCTAAAGATTGTTTGACTCAACAAGAGAGTGCTTTGGTATCTCGTATAAAGCCTGAGATAGAGGCTGTTTGACTCAACAAGAGAGTCTTTTGGTGTCTCGTATGAAGCCCGAGACAGAGGCTAAAAGTCATCTACCCACCAAGAGTCTTTTTTGTATCTCGTACAAAGCCCGAGATGGAGGCTAAAGATGTTTGGCTCAATAAGAGCCTTTTGTATCTCGTATAAAGCCCGAGATGGAGGCTAAAAGTAGAATGACTCAACAAGAGAGTTTGAAAAAGTTAGCTCTACTGGAGTGAATAATTTGTACAAAGCCCAAGAGGAGGCTATTGTAACTGTTTCAGTTGAGTGACACGTCCAGTATGTGGGTTCAAAGAGAAAATCAGTTCTTATATGAGTAATGCTGTACTCATGGATTTGATCAGAGGATCGGGATTATTTCCTGTTCTTTAAGGAAATGGGAAATCCAAAGGGTATTGAGACTGTCCGAGTCTACAATTTTTATCTTTTGTACTATGCTTTAAGAAATAGTAGTAACATGATCTAGACTCTTTGAAAGACGGTTCTATTAAGATGACTAATTTCTGTTCCTATACCTCTAGGAGGTCGTCGGGACAATTTGTACGAAGCCCAAGAGGAGGCTGGAAACTTTTAAGAAGCCGAGGGATAATTTGTACTAAGCCCAACAGGAGGCTATCTTCCCGGATGAAGAAATCATTATACGAAGCCTAAGAGGAGGCTGTGAAAACTTCTAAGAAGCCGACCGGTCCTTGTACAACGCCCAAGAGGAGGCGGGGATGCTTTTTAAGAAGCCTGTGGGTCCCTAAACCCCGAGAATAGATCAAGCCAGGAAAGTTCGAGAATTTGGAAGAAACTCAAGAGATGCCATTCACGGAGAAAATATCATCTCTGGGGAGTAGAGTCTCTTGACAATTCCTAGGAGGGACAGCCAAAGAGAAGACTGTATCTGGTGCTCCGATGGGGTATCTAGTTTTGTCTATATTTAAGAGTGATCAACTAGGCTTAGTGCTAGACGTAGTTGTCAGGAAAACTCTAAATATCTATACTATTATTACACAGTTGATATGAGTTTATGAAAGAAGACTTACAGTGAAACAACCCCACAATACAATTATATTTATATGAAAGCGGGTAAATACTTACTCGGTTGTAGAGCTTCCATGTTGTTTTGTTAGTTTGTTCAACAAAGAAAACATTGATAACAATATTATATTCAAAATCAAAGGAGAAAGTGCTTTGAAAAGAAAGATTGGGGCTTACAGCTCAAGGAGAAGCCCAGGTTTTCGTCAGTGTTTGCACTGTTGTTTTTGTATAAAAGGGCTTATACAAGTGACTGAGGCCCGAGAAAGGTTTTCTGTACAAAGGGATGGTTCTTACACTCTCTCAAGAGGCCCAAAGAGTTTAAAGAAAAGGAATGGGGCTTATAACACGAGGGTAGGCCCAGATGATTTTACTTTGAAATGGCGATCGTGCTGAGATTTTGAAAACGCATTGGGTCTTATACAATGACTGAGGCCCAAAAATAATTTGGTTTTCAAAGGGGTTGGGTCTTACACTCTAATAGAGGCCCAAAAATTTTGAATCAGTCTTATAGCTAGAGGAGAGGCCCAAGGTTTGTTTTTCAACGGACGATGATCTCGTCGAACTTTTTTGAAATACAACGGGACTTATACAATAAGTGAGGCCCAAAAATAGGTTTGTATTTACAAAGGATTGGGTCTTACACTCTATTAGAGGCCCATGAGTGTTTGAAAATGATTTGTGAGGGTGAAAATCAAAGAAACCCTAATTTGTTTTCTTTTAAAAGTAAATATTTAAAGAAAATCAAATAAAATGATAAAAATACCAAATAGGTTTGAATAAACCACTTGTGATTTTTGTTTAAGGTTTGAAAAATGAAGTTTTAATCACATGAGATATTAAAACTCATTTGGTTTTGATTTTTCAAGATGAATGTTCATTTCAAAATGTTTAAAAACAAATAAAAATGAATTTATTCACAAAAATGAATTTGTTTTGATATTTGTGATTTTTTGCAATAAGAACTAATCAAAAATAATTAAAATTGAGAGAGTTATTAATTTTACAATTAATTGATAAAACATAAAAACATTGGAAAAATGGCAAAAATGTGAAGAAACATAAAATGGCATGGGTGGGGTTTGAACCCACGACCTCAGGGTTATAGGGTGTGCGCCTTACCACTGGGGTGGTGATACATCCATTGTTTGAAGTGAAAACACAAATATATAAGTCATGCCTTGGTTTTAGGCCTGGCCCAAGGCAAGGCAAGGCAAGTTTTGGCTCAGAAACGTGAAGGTCATAACTTTCTCATTTCTTAATGGTTTGAGACAAAATTTATATGCATCTGGCCTAGAATTTCACAAGGAATCCAATGGTGGTGGTATTTTTTTCAGATCATACTCCCTCTTCAAAACCCGATAGTGGTTTTGAAAAAGGCCTATAATTGCATTTTCTATGCTACACTTTGATACAGGCATGAATGACATGATCAATTGGTTCAAACACAACATATATAACATGTATGAGGTGTGCATGATCAGTGGACTTTAAAGCAATGCATATTTTGGAAAGTTCAAGTCATGAGGCTTACCTCTTTTTGAGATTTTTGGAGTTTTTGTGCAATCTGTCAAACCTCTTGTTCCAGAAATGATTTGATGCTTTGGACACACTCAAATGATCCCTTAGAAGCTTTTAGGATGAGTGGAATCAGCTGGTGCCTGCAAAAACACAAACTGGCCCTTTCTTGCAAAAGTGGTTAAAAGTGACCAAAATAGCAACTCTCTCAAATGGTGTTCCAGATGGGGGGAACCATTTGGGACAGTTCAAGGATGATATTTGGAGTGTGTTTGAGGTTTTATCTGGTTTGGAACGTGACTGAATCAAGACATGGCTTGAAAAATGCACAAAATGCCTATTTTGAGGTTTTGAGAGGTGACTTTGTGATTTTAGTGTTACAGGTCACTTGTGAGAGTTTGGATCACCTACATATGATGTTTATGAGGTGTGTGTGTGATTGGTTTGATTGGAAATGCTCTCAAACTCAAAAACTCAGAGTTACCATGCTAAAGAAGGCATTTTTGCCAAAAGAGAGGGATTTTGAGGAAAGTATCTGTTTGATGGCTTTGGTGTACTCAAACTGAGCACAAATGAGCTCTATTTATAGTAGAGCAGGTTTGTTTTAGGATCAATAGTGAATGGCAACTGCAACAGAGGTTTGGCCAATGTTGAGTAATAGAAATCCAAGTCTCCTCTAGCCATTGACTAGAGGTTAGAGCACAGAGCTTTGGTTCCCTAGTTGTTGGAGGAATCTTGACTGAATTCAGTTGCAAATATGTCAGTCCATGCCACCTCTAAGCATCTATTAAATGCTTCAATCCAAAATTGGAGTCTTGTCCCTCTTTTAGGAATTTTTAGGTTTGGCATACTACTTCTTATTCCAAGGACTTTGGAGGCTTGGCTCAGTGATTGTCCCCTTTAGATTTGATCCTCAGAGGTGTCCAAATTGATGACAAGGCTTGGAATTATCTAATTTTGCCAAATCGAGCAAAATTGCAAAATTCTGCCTAGCCTTGGCAGTTTTCAGTAAGGCATGTTGCCAATATCATATCTCATGACTCAAGTTGAATTTGGTGATGTTCTTGGCCATTTTGGAAATCCCTCATATGATACACAACTGTTTGATCATATTTGGTTTTGATACTTGTTGGATCCAAGTGAAAAATGCCCCTACATTTGGAAAAAAGTAAGACTGATTCTGACTTAGTGAAAATTTCACTAAGTGTTGGAAAAAAGTGACATTTTCACTTTTTGTGATTTTGATCATCCCATAACTCAAAATCCATGAGGAATTTGGAGGGGGGGTTAGTTTTTAGCCTTTGTAGAGGGCCATGAGATCTACAAATCAAGCTTTGGATGAGGAAAAATGGCTTTGTGGTTTAGGAGTTATGATCCTTCAAAGTTGGTACCCTTGCCACTTTTCTTGATTTTTCTTGATGAATGATGATTCAAATCATACATTAACATCCTTTTAGGGTTAAAAATCCATTTTTGTGAAAAATCTCAAAAAGTCAAAGTTGACTTTTGTGCACAGTTGACTTTTTATCCAATGAATTCCAAACTGTGCAATCCTTTATGAAATCAAGTCCTTGACCTAAATCAAACTTGATGGACATGTTCCATAGGTGTTAAAGGGTGTATTGAATCATGTCCTAGGGTTTGGGAGCATGTCCTGGTCAAAAGTCAAAGTTACAGTTGACTTTTCCGGCGAAACCCTAATTATGGTTCAGATGAAATTGAGACTTGTTGCCCAAGCTTCTTGGATCAATCCATTGTTGCAAATGGTTCAATGTGGTATGTTAGAGGCTCTCAAATCATTCCTTGAGGTCTTGGTTCATGATTTGTCCCAAAAGTCAACTTAGGGGTGAATTAGGTCAAGAAACCATAATTCATGATTTTTGATGAATGCATCCCCTGAGGTCAAATGGACTTGATGATTGGGTCCATGAGGTTCGATGAAGTGTATTATGTTATGCTTTAAAGCATTGGCTCATGCCCAGAGGAAATTTTCCATCTGGAGGCCCTGGTCGACCAAAACCCTAATTTGGTGACACTTGCGATCTTGAGGCTTGATCCACCTAGAAGGGAGCAGCCTTGTGCTTAATCCTTGAAGTGGGAGTCCTTTTGATCCTTTGTGGATGTTTGAGAGTGTAGACAAGTTGAAGATCATGTCATTCCTTGATTGACTCTTTTTCTAAGAGCTCTGATAGGGCTTGAAACCCTAATTCTGACTGTAGTGGATGCTCACCCATCTTTGGGGAGACTAATGGTCACCCATATTATGATGATGATTTGAAAAATGATAGGGAATCTTAGTGGTCAAAATTTGGGGTATGACAGATGCCCCTATTTAATATTCTTGGAAACGAAGGTGTGCAAGAGGATTAAATATCGGAATAACCGAAATTTTGACGGGTTATGAATGGTAGCTTACGCATTCATCTTATTCTGCCAAGCAATGATGCTCAGAAAAGGCAAAACTTCCCCACGATCCCGGTTTCCTACCAAGGAACTGGTCTCAGTTTCTGTTGTAAACTTCCCCTCGATCTTGGTTTCATAACAAGGAACTGTTCTTAGTTTCTGATATAAACTTCCCCTCGATCGTGGTTTCCTACAAAGGAACTGGTCTTAGTTTCTGATTTAAACTTCCCCTCAATTCTGGTTTCCTACTAAGGAGCTGGTCTTAGTTTCTGATTTAAACTTCCCCTCGATCCTGGTTTCCTACCAAGGAACTGGTCTTAGTTTCTTTTGTCAATAAACTTTATTGACAAGGGATGCTATTCGTAGCGGTTTTCCTCAAACTTCTCGCCGAATTTTCCTGGGGAGATGCCATTTGACGGAAAAGGTTGATGTTAGACTTGCTGGGGAACCCAATCGTCTGAGTTGTAGAGTTGTACAAACTTCTCTATCAGAGACGCCATTTGTCGATTCTACTGGGGAAAGCGAGTCTCTTGAGAGTCTGTTTCCGCTTGGGGTCTTACATCATACTTTTCTCTGGATCTTCCCGGAGAAATGCCATATGATGGGATCCAATTTTGAGGTGCCGATGACCTTTTCATCAGCGGTTTTTTCGTAGAAAAACTGCGAAGCCGAATCTCTGCTTAAGAGGCTTTCTCTGGGGATTTTCCTTAATCCGGGAAAGCAAGGATATCATCTTCAATGGCGAAGAGTGACGTTTGTTGAACATTTTCTGGTCTTTCAGAGGTTCAAGTTATCAAAGTGGTCGAGGACCCAACTTCTATCCAGAAATAAACTGGAGGAGAGATTGTTCATACGCAACACCTCCTGACGAGGAAAGAATCGACGACTCGAGTGAGAGGACTGTTATCACTAGGGGGTAAGACCGACAGGAGTGACAGTGATGCAATATGAATGTAAATCAATAATGCATGATGTATGTGTATGCTGACAAAACTGAAGCAACATACAGACTGACAGATGAACACGACTGGATACTCGGCCATCGCGGGGCGAAGAAGTACCGTTGGTTCAAGAGTAGCAATTCTACCTTGCTTATGAGACATAGTCCTTGCGGGGAATACCGTTGGTCGGGCTTAGGAGATAAGAAATCGGTCGAGGATGTCGGATGGAATAGTCGCATCCGACACAGTTGATCCTTTATTCAGACGTACTGGTTTAGAAGGAGTACTTTGATTCTGCACCTTGAAGTTTGCTTACTTCTGGATAAGTGATCGATGTTCTTTTGATGTTCAACAGTCAAAAGAAATTGCCATCTTTATTTTAAAAGCAGAAAAAGTTTTAACAAGTAAATTCATTTAGTTTTATTTCAAGAATCGTTAATCATGTAAACAACATCATTTTGTAAAGCTAAAACAAATGAGAATTGCAAACAAAAGCACAAGGGCTCAAATTTTATTGATAGGATGAAAATCAGCAAATCGCATAATTCCAAATAGTATTTACAAAGTTAGAAAATGGTAATTTACAGGGAAAAGGGTTATGTTGCAACATAACGACCACTATTTGTAACGCCCCAGTTTTTGTTAGAATTATTTAATAGAGTATATTTAATTGGTTTTGGTTTTATATTATTTTATTATTGACTTTTATTTGACAAAATGTTATTTTTCATCGTTATTATGTTTTATCGCATTTTGAGAGCGTTTGCGAGATATTTGAGTGTAGGGGTATTTTGGTCATTTGGGTAGATATTTTGTTTAAATAGAAAAGTTGAGAGAAAAAGAGAGAAAAGAAGAAAAACAGAAAAATAGAAAGAGAAGAGAAGAGAAAAGAGAAGGAAAGAAGGGAGAAGAGGAAAAGAGAGGAAAAGTCGAGAAAACTCCGTCTAAAGCGCGAATAATCGGGTAAGGGTGAGAAGTTTCAATTATATCTTGCTTGTGTATGTATATGTGTTGTTTGTGGTGAATGTTTTGGTTGTTTTCAATATGTTTCCGTTTATGCCGTATTGGACGAAATCGATAGAAACCGATGTTTCTACGGTCGGAAAGTCGTGTAAATACATGTGTTGGTTAATTATATGTATGAGAGCGGCTGTTTAAAGTTTCATGACGTTTGGTTAGGTTTCGGTTAGTTTTCGTTATGGTTCCGTCGTTTGTTTCCGTTTAGGTCGATTGTAGGAAATCGATAGAAAACGATGTTTTCACGGTTAGAATTCGAAATAAATTACGTAGTTGTATCGAGGAAGGTTAGGTCGTCGTATGTCGTGCTTTTTATTCGATTTGGTGACGTTCGAAAATTCTGGTTTTTAAACGGTTGAAATTTAATCGAAAAATCGAACGTCGTAGAAATTTCGTTTAAGTGTTCTAAATTGTTCTTATGTATTTGGTGTTTATGAGTATATGTTTGTTTCGGTGAAAATGTTCGATTTAGTCGAGTTTTTGGGTGTTTCGGGAAAAGGACAGCAAAGTTGTAATTTGAAAAATCTGGTTTTTTGTGAAAAACAGGGTTAGGGATCGATACATAATCCCAGGGATCGATCCCTACTGTGAAAATTAGGAAAAATGGCATTTTACTACAGCAGGGATCGATACATGCGAGTTAGGGATCGATGCCTAATGTGCTGCACCAGAAAATTCTGTTTTTCGGGGAAACTTCGGAAATTCATATCTTTTGATCCGTAACTCGGAATGGGACGTTCTTTATACCGTTGGAAAGCTAATGAAAAGCTCTTTCTATTAAAAATGGTTTGGAGGGTAAAAGATGATTTAATTAATTCGTGTTTTTGGGAAAATAGTCGAGTTGTCGGGTTTTCATCGCGTTAAATGCGCACGGTTGAGGTTTTACCGTGTGTTGTGCTTTTGTTATGTAACGTGGAGCTTTTATGTGGTTTATATGATGTGAATATACATGATGGATGTGTATGACTTGTGTGATGATTCTTTGATGATAATTGGTTGTTGTGGAATACTTTGTTGATGGTTTGTGGCCGTTGGGCATTGTTATATATCACTTTGATTGTGATTGATATGCATGATTATTATATATGCATGAGCATTTGGGATGTTGGCATGAATCATTAATGTGTCAAGTATCATAATATGCATTCTTGCATTGGAAGATTCATAGATGAATCAGTTTTATCGTCTTACGCCATGAAATACTGGTAGAAGCGATTAATCACATGTTTTATCGTCTTACGCCATGAAATACTGGTAGAAGCGATTAATCACAGATTGATTGTGCGTCCTGAATTAGTGGACTATAGCAATCGGATTGTGCGCCTTGAAATAGTGGTCGAAAGCAATCCATAAACGTCGTTCGCCCTGAAATAATGGTTTATAGCGACGGGGAACATCGTAGGCCCGACGGGGAGTTACTCTATGTAACGAGCGATGATTCCAAGAGTTCCTGGGGGACTAATGTATCACCAATTGAGTCGGTACCGCATTTGCATCTATATAGAGTCGTTGGTCGATCTCTATGGTATGCATTGATCATCTTTTGTATATTTGCATTGATGAATGAATATGGAAAAGTATGCTTTGTGGAAGTATGGAATTAATGGAATATGCGTGATTATATGCTTGGTTTCGTATAGATATATATATTGTGATGTATATGAGTGAGTTGTGATGAATGGTGGTGTGAATTGTGAAGGGATGTGTTATGTGTGGAAAATCATGATTCGATTTATTATGTGTGATATATTATGTATTGGTGCCATGCTATATGTGTTAGTATGTGATGTATGCGGTGAGAAATATTACATATGTGAATTATCTGTGTTGTGGCATATTATTATGCAAACTTGTTATAGTTGTTATTTCTCACCCTTCTGCTGGAATATGCTTTTTATGGCATAGTGCAGATTGTCAGCTTTAGAGGCGTGGAGCAAGTGGAAGAGTTAGATCTTCGTTTGCTTAGGTCTTGGTGTCTGCTCTGATACGTAGCACGGGAGTCGGGGAACGTTTAGTTATATGTATATAATTGTTGAATATATTTTGTATTTATATTTTAATGTTCTAAAACAGTTTATTTTGTAAAACAAGTCGGTTATGGATCTTTCCGCTTTATTCCATAATTGACCATCCTTTGGTAAGGAAAAGTTTCCCTTTGTGTTATGTATCAAAAATGTTGAGCAGGGATTGTATTTTATTTCTTTAAATGTGGCATCCCTGTTTCTGTCGGAAAAATAAAATTTTAGTTACTCTGATATTTATTATGTGTTATTTATTTCGCGATGGGAATTGGGGTGTTACACTATTCTTCTACCAACTTTGAGTTTGGGACATCCGGAGCTTCTGTCGAAGATGACCTTGACTGGAGTTTTCCTCCGATGGATGGTGTAACTGTTGCTGAGGGACTTGCCCCTGTTAAACATAGTTACTTGCCATTATCCCTAATTTTTTCCTGGACTGTACTTTGAGATTTCCAATCCACCGGGATGATTTTTGATTATGTCTCTAACTTTTGCCTGGACCGCCATTTCGGGTTTTCAATCCACCGAGACATTTTTTTTAGGAGAAGTATTTCTTGACTACATCAACATTCATGGGGTAGGCAAATTCCTCTCTGTCCATGGTTACGAGCCTCAAGGCGCCGTCTGAGAAAGCTTTCGTGACCTCATAGGGGCCATCCTAATTCGGAATCCATTTACCCCGAGAGTCAGTGAGAAAAGATTGTATCTTCTTGAGCACGAGGTCTCCTTTTCTGAAGACGCGAGGTCGGACCTTTTTGTCAAACGCCCTCTTCATTCTTTGCCGATACAACTGACCATGGCATAGAGCCGTGATTCGCTTCTTCTCGATCAGGTTCAGTTTGTCGTGTCGACTTTGACACCACTCAGCTTCTGTAAGCTTAGCTTCCATTAATACCCTGATTGATGGGATCTCTACTTCTATAGGGAGCACTGGCTCCATGCCATATACTAGAGAGAAAGGGGTTGCCCCTGTTGAAGTGCGGACATATGTTCGATAACTGTGAAGAGCAAAGGGTAGCATCTCGTGCCAGTCTTTGTAGGTTACAACCATCTTTTGAACAATCCCTTTGATGTTCTTATTAGCCGCTTCTACTGCTCCGTTCATCTTGGGTCGGTATGGAGATGAGTTATGGTGTTCAATTTTGAACTCAGCACACAACTCGTTCATCATCCTATTGTTCAAGTTAGATCCATTATCCATAATGATCTTGCTCGGAACACCATAACGGCAGATGATATTGTTTTTGGTAAATTAGACCATCACTTGTCGTGTTACATTGGCGAATGACGCTGCTTCGACCCACTTGGTGAAGTAGTCAATGGCTACCAGAATAAACTGATGTCCGTTTGAAGCCTTGGGCTCAATCATGCCAATTATGTCGATTCCCCATATGGAAAAAGGCCATGGGGAAGAAAGAACTTTGAGATGTGATGGCGGTACATGGATTTTGTTGGAGTATATCTGACACTTGTGACACCTCCTCATGTACTTGTAGCAGTCGGATTCCATGGTTAACCAGTAGTACCCTGCTCTCAGAATTTTTCTCGCCATTGTGTGTCTGTTGGCACGAGTGCCAAAGGACCCTTCATGAATTTCTTTTATCAGCATGTTTACTTCTGGTCTGTCTATACATCGAAGCAAGACCATGTCGAAATTTCTCTTATAGAGAGTATCACCGCTCAGGAAGAAGTTTCCGGCCAGTCTTCTGAGGGTCTTTCTGTCTTTCCTGGATGCCCCAGGTGGGTACTCTTGTTTCTGAAGGAAGCATTTGATATCGTGATACCAAGGTTTGTCGTTTATGACTGCTTCGATCGTGAAGACGTAAGCGGGCTGTTCAAGGCGCGTAATGTCGATCTTAGGTAGGTCATTCCATCGACCTATACTAATCATGGAAGAGAGAGTGGCTAATGCATCAGACATGTGATTCTCCTCACGAGGGATATGATGAAACTCGATTCTGTTGAAGTAAGGAAACAACCTCCTTGCATAGTCTTTGTAAGGAATCAATCCTGATTGGTATGTGTTCCAATCTCCTTTGATTTGATTGATAACCAAGGCTGAATCGCCATATACGTCCAAGTTCTTGATCCTTAAATCAATCGCTTCTTCGATACCCATGATACAAGCTTCATATTCGGCCTCATTGTTTGTGCACTTGAACGTAAGTCTGGCAGTGAAAGGTATGTGGGTACCCTGAGGGGTAACAATGATTGCCCCAATTCTATTTCCATAATGATTGACAGCTCCGTCAAAGATTAGTCCCCATTGGGAACCTGGTTCTGGCCCTTCACTGGGTAGCGGTTCATCGCAGTCTTTCATTTTTAGATACATGAAATCTTCTTCTGGGAAGTTAAACCCGATTGATTCTTGATCGTCAATCGGTTGATTAGCCAAATGATCGGCTAAAATAATCCCTTTAACGGCTTTCTGAGAGTGGTATTCAATGTCATATTCTGATAACAACCTCTGCCAACGGGCAATCCTTCCCGTGAGAGCAGGCTTTTCAAAGACATACTTGATTGGATCCATCTCGGAGACCAACCAAGTGGTGTGACGAATCATGTACTGGCGAAGACGTTTAGCTGCCCAAGCCAAAGTACAGCAAGTTTTCTCAAGCATAGTGTATCGAGTTTCACAGTCGGTACTTCTTACTCAGATAGTAAGTGGCATACTCTTTCCGTTTGGTTTCGTCTTGTTGGCCAAGTACACATCCCATTGAGTCCTCTAGGACTGTGAGGTAAATGATCTGTGGTCTTCCTTCCACTAGGGGTGATAGAATCGGTGGATTCAACAGGTATTCCTTAATACTGTCGAAGGCAGTTTAGCAATCCTCTGTCCAAACACAATCCTGGTTCTTTTTGAGTAATATGAAGATCAGCGCACACGTCGCGGTCATAAGGAATATGAATCTGGAGATGTAGTTCAAACGTCCCAGGAATCCTCTGAATTGTTTTTCAATTTTCAGAGAAGGCATCTCTTGAATGGCCTTGACCTTGTCAGGATCAACTTCAATCCCTTTCTGGCTGACGATGAACCCTAATAGTTTCCCTGAACGGACGCCGAAGGTGCATTTTTTGGGATTCAAGCGGAGTTTGTACTTTCTCAAACTCTCGAATAGTTTTGACAGGTGGGTCACATGCTCCTCTTCTGTCTTAGATTTTGCAATCATATCATCGACATATACCTAGATTTCCTTGTGTATCATGTCATGAAACAGAGTAGTCATGGCCCTTTGATAGGTTGCCTCGGTGTTCTTCAAACCGAATGGAATTACCTTGTAACAAAAGGTACCCCATGGGGTAATGAATGAGGTTTTCTCCATGTCTTTCGGCGCCATTTTGATCTGGTTATAACCCGAGAATCCATCCATGATGGAGAAAACTTTGAACTTTATTATACTGTCTACCAGCATGTAAATGTGTGGTAAAGGAAAGTCGTCCTTTGGACTAGCCTTGTTTAGACCCTGTAATTGACACACATTCTGATTTTTCCGTCCTTTTTTGGAACGGGTACAATGTTAGCTAACCATTGAGGATATTCTAACGTAGCGAGGAAACCCGCGTCGATCTGTTTCTGTACCTCCTCTTTGATTTTGATGGCCATGTTTGGATGAGTCCGTCTCAACCTTTACTTTACTGGCGGACATTCCGATCTTAACGGTAAGTGATGTTCCACAATGCTGGTATCCAACCCCGGCATGTCCTGATAGAACCAAGCAAACACATCGGGAAACTCTCTGAGAAGCTTTGGTAAACTCTCTTTAGCAGTTAGACTGAGCAGTGCCCCAATCCTGATCTCTTTTCTCTCTTTTTCTGAACCCAAGTTTACCGTTTCCTACGGCTCTTTGTGAGGTTCAATGGACCTTTCCTCTTGTCTGAGTAGTCGGGAGATCTCCTCTGGAATTTCTTCGTCAACTTCTTCTTCAGCCCCAAATATCGAGAATTCAAAGTCGGGAGAAGGCATCGGATCGTATGTTTCAACGGGGTTTAAAACAAACAATCTGCATGACGTGATGACTTATGTTTAGAAGAGATAGAGAGAATGCAAGTGTGTGCAGTGTATTTCTTTTACTGCCTGCTTTTTATTATTGACTTGTATTTTAGGATTACCATTTTCTAAAAAACGAAAAGAGAAAACAACAATTAATGCAGAAATTACAGAACGACGTTATTTTATTAATGAAAAAATCGATTCTTGAAACTATAGCCCTATAAAACAAAGCTATGCCGCTTTGGACGAAGCCAAGAGGGAAAATTTACAGAAAGCGAGCCCTATCAAAACATCCGTTTCACCTGGGTAGGGTGAAAGGTTAAAGACGGAAATTACTTTGACTTATGAACAATCTTTGGAGCATCGACAACAACCCACTGGCGGCAAACTCCTCGCTGAATCACAAAGTCTGGCACCTTCCTTGATTTGTCTTTAGAAATAACGCTGATTTCTGGTGGAGCAGGATCATTGGAATCTGTCACCCAAGCAGAGTTGTCATAGGACGATTCCTCTGTTGCATTCTGCAGAGTATTGGTGCTCTCAGTTGTATCTCCCCATCTAGTTAGCTGGATATCTTCGAGCCTGATACGAGAGCTTTCGAGAGCGGTGTACTTGACCTTATAGTCAAATTTTCCACTCGGTTGTCCCAAGGTGTCCCACACTTCTTTGGAACTGGAGGAGTCATCTCTCTCGATGACGTTGACCTCAGGAAAAGCGTAGTTGATGAATTCTAGTCCTGCAAACGTTGCAAATTCATTGTCATGCTAAGTAGGCTCCGAATGACCTGAGTGTTGATCCCATGACATGGTGGAAACATAGGTATTCTGTTCAATGAGGCTCAACTGATTTTCATTGTTCGGCTGACTTTCTTGCCCCAAGTCTCCTGGGTAAGGTTGCCACATCGGCAGACCATCCATCAGGCCATAATAGGTGTAGTCAAAATTGTCCTTCATCGGAGTGTCTTCCTCTAATGAATTTGGTGGAGCAGGGCATCCATCCGGATCACAATCTCCATATATCATTTTGACGTCCGGCCTGGGTATAAATCTCGAGCTCTGTGTAGGAAAGCAAAAGAGAGTCTGCGTTTCGTCCTGAGACATATAATCGTCCTCGTTGAGGTAGGACTTCCATTCCTCATCTGCGTCAGAGGGATACTCCTCATTGATAGTGTGTACTTCTTGATTCACTGGTTAAAGGAAACCTCCACTGTGGAAGATATTCAGAATGGGATGAAGACTTTCATCGTTGGTAGCTATCTGTGTACAGGTTGCAGAAAAACCAAGACCCTTCTTTGTTTTATTGTCAGTAGGAATGACAAGTTGTCCCCATCCTGTTGTATGGGCACCGACGACTGCTTTGATACCATCTTTGTATGAGGAGATCGAAGTTTCCCCTTTGGATAGATCGCTATTGTGTAGCGAAGGCGTTTGGAACTGGGTTTCGATTATCCCTTCCGGTTCCACATAAGTGGATGACAATAAGTTGCTTACGAGCAAAGCATGTTCCCTACAGACTGTGACGAGTTGACCATTCTGGATGAACTTTAGTTTTTGGTGGAGGGTCGAGGTGACCGCTCCAGCCTGATGTATCCAAGGTCTTCCTAATAAATAATTGTACGTTGCCCGGATGTCCATGACCTGGATAGTGCCTTGGAAAGTGTGAGGACCGACAGTTATGGGAAGGTCGACTTCGCCGATAACTATTTTTCTGGATCCGTCAAATGCTTTGACGACAACCTCACTGATTCTCATCGGAGGGCCTTTGAATGATAATTGCGTCAAAGTGGACATCGGCATAACATTCAGGGCTGACCCGGTGTCTACCAGTACGCTGGCCGAAGCATCGTCCTGGCAGTTGACTGTAATATTGAGCGCCATGTTATGACGCCGACCTTCTTCAGGTGATTCCTCATCACTAAATCCCAAGTTATTGCAGGAAGTGATGTTAGAGACGATATTATCAAACTCTCTGATTGTTACATCCTGTTCCACAAAGGCTTGCTCCAAGACTTTCTGTAGAGCCTCCCTGTGGGCTTCTGAACTTAGTAATAGTGATAATACCGAGATCTTTGAAGGAGTATGTAACAGCTGATCCACAATGTTGTATTCACTCCTCTGGATGAGTTTCAGCATCTCATCATCATTTTTTGAAAGGTCGGGAATACTGGATTGACCGACTGGTGGATAAGGAACTTCTGTCTGAGGTTCCTCTTCTTTGTTGGACTCTCCAACTCCTCTATTGAAGATTCTACCACTCCGTGTTACACGACTGATGTCTGCAATATTCAGGACAGAGGGTAATGGAATTTCCTTTCCATTTTCAATAATCGTTGCACCGTATTTATAAGGGATATCCTTAGTTGATTCATACGGTAGTGGTCTAGGTAGATAGATAACTATGGGAACCTTCTGATTTTTCTGACCATCGTAAGTAATCTCGATCCGTTCCTGGTTAGGAACACTTAATTCGTCAAGTAGAGGGATGATGGCGAAAACATCCCCAGCCCTCTGATGATCGGAGATTACGACAACGTCCTCAATTTAATCGGCAAGGTAGTTCGGCGTCCAGTTGATTGGTTCGGAACCCGGATATGGACGAATCTCTCTACGATCTACCTGACCCTGAAGAGCTACTCGCACAAGGTAGCACCCTTGGTTACTTTCCAAACAGACTCTACAACGTTCATAATTGTGTGGTGGCACCTGGGCACGCCCACTTTGAATGCAATGCAACCTCACTAGGTTAGTTTCCACAGATCGTACATCCTGACTTTGAGGCCGAGTAGGGTTCCTGTTATTGATACTAATTTGCTGAGTGTCTTCATCAATATAGATGGGAAGCCGCCAATGATTTAACAAGTGCTGAAGTGCTTCCTATACAAGAGCACAACTTTGACCGTTTTCGCAACCCGCTTTACAGCTTTGGTGATCATGTGATATCAGGAACCCGAGTCGAATCTCCTTAGCATGTAACTCTACCTGGTTGGTATTCATTAAGCGAATATCAAAGATCTGATCCACGTTGATCTGATAGGGATTCCTATCATGGTAATCCTGGATCCACCCAAGATCCATCTGACGCTGGAGGGCCTCTTGTATGAAAGAGCATCCCTGTTTGTTTACCGAGCAAGTCAGGCAAGAACTGTAATCGTGTCGCGGCAGATTATGATACTGGCTTTGCCTTGAGTGCATTGCCACCAAGTTGACATTCATCGCACGGATGTCGTGGTTTTGAATGACGTTGGAATTCGTATAGACTATATTACTCCACGAACTCGGTACTCTTGGATCCATACGAGATCCATCTGTTCCTGTAGGGCTGATTGCACCACAGAACACCCTCGATTGCTTTTAGAGTAGACATCACATTGATGATAATTATGAGGGGGCACATGGCCATATCCACTTTGTCTACAATGCATCTTGACCAAATTGGTCCTCAACAAGAGTACATCATGAATTTGATAGACATTGTCTGACTCTCCCTCTATCAAGTTGACTGTAGCTTTCTAATGTTGAGGCAGCGGGTTCGTAAGAACATTTGGATTTGTATCTTTGAAAGATAAGAGCCCGCTCCTAAGAAGCTTTTGCACGCCGGATTTGAAATTGAGACAATTCTCTACGTTATGCCCCGATCCTCCTTGATGATAAGGGCATGTCTGATCCACCTTAAACCAATAAGGCGGATTTTCCGGTACTGTAAGAGGAGAGTTAGTCTGGATGTGCCCCTTGGCCAGTAGTAACAGAAATAGTTCTACATACGATACGGGTACAGGATCAAATCCTTGTGGCCGCGTTGTATGGTTGTTGTTATATTGAGGACGAGCTTGCTGGGGAGGCTGTTGTGTCCTTTGCTGATTAGGTTGGCTTTGCTCAACCTGAGGCTGATACGTAGGAATAGACGCGGGGTTGATAGCAGGAGTTACAACTGCTACTGGTTGATAACGTCGCCTTTGCTTTCCAAGAGAGATATTCCCAATATCTTGCTCTTTTTTCTTAGGGAGAGCACTACCGTATCGTTTTGCACTACTTGATGATCCAGTGTCTTTTACCAAACATCCTTCTCGGACGGTTTCCTCAAGACGAACACCCATACCGACCATTTCGGTGAAATCACTGGGCGCACTGGTAACCATTTTGTCATAGTAAAATGAGCTCAAGGTCTTTAAGAAGATCTTTGTCATCTCTTTTTCCTTAAGAGGTGGACAAATTTGGGCGGCGATTTCACGCCATCTCTGAGCGTACTCCTTAAAGGTTTCCTTGTCTTTTTGTGACATTGATCTGAGTTGATCTCTGTCTGGTGCCATGTCCAAATTATATTTGTATTGTTTGACGAATGCAGTGCCAAGATCTCTGAATGTGCTAATCGTAGCACAGTTTAAACCCATGTACCATTTTAAGGCGGCACCGGTTAAACTATCCTGAAAGTAGTAAATCAGTAGGTCCTGATTCTCCGTCTGAGCTGACATTCGCCGAGCGTACATCACCAGATGGCTCTGAGGGCAAGAGTTACCCTTGTATTTTTCAAAGTCGGGCACTTGGAACTTGTGCAGAACTTTCACATTAGGGACCAAACAAAGGTCTGCGGCATCCTTTCCAAATAAATCCTCATCGCGAATGGCTTGCAGTTCCTTCTGCATTTCCAGGAATTGTTCCTGGAATTCATCCATTCTATTGAACATAGTTTCCTTTCTACCAGAAGGTATCTGTGGAATTTGTCCTTCCGAGACAGTGTGCACCACAGGGGGTGGTACCGTGACTACGGCAGTGAACCTTGGCATTTCCCGAAGTTTGTAACCTTCAGGAGTCCTCATTATGCCTCTGGCATCCTCACTTTCCCAAAGTTTGTAACCTTCAGGCCCAACGGGTTCTGCTAAGATTCCCTGATCTTCAGTGATCGGCGGAATATATCCTTCCAGGATATAGTTAACAGGCATGCCCCATGGATGATCTTTCGGCATTTGATACCTAGGATCATACTTCTCCACTATGGGCGTTGAGGTGATCTCTGAGATCACAGTCCTTTGTTGTTGAGCTTCTGCCATGGCTTGCATGTCGTTACGAAGCTTTCTCATATCCTCTCTCAGAGCGTCGATCTCTTCCTTCAACTCTCTGTTCTCTTCCTCAAGATCATCCTTCTTTTTCTGACGATTGGCCCGAGTACTGTACGAATGAGACAGTTTGACTCTATAACCGACACACAAACGTGAGATTCGTAGGTAAGAAGAATACGCGACGGGAGAATGATGAATGCAATGATTATATTAATTATTTTTTGGTTTAATCAAAATAAACTTCGACAATTAGATTGTAAATATCAAACAGTGGGGAAAACCCCATTTTATTGAATTCAAAGGATTGCGGAAACGGAAATGCAGTAAATTACAAGGTGCGGAAACAGAAACCTAAACTAATGGGTCCCGAGTCCTCTCTGAGGAGAACTCGGGTGTTGATTCTGGCACTTTCCTTTTCTTGGACAGGGGCTCTTGAGCCATTTTCGGGTTGTCATTCCTTTGCCAAGTGAAAGGAGCGAGAAAATTCCTTTGGTCATCCTGATTCTCTACAACATGCTGCTCTAAAATCTCAATCAGAGCATCCTTATCTTTCAGTAGTTGTTGTATTTAGATACACTCCATATTGAGAATGCGGTACTTGTTCTTCCAAGACCTCCTCTCCCGTTGAACTTTGTTGAGAGTAAACTGGAGTTTTTCTGTCTCAGCCATGAAGTACATGACAGATTCCCTCGACGGAAGAACTCCGTGACGAGGATAAGGCATTTTTAGCTTAAGAGCTCTAGTTTGTACCCAGTGGAGATAAGGCTCCACCGAGACACAATCCGATTTTCCTAGAGACACTCGTCCTTTCTTATGAACATATTTCCAAGCATGCATTATTTCCATCTTTAGTGCTCTGTCATTTTCCCCTTCCTTGAAGAAAAGACCTTCCAGATGAGCGTTGCGTGGGACATGCCTCATCGGATATCCAAATTAACGATGAACAAGAACTGGATGGTAATTGATCCCTCCCTTAGTTCCTATGAGGGGTACGTTGGGGAAGTTTCCACAATGGTCAATGATCCTGATTCCGTCATAAATCCTATTACACCAATCGATGTCAGAGTTGGTGAGAGACATGATTTTCTGCGACCAACGTAAGGCACTCTTGTGATTCCAAAAAGTTGCAGACTTAGAAAAATTGGAAATAAACCACTTGTATAGCAGGGGCACACAGCACGTGATCTCCCCTCCGCTGTACAAATTCCCTAAGTGTATAGAATTATACGCGTCTGCGAGCAAAGTTGGTACAGGGTTTCCAATGAGAAAAACCATAATGGAGTTGATATCGACGAAGTTATTAATGTTGGGCAACAGAAATAACCCGTAGGTGTGTAAAATAAAGATGCTTTCAAAAGCAGTCACGTTCCCTATACTGGAGAAGTACAGGGCCTTCTTTGTCAGAAACCGGGCCGTCAAACCTTGTATGCCACCCTTAATGGTCATGTGAGCCCTGACCTCTGACTCGTCCAAATAAATTGCTCTTGCAATGGTCTGATCCTTTGGAATTTCTTCCAGTCCAGAAAATGGAGCTCGATCAGTAATATGTAAATCAGTCAGATGAGAATACTCCTCCAGCGTTGGTGCTAGTTGATAATCCGGAAACATAAAACAGTGATAAACTGGATCGTAAAACTGAATGAGTGCTTCCAAGATTCCCTCAATCACATGGACCCTTAATAGAGATAATAGTCCTCCGTACTTGGCTCTGAAAGCCTTTTGGTTTGTGATCATTCTCGCCAAACCTCTCAAATCCTCTAGTTTTGGAACCTTGAAGGTATACTTATGAGTTCTCCTTCTATCGAAATCCATGAGCGCAATCTTATTCTATGACATTTGCAATCATTGTTTTAGTTTAATTTGAAAAAGAGAGACTAGAAGAGAAGAATTTTCTTTGTTTTAATGTTTTCTAAATGAATGCATGAATGCAGCACACAAAAACATGGAAAAAACATGGGGTCAAAGGGTCGGTGGGCTCTACCCATCCCAAAGGTTTACTAGTGATTTTTGCACTTGTCTCTCATCATCATCATCAATTCTTGTCGAGAAAACACCAACGGGCCGGGAACCGTGCTAGGTGGTGTTTTTTCGAAGAATCCTCAGAAGAGGGTGGTATCGTGTAACAACTATTTTCGATAGCTTCCGCACCACTAAAAGGGGTTTTTCCTAGGGGTATACTCAATCTTTCCAAATGCGGCATCACACGCATTCCCATTAGCAGAAAAATAAACACATATATCAATTAGGAAAAGCAGTATATGTATTTGTCCTAATGTCCTAGACTTTTAAAAACTATGAATCCTCTGTTCCTGACAGAAAATGGCTCCCCTGCGGAGTCTCCATTCTGTGGTATCTTCCCAATTTAAAGGTTTTGACCTAAGATCCTAGTGAAGGTCGATTCTAGCAATGATGACATCCCCCGATGGAACTGTCATGAAAGATATCCTGTCCTAGGTTTTTATCGTAAATAACCAAAGAAATAAAGAAAGGCCCCACGGTGGGCGCCACTTTTCTGTAGCGAGCGATTTTGGACGTGGTTCTTAGGCACTGTCGCTCTTTTGGGGTTACTACAGGTCGACTCATTTTTTAACCCTGCTTGTATACTAAGTTTAAACAGCGGTCTGTTAAGTTACGGATTCTATATGGTAATGGGGCCTTTTTCTTCTTACTTTGGTTATAATGACAGGAAGGTTCGAGGGTAGGATGTTAGGATACTACGCTAGATTGGGTAAAGGTAGGGGATTTTGAGTTTTTTGATTAGTGTGCTCGCTAAGATTTTTCTTTCAATCTTATGCCTACGTATTCCCGTTTTACGAAACAGGGAAATCAGAGCGATCGTAGTTCCTCCTATTCTATGAGAGGAAATGGTGTTCTGGTGTCTTGTTCAAAGCCCAAGACGTGAAGCTAAAGGGTTTGTATCTTGTTCAAAGCCCAAGATGTGAAGCTGAAGGGTCTATTTGTATCTTGTTTAAAGCCCAAGATGTGAAGCTAAAAGGGTTTTAGCTTCAGAGAGAATTTGTCATCTCTAAAGAGGGGTCTGCCTGTCACAACTGTTGGGTGACTGATTATAAAGGAGGGTTACTTTAAACTGGGATATGTGAATCCTACAGTGCCATAATTTCCTTTATAGGGGATTTCCAACCTGAAGGAGAAGACTTTAACTCAGTGTAGAGTAATGCCATCTTTCCTTAGGAATTTGTCATGCTAAAAGAGGGACAGTGGCATGGATGTAAATAATCCAGAGGCTTGCCGCTTACAGCAGTTAGATGAAGGGAAATCAGTTGTTGATGTTTATATACTGTGAACGAGGCACAACTTTGATGATAAAAGGTTGATTGGCTCAACCGGGATTTCCTTATACAAAGCCTAAGAGGAGGCTATTGGCCCAACAAGAGGCTGTTTTTGTGTGTCTCGTACGAAGCCCGAGAGAGAGGCTAAAAGGGTTGACTCAACTAGAGGGTGCTTTTGTATGTGTCTTGTATGAAGCCCAAGACGGAAGCTAAAAGTTGTTTGACTCAACAAGAGAGTCTTTTTGTATCTCGTACAAAGCCCGAGATGGAGTCTAAAGATTGTTTGACTCAACAAGAGAGTGCTTTGGTATCTCATATAAAGCCTGAGATAGAGGTTGTTTGACTCAACAAGAGAGTCTTTTGGTGTCTTGTATGAAGCCCGAGACAGAGGCTAAAAGTGATCGACCCACCAAGAGTCTTTTTTGTATCTCGTACAAAGCCCGAGATGGAGGCTAAAGATGTTTGGCTCAATAAGAGCCTTTTTGTATCTCGTATAAAGCCTGAGATGGAGGCTAAAAGTAGATTGACTCAACAAGAGAGTCTGAAAAAGTTAGCTCTATTGGAGAGAATCATTTATACAAAGCCCAAGTGGAGGCTATTGTAACTGTTTCAGTTGAGTGACAGGTCCAATATGTGGGTTCAAAGAGAAAACCAGTTCTTATATGAGTAATGTTGTACTCATGGATTTGATCAGAGGATCGGGATTATTTCCTGTTCTTTAAGGAAATTGGAAATCCAAAGGGTATTGAGACTGTCCGAGTCTACAAGTTTTATCTTTGGTACTATGCTTTAAGAACAGTAGTAACATGATCTAGACTCTTTGAAAGACGGTTGTATTAAGATGACTAATTTCTATTCCTATACCTCTAGGAGGTCGTCGGGACAATTTGTACGAAGCCCAAGAGGAGGCTGAAAACTTTTAAGAAGCTGAGGGACAATTTTACTAAGCCCAAGAGGAGGCTATCTTCCCGGAGGAAGAAATCATTATACGAAGCCTAAAAAGAGGCTGTGAAAACTTCTAAGAAGCCGACGGGTCCTTGTACAACGCCCAAGAGGAGGCGGGGATGCTTTTTAAGAAGCCTGTGGGTCCCCAAACCCCGAGAAATTCAAGATAGGCTATTCACAGAGAATAGATCAGGCCAGGAAAGTTTGAGAATTTGGAAGAAACACAAGAGATGCCATTCACGGAGAAAATATCACCTCTGGGGAGTAGAGTCTCTTGACAATTCCTAGGAGGGACAGCCGAAGAGAAGACTGTATCTGGTGCTCCTATGGGGGATCTAGTTTTGTCTATCTTTAAGAGTGATCAACTGGGCTTAGTGCTAGACGTAGTTGCCGGGGAAACTCTAAATATCTATACTATTATTACACAGTTGATATGAGTTTATGAAAGAAGACTTACAGTGAAACAGCCCCACAATACAGTTATATTTATATGAAAGCGGTAAATGAAAGCGGGTAAACACTTACTCGGTTGTAGAGCTTCCATGCTGTTTTGTTAGTTTGGTCAACAAAGAAAACTTTGATAACAATATTATATTCAAAATCAAAGGAGAAAGTGCTTTGAAAAGAAAGATTGGGGCTTACAGCTCAAGGAGAGGCCCAGGTTTTCGTTAGTGTTTGCACTGTTGTTTTTGTACAGAGGGACTTATACAAGTGACTGAGGCCCAAGAAATGTTTTTTGTACAAAGGGATGGGTCTTACACTCTCTCAAGAGGCCCAAAGAGTTTAAATAAAAGGAATGGGGCTTATAACACGAGGGTGGGCCCAGATGATTTTACTTTGAAATGGCGATCGCGCCGAGATTTTGAAAATGCAGTGGGTCTCATACAATGACTGAGGCCCAAAAATAATTTGGTTTTCAAAGGGGTTGGGTCTTACACTCTAATAGAGGCCCACAAATTTTGAATGGGTCTTATAGCTCGAGGAGAGGCCCAAGGTTTGTTTTTCAACGGACGATGTTCGCGTCGAACATTTTTGAAATACAATGAGACTTATACAATAAGTGAGGCCCAAAAATAGGTTTGTATTTACAAAGGATTGGGTCTTACACTCTATTAGAGGCCCATGAGTGTTTGAAAATGATTTGTGAGGGTGAAAATCAAAGAAACTCTAATTTGTTTTCTTTTAAAAGTAAATATTTAAAGAAAATCAAATAAAATGATAAAAATACCAAATAGGTTTGAATAAACCACTTGTGATTTTTGTTTAAGGTTTGAAAAATGAAGTTTTAATCACAAGAGATATTAAAACTCATTTGGTTTTGATTTTTCAAGATGAATGTTCATTTCAAAATGTTTTAAAACAAATAAAAATGAATTTATTCACAAAAATACTAATTATAATAAATAAATAATATAAACTTAATTTTTTTGTGGAATAAAATATTTCAACATTTTTGTGATTTTTGGCAAAAAGAACCAATAAAAAATAATAAAAATTGACAGAGTTATTCATTTTACAATTAATTAATAAAACATAAAAACATTGGAAAAATGGCAAAAATGTGAAAAAACACAAAACGGCATGGGTGGGGTTTGAACCCACGACCTCAAGGTTATAGGGCGTGCGCCTTACCACTAGGGTGGTGATACATCCATTGTTTGAAGTGAAAACACAAATATACAAGTCATGCCTTGGTTTTAGGCCTGGCCCAAGGCAAGGCAAGGCAAGTTTTGGCTCAGAAAGGTGAAGGTCATAACATTCTCATTTCTTAATGGTTTGAGACAAAATTTATATGCATCTGGCCTAGAATTTCACAAGGAATCCAATGGTGGTGGTATTTTTTCATATCATACTCCCTCCTCAAACCCTGATAGTGGTTTTGAAAAAGGCATATAATTGCATTTTCTATGCTACACTTTGATACAGGCATGAGTTACATGACCAATTGGTTCAAGTCATGAGGCTTACCTCTTTTTGAGCTTTTTGGAGTTTTTGTGCACACACTCAAATGATTTGATGCTTTGGACACACTCAAATGATCCCTTAGAAGCTTTTAGGATGAGTGGAATCAGCTGGTACCTACAAAAACACAAACTGGCCCTTTCTTGCAAAAGGGGTTAAAAGTGACCAAAATAGCAACTCTCTCAAATGGTGTTCCAGATGTGGGGAACCATTTGGGACAGTTCAAGGATTATATTTGGAGTGTGTTTGAGGTTTTATCTGGTTTGGAGAGTGACTGAATCAAGACATGGCTTGAAAAATGCACAAAAAGCCTATTTTGAGGTTTTGAGAGGTGACTTTGTAATTTTAGTGTTACAGGTCACTTGTGAGAGTTTGGATCACCTACATATCATGTTTATGAGGTGTGTGTGTGATTGGTTTGATTGGAAATGCTCTCAAACTCAAAAAATAAGAGTTACCTTGCTAAAGAAGGCATTTTTGCCAAAAGAGAGGGATTTTGAGGAAAGCATCTGTTTGGTGGCTTTCATGTACTCAAACTGAGCACAAATGAGCTCTATTTATAGTAGAGCAAGTTTGTTTTGGGATCAATAGTGAATGGCAACTGCAGCAGAGGTTTGGCCAATGTTGAGTAATAGAAATCCAAGTCTCCTCTAGCCATTGACTAGAGGTTAGAGCACAGAGCTTTGGTTCCCTAGTTGTTGGAGGAATCTTGACTGAATTCAGTTGCAAATGTGTCAGTCCATGCCACCTCTAAGCATCTATTAAATGCTTCAATCCAAAATTGGAGTCTTGTCCCTCTTTTAGGGATTTCTAGGTTTGGCATGCTACTTCTTGTTCCAAGGACTTTGGAGGCTTGGCTCAGAGATTGTCCCCTTTAGATTTGATCCTCAGAGGTGTCCAAAGTGATGACGAGGCTTGGAATTATATGATTTTTCCAAATCGACCAAAAATGCAAAATTCTGCCTAGCCTTGGCAGTTTTCAGCAAGGCATGTTTCCAATGTCATATCTCATGACTCAAGTTGAATTTGGTGATGTTCTTGGCCATTTTGGAAAGCCCTCATATGATACAACAACTGTTTGATCATATTTGGTTTTGATAATTTTTGGATCCAAGTGAAAAATGCCCCTACATTTGGAAAAAAGTAAGGCAGATTCTGCGTTAGTGAAAATTTCACTAAGTGTTGGAAAAAGTGACATTTTCACTTTTTGTGATTTTGATCATCCCATAACTCAAAATCCTTGAGGAATTTGGAGGGGGGTTAGTTTTTAGCTTTTGTATAGGGCCATGAGATCTCCAAATCAAGCTTTGGATGAGGAAAAATGGCTTTGTGGTTTAGGAGTTACGATCCTCCAAAGTTGGTATCCTTGCCACTTTGTTCATAACTTAGAAAATTTTCTAAGTTTTTATGGTTACCCCTTTCATAAGTTATCCCACTTTTCTTGATTTTTCTTGATGAATGATGATTCAAATCATACATTAACATCCTTTTAGGGTTAAAAATCCATTTTTGTGAAAAATCTCAAAAAGTGAAAGTTGACTTTTGTGCACAGTTGACTTTTTATCTGATGAATTCCGAACTGTGAAATCCTTTATGAAATCAAGTCCTTGACCTAAATAAAACTTGATGGACATGTTCCATAGGTGTTATAGGGTGTATTGTATCATGTCCTAGGGTTTGGGAGCATGTCCTGGTCAAAAGTCAAAGTTATAGTTGACTTTTCCGGCGAAACCCTAATTGTGGTTTAGATGAAATTGAGACTTGTTGCTCAAGCTTCTTGGATCAATCCATTGTTGCAAATGGATCAATGTGGTATGTTAGAGACCCTCAAATCATGCCTTGAGGTCTTGGTTCATGATTTGTCCCAAAAGTCAACTTAGGGGTGAATTAGGTCAAGAAACCATAATTCCTGATTTTTGATGAATGCATCCCCTGAGATCAAATTGACTTGATGATTGGGTCCATGAGGTTCCATGGAGTATATTAGGTTATGGTTTGAAGCATTGGCTCATGCCCAGAGGAAATTTTCCATCTGGAGGCCCTGGTTGACCAAAACCCTAATTTGGTGACACTGGCGATCTTGAGGCTTAATCCACCTAGAAGGGAGCAGCCTTGTGCTTAATCCTTGAAGTGGGAGTCCTTTTGATCCTTTGTGGATGTTTGAGAGTGTAGACAAGTTAAAGATCATGTCATTCCTTGATTGACCCTTTGTCTAAGAGCTCTGAGAGGGCTTGAAACCCTTATTTTGACTGTAGTGGATGCTCACCCATCTTTGGGGAGACTGATGGTTCACCCATATTCTGATGATGATTTGCACAATGATGGGGAATCTTAGTGGTCAAAATTTGGGGTATGACAGCTAGCTCCTTTCTTTTGCTCATCACAACTTGGTTATTGTAACCAACTCCTCTGATATCTCAAGCGTCCCTCCCAAATTGAAGAATCTTATCTAGCACATTAAAATTATTGTTGAGCATTCTAACAGGTTTTGGTCATATTGTCAAGTTTAGAGTTGAGCAATACAACTTCCTCCTTTAGATCAGATATGATGTCAAGGAGCTTCAATCTTTCAGCCTCAAGACGCATGATAACACTATGTTGATCCTCTCCTAGCTGAGAAACTTCTGCACTTCTGGTGCACAGCTCCCTGTAGGAGTTGGCCATATCATTATATGAGAGTTCTCTAATATCTAATTCTCCATCAGAGTCAAATACCCATGTAAGAGAAGAAACCTATTTAGGTGATTCTCCTTCACTTGTAGAATCATCTTCAGACCATGATGTAGATAAGTCTTTCTTCTCCTTCTTAAGAAAGGTAGGACACTTAGATTTAATGTGTCCAAAACCCTCACATTCATAACACCCGATTCCTTTGCTGTTTCCAGCTTTCTCTTCATTTTTGGACTTTCTTCCAAAATCCTTCCTTTTGTTGTTGTCGGATGACTGAGTCATGAAATTTGCTTTTGACTCCCCTTCCATCCTTTTCACAAATTGATTGTACTGTTTTCCAAGTAGCACAACAGCCTTAGACAATTCTTCCTTGGAATTTGTCTTACCTTCATGTTGATTAGACACCAGGGCTAAGCTTTTCTTCTTCTTAGTTTTCTCACTCAAGGCCATTTCGAAAGTTTGTAGAGAACCCATGAGTTCATCTACCTTCAAGGTATTTATATCTTGAGCTTCTTCGATGGAAGTCACCTTCATGTCAAACTTTTTGGGAAGAGATCTTAGAATTTTTTGGACCAATTTTGCTTCTGGAATCTTTTCTCCAAGATCACTTGAAGTATTGGCAATAGCAACAATGTTCATATGAAAGTCTTGAATATTTTCATCCTCCTTCATTCTCAAGTTTTCAAATTTGGTGGTGAGAAGTTGAAGTCTTGAAGATTTCACCCTAGAAGTTCCTTCATGAGCAGTCTTCAAAATCTCTCAAGCATTCTTGGCAACAATGCAGTTCTTGATCAACCTGAAGATTTTCTTGTCAACACTATTTAACAAGGCATTCAAAGCTTTGGAATTACATTGAGAAAGCTTGTCATTTTCATCATCACAGTCTTCCTCAGGCTTTAACATATCAGTAATCTTCTCTTCCTTATCTTTAGTCATTGGTGGATCCCACCCTTTGACCACAGACTTCCAGGCTTTACCATCCATAGACTTGATGAAGCCCACCAAACGCACTTTCCAATATTCATAATTGGATCCATCAAGAATGGGTGGTCTATTTAATATTCCTCCTTCTTTGTCCATTGAACCAAAAAGTAACTTCCCTGAGTCTCACCCAAATGCAGAGCAGAATGCCTGCTCTGATACCAATTGAAATTCCGGTAGCAGATCTCATATGTCCTAAGAGATGTCGAGACACATGATCTCTGCTTCAAAGACAATGACAATAAGGACCAAAATACAAATTGCAGAAAATAAGCATACACACAATGATTGTTAACCTAGTTCGGTGAACAACAACACCTACATCTGAGGGCTACCAAGCCAGGAATGAAATCCACTAGATAGTATCAATTTTAAGCTAAACACCATTGTTTCATACCCCATATTATGACCACTAAGATTTCCCATCATTATGCAAATCATCATCACAATATGGAAGAACCTTCATCCACTACAATCAAATTTAGGGTTTCAGGCGCTCTCAGAGTTCTTAGACAAAGGATCAATCAAGGAATGACATGATCTTCAACTTGTCTACCCTCTCAAACATCCACAAAGGATCAAAAGGACTCCCGCTTCAAGGATTAAGCACAAGGCTGCTCCCTTCTAGGTGGATCAAGCCTTAAGATCGCCGGTGTCACCAAATTAGGGTTTTGGTTTACCAGAGCCTCCAGATGGAAATTTTCCTCTGGGCATGAGCCAATAATTAAAAGCATAACCTAATATGCTCCATGGAACATCATGAACCCAATCATCAAGTCAATTTTACTTCAGAGGATGCACTCATAAAAAATCAGGAATTAGGGTTTCTTGACCTAATTCACCCCTAAGTTGACTTTTGGGACAAAACATGAGCCAAGACCTCAAGAGAGGATTTGAGGGTCTCTAATAAACCACATTAATCCATTTGCAACAATTTATTAATCCAAGAAACTTGAGCAACAAGTCTCAATTTCATCAGGACTACAATTAGGGTTTTGCGGGAAAAGTCAACTGTGCCTTTGACTTTTGACCAAGACATGCTCCCAAACCCTAGGGCATGATTCAATACACCCTATAACACTTATGAAATCAATCCATCAAGTTAGATTTAGGTCAAGGACTAGATTTCATAGAGGATCGCACAGTTTGGAATTCATCTGACAAAAAGTCAACTGTGCACAAAAGTCAACTTTGACTTTTTGAGATTTTTCACAAATATGGTTATTTAACCCTAAAATGATGTTAATGTGCGATTTGAATCAACATTCATCAAGAAAAATCAAGAAAAGTGGGATAACTTTTAAAAGGGGTAACCATAAAAACTTATAAATTTTCTAAGTTATGGAACAAAGTAGCTAGGGTACCAACTTTGGAGGATCATAACTCCTAAACCACAAGGCCATTTTTCCCCATTCAAAATTGGATTTGTAGCCCTCACGACCCTCTACAAAAGCTTCAACTACACCTCATTCCAATTCATCATGGATAGAGGAGACTTGGATTCTCATTGCTCAACATTGGCCAAACCTATGCAGCAGTTGCCATTCACTATTCCTTGCAAAACAAACTTGATCTACTATAAATAGAGCTCATTTGTGATCAGTTTGAGTACACCAAAGCCATCAAACAAATTCTTTCCTCAAAATCTCCTTCTTCACTCCAAATTTGCCTTCCAAAGCAAGTCACTATCGGGTTTTGAGTTTGGGAGCTATTCCAACCAAACCAATCACACACACACCTCATAAACATCATATAGAAGTGATCCAAACACTCACACAACATCTGGAACACCAAAATCACAAAATCACTAGCGAAGTGCTCAAGCCTTTGACAAATTTGCAGTTGAGGTGCCAAATCAAGTTCCAACTCAATTCAATCCACTCCAAGCATCCAGACACACTCCATAGCACCTAGGGAAGCTGTCCATATCCTTGGAACCAAGTTGTAACACCTCTAACACAAAACACAATCACCAGCTGCAAGAGGTAAGCATGAGCTCTTCTAACTCTATGATCCACGCATTTTTTGCTGCACAATAATTTGGCCATTGTTAACCCTCATTTTCGACGCTAGAAAGAATCATGGTCATTTTAAGTTAAAAAATGATTTTTAACGTAAAGAAGCTTCGACCCAGCTTTGGTGAAGCCTGAGTCGAATAGGGGTTTGAAAACCTCAAAAAATGGCTAAGTGTTGGGAGATGCTTCGACCAAGAGGATGCTGAAACGCGCGTTGCAGTTATCACATTAAGGCTGGAGGGAAAATCTCAAATGTTTGAATTTGAAAAAGGATCAGTTGCTGAACGTGGGAACAGTTGAAATGGAGAAAGGCACCAAAGGAACACGTTTGAAGCAATAACCAGCACTTAGTAGTTATTTCTTAGCACTATGAATATGAGTTAGTTCTATGTAATAGGGGTGTTCATATTTTTGTACAAGTTACTCAGAGAAAACTCAAAGTACCCGCGTGTAGAGAAACGAGCTCGTGAGAATGTACGTGATGTAACACCATTTTCTTTCATCAATGCAATTTATCTTCATCATGTTTATGTTTCAGCACTTTACGTTTTCCCGAATGTTACTTTTCATGTCAAATTTACTTGAAGTCTTGTTTTAAACTTTCATTTAAACTTTCTGCATTTACTTTCGACTGCACCTTTATCTTCGAGCATTTACCTTTAAAGTCTTTATTTTCAAGAACGTGGAGTTCATCTTTATTTTCAAAGTCTTTTATTTTTAAAGTCATTTATCTTTCAGCATATTTACTTTCGATAGCTCCTTTACATTTCAGTCTTTATTTTAAAGAACGTGGAGTTCATTGCATTTTATTTTCAAAAGCTTTTACATTACTGCATTTATCTTCAAAGTCATTTATTTTCTTGCCCTTTACTTTCGACGGTCATTTACTCTTTCTGCACCTTTTACATTCAAGAATGTGGAGTTCGACGGTTATTTATCCTCCTGCACTTTTATTTTTTCAAAGTCATTTACCTCCAGGTCTTTTACATTCTACGCCTTTAAATTCTGCATCATTTATCTACAGCCCTTTACATTTCCAAGCCTTTACTTTATTTGCCAGTAGTCGAATGTGGAGTTCATATAGTTTTCTTTTACTGTCGAAAGTGGAGTTCAATTTACATTTCATGCATTTATCATTGTCAGTTACATTTTCCCTTAAATTTAGCACATGTCCTAGGATTTGTGTGGTCGATCATGCAAGTTAGTCAGTTTTCTTTAAAATTGATAGACCAGAGGTTGTTTACCAAAATTCACAGTAAACAAATTGGCACGCCCAGTGGGACCCAGTGCTAAGTTTTATACCTTTTGTTAACTTTATCTTTCTTGGTGAAGAAATACTTTCGTTGTATGTTATTAAGAAGTGGGAAGTTAGCCACAACAAACGAGGAAATACCAAAGAGAAGATACACTAAGAGAATGGCAACTAACGCCAACCAACAAGTTGATCCTCAAGGGAGTATTTCAAACACTCAGTCAAGTAGCAGTATGGGGTCTCAAAGCACATCATCACCAGTGCCTTCGACAGGAGGACAGACGTCATCTTCATTAGTAGTGTCTGAGCCAGGATCAACATGCACAAAATCATATACTCAACCTGTGTTAGAATACATAGGACCACAAATTCCTAATTCACCAACACCCCCAGGAGGAAATTCAATGTACAGGCAGTATCCTCCTCCAGGTTTTCCACATCTAGGGTCGAGGAGTCAACCCTATGGTATGCCTACATCAATGATGCAAAATCTGCATAATGCACCACCTGTGTTTTTAGAGAATGTAGTGTCTTCGCCATTACAAGGATCAGGATCAGGGGGTCGAAACAATCAGAGTATAGGTGTTGGTCATTCTGTTTAAGCGCCTAGTCTTACAAATACATCCATAAATTGTTTGAGACAGCAGATAGATGAAAGTAACATGCAAATGGTGCATACGTTGTCTCAGACAATGGGAGAAGTTTTTCAACCCTTGATTCAGAACACAACTCAAACTAACCAACAATTGGCTACACAATTAGCACGCATGGCTGATTTCATGGGAGTACCAGCGGTGGGTCAAAGAGCAACTGTTGTCGAAGATATTCCAAGACGTCATCCATGTCATGGACCTGAGGTGAAATTGGAAGATCAAGAGATGATTGATCATTTTAGAGTCGAACCACCAAGAAACCAGATGCCAATCCAGATGGAGGAAGAGCCAGTGGTGATGGTGAACAGGAATCAAAATGCTGATCAGTTCCTTAGACAAGTTCGACATCAAAATCAAGCAGAAGAAAATAATCTTGCAGCCATGGTCGAAAGAATAATGACCATAAATGGTGTGAATCTTGGCTTCACAAGGCCAAATTATACTTCGCCTATAGTGGATTATATTCTTCAAGCAGAATTACCCCCTAGGACGAAGGTTCCAAAGTTCAGCAAGTTTTCAGGAGATACTACTGAATCTACTGTCGAACATGTGGCTAGGTATTTGATTGAAGCAAGCGAAATTGCACCTGACGAAAGCCTTAGGATCAAATACTTCCCAAGTTCCCTTACCAAGAATGCCTTCACATGGTTCACTACTTTGCCTCCAAATTCAATATACAATTGGACCCAGTTAGAAAGTTTGTTTCATGAACAGTTCTACATGGGGCAAACTAAGATTAGTTTGAAGGAATTGGCTAGCATCAAACGCAAAGTTACTGAGCCAATTGATGATTACCTGAATAGGTTTTGACTTCTTAAAGCCAGGTGCTTTACACAAGTACCAGAACATGAGTTGGTCGAAATGGCTGCTGGGGATCTTGATTATTCCATTAGGAAGAAATTAGATACCCAATATCTTAGAGATATGGCCCAGTTAGCTGATAGAGTCCGACAACTAGAAAGGCTAAAAGAGGAAAAGGCTAAATTCAGCAGGGGTAAAAAAGTAGCCTTTGTCGAATGTAATGAAGATGTGGAGAATGTGTACGATGAAACATCTTATTTCGACGGAAATAAGGTTGACATTGATGAGTTAAAGCAAGGTCCACCTTATGCCTACAAATTATTAGCTCCTTTGGAAGGAAAAAATCCTGTCGAATCTAACGACAAATTTCCTAAGAAAACATACACTTTCGACGTCACTAAATGTGATGAAATTTTTTATTTGTCAGTTAAAGATGGGCAAATGATAGTGCCTGCAGGTGCTAAGATGCCACCTTTAGAACAAAGAAAGAAAAAAGGTTTTTGTAAGTACCATAATTTTTTGGGTCATAAAACTTCTCAATGTTTTCTTTTCAGGGATTTGGTGCAAAATGCTATCCAAGAAGGAAGGCTGAAGTTTGGTGACAAAGGCAAAGCTCAGATGAAAATTGACTCTGACCCATTGCAAGTTGCAGAGGCTAACTACACAGAGCCTCACGAGGTCCAAATGGTCAAAGCCACAGAAGGATTTGATCAGTCAGTCAACGTGGTGGAGGTTACTGAGGACTTCGCCACCAATCCTGTGATGACTGAAGGTTTGAGTAAGGCTGCTAATGGCCAGAATGTTGATGGTACCAGTCTAATGTTGGTGACCAAAGAAACTGCTGATAAGTTTGTTGAAATGGATAATGCTGCCAAGGTTTTGGATATGGCAGTAAGTGGATTGAAGGTAAATTCCACTGAAGGCATTAATATGGTCGAATTGGTTGAAGAATCTGATTCTAGCTCAGATAACGTCAGCACCAATGAGGCTATGGGCAGAAATGCCCCCAAAATCTAAATTGCTAAAGAGTTGGAAGATGACATGCTATTGGTAGGAGAGATGATAGACATGGATTGTTGTTTGGTAGAAAACTGGATATGTATGGTTGCTGAACAATTCTTCAAGACATCTCCTGATGTTGAAAGAGTTAATGCTGAAGAAATGGTTGAAGCTGAAAAAGATGCTTGGCAAGAAGCTTCCCAAAAAGCTGCAAAAGCAGCAGCGAGTGGTGGTTGTCTGGCGAAGACCACTGAAAGTCTTGAAGCTCATTTCTCCAAGATGCGCTTAAAGGATATAATTGATGTCAATATAGTCGAAATTACAGATCAAAAAGATGAACAAGTGAGTAAGGCCGACGAACCAGAAGAGCGCAACAAAATAGCTTATCCTAAGCAAGAGGAGACAATTTTGGAGTTTCTGCACCGTTGCCAGAAGAAAGGTTCTGGAGTGATGCTATGTCATAGATGTAACGCCATTTTTGATGAGAAAGCTGCCCACAAGTTAGAAGGTGTCAAAAAAGCTGGTGAAGGCTGGGGCCAGAAGGTGAATAAAGGTCCCAGAGGTTTTGACCATAGACGACTTTCGACAGGGGTTAAAAACCAAGTATCAGAGGTTAGGCTAGGTACATTCAAACCAGCTACGAATGTGCCAACAGGTAGTTGGATCAAGCCCATCGAAGGAAGAGGACAGAAGAAGAAGTGGGAGAAATTTGATGTGGAAAGAGGTTCTTTATTTGAGTATAGAAAAGAGAACCACACCACCAACAAGTCAGCATACATTTCTCAAAATTACAAGGGTAAAAATCCCATGTCTAGATCACAAAGGCGAAGAGAGAAACGTAGGCGAAAGGCTATCAGGGAGGCTCAGGTACAAGGGGAGTCAAGCACCAATATTGGTGATCAAGCTGGGACAATTGAGAAGATGCCCATATGGCGAAAGCTGTTCAATGCTCAGCCAGAGAAGAAAGTCGAAGATGATGAGAATATGACTGATAATTTCGACAGTGAGTCAGCAGCTTCTCTAGATATTCTTGTAAATGTGGTATCAGTAATGCCAAAAGAATTTGGTCAAGTGTCAGAGGTCGAAGACTTGGATCAAACTGCTGAATTAGAAATGTTGGCACACAAGCCTGTGTGTTATTACACCATGAACAATGGGTGCGTCGAAGAACATAATGCTTTCTTTGAATGCCCCACAGAGGCAATAAAGGGTCATCTGAAGCCTCTCTACATTACTGGCAAAGTAGAAAATTTTCCTGTTAACAAAATCTTGGTGGATTGTGGTGCAACTGTTAATTTAATGCCAAGATTTTTGCTTAGAAAGATTGGGAAGTTTGAGACTGATACCAAACCCCACAACATGGTTCTGTTGAATTATGAAGGTAAAGTTGGTTCCACTCTAGGAGTGATTCAAGTGGATCTTACTGTGGGAACCATTACCAGACCAACAGTGTTTATGGTCGTTGAGACGAAGGCTAACTACAATCTACTCTTGGGTAGGGAGTGGATTCATGGAATAGGCGTTGTACCTTCATCTATACATCAAAGAATCACCATTTGGAGACCAGATAGGATAGTTGAAAACATTGAAGCTAATTAAGGGCACTTTAAGGTGCCTATTAATCATGTGGATAGTAGACAGTTTGAAAAACATTTGGCGAACATTGCTCCATGTCCTCCAGCCGACTTTGAGTTTACGCCTGATGAAGAAGCGTTTTACTCATTATATTTACACCCTGTCGAAGGTTTTAGATGGGACAGGGAAGTACCAGAAGGAAGGTTGCCATGCTTAGGCTCACCTCCAATAGAGCCCGCAGGGTGGGGAAATGAATTCAGTGATCATGACTGAGTTCGAAGCTTTAAAATGAATTTCGGCCTATGTGGCTGAAACAAAACTACAAGCGGCTTTAGAAGCTGCCAATGACTATATGGCTGGCGAAGCCATTTCTGAATTTTATCAAGAAGGTCCTGGTAAGGACTTCGACCCAAAACCTCCAAATAAGGTTGAAACTGGAGAGCAAAGCCAGAGGCTCGACGCCATCTATGAAGACGAGCCTTTGGGATTTGAGAAGGATCCGTTGGCGAATAATATCAAAATGCTAGCACAAGATCCTTTAGAAGAAGTTGACCTCAGTGAGGGGACAACCAAAAGGCCTACCTACATCATTACCAACCTAGATCCCTAGTTGAAGGTTGAAGTGGTTCAGTTATTGAAAGAGTTCAAGAACTGCTTCGCCTAGGATTATGATGAGATGCCTAGTTTGAGCAGGGAGTTGGTCGAACACAGGTTACCTATGACACCTGGGAAAAAACCAGTCAAGCAAAATCCAAGACAGTTTGCACCAGAGATATTCTCAAAGATCAAAGAGGAAGTCGAAAGACTGCTTCGTTGCAAATTCATTCGCACGGCAAGGTATGTCGAATGGTTGGCTAATATAGTACCTGTTATTAAAAAGAATGGGTCTTTGAGAATTTGCATTGATTTTAGAGATTTAAACTCTGCAACTCCTAAAGATGAATATTCAATGCCAGTAACAGAAATGTTAATAGATTCTGCAGCAGGACATGAATATCTTAGTATGCTGGATGGATATTCTGGCTACAACCAAATATTAATTGTTGAGGAAGATATTCATAAAACTGCTTTTAGATGCCCTGGAGCTTTAGGCACCTATGAATGGGTAGTGATGCCATTTGGTCTCAAAAATGCTGGTTCCACTTATCAAAGGGCGATGAATTCAATCTTCCATGATTTTATAGACACATTCATGCAAATTTACATTGATGATATTGTGATAAAATCTATTTCTGGGAAGAGTCACATTGACCACCTTCGACAGTCCTTTGAAAGGATGAGAAAATATGGGCTTAAAATGAATCCTCTCAAATGTGCTTTTTGTGTGCAGGCAGGGGATTTCCTAGGCTTTGTGGTCCACAAGAAAGGGATCGAAATAAATCAGAATAAAGCCAAAGCCATAATGGAGGCGAAAACGCCATCAACTAAAAAGGAGTTGCAGTCGTTGCTGGGCAAGATCAACTTATTAAGAAGGTTTATATCCAACCTGAGTGGCAAAACACAAGCCTTTTTGCCATTGCTTCATTTCAACAAAGATGATTTCGAGTGGGGGCAGTTACAATAGGAAGCCTTCGACAAGATCAAGGAGTACCTAAGTCACCCTCCAATTCTTTCACCACCTTGTAGAAACAAGAGTATGAGATTGTATATAGCTGCATCAGATAAAACTCTAGGGAGCATGTTAGCTCAGGAGGATGAAAATGGAGTCGAAAGAGCCATTTATTACCTTAGTCGAGTTTTAAATGATGCAGAAACTAGGTATAGCATGATTGAAAAGTTATGTTTATGCTTGTATTTCTCTTGTACTAAATTGAAGCAATATATAAAGCCAGTTGATGTGTATGTTTCTTCTCACTTTGATGTTGTAAAACATATGTTATCTAAGCTTATTTTGCATAGTCGAATTGGCAAATGGGCATTAGCATTAACAGAATTTTCTCTAATATATCAACCTTTAAAAGTTGTGAAAGGGCAAATAGTTGCAGACTTTATAGTTGACCACTCCATAAATGAAAATGATTTGAATTATGTTGAATTAAAATCCTGGAAGTTATACTTTGATGGATCAAGTCATAAAAATGGAACAGGAGTGGGAATATACATTATTTCTCCTAAAAAAAATCCAACAAAATTCAAGTACAAGGTCGAAGGAGCTTGCTCTAACAATGAGGTTGAATATGAAGCATTAATTGCTGGCCTTGAAATTTTGTTAGAATTGGGGACAACGAGAGTCAAAATAATGGGAGACTCAGAATTGGTTATAACAAATCACAAAGGAATATAAATGTGTTAAATAAAATCTGATTATGTACTTTGTGATAGCCAATAGATTATTAAAGAAATTTGAGGTAGTGGCCATCCAACACATACCTAGAATAGAGAATCAAGTTGCTAATGACTTGGCTCAAATTGCCTCTGGATACAAAGTGTCGAAGGAAAACCTTCAAGAAGTAATTGAAGCAAGAGGTAAAGTGGTGGCTGTTGGATTGTGCCCATCAGACTTAGAAACAACTAAGCTTGGATGCATAGATGGCGAAAATTTTGAAATTTTTGCTATAGATAATGTGACAGATGAAGACTGGAAGAGGCCTATAGTTGAATATTTGCAAAATCCAACGGCTTCGACAGAGCGGAAAATCAGGTATCAAGCTTTAAGCTATGTACTTTTGGGTAATGAATTGTTTAAAAAGACCCCTAAGGGAGTCTTATTGAAATGCCTCAGTGAAGCAGAGGCATATTTGGCCCTTTCGACAGTACATAGTGGGGCATGTGGAGCACACCAAGTTGGCCAGAAGATGAAATGGTTGTTGTTTCGACAAGGCATGTATTGGCCTACTATGCTGAAAGATTGCATAGAACTTGCTAAGGGATGCCAAGAATGTCAAATTCATGCTAGCATACAGCATATCCCTGCAAGTGAATTACATTCCATAGTAAAACCATGGCCTTTCAGAGCATGGGCTTTGGATATAGTAGGAGAGATTCGACCAGCATCTTCAAAGAACCAAAGATATATTTTGGTGGGAATTGATTATTTCACCAAGTGGATTGAAGCAATACCACTGGAGAATATAGGTCAAGAAGATGTTATTGAATTCATTCAAATTCACATTATTTATAGATTTGGTATTCCTGAAACAATCACTACAGTTCAAGGATCAGTGTTTACTGGTCGAAAGATGCAGGAGTTTGCCAAATAAATAGGTTTTAAGTTATTGACTTCTACACCTTATTATGCTCAGGCCAATGGGCAAGTCGAAGCTGCCAATAAGGTAGTGATTGGACTAATTAAGAAGCATGTGGGAAAGAGGTCTAGAAATTGGCACAAGACATTAGACCAAGTTCTGTGGGCATGTCGAACATCCCCTAAAGAGGCTACTAATACTACCCCATTTCGACTCACTTTTGGTCATGATGCAGTATTATCTGTTGAGATTTATTTACAATCTGTAAGAGTTCAAAGACATCATGAGATTCCCTCTGAGGATTATTGGGAAATGATGATGAATGAATTGGTGGATTTGGATGAAGAAAGGCTTAGAGCCTTGGAATTGTTAAGAAGACAAAAGAAGAGGGTCGAAGAATCCTACAACAAAAAGGTTAAGTCTAAATCTTTTGCGTATGGGGATTTAGTTTGGAAAGTGATTTTGGCTATGGATCGAAAGGATAGAACATTAGGCAAATGGTCTCCTAAGTGGGAAGGTCCATTCCAAGTCATACAAGTTTTATCTAATGAAGCTTATGAAGTGGAAGAGTTAGACAAAGATAAAAGAATATTGAAAGTAAATGGCAAGTATTTGAAAAAATATAAGCCTATGCTGCAAGAGATTCATATTAAAACGTAAGTTTTATTTTATTAAAGGAAAGCCAAAATAGGCCAACTCAGGCTAATATGGCATACAAAGCAAAAGAGAATCAACATAACATCTTTCAAGGATATGAAAGATTATTCATAATCTCCCCAGTCAATAGAGTTGAGGAAGTCCATGTAGTATGTGTCTGGCTCATCATCATCAAAGTCTTGGGTGTTGGAACGCCCTTTCTTGGAGATCCTCATGTTGGTTTCTCTCTTTTTTGCTCTGGAAGTTGCTCTAGTAGAGGCTTCAGGCTTATTTGTTGCCTCTGTTTTTTGGGTTCCATCAGCTCCTTTTGCCTTACCAGCTGTCTTCTTGGCTGATGATTTCTCTGAATTGTTCATGGTTACTTTGGTGAATGAACCTGGTTCAGATAGACGAGAATTTATAGAGGCGAAGTATTGATTGGATTGGCCAGTCAAACGGTGAAACCATGCAGATTATTCTTGGAAATAGGCCTGAGGGCTACGCTATAAATGTCAGTTTAAGGCTAGAGGCTTATGCCTTGGAGTTTTAAAGCTGAAAAGTTTAGCTTTCCCAGAAAACGATAGAATGCCTTAATTACAAATTTGACTTAGATGTGAGGCAGTAGATAAAATGCATCATAAATACGAGTCGAAAGCAGTTAATGGCGAAATACCAATGATTACTTAATTAGTGCCAAAGGCATCAAATTGTCATTACATAAAGGCCTGAAAAGGCCAAGAAACAAATGATGATTAAACAAACAAAGGTGTCGAACATATCAGAAGGGAAGCCTCGACGCCAACTGAGAAAAAGGTTCTATGTGATGTTTGAGGCGAGCATTGCACAAAGATTCATCAAGTTTGGCTGCTGCGAGCTCTTTTTCAAATCTCTGGGCCGCCTCAATACGATCAATGGCATTCTTCGTTTCTTCAGCCATCTTAGTGTCGTCGAAGTGTTGCAAATCACGGTTGCGCTTTTCAGCAGTCTCAATTTTGGCTTGTAGCTCCGTGATTTGCTGCTTCCAGGCTTCGTTATCCTTCTGGTTGGAGGCTATCTCATCTTGATTTTTCTTTTGATCAGCTTCCATACGTTCGACCTCCTCGTACGCCTCTTTTCCACCACACCAAGCTGCACTCTCACAACCAGATGTTTTCTCTATGGTATTCCTGATAGAGGGAAGCAGCTTTATTTCTGCAGATATTTGGTTCACCACAGCAGTTAACTCTATCAGAAAACTAGAAACGTCTGGATGAAGGGTGGTGAGCTCAAGCTTTGCAAGCGTATCCTTCAGGTAAATGGTTGCAGTGGGGTCTGAGGCCAAAACTCTGTGAATGTCCCCCCTGAAGAATTTTTTCTTTATGGCTTGGAGGACTGTTTTGGCGAACTCATCTGATGCTGGTGTCGAAGAGATAGAAGAAGAGGAACCATACTTCTGCCTGAGTATTAATTTGGAATACTCACGTGGGTTCGACCACTTGAGTGCGGTCAGTGAGTCTCCAGGAGGTGGAATGCTAGCCAGGATTTGCTGGACCACAGCCGAAGGAGTATGGTGAGGATTAAGATCAGTTTGTTCTTTTTCCTCCTCTTCTTCTGATTCTTCCCCTTCTTCATCTTTATCTTTGACTCCCATTTCTTCGTCAGACTCTGCAGCAATTGGTTGAATATCCTCCTGGTCATCAGCTGGTGTAGGATGTGGTTCATTTGTCTCCCCAGGCGCAGCTTGACCAGGATTGTCATTGTCTATTTGAACTTCAGGTTCATTTCTTTCTTCTTTAACCAATTGATCTTTATCCATGAAGTTAGACAGGTTGAGAAGGGGTGGACTTGAGGCATCATCATCATCAGAATTGGTGCCATCAGCTTGTGCATGTTGAGTGGTGGTTTGAACTGGTGGTGTGGTGTGTCCTGCAGCATGTGGATTAGGTTGATTGATCTCACTCAAACCAGAGCCAATATCAGAAGATGGGTGATAAGTTGTCTTACCTTGGCTGTTGAGGAGCGTGGTGGTGAAACTTTCTGCAGTTGGTTAAGGAGTGGGATTGGTAATGATGTTGGTGGAGAGGTTGCCTGAAGCTGGTTGAGGATCAGGGTTATTGCTTATGTTTGCCTGAAGAACACAAGTGGAGAAAATGAGGTTGAAAGAAGTTGGGCGAAAAATGTTAGTGTAATGAAAAAATGGTGCATATACCTGAGCCTGTACAGCAGCAAAACTTGAGTTACCACTCCCATGGTCACCAAGAGGTGTTCTCAAGGCTACCATGGAAGGTTCTTTTTCGAGACCACTTATTGTGGGTGCCTTTTCGAGTATTTTGGCCACCATCGAAGGAGGTGGGCCAGCAGGTCCAGATGCTTTTATTGGTTTTCTTCTTTTCTTTGTAAGAACCTCATCAGGAGATTCATCTGAAGCATCTGAAGAGATAACAACAGCTGGGGCATCCTTTTTACCTTTCTTTGAAGGTGTTGGAGGCTTTCGACCAGTCTGAAGTGGCAATGCAAATGTAAGAAAGAAATTCATATAGTAGAAGCGTAAGCAGGGGATGTGAAATATACCTGTGTGCTCTCTGGTTCTTTGCCACTTTGTGAGGTAGCTGCCCTAGTTGAAGCAGCTTTCCTAGGCACAACTGAAAGACAGTAAAAAATTGTTGCAAGTTAATGATTACGTGGTTAGTTATAAAGCCATGGATTAAGGGTTTCGAACCTTCATATATTTTAGATTCGACACGAACGTCCTGAACTCCTATATGAAGGTGTCCTTTAAAACTGTCTAACATATGCTTAGTCGAAACCACTCGTTAGGCCTTTGGCTGAGACTGCTGTCGAAGAAGTTTTAAATGCTCCCCACAGACAAACCAATCTGGAAATGGAGGGGCAAGCGCCACTCCAAAATCAGCATTAGGTAGTCGAGGGAACTTTGGAGGAAAAGGTTTAAAAGCTACCTCATAACGTTTCTCACGAGGGACGTTTGGAGGAATTTTTAGTTGATCCAGCTTGTCTAGAAATTTTCTCTTTAGAGTGACAGCAGCCTCACGAATGGTTCGACTAAGATCATCTGGTCGATAGATAGTTTCAAAGTAATTTTGAAAAGCCAGTATTTCTTTGATGTGAGTAAACTTACTCTTTTTCCCCTTGTCCTGCACATTGAGAAAAGCTTGGTCAAGTAACGAAGAAAATGTAACCACATCAAGAAAGTGCTCACTATAGTGCTTTGACAACCATTGGTGGAATGATGAAGTGCATAGAAAAGAAGGTTCAAAAAACACAGGAGAGAGGACTCTTCTTTTCTCATTCCGACTGTCGAGTGTAAGGGAGACATTTTCCTCGTCGAAGCAGGCAGTGTGAAGAATTACTTGGCCCTTTCTCTCATACAAACATTGGGGAAAGCTCTGAGCCAGCCCAGACTGGCGAGAAACAAGGTTCGGTTGATAGGCAATCAGTGCTGCCAAACCTCTCCCTAAGTTCAGCCTGTGGATAAAGAATCTGGGAATCAAAAAGGCTTCCCAGATAGCAACAGATTCTTGATCAAGAGTTTGGTGAGGAAATGGTCTTTTAAACCACACAGGGTCGTGTCTTCTGTGAGCAAAAGGTGCCATGCTAGGAGTGAACTCATAGCGCTTGGCAAACATCATAATGTAACTGGTAAAGGCCCTTTGAATGGTTTCACCATCATCATTGGGAGTGAGATTGCCCATACGCATCCCTTCGACACTCATCTCCCTTATTTCAGCAGAGGCTTCATCAACTAGGCCTTTTCTGGGGAGGCTAGCCTCAAATGTAGCATTAAGCCACAATTGAAGTAGCCAAAGAGGCCCACTCAAGTGCATAGGACCTTGGGCCTCCATATTTCTCAGTCGAGAAGCCCCTTCGCTTATAGACTCATAGAGGGTCGCCAGGATGAGTTCACTCAAGCAGGTTCCTTTGTTGTTGTGAAGCTGATTCGCCAGGGGTAGGTACTTCTTAGCTACCTGAAAAGATTTGGTACAAAAAATATATCTCGACAGCCAGACTGTGAGAAAAGCAATATGTTCTTCATCATACACTTGGTCATCATCTCGTTTAAAGTGGTGTTTGATGAAGAGAGTGTATGTAAGTTTAGAGCCTGAAATATTGATGGTGTCTTTAGCATCAACATCAGGGTTATAAGTAAGGCCATCTGGGCGAAGCCCTGTAATGGCAGCTACATTGAACAAGGTTGGGGTAACCATTCCACGTGGCAGATGGAAGATATAATGGGTGTTGTCCCAAAAGTATAAAGACGCTGCCAACATGTTCAGACAGTATGGTATGCTGGTCTTCGACAGCATCAGAAGGTCATAAATCCCTATACTCTTCTAATGTTCAGCTTTGACCTTCTCCATCTTCGCCATCCATTGGTCGAATTCTTTCAAGGGGTTGACAGCTCTCACTAACCTGGTGCCATCAGTGAGATAGCCAACGTTGATTTTGGGCAGGGGGATTTCTCTAGGAGAGGTTTCGTCAGAAACGTTGATTCTAGAAAAGCTTTTTTGCCCTAGTGGTCTTGTCTTCCGGTAAGAAGGGAGAAACTCACTTAGTTTCACATTGGAAATGTCCACATCAACTAGTGGAACTGATAGCGCATAAGGTTTATCAGAAATGATTAAAGGAATCATTACCTGAGACTGATATATGGCGCGTGTTTCTTCAGTGGTGGGTTCCGGCAGGTAACGGCGGTTGTCCACTATTTGGGGGCCTGGGATATTAGCGAAGGGAGGAATGACTTGTTTAAATGGAGTAACCTTGCCTCGTTGAGTTTTATTTGTTTGAGGATTAGTTTGAGAAGACGCAATTGTTGAAGAAGACGAAAAGATGGTGTTTTTCTGGGTTTTGCTTAAGAGAAACTGAAGAGAAGAAGATTTTCGCTTGGAAATATAATAGAGTGAAAAGTTCACAAAGTGGTGGAAATGGGTATTTATAGACGTTTGAAAATCCCAAGAGCCTTGGATCCACCGTTGAAGTTGAGAAGATAGTGGGACGCGTGTCTTTCTCTTGAAAACGTGATGAGTAGTAGCAGTTATGTCAGACTGCAAACATATGTTTTCAAGAAAGGAGTCATGATGAATGCGACTGAAGAGATGTTTTAGGATTTGTCATGATGGCATGATGTCATAAGCGTGGGTTAAAGAAACTAAACAGTTGAGCCACTACGTGATGAGTGGATTATTCAGTTGAAGACATGCAAACAAGCGTCGAAATGGTTGTTGGATCAAAGAAATGGCCTTCTTACCAACTCTGGCGAAAGGACATTTCTTGGGGGGCAATTTGTTAACCCTCATTTTCGACGCTAGAAAGAATCAAGGCCATTTTAAGTTAAAGAATGATTTTTAACGTAAAGAAGGCTTCGACCCAGCTTTGGTGAAGCCTAAGTCGAATAGGGGTTTGAAAACCTCAAAAAATGGCTAAGTGTTGGGAGATGCTTCGACCAAGAGGATGCTGAAACGCACGTTGCAGTTATCACATTAAGGCTGGAGGGAAAATCTCAAATGTTTAAATTTCAAAAGGATCAATTGCTGAACATGGGAACATTTGAAATGGAGAAAGGCGCCAAAGGAACACGTTTGAAGCAATAACCACCACTTAGTAGTTATTTCTCAGCACTATAAATAGGAGTTAGTTCTATGTAATAGGGGTGTTCATATTTTTGTACAAGTTACTCAGAGAAACTCAAAGTACCCGCGTGTAGAGAAACGAGTTCATGAGAATGTACGTGATGTAACACCATTTTCTTTCATCAATGCAATTTATCTTCATCATGTTTATGTTTCAGCACTTTACGTTTTCCCGAATGTTACTTTTCATGTCAAATTTACTTGAAGTCTTGTTTTAAATTTTTATTTAAACTTTCTGCATTTACTTTCGACTATACCTTTATCTTCGAGCATTTACCTTTAAAGTCTTTATTTTCAGGAACGTGGAGTTCATCTTTATTTTTGAAGTCTGTTATTTTTAAAGTCATTTATCTTTCAGCATATTTACTTTCGACAGCTCCTTTACATTTCAGTCTTTATTTTAAAGAACGTGGAGTTCATTGCATTTTATTTTCAAAAGCTTTTACATTACTGCATTTATCTTCAAAGTCATTTATTTTCTCGCCCTTTACTTTCGACGGTCATTTACTCTTTCTGCACCTTTTACATTCAAAAACGTGGAGTTCGACGGTTATTTATCCTCCTGCACTTTTATTTTTTCAAAGTCATTTACCTTCTAGTCTTTTACATTCTACGCCTTTAAATTCTGCATCATTTAGCTACAGCCCTTTACATTTCCAAGCCTTTACTTTATTTGCCAGTAGTCGAACATGGAGTTCATATAGTTTTCTTTTACTGTCGAACGTGGAGTTCAATTTACATTTCTTGCATTTATCATTGTCAGTTACATTTTCCCTTAAATTTAGCACATGTCCTAGGATTTGTGTGGTCGATCTTGCAAGTTAGTCAGTTTTCTTTAAAATTGATAGACCAGAGGTTGTTTACCAAAATTCACAGTAAACAGCCATATGTTCATAATCATGCATTAAGTGTTTTCCCTCGATCAATTAGTTTGTTTGAATCGTGTGTGGAATTTCTGAACCTTCATGCAAATTTTAGGGTTCTTGAGGTTTTTCTTTGATTTCTTGTTCCATGTTAAAATTAAATGAAATTAAAGACCATAGACATAATCGTGGGGTTGAAACGAGTAGATTGATATATAGATTGCATGATATCATCAAGTATTTAATGAGATTGATGAGAAAATGCAAATTTGGGAAAAACAGAGCACGCGGGCAAGGCCAAGGTGTTCTTGGCTCCCTTTTTCAAATATTTGAATATTTGAGTTTGGTGATTTTATTTAATTGAATCAAAAATTAATTTCTCTCTGAATTTTAATGATTTTGAGTTGATTCTTTTTTTAATAATTCACAAAAATGTTAAAATTTTTTATTTTTTCAAAAAAATCCCCAAAATATTATTTATTGCATATACTTGATATTTTTGTAAAGAATTAATATTTTAATTGTTTTTGACATTTAAAATATTTTCTCTTTCTGGATTTTTCAAATTTTAGTGATTTCCAATCATTTTGTGGATAGAAACCTAATTTTTGAAACATTAATCCAAGATCACAATTTGATTCCACACATGTTAAACAATTTTGATCATTTAATTAAATTTTTTATTCAATTAAAATACATTTTGAAAACAAATTAGGGTTTTTGATTAATTCGACCCTCATCAAACTTTTTCAAACACTTTGGGCCTCTAATTGAGTGTAAGACCCAATCCCTCTTGAAAACCAAAATAATTTTGGGCCTCAGTCATTGTTTAAGACCCACTGCGTTTTTAAAAATCTCGCCGCGATCGCCGTTTTCAAACAAAAATCATCTGGGCATACCCTCGTGTTATAAGTCCCATTTCTTTTCTTTAAAACCTTTTGGGCCTCTAATAGAGTGTAAGACCCAATCCCCCTTTTAACCAAAATAATTTTGGGCCTCAGACATTGTATAAGTTCCTCTGTGTTAAAAGAAAAATCTCGGCGCGATCGCCAATTCAAAAACAAACCTTGGGCCTCTCCTTGAGCTGTAAGCCCCACCACTTGTATAAAAATAATCCTTTGGGCCTCCTGAGAGAGCGTAAGACCCATCCCTTTGTACATAAAACCTTTTGGGCCCCAGTTCTTTGTATATGTCTCTGTACCAAACTACAGTGCAATCACTGATAAAACCTTAGGCCTCTCCTTGACCTGTAAGCCCCAACAATTTTTTCAAAGAACTTTCTCCTTTGATTTTGAATATAATATTGTTATCAAAGTTTTGTTTGTTGAAACAAACCAACCAAACAGCATGGAAGCTCTACAACCGAGTAAGTGTTTACCCGCTTTTTTTATCCGCTTTCATATATATATATATATATATATATATATATATATATATATATATATATAACTGTATTGTGGGGCTGCTCACTATAAGTCTTCTTTCACAAACTTTTATATACTCATCAAATATCCACTGTGTAATACTAGTATAGTTATTTAGAGTTTTCCCTGGCAACTACGTCTAGCACTAGGTAAAGCCGTGTTGGTCACTCTTAAATACAAACAAAACTAGATCCCCATAGGATTACCAGACACAATCTTCCCTCCTCTTGGGGTTAAACAATATGGAGACGTGAAAGGCATTATTCTTAGTGAACCCTTTCTCAGACTCTCACCCTTAGAAATTGTCAAAGAAACTCTAACTCCCCAGAGATGATCTTTTCTCCGTGAATGGCATCTCTTGAGTTTCTTCCAAATTCTCGGACTTTCCTGGCTTGATCTATTCTCGGTGAATGGCATGTCTTGAACTTCTCAGGGTTTGGGGACCCACAGGCTTCTTAAAATCATCCCTGCCTCATCATGGACGTTGTACAAGGACCTTTCGGCTTCTTAAAAGCTCTCATGCCATCTCTTGGGCTTAGTACAAGGACCGAGAGACCTCTACAGGTATAGGAACAGAACCTAGTCATCAATTTGATAGAGTTGTCTTTCTGAGTCAAATGTTAGACGAGTTAATGGGTTGAACATCATCCCTTAACATACCAGCCTTCCCTTGGGTATCATACAAAGATCATTCACCACCTGAGAATCGATTTCTCAAAACACCCGTAGACTTGGACAGTCTCAATACCCGTTGAATTTCCTATTTCCTTAAAGAACAAGAAATAACCCTAATCCTCTGATCAATACCAAAGCACAACATTACCCATATAAGAACTGATTTTCTCTTTATCTAACATACTAGACCTGTCACTAAGCTGAAACAGTTACATTAGCCTCCTCTTGGGCTTTGTACAATGATTCTCCCCAGCGGAGCTAACCTTTTCACACTCTATTGTTGAGTATAAAAGACTCTCTTGTTGAGTCAAACCTCCATAGCCTCCATCTCGGGCTTCATACGAGATACAAAATCACTCTCTTGTTGAGTATAAAAGACTCTCTTGTTGAGTCAAACCTCTTTTGGCCTCCATCTCGGGCTTCGTACGAGATACAAAATCACTCTCTTGTTGAGTATAAAAGACTCTCTTGTCGAGTCGAAACCTTTTAGCCTCCATCTCAAGCTTCGTACGAGATACAAAAACACTCTCTTGTTGAGTATAAAAGACTCTCTTGTTGAGTCAAACCCCTTATAGCCTCCATCTCGGGCTTCGTACGAGATAAAAATCACTCTCTTATTGAGTATAAAAGACTCTCTTGTTGAGTCAAACCCTCTTTTAGCCTCCATCTTGGGCTTCGTACGAGATAAAAATCACTCTCTTGTTGAGTATACAAGACTCTCTTGTTGACTCAAACCCATTTTCAGCCTCCATCTCGGGATTCGTACTAGGTACAAAGACTCTCTTGTTGAGTCAAACACCTTTAGCCTCCGTCTTGGGCTTCGAACAAGACACATACAAAAGCACTCTCTTATTGAGTCAGCCCTTTTAGCCTCTCTCTCGGTCTTCGTACGAGACACATAAAAACACCCTCTTGTTGGGTCTATAGCCTCCTCTTAGGCTTTGTATAAGGAAACCCCGGTTAAGTCAATCAACCTTTTAGCATCAAAAGTTGTGCCTCGTTCACAGTATACAAACATCAATAACTCCTTTTCAACCATCTAATTGTTTTAAGTGGCAAGCCTCTGGATTATTTACATCCACGCCACTGTCCTCTTTTAGCATGAGAAATTCCTAAGGAAAGATAGGATTGCTCTAAACTGAGTTAAAGTCTTCTCCTTCAGGTTAAAAAACCCTTATAAAGGAAATTATGGCATTGCTGGATTCACATATCCTAGTCAAAGTAATTCTCCTTTATAACCAGTCACCCAACAGTTGTGACAAACAGACCAAAAATTCCCTTTAGAGATGACAAATTCTCTCTAAAGTCAAAACCCTTCAGCTTCACATCTTGGGCTTCGAACAAGATACAAATAGACCCTTCAGCTTCACATCTTGGGCTTTGAACAAGATACAAACCATCTTTAGCTTCACGTCTTGGGCTTTGAACAAGACACCAAAACAACCTTTTTCCTCCCATAGAATAGGAGGAACTACGATCACTCTGATTTCCCTGTTTCGTTAAACGAGAATACGTAGGTATAAGATTGAAAAATCTTAGCGAGAACACTAATCAAAAACCCAAAATCCGGTATCTCCACTAAATTAATCAAAAGCACCAAATCCTAACATCTTACCAAAAACCTCGTAAATAGTCCGAACACCGTGTTCTTAACAAAATAACCTAAGAGAGACCCACGATCTTTGTAGCATCTGTAAACCAACAGTCAGCTGTTTAAACTCAGTATGCAAGCAGGTTTAATTGGAGACATCTATTTCCCTTCCTTCATCAGCTTCAATAGGATAAAAAATGAATCAAGCTATAGTACCCCAAAGCGATAGTGCTTCGCAACCACATATAAAACTCGTGCTACAGAAAAATGGCGACTCTGCTGGGGACAACGTTTCGTGTATCTTGTTCTCTTCCCATCTCTTAGGTAGAAAACCCTGAGTTCACAAAAGTGTCACAGAAATGATAGCTCGGCTGGGGAGTCATTGTCTGTATAGGATCATAAGACTAGAGGTCTAAGATGATTAAGACAAATATATATATTGCTTTTCCTAATTGATATCTGTGTTTATTTTTCTGCTAATGGGAATGCGTGTGATACCGCATGTGGAAAGATTGAGTATACACCTAAGATAGGTGATGGCAATGCAGGTAATCTTACTGGGAGTGAATTCCAGTTAAGAGCCCCCGATCGACCATCAAACTCAGTGGAGACTCCCTTTGCAGATACATTGCCTATACGACTTCGGTTGTTGAAAGTAGTGTGGTCGACTAGGTTATCTGAGAAGCTGAGGTTTTTAGCAGACTTAAGCCATTTTATAGTGCGGAAGCTATCGGAAATAGTTGTCACGCGATACTACCCTCGTCTGAGATCACTCCAGGATACATCAGCTCGCTGGCGATCCGCTTGCTGTTGTTATCCCAGAGGGGTCAATGATTTTGTGGACAGGTACAAAAAAATACCAGTATAAACCTTTGGGGGGGTAGAGCCTTGACTTCATGACACCGACCTTTTAACCCCATGTTTTTTTCTATGTTTTTGTGTGCTGCATTCATGCATTCATTTAAAAAACATTAAAACAAAAAAAACTTCTCTTCTAGTCTCTCCTTTTCAAATTAAACTGAGACAATGATTGAAAATATCAGAGAAAAGAGATTGCGCTAATGGATTTCGGTAGAAGGAAAACTCATAAGTACACCTTCAAGGTTCCAAAGTTAGAGGATTTGAGAGGTTTGGCGAGGATGATCACCAACCCTGAGGCTTTTAGAGCTAAGTATAGGGACTATTGTCCCTATTAAGGGTCCATGTAATTGAGGGAATCCTGTCCACGCTCATTCAGTTCTATGATCCGGTCTATCATTGTTTCACATTCTCGGATTATCAGCTTGCACCAACGCTGGAGGAGTATTCTCACCTGACCGATCTGCATATCACTGATCAAGCTCCCTTTTCTGGACTGGAAGAAATTCCAAAGGATCAGACTATTTCTAGGGTAATTTATTTGGACGAGTTAGAAGTCAGGACTCACATGACCACTAAGGGTGGCATACAAGGTTTTGACAGCCCAGTTCTTGATAAAGAAAGCCTTGTACTTTGCTAGTATAGGGAACGTACTCGCTTTCGAGAACATCTTTGTTTTTCTCACCTACAGGTTATTTTTGTTTACCAACATTGATAACTTCGTAGAGATCAACGCCATTAAGATTTTCCTGATTGGAAACCCTGTACCGACCTTACTCGCAGATTCGTATCATTCGGTACACTTAAGGAATTTATACAGCGAAGGAATGATCGCATGCTGTGTACCCCTGCTGTACAAATGGTTCACCTCCCATTTGCCCAAGTCTGGCACATTTTGGGATCAAAAGAATACTTTACGTTGGTTGCAGAGAATCATGTCTCTACCATCTCGGACATCGATTGGTACAATCGAATCTACGAAGGGATCAGAATCATTGACCATTGTGGAAATTTCCCAAATGTACCCCTTATAGGAACTAAGGGAGGAATCAACTATCATCCGGTGTTAGTTCGTCGTCAATTTGGATACCCGATTAGGCATGTCCCGCGCAGTGCTTATCTGGAAGATCTTTTCTTTAAGAAAGGAGAATATGATAGGGCACTAAAGATAGAAATAATGCATGCCTGGAAACACGTTCATAGAAAATGATGAGAGTCTCTAGGAAAACCAGACTTTGTCTCGGTGGAGCCTTATCTCCACTGGGTACAAACTAGAGCTCTCAAGCTGAGGATGCCTTACCCTCGTTAGGAAGTTCTTCCATTAAGGGACTCTGCCCTTTAGTTCACGTCTGAGACAAAAAAACTCCAGGTTACTCTCAGCAAAGTTCAGCAGGAGAAGAGGTCTTGGAGGAACAAGTACCGTATTCTCAATGTGGAATGTATGAAAATACAGCAGCTATTAAAAGAAAAAGATGCTCTGATTGAGATTTTAGAGCAACATGTTGTAGAGAATCAGGATGACCAAAGGAGTTTGCTCACGCCTTTCACTTGGCAAAGGAATGACAACCCAACAATGGCCCAGGAGCCCCGGTCAAAGAAAAGGAAAGCACCTGAACCAGCACCTGAGCTCTCTTTAGAGAGGACTCATGATCCATTAGTTTAGATTTCATTTTTTCAGCACTTTGTAATCCACTGTATTTCCATTTCCGCAATCCTTTGAATTCAATAAAATGGGGTCTCCCCACTGTTTGATATTTGCAATCTAATTGTCGAAGTTTACTTTGAATAAACAAAATAATTAATAATCATTGCATTCATCATTCTCATCAACGCATTCTTCTTACCTACGAATCTCACGTTTGCGTCTCGATTCTAAAGTCAAACTGTCTCATTCGTACAATACTCGGGCCAATCGTCAGAAAAAGATGGATGATCTCGAGGAAGAGAATAGAGAGTTGAGAGAAGAGAGCAACACTCTGAAAGAGGATCTGAGAAAGCTTCATAACGACATTCAAGCTCTAGCAGAGGCTCAAATGCAACAACAAAGAACAGTGATCTCAGAGATCACGTCGACGCCCATAGTGGAGAATTTCGATCCTAGGTACAAAATGCTGAAAGATCGTCCCTGGGGCATGCCTATCAACTATATCCCAGAAGGATATGTTCTGCCGATCAATGAGGGTCATGGAACCGCAGCAGGAGCCGCCGAGCAAGAAGGTTATAAACTTCGGGAAAACGAAGATTCCAGGGGCATGACAACAACTCCTGAAGGTTACAAACTTCGAGAGGCACCGAGAGACTCGGCCATAATGGTTATACCACTTCCCGTGGTACACACTCTCCTGAAAGAAAAGATTCCACAGATACCGTCAGGTGGAAACGACAGCATGTTCGATAGAATGAATGAGTTCGAGGAATAATTCCTGGAGATGCAGAAGGAACTGCAAGCCCTTCGTGGTTAGGATCTATTTGGAAAGGACGCCGCGGACCTCTGCCTGGTCCCCAATGTGAAAGTTTCGCACAAGTTCCAAGTGCCCGACTTTGAAAAGTACAAGGGTAAATCTTGCCCTAAGAGCCATCTGGTGATGTACGCTTGGCGAATGTCGGCCCAGACAAAGAACCAGGAGCTATTGATTCACTACTTTCAGGATAGTTTAACCGGTGCCGCCTTAAAATGGTACATGGGGTCAAACCGCACCACGATAGGCACATTCAGAGATCTGGGCGCTGCCTTTGTTCAACAATACAAATACAGTTTGGACATGGCACTGGACAGAGATCAACTCAGATCAATGTCACAAAAGGACAAGGAAACCTTTAAGGAGTACGCTCAGAGATCAACTCAGATCAATGTCACAAAATTGGAAATGCCTCAGTCCATGCCACCTTGGTGTATGTATTGAATGCTCCAATCCAAAATTGGAGTCTTGTCCCTCTTTTAGGGATTTCTAGGTTTGGCATGCTATTTTTGGTTCCAAAGACTTGAGAGGCTAGGGATCAAAGTTGGTTCTTCCTTGGTCCCCCCTTAAGGTGTTCAGATGGATAAAGTTCCTTGCCCTTTGTAAAATTTGGGCAAATCGAGCAAAACTCCAAAATCTGCCTTGCCATGACAGTTTGCAGCAAGGGATATTGGCATTGTCATATCTCATGGCTCAAGTGGAATTTGATGGAGTTCTTGGCTATTTTGGAAAGCCCTCATATGATACAACAACTGTTTGATCAGAATTGGTTTTGATACTTTTTGGATCCCAGTCAAAAATGTCCCTACATTTGGAAAAAAGTAAGGCAGATTCTGACTTAGTGAAAATTTCACTAAGTGTAGTTGAAGCTTTTGATCATTCCATAACTCAAAATCCATGATGAATTGGAATGAGGTGTAGTTGAAGCTTTTGTAGGGGGCATGAGGGCTACAAATCCAGCTTTGAATGGGGAAAAATGGCCTATTGGTTTAGGAGTTATGATCCTCCAAAGTTGGCACCCTAGCCACTTTGTTCCATAACTTAGAAAATTTCTAAGATTTTATGGTTACCCCTTTTACAAGTTATCCCACTTTTCTTGATTTTTCTTGATAAATGTTGATTCAAATCACACATTAACATCAATTTAGGGTTAAAGAACCATATTTGTGAAATATCTCAAAAAGTCAAAGTTGACTTTTGTGCACACTTGACTTTTTGTCAGATGAATTCCAAAATGTGCGATCCTCTATGAAATCAAGTCCTTGACCTAAATCAAACTTGATGGACTAATTTCATAGGTGTTATAGGGTGTATTGAATCATGTCCTAGGGTTTGGGAGCATGTCTTGGTCAAAAGTCAAAGGCACAGTTGACTTTTCCTGCGAAACCCTAATTGTGGTCCTGATGAAATTGAGACTTGTTGCTCAAGTTTCTTGGATCAATCCATTATTTCAAATGGATTAATGTGGTTTATTAGAGACCCTCAAATCCTCTCTTGAGGTCTTGGCTCATGTTTTGTCTCAAAAGTCAACTTAGGGGTGAATTAGGTCAAGAAACCCTAATTCCTGATTTTTTATGAGTGCATCCCCTGAAGCAAAATTGACTTGATGATTGGGTTCATGATGTTCCATGGAGCATATTAGGTTATGCTTTGAATCATTGGCTCATTCCCAAAGGAAAATTTCCATCTGGAGGCCCTGGTAAACAAAAACCCTAATTTGGTGACACCCGCGATCTTGAGGCTTGATCCACCTAGACGGGAGCATCCCTTTGCTTAATCCTTGAAGTGGGAGTCCTTTTGATCCTTTGTGGATGTTTGAGAGGGTAGAAAAGTTGAAGATCACGTCATTCCTTGATTAATCTTTTGTCTAAGAACTCTGAGAGGGCCTGAAACCCTAAATTTGATTGTAGTGGATGCTCACCCATCTTTGGGGAGATTGATTAGGTATGAAGTTTTTTCCATATTGTGATGATGATTTGCACAATGATGGGAAATTTTAGTGGTCAAAATTTGTTGTATGACAGATGCCCCTATTTAATCTTCTTGGACCCGAAGGTGTGAATGGCGAAGGTATTCGGACATTCGGGGTGCAAGAGGATTAAATATCGGAATACCCAAAATTTTGATGGTGGGTTATGAATGGCAGTTTGCGCATCCATATTATTTTGCTAAGCAATGATGCTTAAAAAAGGTAAAACTTCCCCTCGATCCAGGTCTTCAACCAAGGAACTGGTCTAAGTTTCGGATATAAACTTCCCCTCGATCCTGGTTTCTTACCAAGGAACTGGTCTAAGTTTCTGATATAAACTTCCCCTCGATCCTAGTTTCCTACCAAGGAACTGGTCTCTGAGCATGGACTCTGATGAAGCACAACTTTGACCATAACTATTATGGCCCAATGGATGGCCTGCCTATTTGGCATCCGTACCCAGGAAACTTGGGGCAAGAGAATCAGCCGAACAATGGAAATTAGCTGAGCATCATTGAACGGAATACTTGTGTCCCCACCATGTCATGGGATCAACACTCAGGTCGTTCAGAACCTATCCCTTACGACGATGAATTGGCAATGCTTGTCGGACTAGAGTTCATCAACTACGCTTTTGCCGAGGTCAATGTCATTGAAAGAGGTGACTCCTCCAGTTCCAAAGAGGTGTGGGACACCTTGGGACAGCCGAGTGGAAAATATGACTATATGGTCAATTACACCGCTCCTGAAAGCTCACGTATCAGGCTCGAAGACATCCAACCATTTGGATGGGGAGATTTACCTGAGAACACAAATACTCTGCAAAATACAACAGAGGGATCCTCCTACGACAACTCTGCCTGGGAGACAGATTCCAATGATCCTGCTCCACCAGAAATCAACGTTATTTCTGAAGACAAATCAAGGAAAGTACCAGACTTTGTGATTCACCGAGGAGTTCACCGCCAATGGGTTGCTGTCGATGTTCCGAAGATTGTTCATAAGCCAAAGTAATTGTCGTCTTTAACCTTTCACCCTGCCCAGGTGAAACGATTGTTTTTATCTCGCTTTCTGTAAATCTTCCTCTTCACTTTGCCCGAAGCGACAAAGTTTTGTTTTATAGAGCTGTAATTTCAAGAATCGATTTGTTCATAAATAAAATAACGTCGTTCTGTAATCTCTGCAATAATTGTTGTTTTCTCTTATTTCTTTCTCCAAAAATGGTAATCCTGAAAAACAATTCAAATAATAAAAACAATCAGTTATCAAAAAAATACACTGCACACACTTGCATTTCTCTCTATCTCTTCTAAAAACAATCATCACGTCATGCATATTGCTTGTTTTAAACCCTGTTGAAACATATGATCCGATGCCTTCTCCCGACTTTGAGTTCCCGGTATTTGGGGCTGAAGAAGAAGTTGATGACGAAATTCCAGAAGAGATCTCCCAATTACTCCGACAAGAGGAAAGGTCCATTGAACCTCAGAAAGAGCCGTTGGAAACAATCAACGTAGGTTCAGAAAAAGAGAGAAAAGAAATCAGGATTGAGGCACTGCTCAGTCCAACTGCCAAAGAGAGTTTAACGAAGCGTCTCAGAGAATTTCCCGATGCTTGATCCTACCAGGGCATGCCAGGGTTGGATACCAGCATCGTGGAACATCATTTACCGTTAAGGTCAGAATGTACGCCAGTAAAACAAAGGTTGAGAAGAACTCATCCAGACATGGCCATCAAAATCAAAGAGGAGGTACAGAAACATACTGACGCGGGCTTCCTCGCCATGTCAGAATATCCTCAATGGTTAGCCAACATTGTACCCATTCCAAAAAAGGACGGAAAGGTCAGAATGTGTGTCGACTACAAAGATATGAATAATGCTAGTCCAAAGGATGACTTTCCTTTACCACATATTGACATGCTGGTAGACAGTACAGCAAAGTTCAAAGTCTTCCCCTTCATGGATGGATTCTCGGGCTATAATCAGATAAAAATGGTGCTGAAAGACATGGAGAAAACTTCGTTCGTTACCCCATGGGGTACCTTTTGTTACAAGGTAATGTCGTTCTGTTTGACGAACGCCAGGGCAACCTATCAAAGGGCCATGACAACTCTATTTCATGACATGATACACAAAGAAATTGAGGTATATGTCAATGACATGATTGCAAAATCTAAGACAGAAGAGGAGCATGTGACCCACCTGTCAAAACTATTCGAGCGGTTGAGGAAGTACAAACTCTGTTTGAATCCCAACAAAGGCACCTTCGGTGTCCGTTCAGGGAAACTCTTAGGGTTCATCATCAGCCAGAAAGGAATCGAGGTTGATCCTGACAAGGTCAAGGCCATTCAAGAAATGTCTTCTCCGAAAACTGAAAAACAAGTCAGAGGATTCTTGGAACGTTTGAACTACATCTCCAGATTCTTTTTTCTTATGACCGCGACCTGTGCGTCGATTTTCAAATTACTAAAAAAGAATCAGAACTGCGTTAGGACATACGATTGCCAAACCGCCTTCAACAGTATCAAGGAATACCTATTGAATCCGCCGATTCTATCACCTCTAATGGAAGGAAGACCACTGATCATCTATCTAACAGTCTTGGAAGATTCGATGGGTTCTGTACTTGGCCAACAAGACGAATCCAAAAGGAAGGAGTCTGCCATCTACTATTTAGGCAAGAAATTCATCGACTGCGAGACTCGGTACACGATGCTTGAGTAACTTGTTGCGCTTTGGCCTGGGCAGCCAAACGTCTTCGCCAGTACATGATTTGTCACACTACTTAGTTGGTCTCCAAAATAGATCCAATCAAGTATGTATTTGAAAACCCTGCTCTCAGAGGAAGGATTTCCTGTTGGCAGATGTTGTTATCAGAATATGACATAGATTACCATGCTCAAAAATCCGTTAAGGGGGGTATTTTAGCCGATCATTTGGCTCATCAACCGATTGACGATCAAGAATCAATTGGGTTTGACTTCCCAGACGAAGATGTCATGTATCTAAAACTGAAAGATTGCGATGAACCTCTACCCAGTGAAGGGCCAGAATCAGGTTCCCAATGGGGACTAATCTTTGATGGAGTTGTCAATCATTACGGAAACAGAATTGGGGCAATTATGATAACATCTCAGGGTACCCACATTCCTTTCACCGCCAAACTTACGTTTAAGTTTACAAACAACGAGGCCGAATACGAAGCCTGTATCATGGGTCTCGAAGAAGCGATCGACTTAAGGATCAAAAATTTAGATGTATATGGCGACTCGGCCCTGGTTATCAATCAGATCAAAGGAGATTGGAACAGATACTAATCAGGACTGATTCCTTACAAAGATTACGCAAGAAGGTTGTTACCTTTCTTCAGCAGAATCGAGTTTCATCACATCCCTCGTGATGAGAATCACATGGTTGATGCATTAGGCACTCTCTCATCCATGATTAGTGTAGGTCAATGGAACGACCTACCTAAGATCGACATAATGCGCCTTGAACGGCCCACTTACATCTTCACGATCGAAGCAGTCATAGACGACAAACCTTGGTATCACGATATCAAATGCTTCTTTCAGAAACAGGAGTACCCACTTTAGGGCGTCCAGTAAAGATAGAAAGACCCTCAGAAGGCTAGCAAGTAGCTTCTTCCTGAGCGGTGATACACTCTATAAGAGGAACTTTGACATGGTTTTCCTCAAATGTGTAGACAGACCAGAGGCAGACATGCTGATAAAAGAAATTCACGAAGGATCCTTTGGCACTCATGCCAATGGACACACAATGGCGAGAAAAATTCTGAGAGCAGGGTACTACTGTTTGACCATGGAATCCGACTGCTACAAGTACATGAGGAGGTGTTACAAGTTTCAGATATACTCTGACAAAATCCATGTACCGCCAACGCATCTCAAAGTTCTTTCTTCCCCGTGGCCTTTTTCCATATGGGGAATCGATATGATCGGCGTGATTGAACCCAAAGCTTCAAACGGACATCGGTTCATCCGTGTAGCCATTGATTACTTCACCAAGTGGGTCGAAGCAGCGTCATACGCTAATGTGAACCGACAAGTGGTGGTCCGATTTATCAAAAACAATATCATCTGCCGTTATGGGGTTACGAGCCAGATCATTACTAATAATGGATTTAACTTGAACAATAAGATGATAAAAGAGTTATGTGCAGAGTTCAAGATCGAACACCATAACTCATCTCCCTACCGATCCAAGATGAACGGGGCGGTAGAAGCGGCTAACAAGAACATCAAGAAGATCGTTCAAAAAATGGTTATAACCTACAAAGACTGGCACAAAATGCTACCCTTTGCCCTCCACGGTTATCGTACATATGTCTGCACTTCAACAGGGGCAACCCCTTTTTCTCTAATATATGGCATGGAGGCAGTGTTCCCTATAGAAATAGAGATCCCATCAATCCGGGCATTGATGGAAGCAAAGCTTACAGAAGCTGAATGGTGTCAAAGTCGACACGATGAATTAAACCTTATCGTAGAAAAGAGAATAATGGCTCTATGCCACGGTCAGTTGTATCAGCAAAGAATGAAGAAGGTGTTTGACAAAAAGGTCCAACCTCGCGTTTCAGGAAAGAAGACCTTGTGCTCAAGAAGATACAATCATTTCTCACTGATTCTCGAGGCAAATGGACTCCGAACTATGACGGCCCCTATGTGGTCAAGAAAGCTTTCTCAGGCGGTGCCTTGAGACTTGCGACCATGGATGGAGAGGAATTTTCCTACCCTACGAATGTTGCCGTAGTCAAGAAATACTTCGCCTAAATAAAAAAAAAACTTCTCCGTGGATTGAAAACCCGAAAGGGCGATCCAGGCAAAAATTAGAGACATAATAAAAAATCATCCCAGTGGATTAGAAATCTCAAAGTACAATCCAGGCAAAAGTTAGGGATTAATGGCAAGTAACTATGTCTAATCAGTTCAACTCCTCAGCAGTAATGCCATCCATCAGAAGAAAACTCCAGTCAAGGTCATCTTCTACAGAAGCTCAGGATGCCCAGAATTCAAAGTTGGTAGAAGAATAGTGGTTGTCATGTTTCAATGTAGCCCTTTTCCCTTAAATTACCATTTTCTAAACTTTTTAAATACTCTATGGAATCACGCGTTTGGCTGATCTCCATCCTATCAATAAGATTTGAGCCTTTGTGCTTTTGCTTGCAATTCTTATTTGTTTTAACTTTACAGAACGACATTTTAATATGATTAACGGTTCTTGAAATGAAACAAAAATGAATTTACTTGTTAAAACCTTTTTTTTGCTTCTAAAATAAAGATGGCAAATCTTTTGAATGCTGAACAATCGAAAGAACATCGTTTGCTTCTCCAGAAATAAGCGAGCTTCAAAGTGCAGAATCAAAGTACTCCTTCTAAGCCAGTGCGCCTGAATGAAGGATCAGCTGTATCAGATGCGGCTTTCCCATCTCATACCCTCAGCAGAGTTCTTACCTCCTAAGCCCGACCAACGGTGTTCCCCACAGGGACTATTTCTCCTAAGCAAGGCAGAATTGCTATATCGAACCAGCGATACTTCTTCCTCCCCAGCAGTGGCCGAGTATCCAATCGTGTTCATCCATTGGTTTGTATGTCGTGTCAGCATAAACATACATACATCATGCATTATTGATTTGCATTCATATTCATATTTCATCACTATCACTCTAGTCGGTCTTATCCCCTAGTGATAAAAGTCTTCTCAATCGAGTTGTTAATTTTTTCCTCGTTAGGAAATGTTGCGTCTAAACTCTCTCTCCTCCAGTTTATTTCTGGATTAGAGTTGGCCCTCGACCACTTTGATAACTTGAACCTCTGAAGAACCAGAGAACCCTCGACAAATGTCACTCTTCGCCATTGAAGATGATATTTTCGCTTTCCCGGATTAAGGAAGATCCCCAGAGAAAGCCTCTTAATCAGAGAGTCAGCAATGCAAATGTTTTTCTCCGGAAAAACCCGCTGACGAAAAGGTCATCAGCACCTCAAAATTGGATCACATCATATAGCATTTCTCCGAGAAGATCCCGATAAAAGTATAATGTAAAACCCCCAAGCAGAAAGCCGTCTCTCAAGAGACTCATTTTCCCCAGTAGAGTCAACGAATGGCGTCTCCAACAGAGAAGTTTGTACATCTCTACAACCCAGACGACTGAGTTCCCCAGCAAGTCTGACATCAAAACCTTTTCCATCAAATGGCATCTCCCTAGGAAAATTCGGCGAGAAGTTTGAGGAAAATCACTATGTATAGCGTCACTTGTCAAAAAAGTTTATTGCCAAAAGAAACCTAGACTAGTTCCTTGGTAGGAAACCAGGATCGAGGGGAATTTAATACCAGAAACTTAGACCAGTTCCTTGGTAGGAAACCAGGATTGAGGGGAAGTTTATATCAGAAACTTAGACCAGTTCCTTGGTAAGAAACCAGGATCGAGGGGAAGTTTATATCCGAAACTTAGACCAGTTCCTTGGTTGAAGACCTGGATCGAGGGGAAGTTTTACCTTTTTTAAGCATCATTGCTTAGCAAAAGAAGATGGATGCACAAACTTCCATTCATAACCCACCATCAAAATTTTGGGTATCCTGATATTTAATCCTCTTGCACCCCGAATGTCCGAATACCTTCGCCATTCACACCTTCGGGTCCAAGAAGATTAAATAGGGGCATCTGTCATACAACAAATTTTGACCACTAAAATTTCCCATCATTGTGCAAATCATCATCACAATATGGAAAAAACTTCATACCTAATCAATCTCCCCAAAGATGGGTGAGCATCCACTACAATCAAATTTAGGGTTTCAGACCCTCTCAGAGTTCTTAGACAAAAGATTAATCAAGGAATGACGTGATCTTCAACTTTTCTACCCTCTCAAACATCCACAAAGGATCAAAAGGACTCCCACTTCAAGGATTAAGCAAAGGGCTGCTCCCGTCTAGGTGGATCAAGCCTCAAGATCGCGGGTGTCACCAAATTAGGGTTTTTGTTTACCAGGGCCTCCAGATGGAAATTTTCCTTTGGGCATGAGCCAATGATTCAAAGCATAACCTAATATGCTCCATGGAACATCATGAACCCAATCATCAAGTCAATTTTGCTTCAGGGGATGCACTCATAAAAAATCAGGAATTAGGGTTTCTTGACCTAATTCACCCCTAAGTTGACTTTTGAGACAAAACATGAGCCGAGACCTCAAGAGAGGATTTGAGGGTATCTAATAAACCACATTAATCCATTTGAAACAATGGATTGATCCAAGAAACTTGAGCAACAAGTCTCAATTTCATCAGGACCACAATTAGGGTTTCGCAGGAAAAGTCAACTGTGCCTTTGACTTTTGATCAAGACATGCTCCCAAACCCTAGGACATGATTCAATACACCCTATAACACCTATGAAATTAGTCCATCAAGTTTGATTTAGGTCAAGGACTTGATTTCATAGAGGATCGCACAGTTTGGAATTCATCTGACAAAAAGTCAAGTGTGCACAAAAGTCAACTTTGACTTTTTGAGATATTTCACAAATATGGTTCTTTAACCCTAAATTGATGTTAATGTGTGATTTGAATAAACATTTATCAAGAAAAATCAAGAAAAGTGGGATAACTTGTAAAAGGGGTAACCATAAAATCTTAGAAATTTTCTAAGTTATGGAACAAAGTGGCTAGGGTGCCAACTTTGGAGGATCATAACTCCTAAACCAATAGGCCATTTTTCCCCATTCAAAGCTGGATTTGTAGCCCTCATGCCCCCTACAAAAGCTTCAACTACACCTCATTCCAATTCATCATGGATTTTGAGTTATGGAATGATCAAAAGCTTCAACTACACTTAGTGAAATTTTCACTAAGTCAGAATCTGCCTTACTTTTTTCCAAATGTAGGGACATTTTTGACTGGGATCAAAAAGTATCAAAACCAATTCTGATCAAACAGTTTTTGTATCATATGAGGGCTTTCCAAAATGGCCAAGAACTCCATCAAATTCCACTTGAGCCATGAGATATGACAATGCCAATATGCCTTGCTGCAAACTGTCATGGCAAGGCAGATTTTGGAGTTTTGCTCGATTTGCCCAAATTTTACAAAGGGCAAGGAACTCTATCCATCTGAACACCTTAAGGGGGGACCAAGGAAGAACCAACTTTGATCCCAAGCCTCTCAAGTCTTTGGAACCAAAAATAGCATGCCAAACCTAGAAATCCCTAAAAGAGGGACAAGACTCCAATTTTGTGATTTTATTTAATTGATTCAAAAATTATTTTCTCTCCGAATTTTAATGATTTTGAGTTGATTCTTTTTTTAGTAATTCACAAAAATGTTAAAATATTTTATTTTGCCAAAAAAATCCCACAAATATTATTTATTGCATATACATGATATTTTTGTAAAGAATTAATATTTTAATTGTTTTTGACATTTTAAATATTTTCTCTTTCTTGATTTTTCAAATTTTAGTGATTTCCAATCATTTTGTTGATAGAAACATAATTTTTGAAACATTAATCCAAGATCACAATTTTTTTCCACACATGTTTAACAATTTTGATCATTTTAATTGAATTTTTTTTTCAATTAAAATACATTTTGAAAACAAATTAGGGATTTTGATTAATTCAACCCTCATCAAACTTTTTCAAACACTTTGGGCCTGTAATAGAGTGTAAGACCCAATCCCCCTTGAAAACCAAAAAAATTTTGGGCCTCAGTAATTGTATAAGACCCACTGCGTTTTCAAAAATCTCGGCGCGATTGCCGTTTTCAAACAAAAATCATCTGGGCCTACCCTCGTGTTATAAGTCCCATTTCTTTTCTTTAAAACCTTTTGGGCCTCTAATAGAGTGTAAGACCCAATCCCCTTTTAACCAAAATAATTTTGGGCCTCAGACATTGTATAAGTCCCTCTGTGTTAAAAGAAAAATCTCGGCGCGATCGCCTATTCAAAAACAAACATTGGGTCTCTCCTTGAGCTGTAAGCCACAACAATCTTTTCAAAGCACTTTCTCCTTTGATTTTTAATATAATATTGTTATCAAAGTTTTCTTTGTTGAAACAAACTAACCAAACATCATGGAAGCTCTACAACCGAGTAAGTGTTTACCCCCTTTCTTTATCCGCTTTCATATATATATAACTGTATTGTGGGGCTGCTCACCGTAAGTCTTCTTTCACAAACTTTTATATACTCGTCAAATATCCACTGTGTAATACTAGTATAGTTATTTAGAGTTTTCCCCGGCAACTACGTCTAGCACTAGGTAAAGCCCTGTTGGTCACTCTTAAATAAAAACAAAACTAGATCCCCATAGGATTACCAGACACAGTCTTCCCTCCTCTTGGGGTTAAACAATATGGAGACGTGAAAGACAGCATTCTCAGTGAACCCTTTCTCAGACTGTCACCCTTAGAAATTGTCATAGAAACTCTAACTCCCTAGAGATGATATTTTCTGAATGAATGGCATCTCTTGAGTTTCTTCCAAATTCTCTGACTTTCCTGGCTTGATATATTGTTGGTGAATGGCATGTCTTGAACTTCTCGGGGTTTAGGGACCCACAGGCTTTTTAAAAGCACCCCCGCCTCCTCTTGAGCGCTTTACAAGGACCCTTCCGCTTCTTAAAAGCTCTCATGCCTTCTCTTGGGCTTAGTACAAGGACCCAGAGACCTCTACAGGTATAGGAACCGAACCTCGTCATCAATTTGCTAGAGCTGCCTTCTGAGTCAAATGTCAGACCAGTTAATGGGTTGACCTTCATCCCTTAACATACCAGTCTTCTCTTGGGCATCATACAAAGATCATTCACCACCTGAGAATCGATTTCTCAAAACGCCCGTAGATTTGGACAATCTCAATATCCTTTGGATTTCCTATTTCCTCAAAGAACAGGAAATAACCCTGATCCTCTGATCTATACCAAAGCACAACATTACCCATATAAGAACTGATTTTCTCTTTATCCAACATACTAGACCTGTCACTAAGCTGAAACAGTTACATTAGCCTCCTCTTGGGCTTTGTACAATGATTCTCCCCAGCGGAGCTAACCTTTTCACACTCTCTTGATGAGTATAAAAGACTCTCTTGTTGAGTCAAACCTCCATAGCCTACATCTCGGGCTTCGTACGAGATACAAAATCACTCTCTTGTTAAGTATAAAAGACTCTCTTGTTGAGTCAAACCTCTTTTGGCCTCCATCTCGGGCTTCGTATGAGATACAAAATCACTCTCTTGTTGAGTATAAAAGACTCTCTTGTCGAGTCGAAACCTTTTAGCCTCCATATCAGGCTTTGTACGAGATACAAAAACACTCTCTTGTTGAGTATAAAAGACTCTCTTGTTGAGTAAAACCCCTTATAGCCTCCATCTCGTGCTTCGTACGAGATAAAAATCACTCTCTTGTTGAGTATGAAGGACTCTCTTGTTGAGTCAAACCCTCATTTAGCCTCCATCTTGGGCTTCGTACGAGATAAAAATCACTCTCTTGTTGAGTATAATAGACTCTCTTGTTGTGTTAAACCCATTTTCAGCCTCCATCTCGGGCTTCGTACGAGGTACAAAGACTCTCTTGTTGAGTCAAACACCTTTAGCCTCCATCTTGGGCTTCGAACAAGACACATACAAAAGTACTCTCTTGTTGTGTCAACCCTTTTAGCCTCTCTCTCGGGCTTCGTACGAGACACATAAAAACACCCTCTTGTTGGGTCAATAGCCTCCTCTTAGGCTTTGTATAAGGAAACCCCGGTTAAGTCAATCAACCTTTTAGCATCAAAAGTTGTGCCTCGTTCACAGTATACAAACATCGACAACTCCTTTTCACCCATCTAATTGTTGTAAGCGGCAAGCCTCTAGATTATCTACATCCACGCCACTGTCCCTCTTTTAGCATGAGAAATTCCTAAGGAAAGATAGCATTGCTCTAAATTGAGTTAGAGTCTTCTCCTTCAGGTTAAAAAACCCCTATAAAGGAAATTATGGCATTGCTGGATTCACATATCCTAGTTAAAGTAATTTTCCTTTATAACCAGTCACCCAACAGTTGTGACAAACAGACCAAAAATCCCCTTTAGAGATGATAAATTCTCTCTAAAGTCAAAACCCTTCAGCTTCACATCTTGGGCTTCGAACAAGATACAAATAGACCCTTCAGCTTCACATCTTGGGCTTTGAACAAGATACAAACCATCTTTAGCTTTACGTCTTGGGCTTTGAACAAGACACTAAAACAACCTTTTTCCTCCCATAGAATAGGAGGAACTACGATCGCTCTGATTTCCCTATTTCGTTAAACGCGAATACGTAGGCATAAGATTGAAAAATCTTAGCAAGCACACTAATCAAAAACCCAAAATCCACTATCTCCACCAAATCAATCAAAAGCACCAAATCCTAACATCTTACCAAAAACCTCGCAAATAGTCCGAACACCGTGTTCTTAACAAAATAACCTAAGAGAGACCCACGATTTTTGTAGCATCTGTAAACCAACAGTCATCTATTTAAACTCAGTATGCAAGCAGGGTTAATTGGAGACATCTATTTCCCTTCCTTTATCAGCTTTAATAGGATAAAAAATGAATAGAGTTGTAGTACCCCAAAGCGTAGTGCTTCGCAACCACATATAAAACTCGCGCTACACATTGGTTTACAACTTATCACTTAATCACTACCCGTGCTTAATTTCTACCTAAGACACTTCCTAGATATGAAACCCTTCTCAATTCCCTTTCAGTCACAATAGTTACAGAAATTACAAGTCAATGTAAATAGTCCAGCTCTAGTATAAACATGACACAAGAGAGGATTTCAAAATACAAGCCCTAAACTCACTAGGCAACAATGTATTTTCCACACTTTTCCTAGGTTAAATCCATCCTATTTATTACCTTAAACAATATTGGATTTGGGCCTAAAAAACACAGCAATAGTGTTCCACAGAATCTACAACAAATTCTCCACTAGAATAGTTTTATTCAATCCTAAGTTACCTAAAGTGTCTCCACATTTAGAAACAACATCTTCAAATTCTAATCAAAATCTCTGATTCCTCAAACTTGGACTCCACCTAGGAAAAACAAATAATCCCAGAAAAAATCTGAAATCTGAAATAAAAATAGCATAATTAAAACTGAAAAGTAACAAACAAAAATTTCAAACCATCATGATAGGACATCTTGTCCAACATCTTGATCTTCAGTTAGTTCTTCATGTTAGGACATTTTGTCCAACATCTTGCTGTCAAGTTAGTTTTACCAAAGTCGATGCCAACCTCAAAGGCTAGGACTCATCAATAGGGACTCAGACTAGGAAAAAAAGTACAGGGACTAAAATCAAGAACACGCCAACTTACAGTAACCAGAAGTGCATTTAAGCCATCTATTAATTAACAAATTGCACAATAGGGAACACCCACAAATTATTATATAACAACACGCCATTCAACAGGGATTCAAACAATAATAGAATAAGAGAAGAAAAATCAATTCAAAATAGTTAAGGCCAACCCATATGCAATAAACATACAATCACAAACACAGAAAGAAGAAGAATAAGATATGAGGGTAAGGATCCCTCACCATTCAGCTGCCTAACCACCCATACGTAAAGAGTTTCTCCCCCCTTTCATCAAAATTTCTAATTGATGAAGCTTTTGACTTTGAGATTTTGTTTCATCTCCTTTTCAAACGATCGCTCTCCTTAGGTTTTCTTTTCGTTTGGTGTCTTCTTATGCTTTTCCACTATTTGCTCTTTTCCATATTTCCATGTTCTGCCTAAACTTTCAACTTACTTAGCTTTTTATATTAACCTAATTCCATTAGTTTTTGGTTATTATATAATCAAATCCAAACTCTTGAAAAATCTGCTTATTACATCACACTTAGTTACATCAAATGTGTATTTTTTTTTCTAACAAATCTCTCATTTTTGTGCAGCTCGATGAAATTCTTTTGGTTTGAAGGTTTCAACAACTTACAAATGTAAGGTCGCGCTAGCTTTAACTCTTCTAGATTAATACCAATTTCTTTGACACAATCAGTATCATATATTTGGTCAATTTCGTCTACTCGATGTAAGATATTTTATCTTTTTATGGTTTTTAATTTCTCTTAAATACTAGGTGTCTGATTTCTTCCTATTGGAATAATATAGACCTCTTGCGTCTAGTTCCACTAATTCAAGCTCAAGCACTTAAGAGAAGCACCTTGCTTTCAATATCTTGAACATGTTGAGGTAGTTAACTATAGATTCAACCACCTTGCATTTCACACTAGCTAATTCTTTGAGGCTAATGTTGGATTGTTCCAAATAAAATTGTTCATGGAATATTCTTTCTAATTGGTTCAACTTGCATATGGAACATGGGGGTATTGTGAACCGTATGAAAGTGTTTTTGTGGAAGAATTTAGAAAGAATTTAATCTTAAAAATATAAATATTAGCTAGGTCTCCTGCCTCTGACTAACATTGTACCACATGTTCTACAGTGGACTCATTAGTACCTCCTGCAAACTTAGTGAACTTGGGAATTTTCAAACCCCTTAGTAATTCAGTCTACAATTTATAATGAAACTAGCGGGATAGTCGTGCCTTCGCACGGGTACCCATCGGTGACGCGCATTTGTTTACATCTAAAATTTGAAAAAAAATAGAATTAATAAAAATTAGTATATATAAGAAAATATAATTTATATTTAAAAAAACATATTCTCAATTATAAAAGTATTTGGATCATTCATACACTTTATATTTATCAACATTCACATACATTTTAGATCATGTGTCACATACTAAGTTCAAATTGACTTTGATAGTCTAGCGGGTTACCCGTGCCTTCGCACGGGTACCTGTCGGTGACACGCATTTGTCTACATTTAAAATTTGAAAATAAGTAGAATTAATAATAATCATTAAATATAAAAAATATAATTTATATTTTTAAAAAAGATAGAATCAATACTCGCGGACACTGGTTGCTATTTTAAAAAAAAATGTTTATGCAATAATTTACAAAAATATTTTAGTGAATAAAAAACTTGTTCCCTATTATAAAAGTATTTGGATCATCCATACACTTTTTTCATACATAAAAATAAAGTTCAATCTAAAATATATAAATTTTTCCCGTATATAAAAATATTTGTCTCATGTGCTTTTCTATATTATCAATTACTTCATTTTTCCCGTTTTAGTATTTAACATTTATATATTTTTGTATAATTTTTTGATTGAAAAACATTAAATTATTGATTTATATAAGTGTCACACAAAACACTTTACTGATATGAGGAATATTGATGTGTTTACATTTTCCATAATAATACGTGGAATTTCCACGGTGGAAATAACAAAAGTAGCCAAATGTAATTAGTAAATATAAAAAATAGGATTAATAAGAATTAGTAAATATAAAAAATATAATTTATATTTAAAAAAAGATAGAATCAATACACGCGGGCATCAATTGGTATTTTTTTATAAAAATATTTATGCAATAATTTAGTTTAATAAATATCAAATATTATTTTAATTGTATAAATAAATATTAATTAATAATATAAATAAATATATTTCATGTAAGTACTAACGGGATACCCGTGCCAAGGTGCCACAGATAAAATAAACTTACAAGCATGATAGGAGCCCATATAGCAATAACTACACCAATATTGTTTTTGGCTGCACAAAGTAATATGATGATATCAAGAATAATCCCATATATGAACTACATTCATTTTCATTTACTCCCAAAGTTTTTACCATGTGGAAAGAATTCGTGCCAGCTATAAATTGACACGCGGCCCCGCATGATGGCTTTTGTTGGGCCCACAAGAGGCTTAATCTGCAGTGTAAAGAAAATGAACAGGATGAATTAACAAACACACGAATACATATTTGTTTCTGATTGACAAACCAGACGCACATTTTTTTCTGATTCATACATGCATATTCTCATGCTAATATTGGTGTACACACTTACATTGTAATCATTCTAAGTGCCAACAAAGTAAAATGATATATTTCGAGATCAGATATTTACCTCAAGGTAATAACTGAATGCTAATTTAGATAAAATTAGGAGAACCCAGAAAGTAGAGTGCCTAGAAAATAAGATAGTTACATTTTAACCAGTCAGAGATGACCACTGAATATGATTATTGATGATTAAAGAATCAAACTTATTTCACTTACTTGATCAATGAAATTGGACCCTCTGGCATTCCTCTTCCAACAAAGAGCCGAGGCTGCAAATTGTTGAAAAAGAATAAAAAAATCAAGATAATAAATAAATATGGAATAAAAACTAAATATATGTTATTTAAACCACTGCACCAATAGTTTTAATCATCTTAAAGAATTCTTCAAAAAAAAAAATATTTTTAAGAAACAATCTCTTACTGATGATAAAAAGGTATTGGTTTATAAGAAAGAACCTACATCATTATAAAACACTAATATAAATTCACAAACCAAATATGCATCAGCTTACCTGAGACCACCACATCATGAGCTTCACGGCACCATAATTCAGAAATGACACAACAAAGACATACAATAGAGGCATATGATTTGTTCGGAATGAATTAAAGAATTACTCTCCGACAAAATAAATAAGCAACAAAGGGTGGTCTTACGTAGGAATGATGTTATTCCAGCTCCAGCAGCCATGTAAACAAATATCATTGATACTTGAAATTTGAAGTGCATCCAGATATTTTATAAAACCGACAATTTCCTTCCAAAGAACCAATAATACATCCCTGTTATGCATCATATTATTCAAATGAAATCATTTCCTTTATATCAATAGAATATGTTCAAATTGTCGGTCAGTGTCGGTGTCTGAAATTATTACTGATGTCGACGGTCAGTGTCGGTGTTGTGTTTCTGCTGTTGTTGCTGCATTACAAAGCTAAGACTCAATTGTTGGCTGGAAAGTAACCCTCAAAATCATACTTCAATTATATGAAAAGTTATAAGGTAGGAAAAATCAACTACTACAAAATTTCAAATAAAGTTATACCTTCAATGCTGGATAAACTGAAAATTCCTTAATACAATACGCCTAAACTCATTAAAAGTGATGATGCCTTTAGTGCGCTAAAGCATCAATTTGAGTCCATATGAAAATTTCAGGTTTGTTCAACCTGTCTGAAATTGTTATCTCTAAGTCAATGAAGGCTCATCTGCAAATTAAAAGTATATTCTTTGTATAAATCATAAAGTGAAGATGAAGCAATGACACTGCACTCAATGGTAGGAATCTCTAAAGATAAAGTGAAAAACAAATACATAATAGTAAAGCTACAACACAAACTATCTATATAGATAAGATATTACCTATCCACCAACAAATAAAAGTGCCATATCGAGAGGATCCTGAGATTTCTTCCCTTTGCACTATCCAAAAAATATGATAAGGGAAATAGAAAATTCAGCAACAGCAACAATGATAGAAAAACATATAAATCCAACAGCGGTACTCATAATGCAAAAATAAGGAAAATCTGATTCAGCAAGATGAAAAAAATGAAAATTAAGTTACTCACCATTTGACATGACAGATCTCTTACTCTCGACGCCAAGGTAAAGGTTCTGATGGTTGACCGATGTTGCTCTTTTGTTGTCTTCTACCATTTCACCTCTTTCTCTCCAAGATCTTTCATGTACAAAAAATTTAGAGAAAAAATCAACAAAAAATTAAGAATAAAAGAGAGAAATGGATCCAGTTATGCTCAATCTTCTTCCCTTGTTCATAATCCAACCGGAAAATTAAACAAGAATCATCGCCGGAAATCTGTTTCTGTCACCACAAGTCTACCACTGTCAAAGAGTCTACCACCGTATAATTACCGGAGTTTCGTAGATCTAAGCAGAAAAAGATAAAAGTAACATCTTTGTCGAAGAAAATGAAGACAGAAAAGGTACATTTCTCTCAGATCCTTATTCCTCTAGCTCTTATTTTGCATGATGCTTTACTCAGATCAGAAAAATCTACACAAGAGACACACAAAATCCATTCAAAACCAAAGATTCACAGGGAGAAGAAAAGAGATTGGAAACTAATGCATAAAGAAAAAATAATAAACTTACTGAAAAAAAACTTTTCATCCCCGTCCGCGCTTTCATATTCATTGTCGTTCCAAAGCTAATTCCATCTACCTTTACCTAAAGCATTATGAAGATGAAGAAGAAGTAGGAAGAGAAAGAGAAAGAGAAAGATGAAAAAGTTGGCGGAAGTTGTAAGATTTCAAAATGAATGGACGAACATAGAGGGGATGGATATGAGACATGGGAAAAGGAGAGGATCGTGGTTGGAATGAGTGAGGGACGGGTTGTGTAGATGGAAGAGAAGTTTGTGTGGATGGAAGAGAAACCATTTTTTATTAAACCGTGCATTGAATGAGGAAGGGGGATTGAGTTTTAAAAAATTTTTTATTAATTTATTGGAATTTATTATTTTAATATAAGAATGTTAATCCTAGAAATGAAGGGTAATTAGGGGTTTTTAAGACCACCTAATTTTCTTATATGATAGATAGGGCAGAGATGAAATTTGTATGCAGACCAACATTAAGGCCATTCCGGGCCAAAATTTGTTTGACCACATTAGTTACATTGTTTTGTCCAGTGAAATTATTCTGTTGGGTATTTTTAAGTACATGGTCAACATTTTAGTTCCTATGTACCATTATTACCTCAAGGCCATTTTAGCTTGTGTTTCCTTCGACTATGATGGGTATGGGTGGTTCGAAAAATATTTATGTTTATGCTGAAAAATTATAAACAACCGCTGGTTACCTAAATTAAGGGTTACTTGCAGGATCAGCCAGTAAATCCTAGGACATAGTGCCAAATTAAGTGTTACTTGCCACTATCGAACATACTACACGGTCGATGATACCACTTAGTCTAAATGTCTTTTGAAAGATCTGAAAATTTGAATAAGTCCATATTCTGGTCGAACCAAGACTTCTTCAACATTGCCCTATTTTGACGGGGTTCTTCCTTAGACGAAAATCCCAACTAACAAATTACCCTTAATAAGGCCTCTTTTGATGATTCTAGGAGATTGGGGCATTTTTTTACCTTTCTAGTCACTAGTGGGTTGACATCATTCTCATCATGACGTTTCTTTGAACCGTCACCTCGAAAACATGCTCTTCCGACTCCACCATACCTCTACTTACCATGGCACCAGATTTATATAGTAGGGTAGCTATGTGTAGCAAGACACCCTAAATTCTTCCTATAGGGAAGTTCCACGTGACCCTTACCTTGTACCAACTAGTTAGTTAAGGGGACTGAAAAGTCTCAAGTTCTCCCGCTATAAATTGTGTGTCCTGACATTTTCAACGCTTTTCCAACATTTTTCTCAAATCTTCCTTGTTGAAATCTTCTTTTCCAAATTTCCTATAAAGAACTTAAAGTCTCTTAACAATTGAACCTTCTACCAAGAACGTCAAGGCATCCGAATCTACAAGTCCCAGCTACTAATGCCATTTACCATTTATGGAACTGAATATGCTTTCATGGGTCCTACACTTGACCCTGCAGAGAATCTTACCAAGGTTAAAGATTTCTTTCCTGCATACCATCGAACCAAACATGTAGTTAGTATTAAGGAACCCATGGATTTAGAATACCAAACCAACACTCTGCGAGCCTTTCGCTCTGCTCCCCCAACCAAAAAATATAACAACTATATCTCTAGGTTGGATAAGATAAAAGTCAAAATCAGCAATGTCTGGAAAGAAATGGGCTTCTTTGACCTAATCCAACTGTCGAGGACTGGTCCATCATATTACTAAAACCTGCTTGTCACCTCCCTTTACTTTTGGGCGAGCACAACTAACACCTTTCAACATCCTTGCTGAATGTTGATACCCATGCTTTTCGATGTGGCAGCCATTATTGGCCTTCACCCTGATGGTAGCAATTTTGACCCTAATGAATAAGATGACGATAACATTGAGTTCAAAAGAAATTACACCAGTTTCACTAGATATATAGCACACTACCATGTTACTGACGCTCCTGAAGTCACCGCTAAAGACTACATCACCTTCCTGACTTTGTGGTTGTCTAGATGTGTTTTATGATGTCGATCCTTGAAGGTAACAAAGAGATACTTGACCCTTGCCAACCAACTACATGAGGGAAAAGACATATGACTTAGCCAACTGATTCCAGGGTCTTTTTACGCATCACTGGGAGAAGCCACTAAAGTCGTAAGAAACATCAAACCTAAGGATGGTTTTATGCCTACTGACGCCACTTTTGAAGCTTCATTGAAAGTCGAACACCCTGACGATGTCGACCCTATCATCAAAGGCCAAAGTTTTGAAGGTATTTGACTAAATCTTCTGGCTCCTATTTAACAATGTTTTCCAAATACTATAACTTCACCTCGACTATGGACCCTTTCTCCCGAAGGACTCATGGACCAGAATGGTTCACCCGATCACTTCCAATCACCATCGAAAAGGAAAAAGAGACTAAAAGGATCTGGTCAATGTTCCTGACACCTAAACTCATTTCCGTTCGACTCGAGCCTTCTGAAGTTCATGTGAGAATCCTCAATTACCAACCCAATCTAGTAGCACGCTAGTTTAAAATTAATCAAACCATTCCTCGCCCGTTTTTCAGGAAGAAAAGTGAATAATGCTTCAACATCGTCGACTACTCTAAGGATGACTACCTCCAACGGTTCACTCGTCGTGCAATGGTCGACCTACTTTTAGCCTCTTTGGCTTTGAGCCTAATTATTACTGCACCCCAGAGTCTGATACTCGATGGAAAGCTTATTACACCAAATAATTTATGGATGTTGCAACAGTACGACAACATCTCCCTGATGTTTTTTCTTCTTTGTAGCAAAAATTCAAGAAAGGTAGATCAAAGCACATCAAAGAGATTCAGGCTTTCAAAAATATTTTGAAACTGTATATGACCCAAATGATCTTAGATAGACGATCAGTGAGGCGGCTAGGACTCCGAAGGATAAAATGCAGGCAAAGCTTCCCAATTTAAGAATTCCTGCCTATGTGAAAGACATATATGACTTTACTCTTAAATTTGATCCTCCCAAATTCCCCTTCTTGCCGACCAGCGACATGGCTTTTGCCTTCGCCCATCTATTTCCACGGTGTTCCATCTGCGGGGAATTGTTGAAGGTACATAAAAAAGAATGTTTAAAGCCTGTGCAGTGTGTGACTCTGACTAAGCTGGATCTATACAGTTTCAAAGGTCACCTTCATGTTGACATAAACAATGCCACGGTTGAAACTCCCATAAATGAGGGTGAGGAAAGCAAAAATATCTCTTTTAAATCTTCTTCATTTTCTACTTTCCACACTTTAACTTTGAGTTTGTCGTTGTTCCTTTTTTACCTCAGTTGTCGAGCATAAGAAAATGATGAGGGAAGCTATCAGGGCTGAAGCGAAACTTAGCCTGCCCAAGGCTGAATGGACCTCTTCTAACCCTGCCCAGTTATGTAATTCACAAAATAAACACCTTTGACATTTCATCACTTATGAATTCTTAGTTTTAAATCTTCTTATATCCTTTCCATGCAGGTCGATGACACCACTGCGGAGGGTGCGGCTGTCGCTGCAACCACTTAACCTATTAACGTAGAAGACTCATTTTTAGAGCTCCCTCCACACAAGAAGAAAAATAGAGGTTCTGGAGTAAAGAAAATCCCAACCAGTACAAAAGTGGATCCTGCTCCTAAAACCAAAGATGGGAAGAAAGCCCTCACTCACAAAGTTTTAAAGGTTACCTCAACGGCTATGAAATTGGCGTCGAATGAGAGTGCCAACTCTAGTCCTGACGGAGAAACCTTAAAGGTAATTTAAAACTTTATTTTGCTCACTATGTTTCCTTTTTTGTTAAATACTGACAAGTGCCTCATTTGCAATACAAACCAACAACTCAACCTGCGAAGGCTTTGACTGCTAAGTCTGCACCAACCAACAGTTCGCCTACACAACACCCTTCAGCTATTGCACCTGTTATGGACGAAGTAAATAAGACATTAGAAGTTTAATATAATACTTATCACCAATCTACTAGCCAAGTATCTCTCACTGACTCGTATTTTTCAACATCGACTGAGGAAGAGAAAACTCATATGGATATGGACGAAATTTCCCTAAAAGCTACTCTTGATAAAGAAGAACCTCGACAAGCTACTGAAAAATCTCAACCTGTCAAAGAAAACCAACCGCTCAAGGAGACTGTTGATACGTCCAAAAGTGGCAAAAATCTTAATTTTAAGACTACCTGTAGTGCAGGAATAGAGAAATTAGATGCCTTAACTGCCAAGAAGACTACTCCCCAGCCACTCCCTTATATCAGGAAGAAAAGGATGTGCTGAAAATGACCATTACCAGGGCCTACATTAAAATGGGTCTGAGTACCAAAGGTAGTTCCACTAATTGATGCTCAAGTTCTTCGATCGTATCTGGCGGTACCACCGGTCCTAAGCCTGTTGACTCAATTCTTAAACAACTAAAGCCCTTATTGGGGATGTTGAAATTTTTGAAGTTTTGGAGAAAGACTTCATATACGGCTATATCATCAAAACTCTTCTGATGAAACTGCATATCCCTGATGCTCCTATTGAAATGGTCGACTTTTTAGTCACTTTTGAACCACTTTTTGACCAAGTTCAGGCTGACTTTCAACGCGGGCATGACACTAAGACCAAGATGACCCCCAAAGAGACCAAGAGATCTAAAGCATGGAATTTGGATAGTGAGTCATACCAATGCGCAGAAGAACTTAAAGAAACCCTTTGTCAGGAAAACAATGTTGTGACTGCCGTCGTCAGAGAAAACCAACCTACGAAGAGTCATCCAAATCCAACTGGACAAGGAGACTCTGTGGAACACCAAACATGCTATAATTTGATCTATATTTATTGGCATTTTTCAACTCTTTTGTTATGTTTCAATGGATTTATTCCATGTTTCACTGCTATTCTTCAATTATGCTGCAAATACCTTTGGTTGTTTTGATTTGTGTGTTATTGTGCAAGATTTAGGCATAAAACACCAAAGAGTAAAACACAAGTGAATGAACAAAGAAGCCAAAGAAAAGAAGAAGATTCAGTATGCTCGTTGTGTGAACAACATCGAGTGTTTGTTGTGCGAGCTCCTGGCGAAGCCCCAACGAACCATCCCAGATTTGAGACAATAGCTAAAGGACCATATGTTCGCTGTGCAAACTTGTAGCGAAGAAGCTCACTGAGCAAAGAAGTGTTCGCACAGCGAACTTAGATATTTCCTCAAGGGAGATTTAACTATTTAGAGGCACTTCACATGCCATAAAGTGGTCTTCACGTGCCAGGTTTTAGTTGTACTATATAAGTACTTTTTGAACTTTTTGGGGATCATAACACAAATATCGCCATTTTTTACCTAGAAACTATATATTCAACATTTCTTCACCAACGAATGGTTTTTTGCAAATAGAAGCTAGATTCGCATCTAAGATCGATTCTTCGATGTAGTTGCTCATTCATCTTCTCTCATTACTTGTAAAGAAAGCTATCATGGGTATGGGTAGCTAATTTCCTTTGTATCAAAGGTTGAGGAAGTTATCTTAGCTTTATGTATTTCTTTTTATTGGCCTTATATGTGAATAGGTGATGGTTAATATATGATGAATATTTTTGTTTTTAATGATCCATTATACTTTTGTAAAACTCTAGACATAGATTTTATGGAACTTGACCTAAAATATTCATCTATCGATTCATAGATTGGAGAGATCGGTCTATGGAGAGATCGTGTAGCAATGAATACAGTATTTCTCACGACACCGCTCTAGAGATAAACGGTATTGAGAGAATACGTGATGATATTAATCGGATCCGACTTCACATGCAAGATTAAGAGAATACGTATTTGTTAGGGTAGATGAAAACTACTTTTGATATACTTTGTTAATCAAACTTTAAAATTTAAAGCTTTACTACTAAAATCGTGACAATTTATATAACAAACTTTGAAAACCCTTTTTCTTGAAACGATAAACTATTGAACGACAAACATACCATATCAAAAGAATCCTTATGGAGACAATAACAAACCCCCCTATAGTACAATTCAAACAGACTCAAAAAGGTATTCAATACATGGATACGGTCGTCGCCCTTGACAATGAGCTTTTGACCTATGCCTCAATCATTTCTCAAATGGATCGTCGACTCACCTCAACCAAAGTTCAAACGAGCAACTCAAGACAAATTTTCCTTTCTAGGATAACAACTTTATTTATTTTTTGTAATTTATCTTTTGTAGCTTGTGGAAACGTTTTGAGGTTTAAGCCCGATGTAATCTTTAAATATTCCTTTCTTAGCATTTTGACAATGTTAAAGGCTGTCAGTTTTCTGAAGCCTTCTTGATTTTGAAAATTATTGATTATTTTACATCTATGTGTATTTCTTACAAAATAGACTGATATTATTTTAAATGCTTGCCATTTATTCGCACGGTTCGACCTTTAAGAGTCAATTCCTTAATATCATATGCATTATTTGAGAATGTTTGTAGAATTTTAAAAGGTTCTTCCCAATTTGAGGACCACTTGCTTTATATCCTCTCTTTTTTATCCATATGTAATACGACCTTCCAAACTAGGTCACCCTCATTAAATGTTTTGGACTTAACCTTTTTATTGTAGGCTTTAGCAACAGTCTCCTTTTTATTGTAGGCTTTAGCAGCTCTTTCGAACATCATTCCCCAATAGAAATCAATTGGTATTTTAGATTGCCTTCGAATCCTGACTGACTGCAACTAGATTTCTAGAGGCAATACCACGTCGTGCCCATACACATTTCTGAAAGGCGTAGAATTAGTTGACTCTTTGGGAGACTTGCGATATACCGATGAACTTGGTTTAGGGTTTTATGCCAATTCTTTTGCTTCTGCCCCTAATCAATATCTTATTGGCCGCTTCTACCTAATCGTTGTCGCGAGCATAATATGGTGTCGAGGTTAAGAGTTTAAACCCTGTTACAGAGGCGAGTTCCACTTTTTTATGCCCTGTAAAAACTGATCCTTGATTAGTGGTAATAGTTTTAGGAATCCCAAATCTGTATGTGATATGGTTTTGGTTGAAACTTATCACCTCATCTTGGTAGACATTAGGTAAAGGTATATCCTCTATCCAGTTAGTGATATAGTCTATTCCCACCAAAATATACCTATGTCATTTTGATGAAGAGGGTTTAAGCTTACTAATTATGTCTAAAGCCTAACCTCTAAAAGGCCACGACTTTACTATTAGATGTAACTTGCTGGCAAAAACAAGTTGGATACCTGAATGGTTCTGGCACTCTTTACAACCTTTGGCGAAGTATATACAATCTTTCAACATAGTTGGCCAATACACCCCTAGTCGATATAAGAACCATTTCTTCTAATGACTAGCTTGGTTCGAGCCACATGACCCTTATGCACCTCAGATATTGCCATGTAGGTTTCACTTTTGCGCAGGCACTTGAGGAGAAGCTCTTCAGGTGTCTTTTTCAGCAATTCATTACCCATAACTACATACCTCAAAGCTCTGTACTTAATATTTCTATCGGTTGCCCCCCTTTGATTTTGTAAATATTCGGCAATGGGTTTTTCCCAACCATTATCTAACATTAAGAGAATGGTTAAGACTTCATAGTTCACACCTCCTTCGAATTCCAAATCCTCTAAGTCTCGTGAACCTTCATGTTTATGTGCCCCCTGAAGTTTTAGCATTGATGAGGTGTCTTGAGTGTTATCCTCTGATACTAACTTTTCTTTAATCTCTACTAAGTTTTTTAACTTCTCCATTGAAATTTTTGTATCCTGAGGCTACTTGATCCATATCATTAACCTCCTGATATTCCAGTTGAGGGATGTGATCAATCGACACCTGGTCATATCACTTCAACAAACGGTTGGCTCGTGCAAAGTATAACATCAAGTTCTCTTTGGTGCATTTGTACTCCTTCTTTAACCGTCGAATCACTAGCTCTGAGTATCCTTTATTTAAACTTCGCTTACCCGCAAGTCTAATACAATCTGAAGGCATGTTATCAAGGCTTTATATTCGACCTCGTTATTAGAACATTCCCCCTTAATCTTGTATCTGAACTTGGTGGGTATGTTCTCCGGTGAAAGTATGAAAATACCTACTCTGGAGCCATCCTTATGCTTGGAATATTCAAAGTACAACTTCCACGGTTGTTTTGACCATTGATTGGTCAACAATGAAATCTGGGACAATTTGTCCTTTTACTGGTTTTAAAGGATAATAAGTCAATGAATATTGAGTAAGTGCGAATGCCCACTTCCCTATTCGACTATGCATAATAAGTTTTTATAACATATGTTTAATAACATCGAAATGAGAATAAACGTAAACTTCAACTAGTTCAATATAATGCTTTAATTTAGTACATGAGAAGTCCAGGCACAAACATAATTTGTCAATTGAGTTATACCTAGTTTCCGCATCCATTAGGATTTGACTGAGATAATATATGGCTCTTTCGACGCTGTTATCATCCTCCTGTTCTAACATACTGCTTATGGTCGAATCTGATGTGGTTATGTACAATTTCATGCTCTTATTTCTACTTGGAGGTGGCAGTACTAGAGGCTTCATTAAATATTGCTTGATACTGTGAAAAGCCTTTTGTTGTTCAACCCCCCTAACAATGTCGTTATCTTTCTTGAGTCGAAGGAATGGCGAGAACAACTGGATTTTGCCACTTAGGTTGGAAATGAATCTTCTCAAGAAATTGATTTTTCCCAACAAAGATTAGAGCTGCTTATTTGTCCACAAAGGCTTGGGATCTACGTTTGCTTTCGTCTGGTTCTGATTAACATCTATGTCTTTCTTGTGCACCACGAATCCTAGGAAATCTCCTACACCAACACAGAAAGCGCATTTCAACGGATTCATTTTGGATCCATATTTCCTCATCCTTTAAAAGGATTGTTGAAGATGGTCCGAGCAAACATTTTTTGAGGAGGATTTTATAACTATATCATCAATATAGACCTGCATAAAAGTCTCGATGAAATCATGGAACATAGAGTTCATGGCACGTTGGTAGGTCGCCCCAACATTCTTCAGACCAAACAGCATCACTATCCATCCATAAGTGCCTAATGCACCTAGACATCGAAATGCTATTTTGGGTATGTCTTATTCACCTATAAAAATTTGGTTATATCAAGAGTAACCATTTAACATGCTTAAATATTCATGACCTGTGGCTGAATTGCCCAACATTTCCGCCATAGGCATGAGGTACTCATCTTTAAGAGTAGCATTATTTAAATCCCTAAAGTCTATGCAAAGTCTAAGTGTATCTTTTTTCTTTATAACTTGAACGATATTAGCTAACCATTTGACGTACCTGTTTGTTCTTATAAACTTGCTCTTGAGCTGCCTTTCAATTTCTTCCTTCATCTTCGACGTTATTTCTAGCGCGTATCATCTTGCTAACTGCTTCACCAGTTTCCTCCCAGGCTGAATTGGTAGTTTTAATTCCACCATATTTATAATTAACCTTGGCATATCATTGTAGTCCCATGTGAAGCAGTCTCTGTATTCTTTGAGCAGCTCGACACCTTCTTCTTCATACCCGAATCAGTTTTGGCACTGATGTTTGTTGGCTGCTTCTCTGCTTCTTCTCCCAATTCTATTTCTAATAAAGGATTCAGGGCCTGTATTTCCTTATTATTTTCAAGTGGGTATTTTCAAACCCCAAAGGCTCGTTGTCATAAATGTAATTGAGCCTCCGGCTTTCTAAAGCTGTTGTCCGACCCATAGGGCCATTTCCAATGTTTTCTGAGCCTTCAAAACTTGCTTCAAAAGCCACATTCTAATAAATCTCAGCCTCTAGGGCATATTTTATTTTAATTTCAAGCATATAGGATGAAATTCGAGCCAACAACTTTGTCTCATCAATCATATTCAATGACCATTGTCCACTCTGAGGGAGGCAGACTTCCCTCTTTGACAGGCTCGCTCTCTACCTCCTCTTTGTCCTAGATAAATCCATAATTTGGGTGCAAATTCAAAGAGTAGGTTGATTCTTTCTTAGAAATGTACACCTCTTCCACAGACATGGCGGTATCTTCGCCAAATTCCTGGAAAAATCTATTTTCTCGACCTTGCCTATTTCGCCCTTACAGTAGCTTTAGTCTGCTTCTATATTCTCGACGATTCCATCTTCCCTTCAGATGGTTACCCTTTGGTGCAGCGTCAACGGTATAACTCTAATTCCATGTATCTACTCACGCCCAAGCAATAGATTATTGCTAGCATTGTACTTGAAGACCATAAATATAGTGGTTTTGGATGCAGATCTAACTGATAGGTCCACCTGGATCTGACCCAATATGTTGTTGGTCTTGCCCTAATAATTGGACATCACAATGTTATGGAGCCTGAGATCCTCGTCAATCTTCCCTATTTTCTTAAAAATTAAATATGGCATTAAGTTAACCACCGTTTCCCCATCAACAAACACTTTGCTCACGGCCTTCGAGTTCACAGTTTCCCTAATAAAAAGCGGCTTCAAGTGATACATCATGGTGGGATCGGGCCTCTCAAAAACTCCCTGTTGTTCTTCGACCTCACCATTATTCTTGACGTAATAGCACATAGGCTTCTGATTGGCAGCCTCATTATCATACCCTAATTTTTACCCCTAAGACCCCACCTCATTTACATTTTTCCAATTCATCAAGATCAAAAACTTGGTTGTCTCCAAACCCTCTCATCTTTGGGTTTGCCTTTGTAGACCTCATCATGCACCACTTTGTATATCTTTTATATTTTTATATTTATATGCTTTATAATTCACTAACCATTAATCAAAATACAAAAATTATACCTTGTCCCTTTTGTTTCTTTTGTAAGGTAGGGTTCGAAATCAAAAGCATCAAATGATTGACTCCTCAGCTAGGATTTGAGTTCCTCAAGTCAAGGTGTGGTCAACCATTGATTTTCATAGACTATTCATTAAAGCATGACCTATAATCTCAAAGCATATGGTCTCAAGCATTATTCAACTTCATGTGTTTATTTCCATGTCTTCATCAACAAGTTTCCTCAAGCCATTGCAAGTTTCATCACAGGACAATGTTAGATGTCAAACATGCTATCTATTTATACTTGATACTTGGCATTTTTCATTACTTTCATGTCTTAATTGTGGATTTTAGTGATGAATTGTTGTTGTTCTTCATGCATTACAATTATACCGTTGGTGCTTGTAATTTGTGAGCTATTGTGCAGGAAAGTGAACTAAAAACATCAAAGATAGAAGACACAAGGAATTGTTGCAAGCTGCCAAGGAAAGTAGAAAACAACAGCAGGTTCGCTTTGCGAACCTTGGCAAAGTCCCCAGCGAATGTTCGCTTTGCGAACTTTGGCGAAGCTCTCAGCGAACAAAACAGAGGGAAAAGGACCCAAAATACGCTTTGCGAAGGTTTTGGCGAATGGTTCGCTTTGCGAATGAATGGTTCGGTTTACGAACCCACGAAAACTACCAGGAGCGGTTTAACATTCAGAGGCACTTAAGGTGCCATTTTCATTCATTCGCTAGGGGAATGATTCATTCGCAGTGCGAATGTAGCGGATTTCAGGTGAACTATAAACTGAATTTTACTTTTTCTTGGGATCATAACTTCCATAACTTGATATTTTCACACCAAAAACATATCTTTCTGAGTTTTGATCATCCAAGAGTGAATTTACACATAGAGAAGCTGAAGTCACATCCGATCTCAATTATTCCACGCGGATGTTCTTTCATCTCCTCTTGAAACTTGTCAGCTAAGCTACCATGGAAATGTATAACTGAATCTTTTGTGTTGAGATTAGAGGTAGTTAATCTTACTTATATGTATTTCTTTTGATCTTTTGTATATGAACAAGGTTGATGATCAATATATGATGAAGTTGTTTTTTCTTAATGATGTATTTGTGGTTTGAATCACTCTAGACATAGATTATCCAAATCTTGACCTAATATCTTCATCTCTTAAAAAACAAACTCTAGACATAGATTTGGGGTTCATTATTCGCTTTGTATTGGTCTTAACGGTTGTTGTTTCGATAGTTAGCGTGAGACATCATCTAACGGTCTAAACAACGATAATCACGAATTTGCTTTAGACATAAACTTATTCGGGAGGATACGCGATTGTATTGGTCGGAACTAAGTTCATATGCTTGATTAATCGGATATATATGAAAAGGATTAGCGAAATCTAATCTTGACATGCTTTTATTAAACTTGCAAAATCTTTGCTCTAGTTTACTTCTTTGCTGGCAAAATTGATTTTACAAAATAAAGAAAAATTTGAAACCCCTTAGTTAAAACGTTTCGACTATTGAATGACAAGCATCAAAATATCGCACAATCCATGCGGATACGATAAAAACACCCCTCGAAATACTATTTCAACAAAATGGCGCCGTTGCCGAGATTGTTGTTTGATATTGCAAGCATTGCAATAGTTTTTTTGGTTTAAGCTTGCTAACTTTTTCTTGAGCTTGTTGATTTATTTGTTTAGTGTGCAGACTCCATTTTATGCGAGCGAAGCTACCTGCAGATGAACTTCTTTTTAATCCTGAAATCGAAAGAACTGCGCGTAGATTAAATAGCAGAACAAGGCGGAGGAGGCAACTTGCCAATGATGCTATACTTTCTCAAAACAAGTTATTATCCCAGAAAGTTGAGTTGTTAACGAAACAAATGTCCAAACTTCCTCAACAACTCAAAGAGATTCATGACTCCTCGAGTAAGAGTGTATAAGTAGCTTGTTGTGAATTGTGTAGAGGAGATCATCTTACCGGATATTGTCCTCCGGTTGTGGAGGAGGTAAATTATGCTGGAAACCAAAATCAAGGATACCAACCTCGACCTCCTTATCAGCAAGGCAACCAAGGTTACCAACCTAGAGGTAATCAAGGTTATCAACAACCTTGGAGACCGCAAGAAGCCGGACCTTCGAATCGTCAACAATACCAAAATTACACTCAACCTCCACAAGTTCCAATTGGAAATACAAAAATGGAAGACAATCTCACACAATTTATGCAAATGTCAATGTAAAATCAGAAGAATACCGATGCGGCCATAAAGAATCTTGAAATGCAAGTCGGACAATTATCAAAACAATTGTCCGACCAACACAAAGGAAATTTTACGACGAATACTCTACCAAATCCAAAAGAGCATTGTAAGGCTATTCTAACAAGAAGTGGAAGAGAGATTGGCATGGGCATATGTGAAGTTGTAGTGGAGGAGGAGGAAGTAGTTGAAAAAGAAAAAGATAGTGATGAGATTGAAGTAGGAAAAAATGTTGAGGGTGATTTAGTTGAAAATGAAATGAAAAAAAGTGAGAGAAAAGAAAAATTGAAAAAAACTAGGAAGGGGAAGGAACCGTTGAATACTATTCTGATCCAAAATTTACCATATCCTCATGCTCCGACAAAGAAAGATAGTGCTAGGCACTATGCTTGGTTTATGGATATTTTCAAACAATTACAAATAAACATTCCATTTTCCGAGGCTTTGGAGCAAATACCGAAATATGTGAAATTTATGAAGGATATTCTCACAAAAGAGAAGAGGTATACGGATCAAGAGACTATCATGGTGGATGCTAGTTGTAGCCCTATCATTCAACGTACTCTCCCGAGGAAAGAAAGCGATCCGGGATGAGTCACTTTGTCGGTTACAATAGGAAACATCTATGTAGGCAACGGGTTGATTGATTTGGGCTTTAGTATCAATTTGATACCTTTGTCTATTGTGAAAAGGTTAGGACAGATGGAATTGAGATCCACTCAAATGACATTGTAACTTGCCGATAAATCCACTACCCGTCCTCACGGTGTAGCGGAAGATGTATTGGTAAAAGTAGACAAATTCTTATTTCCTATCGACTTTGTGGTGATTAAAATGGAGGAAGATGAAGACGCTTCATTGATTCTTGGAAGACGATTTATGAAAACTCGTAGAATGGCAATTGATATGGACGATGGTCTTATGAAGGTTAGAGTCCAAGATGAGGAGGTTTGTTTCAATCTATTTGAGGCCATGAAGAACAAAAAAGACAAAGGAGATTGTTTTAAATAGACACAACGGAGAAGGCGATTGAAGAAGTAAAGGAGAAATTACAAGTTCCAACCCCTTTGCGAAAATTTCTCACGAATGCTCTTCAAAGTATCGATGAAGCCGAAGAAAAAGAGATAGAAAAGTGTTTGCGAGAGCTAGAAGAATTGGATGAAATTCCTCCTTTGAAAGAAAGGGTGGAAGTTTTGAAAAAAGAAAATAATGAGTAAATTAAGCCTGAATTGAAGTTGTTGCCGTCTCATCTTAAGTATGTTTTTCTTGATGATGAGGGGCATAAACCGGTGATAATAAGCATGGATCTAACCACAATAGAGGAGAAGAAGTTAATGGATGTTTTGAAGAGGAATCAAGAGGAAATGGGATGGACTCTTTCCAATAAAAAAGGAATAAGTTCCTCTTATTGTATGCATCGAATATTCATGGAAGAAGATTTCAAACCGGTCGCTCAACCACAGTGCCGCTTAAATCCTACCATGAAAGAGGTGGTTAGGAAGGAAGTGGTAAAAATGTTAGATGTCGGAATGATTTATCCCATTTCTGATTGCCCATGGGTTAGTCCGGTACAAGTGGTACTGAAAAAAGGTGGGTTGACGGTTATCCGAAACGAGAAAAATGAGTTAACCCTAACGAGAACCGTAACCGGGTGGAGAATGTGCATAGACTACCGTAGGCTTAACAAAGCTACGAGGAAAGATCATTTCCCTCTCCCGTTTATGGACCAAATTCTCGAAAGACTTTTCGGTCAACAATTCTACTATTTTTTAGATGGTTATCTGGGTTAAAACCAAATTATCGTGAACCTGGAGGACCATGAAAAAACCGCGTTTACATGCCCTTTTGGAATCTTCGCTTATAGGAGGATACCTTTTGGGTTGTGTAATGCACCGACGACTTTTCAAAGGTGTATGTAAGCGATATTCTCATATTTGATCGAAAAGACCATTGAGGTATTCATGGATGATTTCTCGGTTTTTGGGCAATCGTTTGATATTTCCTTGAAAAATTTGGATGCGGTTTTGGAACGGTGTGTGGAAACCAATTTGGTACTTCATTGGGAAAAATGTAACTTCATGGTGACCGAAGGAATTGTGCTTGGCCACAAAGTTTCTTCAAAGGGTCTTGAGGTCGATCAAGCCAAGGTTGATGTTATTGAGAAATTGCCAACGTCGTTGAATGTAAAACGTATAAGGAGCTTTCTCAGACATGCGGGATTTTATTGGAGGTTCATCAAGGATTTCGCGAAGATAGTAAAGCCTTTGAGCAATTTGCTCAACAAAGATAAGTCCTTTGATTTTGATGAATCTTGTATGTTCGCTTTTAATTCTCTAAAGAAAATTTTGACTACCTCACCCATAATCATCGCGCCCAATTGGAAAATGGATTTTGAACTCATGTGTGACACGAGCGATTATGCGGTGGGTGCGGTTTTGGGTCAAAGGAAAACAAAAAACTTTCATGCTATACACTATAGGAGCAAAGTCTTAAATGAAGCTCAAATAAACTATGCAACAACTGAAAAAGAGTTGTTTGCGATAGTGTATGCGTTGGAAAAATTTCGTTCTTATTTAATTGGGTCTCGAGTAGTGGTTTACACGGATCACACGGGGATTAAGTATTTGCTTACCAAGCCCGATTCTAAACAAAGGCTAATTCGTTGGATCCTCTTCTTACAAGAATTTGATTTGGAAATTCGTGACAAGAAGGGATCTGTGAATTTGGTGGCAGATCACTTATTCCGGCTTGTAAATGTTGAAGTGACCAAAAAGGAAATAGAGGTCAAGGAGGAATTTCCGGACAAAAAATTGTATATGGTGCAAGTTAGACCATGGTTCGCCGACATGGCTAATAACAAAGTCGCCGGGTTAATACCGGATGGTCTAACTCACCATCAGAAAAAGAAATTTTTGTCGGACGCCAATTTTTTTGTTTTGGATGAACCATATTTGTTTAAGCTTGGTGTTGATAACCTTTTGAGAAGATGTGTGTTAATAGATGAAGCCACTAGCATATTTTGGCATTGTCACAACTCTCCTTATGGAGGACATTTTAATGGAATAAGAACGACAATGAAAGTCCTTCAATCGGGCTTTTATTGGCCTTCTTTATTCAAAGATGCGCATGCGCAAAGTTGTGACAAGTGTCAAAGAAGTGGTGGAACTTCAAAGAGGCATGAAATTCCTTTACAAAACATGTTGGAAATGGAAGTGTTTGATTGTTGGGGAATTGACTTTGTTGGACCTTTTCCAGCATCATTTTCCAATGAGTATATTTTGGTCGCAGCTGATTACGTATCCAAATGGGTAGAGGCAATAGCGTGTGCTAAGGCTGACGGAAAAACTGTGATAACATTTTTGCAAAGAAACATTTTTGCTCGATTTGGTACTCCGCGAGTGTTGATAAGTAATGGAGGATTCCAATTTTGCAACACTCAACTTGAAAATGCCTTGGAGCAATATGGTGTTAAGCACAAAGTTGCAACACCATATCATCCACAGGCCAATGGGCAAACAGAGTTATCAAATCGGGAAATTAAAAGAATCTTGGAAAAAATGGTGTCATCCTGAAGAAAGGATTGATCAAATATGCTAGACGATGCTTTGTGGGCATGTCGAACCGCTTTTAAAGCTCCAATTGGTCTCACAACTTTTAAATTGGTCTATGGTAAGAATTGTCATTTACTGGTGGATTTGGAACATAAGGCGTTTTGGGCCTTGAAATTTCTGAATTTGGATCCAACTTTAAGCGGAGACAGAAGAAAGATGCAATTACATGAATTGGAGGAATTGCGCCTCCAAGCGTATGATTCCAATAAGTTGTATAAAGATCGAGTCAAAGCTTACCATGACAAGAAGATAGTGGCCAAACAGTTTGAAGTAGGGCAGTTGGTCCTACTTTTCAATTATCGATTCAAACTGTTCCCATGTAAATTGAAATCTAAGTGGTCTGGTCCATTCCGGATTCGTGAAATCAAGCAATATAGGGCAATAGTCATCGAAGACACGCATTCAAATGAGAATTGGACTATTAATGGTCAGAGGTTGAAAATTTATCTCGGTGGTGATTTCGAGCGGAATCCTTCCATTGTGCCGTTTTGTGATCCTTGAGGTTGCATTGGACCGTCGAGCTTAGCCGACATTAAACAAGCGCTTGTTGGGAGGCACCCCAACATTGTAAGTATTGCTTTATTTGCTATTTTAACAATGTTTGTTGTTTTGAATGGTAAGAAGTGGCAGCTGTGCAGGAGAAAAATTTTGCAAAACCTGTCATGTTCGATGGCGTTCGCTTTGCGAACCTGGGGCGAGCATTCTCCTGCCAGTTCACTTTGCGAACCCAGCAAGACATGGGAATTCTTTTGGCTGCCACCTCAGTTAAAAAGGGTTTTAAATTGTTGGGTGGGCCCAACACCCATTTCATTTTCTAAAAGTGAGAGGGAAAACCCTACTCCCACTATTGTCTCTATCATTCAAACAACACAACACACCCTCTCAAGAAGAAAGATTCCTCACGTGCTCTCGTACTCAAATTTCACAAAATTTTCTCCAATTTCAATTAGAACCACAGGTTTGCATCTCTTTTTCTTGCTAAATTCTGTTAGAGAATTTGGTTAGGGTTGTAGTATGTGCATTAGAGACATTATGATTCTAGGGTTTTCACTTCTGTTTTGAAGTTTCTCTACTGTTTCATATTGAATTGGTTGTAAACCTTAGAATGGAAATAAATTTGTGAATGAAACTCTGATGAAAAGAAGAATGGCTGTTGTTTTTTGAATAATCGCGCATTTGCTGGCCAGTTCGTTGTGCGAGCCGGGGGCGAGCATTCGCCAGGCTTCGCTGTGCGAGTGTTTCAGCGAAAAAACCATAATGCTAAAATTTTTTTATTTATGGCTGGTTTGTGATTATGTTTATGCTTTAATGCTAATGGATTGTGTTGCTTCTTTTTTCTATTTTGTTTGTCGATGTGTGTAGATGGGTCTAAGGACTAACCCCGCCAAGAAAAGAAAGTCCTCCACATCGCGACAAGTGCCAATCCAATTTGATGAATCTCGATTTAGAGGTGCCAAATAAGCAGCAAGGTACCTTACCTTGGAAAAAAGAAACATTATAGCAGAGAAGAGATTCAACCTAAGCGACCGAGGGAGTTATCGGTCAGTGGTAGTGCTTTTGGAAGGAAAAAAATGGGGACCGCTCGCTGATAACTCCGCTTGATAGTTATAATGTAGAGTTGGTCCAAGAATTTTATGCGAACGCCCTTCTTGATGATGGCGACCAATTTAGTTGGACAACCTTAGTTGGAGGGAAGGTTGTGAGATTTGATCGTAGAGCCATTAGTATTCATCTGGGAAGTCCTCTGCCTTTAAGAGCTAGTGAAATTGATGATTACCATAGGGACCTACACCTTCACTAAGATATCCCAACAATGACCAGAGATCTCCTTCATCCGGGAAAAACAGTTTAACTCAACCCATCTGGGGTTGCTATTACGTACCAGCGGGAGGACATGCAACCTTTGCCCCAACTCGTATTACTTTTGGTCGTAACCAATATCAAGCCGAAATCGCATTCCTCAACCATCCCTATACCATTGGCTCACCTTGTCCATAGTATCTTGACAAATGTGCAGACTGATGTGGCTCGTATAATTACCGATGAGATAAGGGAAATTGTGGAGAGTGGCCTTGGTGGTACCGCTGCGCTTCTCGGGCGAATGCCCCGTCGCATTTCCTTGTCTTATAATGTCTTTTTGTGCAGGTGATGGGGTTGATATTCCCACACGCCATCAAGTCACTATCCTGTCGTCTATTGATGATCAATATGTTGACAAATTCTGCAAACCAAAGGGGATAAGGGGTAAGACGTCAGGTGCTGGTGTTGATGCTTGCACGAGGGGTGGAGGTGCTTCAGGTTCTAGATCTCAGGGATTTTACCCTTATCAGTAAGAGATATGCCAGTATAACTGGGACTGGATGGCGGCTTCTCAGCGTACCATGACTGATTTACATGACTCCATGCAGGTACTACACCTGCAGATTCGCGATCCCGCCACTGAGCATGTGATGATGTAAAGGGAGCAGTTCCTTGCAATTACTGGTTGGCCTGAGGCCAGGCCAGTATTCGGAGGGGGAGAGGACGTAACTGGTGCTGATGCTGATACTGATGAGGAGGGTGATGGTGCTGAGGTAGAGGTATCTGGTTCAGGTTCAGGTTCTGAGGAGGAGGCTGCAGAGGTGTATGCATCAGAGTCCGAGGATGACTGATTTTTTGTCCTGATAATTTTGTACTTCCTTTGGGCATAAAAGTGAAGTTTTCTTGTATTTTGTTTTATTTATTTATTTCAGTTTTTATTGATGTACTCTATCCACTTTGTGGATTATTTTGGATGTTTAGATGTACTTGTACCCTGTGGTGGTACTTTTGACTTTGTAGGTCTGTTCACACCAGTACATTTTTATTATTATTATTATTATTATTAATATTTGTTGTTTTTCAGTAAAAAATTTCTGTTTTTAATTTTAATAATATTTCGGTTTTAAATAGTGTTATTAAGTGTTGAGTTCTTCAGTTTACAAATGCTCAACACTTAAATTGTTGGTATGCTTTTGTGTTAAGAGTTGAATTCTTCAGTTGACGAATGTTCAACTCTTAAACTGTTAATATGCTTTTTATTGTTTTATGTTGGTATGTTTTGTGGAAGTTAATATTTCCAACTTTTGGATGTTTTGTGGAAGAAACTTAGGTTGGTGTGATTGTGCATCAAAGAAGATTCCTCCAAGATTGGATGGCTATGATAGTACTTTAAGAATGATGTTGTGGCAAGGTACATAGTTACCTAGTTCTAGAATTTAGAATGAATTAGGACTTTTCGTCTTTGTACAAATGAAAATTTTGTTTCTTGTTACAACTCTATTTGATTGCTTGTGTCATTTAGGTTCAAACATCACAAAAGTGAGAAACCTCCATGTTATACCAAATGCTTTGGATTAGTGATGAATGTTGTTTTTTACTTATAATTCATGCTTTATCTTGCTTGTTTTTTTTTTGGAAATCTTAGTATCCGGCCTTGCGACCGACTAATCCAAGAGGGACCAATTCCACCATCCACTAGCGGGGGTCCCTTTAAATTCGGAGTAAAGCTCCCTATGGATTGGCCCACACAAGGGTTGATTGCACCTAGTAGGATTCAAACTTGAGACCTTGAGAGGAGCACACTCTCAATACCCAAGCGTCCACTACTAGGCCAACCCTTGGGGGTTGCTTTATCTTGCTTGTTGTTTTGAAATTTTTTAAGCATAGAAATGATCAAGGCAATGTTTGTGTTTTTTGAGTATAACCACCATTCCAAAAACACTTCAAGTCACCTTGTGATTGTGTGCGTATTTAAAACCTCTTTTGAGCCGAAATGGAATTTTTGTTTGAATCATGAACCCGATTTTAACCCGTTTGAAGAGCATTTTAAGCTAAGATTATGGCAATGTTGAAGTTAGGGAGAATGGTTTATCTTGAAAAGAGAAAAAAGAGTTGGTGATACAATGCATTCTAAGAAGAAAAAAAAGAAGAAAGAAGAAAAAAATGAAACGAAAAGAATGCATTTTGAAAGAAAGAAATAAAATTTGAACAAGATCGAAAATTTTGAAAAAGAAATGCTCTTCAAAGTCTTTACCCTTTCTTGTTTCAATTGCCGTGTACATATGTCCTTTATTTTTAACCCCGACCAAGTTACAACCGATAAAAGCCCTTAGTGATCTTTTGCTTATATACTTTCTTGCGATCGATTACATATTATATGATTTGCTTAGTAATTGCTTCATTTATCATTTGAGCGAAATTGCCCCGCGGTTGCAAATGCGCTAATTTCCTTCAAATCTGTTTCGAAGTGGAGTGTAGAGTGACATAAGCATGATTGTTTAGTTGTTTCTGGAAACATTTTCTGAGATTTGTTGTAAGAATCAAGTTCTTTTCCATTGTCGATTCTAGGATTGTGTAATTGTGATTTGTTACAATTGTTGTTTTATTTGAGCCGTTTATCCGTTCTTGGATTGAATCAAATGCTCGAGCAAATCCTCTTGTTTTCAATGAGAGGCATACTTTGCTTGAGGGCAAACACAGACTTAGTTAGGGGGAGTTGTTAGATGTCAAACATGCTATCTATTTATACTTGATACTTGGCATTTTTCATTACTTTCATGTCTTAATTGTGGATTTTAGTGATTAATTGTTGTTGTTCTTTATGCATTACATTTATACCGCTGGTGCTTGTAATTTGTGTGCTATTGTGCAGGAAAGTGCACTAAAAACATCAAAGAAGAAGACACAAGGAATTGTTGCATGCTGCCAAGGAAAGTAGAAAACAACAGCAGGTTCGCTTTGCGAACCCTGGCGAAGTCCCCAGAGAATGTTCGCTTTGCAAACATTGGTGAAGCTCTCAGCGAACAAAACAGAGGGAAAAGGACCCAAAATATGCTTTGCGATGGTTTTGGAGAATGGTTCGCTTTGCGAATGAATGGTTCGCTTTGCAAACCCACGAAAACTGCCAGGGGCGGTTTAACATTCAGAGGCACTTAAGGTGCCATTTTCTTTCATTTGCTAGGCGAATGATTCATTCACAGTGCGAATGTAGCAGTTTTCAAGTGAACTATAAAGTGAATTTTACTTTTCCTTGGGATCATAACTTCCATAACTTGATATTTTCACACCAAAAACATATCTTTCTGAGTTTTGATCATCCAAGAGTGAATTTACACATAGAGAAGCTGAAATCACATCCAATCTCGATTATTCGACGCAGATGTTCTTTTATCTCCTCTTGAAACTTGTCAGCCAAGATACCATGGAAATATGTAGCTAAACCTCTTGCGTTAAGATTAGAGGTAGTTAATCTTGCTTATATGTATTTCGTTTGATCTTTTGTATATGAACAAGGTTAATGATCGATATATGATGAAGTTGTTTTTTCTTAATGATGTATTTGTGGTTTGAATCACTCTAGACATAGATTTTCCAAATTTTGACCTAATATATTCATCTCTTAAAAACCAAACTCTAGACATAGATTTAGGGTTCATTATTTGCTTTGTATTGATCTTAACGGTTGTTGTTTCTATTGTTAGCGTTAGACATCATCTAACGGTCTAAACAACGATACTCACGAATTTGCTTTAGACATAAACTTATTTGGGAGGGTACACGTTTGTATTGGTCAGAACTAAGTTCATATGCTTGATTAATCAGATATGCATGAAAAGGATTAGCGAAATTTAATCTTGACAGGCTTTTATAAAACTTACAAAATCTTTGCTCTAGTTTACTTCTTTGCTACCAAAATTGATATTACAAAACAAAGAATAATTTGAAACCCCTTACTTAAAACATTTCAACTATTGAACGGCAAGCATCAAAATATCGCATAATCCACGCGGATACGATAAAAACTCCCCCCGAAATAATGTTTCAACAGAAAATCAAGAGTACATCATTTTGAGTTCATACGATCTTCAAAAAGCCTTGAAATGCAAGAAAAAGTCCAAGGTTGCAAGTTTGATCAAAGAGGTTTGACATAAAAAATAAACATTCTAAGTCCAACTTCCAAATATCATAACTTCTTCACACTTCAACATTTTTTAGTGCTCCTTTGGGCATATGACTCTTCTTGACATACCCTCAAATTTCTCTTTACAAGTCAAGAGCCATTTATGCTTAAAAGATCATCAAAAGTTTGGAAACATTAGAGGCCAATTTATGGACTTAGTGAAATTTGACCTAAATTGAAGTGTAATTTTCCTAACTTCCAAAGATCATTACTCTCTCAAATTTTAACTTCTCTGGGCGGTTCTTTTAGCCAATTATCATATTTGATGCCCTCTACAAGTTTGTTTCAAGGGTCAAAGGCCAATAATTCTTGGAAAACCATGGAAAGTTTGAAGACATTATAGGTCATTTTGTACTTAAAATTATTTTGACCTCTAATCATAAGTCAAGGTGCCAACTTTACCAGCTCATAAATTTTTGCTCAAGCATCCAAATGAAACCTTTCTTTTTGCATTGTACTCTATGTAATGATGTGATTATCTGGTAAAAAGAATGAGAAGCAAGGGCCAAGGTTACAAAATTTCCTAATAGTTTGAAGTTGACTCCATGGAACTGAATTTTGGTCATGACCAGAAATAGAAAATCACGAATTTCTCGAAATTGAATCAAGCATTGCATGCAGTTAGCAACTGAAGATTTTAAGTGATGCGTGAAGATAAAAAATGACCCAAAATTGGAAGGATTGAGCTGCATTTTGGTGACTTCAGAACAAAGAATGATCATAATTTTGGCACACTCAATTTCACACGAATTCTAACTAATTTTCACACGTATTTCATTCATTCACCTTAACTATAAATAAAGGAAGATTTTCCACTCAATTTCAAGCTTAGAAACTATCCAGAAACCCTGCTCTAACTCAGAATTTCCATTAAAGATTTGAGAAATTGTTTTCAAATTCTATGCAATTTTAGCTTCTTTTCTTGATTCCATTAGCACTTTCGGCATCCTCTATAGCTATAGCAACAAGAACCAAGCCTTGAAAGCCTCTGAATCGTGCTAACCAAATCCCCCTTACAACACCTTCTTATCGTATATGGACAAGGTAGTTAGAGGCTTCGTTTTCACTCAAACAAGTTACCACAATGTAGCTTGATACTCTCTGATTCTTTCCCCTAACTTATCTTGCTTCAGTTGGTCATATATGGTACTACCTCCGGTCCTTTTTATAAAGAACATTTCACTTTTTTAGATTCATTAAATAATTAATGTATCCGGTCTATAATGCAGACCAGATACATTAATTATTTAATGAATCTAAAAAAGTGAAATGTTCCTTATAAAAAGGACCGGAGGGAGTATTTAATTTTACCTTTTGTGTTTTGTTTTTGAATTAGTTTTCTACAAAATTCACCATGATTGCTTTCAATAAATGAAAATGAAGCATATAGTTAAGATCGCGCTGAGGAGTAGTTCATCGGAGAAGATGATCGGAGGTGCAGAGGCAGTGGCCTGAGTTTCCTTTTATTCAAATTTGATCTGATGCATGTTTTCATTTAAAGTCCACCATATGCCTTGGATCATGACTTTTGATCATAAGTTTCAATGGACTTTGGGTGTTGATAAGTTGAAAACCCTAATCCATCAAGATAGGTGATTAATCTTGATGATAACTTGATCAAATTTATGGTTTAATTTGGTTTCTCTCTTCATCTCCTTCTTCTTATTTTTCCTTTTTCTTTTCTCTTAATCAATTGGATTATTATAAGTTCATCTTGTTCATCGAGTTTAGATTGATGCGTGATGAACTTTCATCATTTCAAATCTACCTTCCAATTGATCATGGATCATTTGAGGTACTTTGGATTGATGCATAAGTTTGTCTTAATTCATCATGAAGAATGATTGATGTAATAGACCAATCTCCTTGCCTTAGTGCTTGATCCCTCCTTGGTTTTTACTTGTGCTACATGTTTTAGGAGTATGGGTTCTATCATATCTCTAACATGTATGGTACAAAAGTTGTTATTGACCGGCCTCTCATAGTATGATCTTCCTCATTGATTGTGCTACGATTACTTAACATAGTGCTAAATTTGTCCCGAATCGATTCATTGACTCTAACATCAATACTAACATTATTATTGTGCTAACTTTACTTTATGTCATTTAATTTTCTTGTAATTTAATTTCTTTGCGTTTACTTTTATGCCTTTATTTTTAACATTACATTTCATATTTTTTATGTTTATGTTTCTTTTTTTTTTCTTTTGTCCCTTTGGCATTTCTTTTTTTTCTTTTAAAGACATTAATAAAGAATAAACCCTAAAAAACTTGGTTCTCTAATCTTTGGACTAATGTTTACTATCCTTAGCTTGACTTGGAGTTTGAGTTTTGTACCTATGGATTTTGGTTACTTTTCTCTATGCTATTGAATTCATCTGATACTTGAGACTTTTGGTTGACCTTTAAAGACTTGGCTCTGATACATAGCTTTGACCTTATAGCTTGAGTTCTTCTTCAACTAATGCTCGTCTTATCTTGTGCTTACTTGTTGCTTATGGCTTACTCCAAAGGAATTGAATGTTGGTTTTGACTCTTGTCAAGTGCTGGATAGATCCTGGTTAGTTTACAATGCACACACAAAGGCTTCATCTTGGGCTACCTTACAATGAGACCATTTATTTCTTTGTATTTACTTTATGCATTAGGATAGTCTCCTTATCTTCTCCCCTTCTTTAATTTTAAAAAATCTTCTTCCTTTTTCAAAACCTTCTTGTTTTAGAACTTGAACCACTTTCTCAATAAACCTTGAATTCGTCAAGTGACTTTCAAAATCTTTTTCTTAAATAAATGCTAATTCATCTTAAGCATATCAAAACAATTTCAAAAGACTTAAAAAACACAAAACTCATTCAAATCTTTTGTGCCTTTGTGCATCTTTTCTTTTTAAACATTTTCTTAAAGATAATCATTAGTTGTGTTCTTGTAGTGATGCAGCTCCAGTACTTCCACAATAATGTAGAGAAGTGATGACATTTTCCATTTAGATGTTGAGTAAAAGACTTGTTGATTTCAATCCAAGCAAAAATCATCCATCTCAAGATTATGCAAATGCTCATTCCTCATTAATTGTGGGTAGTAAGTTGAATTTCCACTCGAAGATGATGAAATATCTATTCATTTAAAATTAATCAAAACAAACACTTTTGTTATTGTTACCACGAAATACGAGGTTTTGATCCTCCATTGCACTTTGTTGGCACATAGGCACGAGGCTCAGGAAGTCTTGTAAACACTAGTGCAGAAATAGGAAACTACACACATTTTTTATACATTTAACACCCATTATTAGATGGTGTGAATTCAACGGGTGAGAAATGTCTGACAAATTTACACCTGTTTTAAAACGGGTGTAAATTTGATGTTATATTACACTCTTTTTTATATAAATCGGGTGTAAATTTTTACATATATACATTTATAGATGGTATATTACACCGTTTTTTTGTTTAAAACAGATGTATATACATTCCAGTTTACAGCCTATTTTATAGAAAACAAGTGTAAATTTGATGTTATATTACACTCTTTTTTATATAAATCGGGTGTAAATTTTTGAATATATACATTTATAGATGGTATATATACACATCAGATGTAAAATGAGCAATGAATACCTTAGAGGATTGCAAATTTACACCCTATTTTCTTTAAATAGGATATAAAAACGCGGTGTATTACACCCGTTTTTGCTATTGATGTTGACATATTTACACCCGATTTTATCATTGATGTTGGCATTTTACATCATCATGAGTTCATGAACCATCATGAACCATCATGTCTATCATATGTACTTGTTTTATGATTCATGAGTTATTTATACAATCAAATCAAGGAAGATATAGAGTGAGTAAACCTTAAATAAGAACAATATAAACATGAGGCAACATAAAAAAAATTGTGTCCTATAGAACATCTCGTGATTACAAAGGAGCATGACCAAACACAACATCAGATAAATATCACAGAAACAGACCTCAAGACCTTGAGATCTATACAAAACTATAAGTGGCAATTCAACATGCACATAAAAAAACAATCACTATACACAAACTGAACTCATCAATTATAATACAAAAAACTTTCCTCGTGGCGTTGATCGACTTCTTTTAAGTTCATGCATGGATGAATTGCGACCACTTAAAAGTTTGTTTTCAACTTTACTAGATGACAATGGTTCAGCTCCTTGCATAATACGTCTGCATGTGACCAAAATAAATGCTTATTTATGGTTTTCAATGATAAAACTAAATAAGTAGAAAACTTGGGTGGTTCTTTTAGCCATACATACCTTGATTCAAGAGTCTGAGAATTCCTTGAAATGTCGTGACGTTTCTTTTGAGCATTTGATGCACTAATGATTGTAGACTCCATAAAGCTAAAATCATTTTCTGGCTCCGAGTAATCACACTTTCGAGGAGGCTCTACGATTTCATCAGTCTTCCGAATACAACATCTATGTCACTAGCATTGTTGTATATCCTATCACGAAATGCTCGAAATGTAAAGCATTGAGCTTGTCCAATTGTGTGGGCACCTAAGTTAGTTAAACTGAAATTGATGAATATAAGTAAATGTTTGTTCCAAATATATAAATATGGATGTTTGAAAGAAATGAGCTAGTAATAAATTTACCGGATAGAGCAACCATGTCTTTGGCAATAAGACCTTTAATCGAAAATTTAGATATAAGAGTTTGAAAATCGTCGGTAAATAATGAAAGGTCAGTATTGGCCAAGGTTTTACTTGCGGTAGTAGAATCTCTTCTTCCAAGTTTGACTGTCCATGATGGACCACATACCTGTAAATATGAAATTATTAATATATAGTCAGGAAAAGATGTAATAATAGTATATTAAGCATGCAATGCAAATTGTAAACTTACAGCGAAAGAAGCAACACGTGCGGCTACAGCAACTATGTCTGCACAAGACACAACTTCGGGACATAGTTTCTCTACCCGTGATTTTGTATTATCAATGACTTGAAATCCTCTTACTGAGTTGAGATTTGGAAGTGCAGTCTTCTCGCTCTGGATTGTGGTAGTGTAATCTAGCAAAATGGATGCATCACAAGCCACAACCCTGCACAAACCAGTCATGAAAATGGAGGCGAATGAGAGATGTAGCCATGCGACGCTCTTTAGAGACAGCAGTATGAATGGCAGTTCTAATGGTGGTTAGTGCATCGGGGCACGTAGTGTAGTAAAATGTAAAAGACAACTGTGCATCACATATTGTGGCTAGCAGTACCAATGTAACAAGAAAACTAATAGTGATCATTCTATAAGCCATGTAAGTGTTGATTGATGATTGAATGTTAGCAAGATAATTAATTAAGAATGAATTATATGAAATGAAGAAAGGATATCATGCATATATATAGTTCAATATTGTGAGAGAAAATGTGTCATGGTCACTGATGTTCGCTAGCTTCAACGCGTTGTGCTGCAAAGGTTTGCTAATTCGCTCCTCAACCTTTTCCATATTCACAATTCTGACCAATTCTCCTATGGATGGTTGGTTGACAAATAGTATTGTTTCTGCAGATGGATTCGCTAGCACTCGCCATCGCTTTTGAGTTATGTTCTGCAGATGTTGTCGATTTTGATCTTGCTTTTAGTGACAGAACCTCTATCCGTGGATATTGATCTTCTGATTGGAGGTGATGATGATCTATTGTGCTTCCCTGAGCTAACTAACTTTTTTTAGAAAGAAGAGACATTCTTGGTACGGAATCCTTGTCCATATATGTTGAGGTAAATCTCGACCTTCTTTGCTTACCCGAAGAATAGTTTTTAGCCTGAAAACAGAGTTTTAGATTTAGATAATACAAAGTATGTTCTTTCTAACACTTCAGATTGATAGCATGTCTGGTGTCTAATACGTGTTACTACTACTAGTATCTACGTGTGAGATAGTACTAATAAAGTATTGTTTTTTTTTTACAGAAACTCACTAACCTCGGAACTTCTATCATCAATGGATCTTTGACTAATTTCAGGCTTCATGCTGCCACTAGTATTATATTTGGGCAAACAGAAAGGTGAAACAGCTCTTGATTTCTGAGATTCCGTCGCAGTCCGTGCATTTCCAGATTTCAGTTGCTCCATTTCAATTTCCTTCCTCTCCAATGCCAATTCGATATTTGATATCTATAAAATGTTTAAACTGGTATTTAGCAGAGTTCATTAAAAAATTGCACTAGTTATTATTATAATAAAAAAACACACCTCTTCCTTTAGCTCTCGGATTTCACCGGTTTCTTAATTAGATTTAGCAGCTCCAAGTTCAAGTAATATATTCAGCCTTTTTCACAAAAATTCAACTGAACCATTAAACATTCATCTAGACCACCAATATAACAAAAAATCATCTCCATTTTATTTGTTTCCTATTTCACCTACTAAAAGTTATACATAACATTTGTAAAATCTAAATTTGTCATTTAGTAACTATTTCACCTACTAAAATTTAAACATAACATTCTTAAAATCTAAGTTTGCATTTATTAATAAAGATAAAAAACATAATAAAAATTTAATATACCACTTTGTCTCAATATAGACAAGATAATAAAAACTACAATTGTATACTTTAAAATTTTATAGCATGTGGGTAGTCAATAAGTTGACTTAATCTTTGTTCTTAGCATCCTTTTCATTGGTCTCTTTGGATTGAATCGTTTAAATATATATCTTGTTGATAATTCTGCAACTAAAAAACAGTCAGTACAATAATTTAACAATAAGATCACTTTCTATCTACATCAAACAACTCTTAAAAGTTAGAGCAATACTCTCAAGCATTAGCTAGCATTAGAACAAAATAGCTTTCTTGACCTGTTGCATAAAGTTGATACATATATTCTTTCCATCTAGATATTTAATAGAATAATGTAATTTATCTAGAGGAAATAATTGAAATCAAAACCCATAACTATAATATAAAGATCTAACTTAGTTTCATGATCTTGAGAGTTAGAGAAGAGTAAAAGGATCACTCTATCAATGAGTATAATGACAATGTATCCAAGCTATCAATAGAGTTAGATATATTATGCAATATTATGGTATGGATAAATAAGAAACTACGGACCACTGAAACATTTGAATACATAAAATTATCTCAAGACATATTAGGTAATATTATGTGTAATGTGGCATTATTTTAGTGGCTCACTAATTTTCTTTTTATCCACCAATCATAATTCTATGACCGTCATTTTTCCAAATTATTAGTGCTTTCCAACTTGACTGTTCTAGCATAACACAAAGGACAATTAGTATGGAGACGAAAAGGCATCAAGTTGTTGAAAATAGATCAAAAGGCTCTTAGAGCCACCAGCAAACCAGCATGTTTATGCATGTTACAAACTTTAAAGGAAGATAGAAGCATAGGCCATACAAGACTCACTAGTCAACAAAAAATTGCCACTTAATATAGTAAAAATTGAATAGAAACATGCAACCATGTAGGGCAGGCCACAAATAATGGATTAACATATTAATGATTTTTTTTTGCGAATAATAAACTAATGTTAATGTCTCTTTATAAATATTATAAATAAGAACAGCAAAACAACAACCTCAACATTAAAATATTATAAATATTCATCAACGCGATATCATTACACTTAATCTGAGGTGCCAGACTTACCAAATTAGAACAGGCAACAACTATCTACTTTTCCAGCAGAATTCCTGCTAAGAATGTTAATACCTGCAGAATTTAAAACGAATAAACAATTAGTTAAACCAGTCCATTGTTATCAAACTCTAACATATGAATTATGACATAATCACACAGGGATCACCACTAAATTTCAACTTCATGAGAAAACTACTGTATTAAACTCATTTTTGAGATGCATAGTTTTCCCTCTAATTTGGCTACAATTGAAGTGACTAAGTTAACTATGCATATCTGGTCTTCATTTTGAATACAAAAGCAATAGTTATTTGTAAAAATTAATCTCAGGTATATCCAAATGTAATCCAGTAAGAGAACTTAGCATTTTATGCTTCATAAATTATGAGAGGCAGCATTCATGGTAAAGCTAGAGCAGAAGTACACCCACCTTGACAAATAATAACATTAACATATGGAAAAAAAACTTGTCTGGTTGCTAATAACAGAGCATAAAACGTACATTTTCAAGACTTAAGGTACCACATAAGAAAGTTATAGTTCATACAGATAACAAAGTCGCCTCTTCTACCACGGGAGTGTTATGTGCCTGAGAGGAACAAACAACAATGAAATCTTAAGTTTGATGAGCATACGACTCCTAAACAGAATGTTGATTCATCAACTCAAAAGTTATTATGATAGCATGCATCAGCTAACTCTGCACCAGAACTGCAACTTTTTAAATCAAATATTGAACCAGTACGACATGGTACTGTTCTGGCTGGTCTATGATATTCCAAGGGATGCAGGTGCTTCAAAGGATGAAATGTAAGTGTTGAACCCTTGGCAAAATTTAGCCGGTAATACTCACATATAATTTGTAGTGGTCCATGATCATTTTCCTGCAAATTGGTAAATACCGCTATTTATAAAAATTGTCTCCATAAACAACGAAAATAACAGATATAGGTGCTTATTAAACTACATACCACGGCCCTTTCAAGAGTATCATTTAAGTCATTTAACTTCTCTTGGCCAGAAAAAGATGCATCTTCTGTCTCATTATCATCAATATCCCTCATGAAATTTCTGTCTTCATAAAATCTAAGTAGCAGAAACAGCTAAAATAAGTTCCTTTAAAAAAGGACAAATAAAAATCTTGATATTGAATATACACGACCGCTGCGTCCAAGAGTAATGGTAACTAGACCCCTCGAAGTATTAGACATATCAACAACAAAAACCCTAAATTATCAATTAAGCAGAAATTTCTGTAGCTACGATACGATACCGACTCGAAAACGAGGCATGAACAGAAATGATTTGAAGCGGAACAAGCAGTATTGAGTGTTATCCTAACCCTAACCCTAACCCTAATTCAATTTCTGCAAATTCGAAGCAGGATCTAAAGAAGATGAGGATGAAACCTGTTTTCTTTCTCTTGATTAAAATTTAATAGAAAATTAAATGAAAAGACAATTATACAAATCTACTTTCGAAGAAACATGTGGTGTTATCGGCACATCATGCAAGTTGTTACGGCATTAGTGGTCGTGCATACAAACAAAGTGGTCGTTTCTCTCCACAGCTAACATTGACGAATATACTAGTACTCCATTTTGAGAGATGTTCAAATTTGGATTTTAGGATTTGAGACACACAACATAGATTTCATTTTGTAGTTGAGAGACTTTAGAGATTTGATATTTTTTAGGGGAAAATGGAAGAGTTTTAACGCATGAACGGATTTGAAACTCGTTTTTTATTTTGCAAAAAAAAAGTGAGGGACAGATATGAAAGGGCGAGTGTTTCTCAGAGGAGAAAGAAGAAGCTCGAGTCAATTAAGTTTTCTTATCAGAGAAATTGAAATAAATTTGATTAATCATATATTTTTAACTTAATTAATATGCCAATAAAATTATTTTATTATACTTTAATATGATTTAGGTTGTTCCTTATTTTAATTATGTGTAATTTTAGTCTACTAAATTTTTACCTTTTTTATCTTTGAATCTTATATACAAAATAAAATATTAAAATTATGTTTTGCTATTTATGTATTTTATATGATTAAATCAAATCATATTTATAATAAGAATTATTTGGGTTATAAAATTAAACAAATTTTTTAGTCATCAAAATATACACCCGTTTTAAATTTAATGGGAGTAATATAAATTTGATTATAATAATATTTTAAATTTACATCCGTTTTTTAAAAATAGGGTATCTATTATCACGTCCTAATACTTAAAATGATATTTTATTTACAAAATTGTCATCACATTTCTTATTTACGCCCGTTTTTAGTATAACAAGTGTAAATTTTAAAATTATATTCTTCGCATTTCTTATTTACACCCGTTTTTAGTATAATGAGTGTAAATTTTAAAATTATATTCTTCTTTTTGCACTAGTGAAAACAAAAATCTTAAAAAACATTTCTTTATCTCATCTCCACAATCTTTTTGCAAACAACACCCTTTTTACGCCAAACGCATATTTTCAAAAGGTTCCTATATAGTATTATAGATGTGATGGGTGCTAACACCTTCTCTTTGCATAACTAACCCCCGTATCCTTATCTCTTTGTTTTATTAGTTTTGTGTTAAAACTTTAGTGGGTTTTATTCATTCTTTTCCCATTCCTTTGGAAACAATAAATATCGTTGGTGACTCTTGCTTTTGTGAGTTAAGTTAATCAATAGTTTAATCTCAAATTACTTTCCGCCACTACACAATGTATTTTCAAAAAAATAAAATAAAATAAATAGTCACCTCGGTTTTCTTTAAAACCAAGGTGATATTTAATATAAAACCTCAGTTTTATAGTTAAACCGAGGTGGTTAATAATCATATTTTACTATAAAAGCACTTGTTATACAAATTTTATCCTAATACTAAATTATATGTATCCACCCCAAAGAGAGGAAGTATTCACCACCGTCCATTTCTATCCTGAGTTTCTACTACAGATCTCTGGGATGGATTCTAAGACCATAAAATTAAAATTCTCATAGGGAAATAAATCTTTAGCATCTTGCATGAGACCTGGACATGTAAAATAAAATTTCTCATTGAGAAATAGATTTTACAAAGAATTTTTAATATTTTATATAAACAATGTGTTGTGAATTAGGATGTCTTTAAACAAAGTATAAACATTTTCTTTATATGCAAGAAACACACAAGGGTTAGGGTTAACACAGAAAGAACAAAGGAAAAACAACAAGAATTGGTTATAACTACTATTTCTTACTTTCTCTATAAAACATATTACAAGTACTCAAGAATAACAAATAACCTTCTCACCCTAATTTGGATTTGTCACACCACACCTAAGATGAGAGACTAATATGCTATTTATAATAAAACCTAACATACTAAACTAATGAGCTTTTTAACAATTACCCAATACAAGCTAACTTAGGATACAAACTAACTTTGGGTACAAGCTAACTTAAGTAATTCGATCCTTAACACAAGGCCCAATTTGACAACTACATACTAGAACACAATCCGACTACAGCATGTAGGTCTTCGACAACATGTAATCCTATACCAAAAAAGATATTTAATAGCGTATTTTTAAACTTTTAATAGCACTTTTAAGCGCTATTAAAGCTCCTGCTATTATAAGTACGCCACATATGATAGCGTTTTTTAAACACTATTAAAAGCTTATTTATTAATAGCATTCCTAACAAAAGAGCTATCGTAGTTTACTTTTATACTTCAAAATGCCAGAGGATTTAATAGCGCTTTTGCAAAAAGAGCTATTGTATACCCCTTATTTACTAGCCAGTTTTCTATAGAGAGGATTTAATAGCCTTTTCAAAAAAAGCGCTATTGTAGACATGTTTTTGTTAAAAAAATATTTTAAGATAACATAAAAACAAATTAAATTTTAAAATATAATTTTATTAATCATAAAAAAATGCTATATAAATCAATCAACATATTCATTTTAAAAAATCTAAAATCAAATACCAACAAATATGAAAATTATATTCTCTGTCATAAAAAATTATGGGTTCCTTCTGTTTGAAATAAAGTAACATATATAATCTTGCTACATGTGATTCTATTAAATAGTGTTTTTTCTTTAAATAATGGAGATTTATGCTACATGTTATTCTACTAAATGTTTTTCCTTTGCTCTCATATGCATACAATCCTGAAACTTATATGTTTACTGTTTTTCTAAGCATAGGTGTGATTGGCATATTGATAACATTTACCACATAACATTGTAAGAAACAACCTACCGAATTTTTGTCCTTCCTTAATTGCTTAATGTAGTTCCATATAACTCAGACTTTCATACTATAATTGACTATAAACTACTAGATCCCCTACAATGAAAAAAAACATTGGATATTTAAACTCTATAATAGAACGCACAACATCACTAGCTTATGGAAGGTGGCTGTTTGGATTGGATTAAGAGAGGTGGGTGGGGAGGATTTTAAGGGGAGATTTTTGAAGTGGGTTTCCTTTTATAAATCTATGAAGATTAAAAAAGGGAGAGAAGGTGTATTTTGGTTGGCGATATGTTGGAATATTTGGTTGCTTAGGAACGATATAGTTTTTAGGAAGATCGGTTGGAATGTTGTCGATATAGTTTGGAAGGTTAAATATACGGTTTGCAGATGGACTTTTATTGGAGAAATTAACTATTCAAATTTCAACATTTACGAATTCAACAAAGACCCTTTATTCTTTTTGACTTAGGTTCAATTGGTGGGTAATCTCTTGTTTTTTGTCGTGATTGATTCGCGCTTTTTGTAAAGCGGTTTGAGTACCCTTTGTACTCAATTAATATATTTCTTGCTTACAAAAAATTAGCTTATTAATCACTAGCTTATTAAGGCATAATTGCAGTTGAAGATTTCAATAGTTTTCTTAAATAGTTGAAATCATATATTTCATTGTCACGCATAAATGGAGGACCAAACTATGGTACATTAGAAACTAGAATACCAATATATGAAATGCCTTGAGAGTAAAAAAAATAGTTATTTAATAAAAAAAATTTAGAATGGCATACCCGTAATCCTCAAAACTGAATGAGATCCTACAAGTTTAAGTCAACTCCTTTAAAGCCAAATAGATACCATTGTTTTCTTTCCCGTATGAGCTACATCTCTTGAAGTGGGTTTTAAGGTTAATTCTCTTTGAATATAATTAACAAGATCTTAAAGGAGTTTTTGAGGGCGATGATTTGCGAAAAGGGTGAGATTTCTAAACTGACAGAGACATTGTGAGTGGGGATAAGAGGCCGTGAGCAAGAGTTATTTATTTGCTCAGAATGTTAAAATAGTGGTGAATCTTATAGTAATATTAAAATATATACATTATGATAAGAATTTAAAATTTATAAAATAGTTTAATTTTTCATTATAAAAGGGTTCTAATAGGTTAGAACACATATAGGAGGTGGCAAGATGCATCAGGAATAAATTTAAATAGTTACTCCGATTTATGACATTTGATTTTAATATCAATCAATGGTATTTTATGATATATTTTCTTGAATTGTCCTATTTCTAGAGGAAGGTGGAGAATTTTGTGGGATTGGCTCCGAGTGGATCATATCTTTTCGTTTCTTCTATTTTGGAGGGTCTTCTTTTGTTAGACAAGAATTGCAAGGCGGTTTGGAAGGCGGATACCGGTTGATTTTTTGGATTGGTCGTTTGTTGGGTGATTTGAAAATGTAGAAATGATATTCTTTTTTAGGGTACTTTTTTGTCCAATTTGGCTGGGGTGGGACTTGTTAAGAAACTATTTTGGAAGTGGTCTTTCATTTTGCATAGAGGTGATTTTAAGTCATCTTGGTCGGTTTGGGGTGTTGATCCAACCATTGAGTTTTGTTGAGTTCGTTATATTGTGGTGTATTTTGGTTGTGGTTGGACATTTTCTTTTCTTTATATTAAGGGTTAAGTACCCCTAATGCTTTTTAATTCAATCCTTTTGCTTATAAAAAAAGATAACATTTTTATATTCTTCCTTAAATATATTATCATTGATGAGACCAAATCTTGAGTCTTGACTTTTAATTTTGATATCACTTAACGGGTGTAATTAATTATTATTAATCTCCTTGATAACATTTTCCTATTGCTTCTCTATCTACAATTTGAAATAAACTCGGTAGTCTCATAAAAAGGTACTATGCCTTTAAAATCATCACCATAAAAAATAACATTCTATTAATTTTATCAATTGAAAATATATTGAACAAATCATAAAGGCTGACATAATATGTACTGGTAAGAAAATTGATTCAATTATTTCATCATATTTATTTTTCTATTGAACAAAAAAAATCAATATCAATTACAATCACATTCTTCTATCAAATAAAGAAAAGTTTGATTCAGATTATCATATTCTTCTATGAGAATTATTAAAAAAAAAATAATATTCTTGTGATTATATATATATATATATATATATATATATATATATATATATATATATATATATATTCAAATTTAACTTAATCTATTTCTATCATTAACGTAAAATCTCGTTAAATAAAGATACTATTACAACATTTCTTTTAAAATATATATAAATATCTAAATAATGAAATGTGGTTAAATATATACGTAAAATTATTTGATATGTTGCCATATATAAATTTAAATTATAAATATTGCCTTACATATATGTAGAGTACTATTTTTCATTGGGACATGAAAGAAAAGAGTTATTGTAATTTAATTTTATGTAATATTTATTAATAAAGTTTTTGACTCTCTGTTCAACTCATTTATAAATCCATCCTTGTTTATATAGCTTTTATTTAATGTAAAAGAAAAGTGAATAATTTCCAAAAATTTTAGTCAAATATATATTTGTTAATTGTTTTTACAAATAGTGGGACCGAGCATGTGGATGTCCAAAGTAAGTAGGTGCCATGGCCCACCCTACCACGAGCAAGTTCTGCCATTTGTAAAATTGCTTGTCTTTTTAAAAATTCAGAACAACTTATAATAGCGTTGGTTTATAAAGTGCTTTTTTAATGGCTTACGGAGTTTAATGTACCAACTCACTCTCTCTCTCTCTCTCTCTCTCTCTCTCTCTCTCTCTCGTCTTCTTCATCAGCATCTTCACTCTTTGTCTTTGAATAGGTAGTTTGAATAGGTAGTTTAAGGTTGAAGCCTTTATGGTATTTTCGGCTTAAACTCGTAGCCTTAGAGCTAGGGGCCTTGGTACCGGTTTAGTTCTCAACCAGCTGCTTGTCCTTAGCTCTCGTTCGAGTGCGGTTTTGTTTAGTCAGGTTCTCGGTTATGGATTAGAAGAAAGTGTCATACAAGAAACATTCTAGAACTGCTACAGGTTTCTCGGTTTGGAAGGAGAGGGGGGCAGAGGGGCGGACGATGGTGAACCAATTACATCCTTCTTCATCTCCGACTTCCCTGAGAACACGGTGGCGAAGGATTTGTTCGAAATGTTCAAGGTGTATGGAGTCATCTCAGAGGTTTTCATTTCTGGAAGGAAAGACAAAAGAGGCAAGAGATTCGGGTTTGCTCGTTTCAGAAAGGTACATGACCCTAGAATCCTAGTGGTTAAATTAGATAGTATTTTCATTCAGGAAAGGAAATTGCATGCCAACACACCAAGGTTCCAAAAGAATCGAGTCGAGCCTCAGAATGTAAAGGTTGGTATCAGTACCAGAGGCGTAGGTTTTTCTAAAAATTTATCCTATGCTAATATCGCGAAGATGAATGCTGGTGGCGAGAAAGATGATGCTCTGAAACAGGTCTGTAACAACAACAAGGTTAGTCTTATGATTTCAAATGTTAGCAGATTTGAACAGGCTTATGTGGGTGAAGTCCTGGAGAATATCAATCCGTTTTTGATTCAGCAAAGTCTCTTCGAGGAAGGTTATTTTGATATTTCAACAACTCTTTTAGGAACTGGTTTGTGTCTTATTGAATCAGGTAAGGTAGGGGTGGTACATGATTTCATTGTGGAAGCTAAAGACTGGTGTGATAAATGGTTTGCCAAGATTCAACCTTGGAGTTTAGAAATTGTTGATAGTAATAGATTCGTGTGGATTAAATGCTATGGTCTCCCTTGTTTTGCATGGAATTCTGATTCTTTTCGTAGCATCTCTAAGGATCTAGGTCATTTCATTAAATGTGACTATGAGACGTTGAAGAATACTAGCTTTGTCGAGGCTAGGTTTATCATTAAAACTACAAGGAGGGACTTTATTAATGAAGTCATTGAATTGGAGATTAATGGTTATGTTTTCATTGTGAGGATGTTGGAGGATCTTGCGAAACCTTTCAGTGGCAACGATCTACAGGAAGAGGTTACTGATCGTTTGAAGGGTCCTTCTTTTTCTGATGTTGAGGATAGTATTAGCTCTTGGTCTGAAGGTTTTGAGGAAGACGAAGAAGTCCCTAGTCCTGGCAGCTCTGTGAACTCTAGGGTGGCGCATAGACACAGGGAAGTATGCACTTTTTCTGATAATGAAGATGGCAGAGGAGACGTTTCACAATCCTATGTTAGCAATTCCTAAGAGATCAAAGAGGAGGACAGTGTAAAGGCATTATGAGCGTCGCCTTATTTAGCTAAGGTCAATTTGGCGGACCCCCTACCTCCTGAAGTGATTTTGATTGATGAGGCTGATGAATCAGTTATTCCTATTGTCGAGGAAACATTGAATTCTCCACATAAGAAAGGGGCCAGAGCGAATTTGGGGTCCTACCAGGTTTTGGGCCCTTTAGAAGGGACTGACAAGTCTAGTGGGCTACATGTATTTGGGTTGGAACCTACTGCATCTAATTTTGTTGATCAAATTGGTAATCTTGGAGGCTCCAAAATAAAAAAGAAGAAAGATTTGGTTGACATTTATGAAAGTTTCCAAGTCCCCTTTGTACCTTCTTTTTACTCCACTTTATTAAACTCGTCTGGTGCAGCCCCCCCCCCCCCAGAAGGAATTTTTGCACGAAGAAGAAGAGGACTTTCTGTAAGAAGAATCTTAAGTTTTCCCTTCCTCTTGTTTTAGAGTTATAGGAGAGCCCTTTTCCTCCTGAAGCTTCTTACTCTATTGATGAGTCAGATGTTATTAGAAATAATTCAAGATGTAAGGCTGAGTTGGATAGAGTGCCTATGAAAATTTTGGATTCGGTTAAACTCTTGGGGTTGGAAGTAGAGGAAGATGTAGAGGCTTTGGAGAAAGTGGTCAGAACCCTTGAGAACAGGGACAAATCTTAAATGGCAATTAGCAAGGTTGTGGACAAACTGGTTCCATGATTATTGTAACATATAATGTTCGTGGGTGTAATCTTTCTCTTAAGAGGAGGAGAATTAGGAAAACATTGTTGGATGGTCAAGCTGACTTATGCTTGATTCGAGAAACTAAGGACAAGTTCATGAAGGATTCTATAGTCTGAAGTTTATGGGGAAAAGGAGGATTCGAATGGTTAGCTAGTAGTTCTAATGGTGCATCCGGAGGTATATTGACAATTTGGAGGAAAGGAACTTTGCAATCAATAAGCTCCTACAAAGGCTCTGGTCTTTTGTGCTATGTGTTTTCGTGGAACAACACCACTCTTTATGTGGTCAACGTCTATTCGCCTTGCTCAGTAAGGGATAAACGTAAACTTTGGGAGGACATTATAGTTTTTAAAGCTAGGAACCCAAGGGGTCGATGGATATTGGGTGGAGATTTTAACTCTGTTAAAGTATAGATGAGAGGTGTCGCATCAGTTCTTCACCAGCTCGTGAGTGTGAAGAATTTAGCTCCTTCATTAGAGATTCGGAGTTGGTTGACCTTCCCTTCGTAGGTAACAAGTATTCATGGTTTAATTCTAATGGAAAGTTTTGTAGCAAACTTGACAGTTTCTTAGTTGATGATACTTTGATTGATTGCTGGGATTTTAAGGCTCAATCTATTGGCAAGCAGGATGTTTCCGACCATCGCCCTATTTGGCTTAAATCTATTAACAGTGATTCGGGTCCTAAGCCTTTCTGTTTCTTTAACAGCTGGCTGGATCATAAGGAGTGTAGGAATTTCATTAGAGATTCATGGAATTCTTTCTCTTTTCATGGATCTCCTTCTTTTATTTTCAAAGAAAAACTCAGAGCCCTCAAATTGAGGTTGAAATGGTTGAACACTAACGTGTTTGGCTGGTTAGATCTCAATATTTACTATCATGCTGCGAATTTTAACGAATATGACGAATTGTTGGAAGGGGGACTAGAGGGTTTGTCTGAGTCTCAATTGATAAAACGTGGAGAGGAGCAGGAAAAATTCTGGTGTAACTTGAGACATAAAGAAAGTTTTATACACCAAAAGTCTAGATATAATTGGATCAAAGGGGGAGATGTTAACAGCAGATTCTTTCATTCCTTTTTCAAGTTCAGAAATAGGAAGAATTTCATTAGCATTAAAGGCTTGGATGGTGAGTTGCTGGAAGTTCCTGAGTTGGTTAAAGATGTAGCATATCAGTTCTTCAAACTGAAATACGAAAGGGTTGATAGTGTGAGACCAAATTTCGATCTCTCTGACTGTGCTAAACTTCCAGAGGATGAAAGGGTCAGGCTGGATTTTCGTTTAAATTCTTTAGGGACTGCTGGGATATCATAGGGTCAGACTTCTCCAATTGTATTTTACACTTTTCTCTGACTGGTAAACTCCCCAAGGTTTTCTCTTCTTCGTTTTTGGCGCTTGTCCCGAAACAAGATAGTCCTCAAAGTTTTGGCGAATACAGACCTATCTCTTTGGTGAGTTGTGTCTCTAAAGTCATATCCAAACTTATGGCTACTAGAATTACATCCGTGATATCCAACTTGGTTTCTCCTATCCAAACGGCGTTCATCCCTGGCAGAAATCTCTTGGATGGAGTCCTGCTTGCTAATGAGGTAATTGATATGGCTAGGAGGGAAAGGAAGCCCTTCCTTCTTTTTAAGGTTGACTTCGCTCAGGCCTACGACTGCGTAGATTGGAAGTTCCTGTTACACGTCCTCAAATCTATGAATTTTGGAATGAATTGGATTAGGTGGATAGAAGGAAATATTTGCAATAGTTTTGTTTATGTCTTGATTAATGGTTCGCCTTCCAAAGATTTTGAGGCCTCTAGAGGTTTGAAGCAGGGCGACCCGCTCGCCCCTTTCCTTTTCACTCTTGTGGCTGAATCTGATAAGTGCAAAATGTACCTATTTTTGTATATATGTTTTGTTGCACTTATCAACGCTTTGTGGTAAATATCGTGAGAATAAAACCCGATTTGTTTATAAATACGTTTACGATACTTTTAAGTGTATATATTGCGTATAGTGTAAATATCATCTAGTTTAATTGATTTTCTCTCATTTTTCCAGGTATTCAATAAAGGATATCTTGCCATTGTCGTATAGAACATTGAATAAGCTTTCCAGTGCTTCGAACTAGGCAAAAAACGGAGTTACGGTTCAAAAGTTACGAATAAAACAGTGCTGTATTTTTCTGCTGACTGGTGTGCTGCGCCCCTGCAGCGCCGGGTGGTGCAGGGGCGGAAGAAAAAAGTGAAAAATGAATTTCCAGTGGCGTTCCATGATTTTTGGCTAGCGTCGGGCGCCCAAAACACCGTCGGGCGGTACTGGACGGAAAAAACACCATTAAAGGGCCAAAAACTCAATTTTTAGGTTATGGTTTTGGGGTTTTATGATCCCAACTCCATCAAACTTCATTTTTCATTGGAGAGCTTAGAAAACAACATGGAAGCTTGCATACGGATGAACTGGGGTGGATTTCTCATCGATCGGCTCTGACAATCTGTGAAGTGTTTGGTTCATTTCTCTTCTTCTTTGTGTTTTTCTTCTATGTTGGGTTGTTGTATATGTATCTACCATGAACTCATGTATATTTGTCACCCATGGCGTTGTATAAACTTGCTTTCCAAATCTTTATTGGTGATTGTCTCTAATTTTTCCTTTATGCGCGGGGTTCGAGTTGCGTTAGAGATAATCCTCGCAAACTTCGATTAGGGATGATTATCTGTTAGTTTCTGGACTCTAGATATAGATTTAAGAGCTAACAATCTTCAATAGGCGTCGAAGCTTAATGCCTCCGTGTTTCGAGGCTTCGCTCGCTAGAGTGATGAAGAGTGTAACACCCCCAATCTATATCCCCAAATAAATAAAGCGGTAAAAAAAATTCAAAATTTCATCAGAGTATATTTGAAACATTCACAGCATAGACTGAGGAGTTACATCAATTTGAAACAAAACACAATTAACCTGCTTATAAAGATATGCAACATTCTTAGGTAGCAAATAACAGAGGAACTTAGTTCCTACTACCCACAATTCAGAAACAGAATAAAAGCAGAAAATCTGCACTGAATATCATATATATATATATATATATATATATATATATATATATATATATATATATCGTATAAAAGTCTGTCTGCCACACATCAATTCATATATGTACAATCCAAAAGATATATATACATATACACATAAAACTACAAACGATCCCCCTGACTACCCGGTGCTACATATCAGAGCCGACCGACAAAAGAATGAAGTCCTAAGCTTCACAAAAAACCTCCAGCATCTAATCTGCAATGCCTCATAGAACATTAAAAATAGTAGAAGGGTGAGAAACACAATCATAATATAATTGCATACAATTATATAATAACACAATAATACACATGTAAAATATTCTCACCACAACTTATACCAGAATTCCAACACAAAACAACATAATGTATATTTCATATATCCATCACCAAGACATATCAATCATGCACAATACAAATATCACCAACATATATACATATACCAACTCATCAATTTCATCCACAACTACACACACAATCAATCCATTCATGATTTATGCATATGCACAGAGACCGACACAACGACTGTATGCAATGCAATGCGGTACCATCCATCTGTCATCTCAACACTAGTTCACTCAGGAACTATTGGAATCATCGCTTGTTACTTAGTGTAACTCCTCTTCGGGAAAACGATGTTCCCCGTCGCTTTAGGTCCTCTTTGTATAAGGCTCACAACATTTATGGATTGCTTTAGGTCCTCTTTGTATAAGGCTCATAATCCGATCGCTTTAGGTCCTCTTTGTATAAGGCTCAAGATCGTCTATAATCATCGCTTTAGGTCCTCTTTGTATAAGGCTCACAATGTTATAGCGGATTCCCTCTGGAATCGATTCGTCGCTCACACCCACTAGGACACACGACATCACAAGAATGCATATCATGATGCTTGGCATACAATGACTCGTGACATTCAAATGCACACATATACACATCCATAATCATGCATATATCATCAAATACAACACATTCCATTTACTTGCCTTTCGGCCACAAACCATCATCACAACATGTATCACATGCATTTTCATCACGCAATAGCACACAAGTCACACTATATCCATATCAAAAACACATTGCATGATAAACAGCAATTACACACAATTACAGCGGCAAAAGTCGACAAAACGACACTATTCCAAATTCCCGACATAATTAAATCGGCTAACAATCTCAAAAATCCATTTTTATAAGAAAGAACATTTCATAAGCTTTCCAATGGTACAAAGAACGTCTCGATCCGAGTTACGGATCAAAAGTTACGGAATTTAGAACCAAATTTTAATTTTGAAGTCCCAGACCGCGCTAAGCGGACTCCTCTCCGCGCTGCCTGGCAAGGTTGTAATTTTTCAAAACCGCGCTGAGCGGGCACCTGCGCGCTGAGCGGGCACTACGATTTTCAGAAAAAAACCCCTTCGTAAACTCATCCCAAAAATCCTATTTTCCCCCAAACTCAATTCCAACCGCAAAACAAACATCAACGATTGTTCATACACACAGTGTGATCATACAATACAATTTATATCGATTTCCATCCGTGAAAACATCGATTTCTACTCGTTTATCTCTTATCGACTTATATTTGAAAAACCAATAGAACTTCCACACAAACATACATAATCATACACAAACATAGTATAATCGAGTTTCGCACCCTTACCCGATTAATCGTGCTTTAGAATGTCGGTTGAATCGGTTTCTAAATCCACAAGTTTTTCCTCTTTTTCTTCTTCTCCCTTTCTCTTTTCTTCTTTTCTTCCTCCTTACTATTTTTCTCTCTTTTCTTTCTATTTGAAATGAAAAACATAAAATCTACCCAACAAAAGACCAAAATACCCCTACACTCAATTTCCTCGCAAACGTTCCCAAAACGCGATAAAACATCACTACAACAAAAAGGACTTATAACATCTCACCTTAGACAACGCTTTATTACAAAAGCGCTGCTATAGGTCAAAAACACGGAATCTATTAATTTAATAAAGGAAAAGCGCAAAAAAATATAAGACCTTAGACAACGCTTTAGTGAAAAGCGATGTCTAAGGCCTTTTAAATTTTTAAAAAAATTTAATGGAAAATATTAGACAGCGCTTTCCTTAAAAGCGCTGTCTAAGGCCTTTTAAATTTAAAAAAAATATAAGACCTTAGACAGCGCTTTTAAGGAAAGCGCTGTTTAAGGTCTTAAATATTTAAAAAAATAAAAACAAAAGCGCTGTCTAAGGTCAATCTTAGAAAGCGCTTTTAAAGCGCTGTCTAAGGGCCACCTTAGAAAGCGCTTTGTTGAAAAGCGCTGACTAAGGTCTAATAAAATTAAAATATATGAATATACTCAGTTTTCATTTTCAGTTTTGCGCTCTTTCTTCTCCCTCCCCTGTTGCGAACGGATACTTGCGAACCTGAGCTAAACCCTTGTCGTCGTCCACCGCGCCGTCGTCCACCGTTCCTCCCTCATTTCGCGACTCCGACGACCTTTACTCCACCGTGACCGTCTGTTCCTCTCTCATTTCGCGTTTTCGTCACTCAGTTTGGAAGTTTAAGAGTTTCAGATTATTACACATTTTATAAGGTATGCTGATAATGTTGCTGTTGATAATGTTGTTGTTGATGTTGATAATAATGTTGTTGTTGATGTATTACACATTTTACACGTTTCAGAGTATTACACATTTTACACGTTTCAGAGTTTCAGTTTGGAAGTTTCAGAGTTTCAGAGTTTCAGTTGATAATGTTGCTGATAATGTTGATAATGTTGTTGTTGATGTTGATAATAATGTTGTTGTTGATGTTGATAATAATGTTGTTTATGTTGTTGCTAATGTTGGACTGTTGCTAATGTTGATAATGTTGCTAATGTTGTTAATGTTGTTGCTAATGTTGGACTGTTGTTGGATATAAGAATAAAATATGTGCTAACTTCATTTTTGGTGATATAGGAATAGAATCAATATAATGTGTTAGTTTAGTTTATTCTTGTTAACATTTTTCTACATTGTTAACTATTGCTATATAATGTGTTTGTTTAGTTTAGTTTAGGTTAGTGTTAGTGTTAGTGTTAGGTTAGTGTTAGTGTTAGTGTTAGTGTTAGTTTAGAACATCTATTATAGTTTGTTCTTGTTAACATTTTTCTACATTGTTAACTATTGCTATATAATGTGTTTGTTTAGTTTAGTTTAGTTTAGGTTAGTGTTAGTGTTAGTGTTAGGTTAGTGTTAGTGTTAGTGTTAGTGTTAGTGTTAATGTTAATAATGTAAATTCTTGAGGTTGTTGTTCTAAAGAACCGAAATTCAAAGCAATTTTGTTAATGAAGTTAATTGCTTTGAATTTCTTAGTTTGGACTTGTTATGCTAATGTTAAATTCTTTCTAACTGTTAGGATTAATAAGTAGGAAAACCATGGATAAAAAATGGATGGATGCCGATCGATTGTCCAAAGAGTACGAGAATGGGGTATTGGATTTCGTTAAGTTTGTTGTTCAACACGCTGACGCTGAAGAGCTCAATCGAATAAAATGTCCTTGCTTGGGTTGTTGTTATGTTGGTAGGGTTGACGCAGATGGGTTGAAATCGCATTTACTGATGAATGGAATTGATCGAAGTTATAAGTGTTGGATACATCATGGTGAGAAAATTAACGAGAATGTTGAACCGACGAGGAAAAGTAATACAACCTATGCTTCAGATGACAAAGACACGGAAACATACGATTGTGATCGAGTCGAAGAGATTGCAGAAGCAGTTGTAGAAGATCTTCATGATTGTCCCGAAATGTTTGAGAGGTTGGTAAGCGATGCAGAGAAACCGCTCTATCAAGGTTGCACTAAATTCACAAGACTGTCTGCGGTATTGAAGTTGTACAACTTAAAGGCGGGCAATGGATGGTCGGATAAAAGTTTCACAGAGTTGTTGGCCCTTTTGAGAGAAATGCTACCGGAAGATAATGTTCTTCCCAATCGAACCTATGAGGCCAAAAAAATGTTGTGCTCTATTGGCATGAGCTATGATAAAATACATGCTTGTCCAAACGATTGCGTTTTGTTTCGAAAGGAATATGCATCGTTAACTGAGTGCCCTAAATGCGGTTTGTCTCGATATAAGAAAAAATTGTCTCCAGCCAAGGTCTTATGGTATTTTCCTATAATACCGAGATTTAGGCGCATGTTTCGTAGTGAAACCGATGCAAGACACCTGACTTGGCATGCAGATGAAAGAATTATTGATGGAAAGTTGCGACATCCGGCTGATTCACCACAGTGGTCGAAAATTGATAATGATTATCCTGACTTTGGGGAAGAAGCAAGAAACCTTCGTCTGGCATTATCTACTGATGGAATGAACCCGCATGGTCTTCAAAGTATCTCACATACCACATGGCCTGTGATTCTTATGATTTATAACCTACCTCCGTCGCTATGCATGAAGCGTAAGTACATGATGTTATCTATGTTAATCTCTGGGCCTAAACAACCAGGGAATGACATAGACGTATACTTGACACCTTTGATCGAAGATTTAAAGATATTGTGGGAGAACGGTGTGGAGGTTTATGATGGATATAGGAAAGAAAGTTTCAATTTGAGGGCGATGTTGTTTGGCACAATTAATGATTTTCCAGCTTACGGGAATCTATCAGGGTACAGCATAAAAGGTGAAAAAGCGTGTCCTATTTGTGAAGATAAAACAGTTTCGAAGCGATTGGACTTTGGTCATAAGAATGTCTTTCTCGGTCATCGTAGATTCTTAAATGCCAAACATCACTACCGTGGGTGGAGTCAAGAATTCAATGGAGACACCGAAGGAGGTAGAGCTCCACCTATGTTGTCATGTGACCAAGTTTTTAAAAAGGTGAAAGATATGCGTACTGAGTTTGGCAAACCTTTTGCACATAAGGTTGTCAAAGGTGGGTGGAAAAAGAGGTCGATATTTTTTGAATTGCCATATTGGAAGTCTTTGTATGTGAGACATTTTCTCGATGTTATGCATATTGAGAAAAATGTATTTGAAAGTGTTATTGGTACGTTACTCAATATAAAAGGAAAGACTAAGGATGGCCTTAAAGCAAGAAAAGACTTGGAAGCGATGGGGATTAGAACTGAATTAGCACCCGTGAAGAAAGGAAGACGGACATATCTACCACCTGCTGCTTTTACTCTGTCTAGAAAGGAGAAGAAAATATTGTGTAAGTTTCTGAGTGAAGTTAAAGTTCCAGAAGGATACTCTTCAGATGTCAGAAGACTTGTGTCTATGAAAGATCTCACGTTGAAGAGTTTAAAGACACACGACTGCCATGTTATAATGGAACACTTTCTACCAATAGGTATACGTTCTATTTTGCCAGTGAAAGTAAGAAGCGCCATAACTAATTTGTGTTTTTTCTTTAGGTCAATTTGTAGTAAGGTAATCGATCCCGATATCTTACCAACACTACAAAAATAGATAGTTATTACCTTGTGTGAGCTTGAAATGTATTTTCCTCCCTCTTTTTTTGACATAATGGTACATCTTGTTGTTCATCTTGTGAAAGAGACACAGATGTGTGGACCAGCTTATATGAGATGGATGTACCCTGCTGAACGTTATATGAAAATATTAAAAGGGTACGTGAAAAGCCGAAGTCGACCAGAGGGGTGTATTGTTGAACGATACATTGTTGAAGAAGCGGTTGAGTTTTGTACTGAATATTTGTCCAATGTTCAATCGATTGGACTCCCCAAAGCTCATATTTTCGAAAAAAAGGATGGTAAAAAATTAATTGGAAATAAAATTGTGACAGTATCAAGGGATGAACGGGATCAAGTGCATTTGTATGTTCTGCACAATGATAATGAGGTTGAGCCATATGTTGAGATGCACAAGGATGTACTCCGAAGGTTAAATCAGAACAGAAATGAAAATTGGATAGTACGAGAGCACAATCAAAGTTTCATACAATGGTTAAAGGATCATATTTATTTGAAGCGCTCTTCAGATCCTGCTTCAGTAACAGAAAGGTTGAGATGTTTGGCATATGGTCCAACTTTGCATGTGTATTCTCATAGCGCATACGCAATTAATGGATACACATTTTATACCAAAGAACAAGACGATAAAAGTACTATGCAAAATAGTGGTGTCACCGTCCTAGCTGAAGCAATGCACATATCAAGTATGAAGGACTTAAACCCCAAATATGCAAATCTGTCATATTTTGGAGTTATTGAGCACATTTGGGTGTTTGATTACGAGAAGTTTCAGATTCCAATCTTTGGTTGCAAGTGGGTAAATAGTAGTGGCATACGAATGGATAAGTCTGGATTTTTGCAAGTGGATCTTAATAGGGTGGGGTACAAAGATGAGCCTTTTATTCTAGCATCGCAAGCTAGACAAGTGTTCTATGTCACTGACCCGACGAGTATGAAATGGTCTATAGTGCTTCTATCTAACAAAGTGGTTGATGATAGCGGTGTAGATCAATGTGATAGCGGTGTAGATCAATGTGATATTGATGTTGAGAATGGGTTGAATAGAAATGATCAAGGTGAGGATCTTATAGCGGATGGGTCATATATCAGAAATGACCATAACGAGGGAATTTGGATCCATTCATCCGTCCGCATTGATAAGAAACAAGTAATTCATATTCCAACCAAGAAAAGAAAGAGATGTTAGTGAAAGAGGTAAAATTTGTTATATACTTGATTTCTATACAAGCATTCCTAGAACATCGGGGAATCGACCACACCATTACATGGAATTATGTGAAGGTATATTAATTATCACATGTTTTATTATATTAGTGATGCTTACTTGATAAAACTTAGAATTTATCCATATTTTATTTTCATTTGTAGTGTCCTCGGCAACGCAATCAAATAGATTGCGGCTATTTCATGTTGAGATTTATGAGAGACACTATTTCGTTGGATCGAATGGAGATTCCACCCGATGTATGTATTTCTAACTTATGAGTTATTTTAACACATATCTCTCATATTGTCTAATGAAATAGTTAAAACTAAATCAAACTATATGTTATATTATTATGTAGTATTTTGAAGAATTCAGGAGTGCTACGTACACAAAGGCTCTATTGGATGAAATCAAAGAGGAGTGGTGTCAATACATTATGGAGCTCGGAATTTTACAAACTTAAGGTATAATATTATACTCTTACTTTAATTGATGAGAATTTTAATATGAGAATTTTAATATATCGTATAAAAGTCTGTCTACCACACATCAATTCATACATGTACAATCCAAAAGATATATATACATATACACATAAAACTACAAACGATCCCCCTGACTACCCGGTGCTACATATCAGAGCCGACCGACAAAAGAATGAAGTCCTAAGCTTAAAAAAAAACCTCCAGCATCTAATCTGCAATGCCTCATAGGGCATTAAAAATAGTAGAAGGGTGAGAAACACAATCATAATATAATTGCATACAATTATATAATAACACAATAATACACATGTAAAATATTCTCACCACAACTTATACCAGAATTCCAACACAAAACAACATAATGTATATTTCATATATCCATCACCAAGACATATCAATCATGCACAATACAAATATCACCAACATATATACATATACCAACTCATCAATTTCATCCACAACTACACACACAATCAATCCATTCATGATTTATGCATATGCACAGAGACCGACACAACGACTGTATGCAATGCAATGCGGTACCATCCATCTGTCATCTCAACACTAGTTCACTCAGGAACTATTGGAATCATCGCTTGTTACTTAGTGTAACTCCTCTTCGGGAAAACGATGTTCCCCGTCGCTTTAGGTCCTCTTTGTATAAGGCTCACAACATTTATGGATTGCTTTAGGTCCTCTTTGTATAAGGCTCATAATCCGATCGCTTTAGGTCCTCTTTGTATAAGGCTCAAGATCGTCTATAATCATCGCTTTAGGTCCTCTTTGTATAAGGCTCACAATGTTATAGCGGATTCCCTCTGGAATCGATTCGTCGCTCACACCCACTAGGACACACGACATCACAAGAATGCATATCATGATGCTTGGCATACAATGACTCGTGACATTCAAATGCACACATATACACATCCATAATCATGCATATATCATCAAATACAACACATTGCATTTACTTGCCTTTCGGCCACAAACCATAATCACAACATGTATCACATGCATTTTCATCACGCAATAGGACACAAGTCACACTATATCCATATCAATAGCACATTGCATGATAAACAACAATTACACACAATTACAACGGCAAAAGTCGACAAAACGACACTATTCCAAATTCTCGACATAATTAAATCGGCTAACAATCTCAAAATCCATATTTATAAGAAAGAACATTTCATAAGCTTTCCAATGGTACAAAGAACGTCCCGATATGAGTTACGGATCAAAAGTTACGGAATTTAGAACCAAATTTTAATTTTGAAGTCCCAAACAGCGCTAAGCGGACTACTCTCCGCTCTGAGCGCGCTCCGCGCTGCCTGGCGAGGTTGCAATTTTTCAAAGCCGCACTGAGCGGGCCCCTGCGCGCTGAGCGGGCACTACGATTTTCAGAAAAAAAAAACCCTTCGTAAACTCATCCCAAAAATCCTATTTTCCCCCAAACTCAATTCCAACCGCAAAACAAACATTGACGATTGTTCATACACACAGTGTGATCATACAATAAAATTTATATCGATTTCCGTCCGTGAAAACATCGATTTCTACTCGTTTATCTCTTATCGACCTATATTTGAAAAACCAATAAAACTTCCACACAAACATACATAATCATACACAAACATAGTATAATCGAGTTTCGCACCCTTACCCGATTAATCGTGCTTTAGAATGTCGGTTGAATCGGTTTCTAAATCCACAAGTTTTTTTTCTTTTTCTTCTTCTCCCTTTCTCTTTTCTTCTTTTCTTCCTCCTTACTATTTTTCTCTCTTTTCTTTCTATTTGAAATGAAAGACATAAAATCTACCCAACAAAAGACCAAAATACCCCTACACTCAATTTCCTCGCAAACGTTCCCAAAACGCGATAAAACATAACAACATTGAAAAATAATATATTATCCAATAAAAATCAAGAATAAAATAATATAATAATAAAAATAATTAAATCGACTCGATTAAATAAAATAACAAAACTGGGGCGTTACAAAGAGAGTGACACGGTTGTTATCTCAACTTTGCGTTAGACATAACCTTTGTTGTGAGTGATGCTGGGTGATATTGAGGAGTATTTTAGGTGGAGTATAACTGGTCGGTAAGTTTAAGTTTATGAGGAGTGATTTATATGCATTGCCGGTCGAGTTTTTCTCTCAGAAGAATTATTTCTTTTTGTTTTAATGTTTACTTTTATGTTTTCTTGTTTGAAACTATTTTAATCCAAACTCATAAACGCGAGATACTATCGAACGACATTCTTTCCCTCGAACCGATCTCTGTGGACACGACATAAATCCCAGAGGGAATTCTTCCAAAAATAAATATTTTTGTTTGCTTGCCCTATTCTGCAACCAATAAAATGGCGTCGTTGCCGGGGATTGGTTTTGATATTAAATCGCATTGCGATAGTTTCTTTGTTTTTTAGTTTTGTAGATATCGTATATTTTGTATATTTTCACTTGTCTATACTGATACTTGTACATTTTTATTTCTTTTAACGTTTGTTCAAGTGTTTGGTTAGGACGTTTGCTTTTGGTTGCGCGGTGAGACATCACCATGGCATGAATGAAGGAAGTTTCTAATTAAGCACCGTAAAGGCGTCGAGCTTACGACGTAAAACAAGCATGTTTTATAGTTTTTCTTTTCGAATGTTTTTGGTTGTTGTTTGCTCACAGATTTTGATTGACTTATTTGAGGATGCTTTTGTGATTTTCCAAGTTGGTTCATTTCAACTTGCGAATGCGTGGTAATGATATTGTTAAGTTTTGTACACGTCCAAGGTATGTGTTTATCTCTTTCTAGACTTTAGCATATTCATGATACTTAGGCATTTTACAAACATCCATGTCATTCATTTTTTTGTATACTTGTTCTATTGTGAATCACTTTAATTCCCAACTTTTTTGTGAGGTGGCTTTCCATTGTTCATATATGCGCGGAGAACCAACATTCTTGTTTTAACTGGATTTTATTATGTTGAATCTTTTGTTTGTGTTGATTATATGAATGAATGAAAAGGATCAAGGCAATTGTTTCATTTTGAGCACAACCACCTTAGCCAAATAGTAAATTCACCTTATGAGCGTGTGATCATTTGTAACCCCTTTGAGCTTTTTTATCCATGTTTTTATTTGAACTTAATGCTTGTCTATGAGTATTTAGTTCACTTATTTTTGAATGAATTTTGTTTTTTCATGGACCTCAACTTTGTGTTGTTGTATGGGTTTTTTCCTTGCCTTAGAAAGTAGGGAGTATTCACATGATGGTGCGGTTGAAATCAAGTTGTGGAGAGGATGATTGTGTACTCATTGGTTTGATTCTATGAGGATTGAAAAAGAAAAGAAAAAAGAGAAAAATTTGTGAAAGTGAAAAAGAAAGAAAAAAGGAAGAAAAAGAAAAATCCTTGAAAAAGGAAACAAAAAGAGTTTCAATAATTGTGCTAAATAAGTATTTTGTGTTGTGTAGCACTTGGGATTGTGGAAGAAGTTGATTGGAATTTGGTGTTTGAGTATTTGTGAGTTGATCATGTCGCTCCCGGGATTTTCATCCAAGTACAAATGCGAAAGTGGCACAAAACAGAGTCGCCAGCAATGTGTATTTATCCCAAGAGAGGGAAAGGAAACACTGCATAAACCTGGAGGAAGGAAAGAGCATGGTCTTGCGACCAAGAGAACTGGGGTCAGGAGTCGTTTACGCGAGAGGAAGGTATTAGCACCCCCACGCGTCCATCGTACCCGATGGGATCCATGCTTGCTTGTCTCGATCAAAGGGTGATAGAAAAGATACTGGAAAAGGAACTGCTAGCTAGAGAACAGGAAAAGGAAAGGAGAGGGAAAGAGAACAAATGTAGGGAAAATAAAAGAAGTGCTCGAATGGGCCCT